>BSBM01000021.1:1200000-2400000 GCA_027924585.1 Larix kaempferi
TAACTACGTGAAAGTCAAAAAACAATCACATAAAGTAAAAACCTTTTTGCACTTGTCCAAAAATGTCGCCTTGTTCCAATTACTGTTTTTTGTCCTAGAAAGAGGCCGCAGTGAAATCTCGGTTTTTTACCTTGTATCTCCCCAAACTACTGCCCTTTAGACTATAGTGTGGGGGCGATAGTTCCAAAATTACCGCTCTGTGGACTATAGGGAGGGCGCGGTAGTTCCAAAAACTAGTTTTTTTTTTTTTTGAATTCTCCAAAAAAAAATTGTGTAAAAATTTTCAAAAATAAACTTAAAATTCTTCAAAGCTACGGCTTTGGCTTCTCGGGCAATTGATGCTACCAATTTGATCTTCTCCTAAGCTCTAATACCAAACTGAAGGTTGGAGGCAGAAATAAAACAAAGATAATGCGGAATGAGCTACAGCTCTTCAATCTTTATTCATAAACGGAGATCAACTGATGTAATACAAACAATAATCTAATGTGTATTTAAACACTTATGGAAAACCCTAAAAGCTCTAACCTAGCTTTTGCATGCATGCAAAGCATGTTGTTGCATTTATTAACTGAACGTCTAAATAAGAACTGAATGTAAAAGCTAAGTTAACTGAAGTAATTACTATTTCTAACAGTTCATTGTTTTGTTTGTAGGCTGAAAAATTGCGGAAAAGCGCACACGTAACACATGTCCAAAGGGACTGGAAAGTTAAAAGGTTGACTAATACTCCAAAGGTTTTGGGCCTTCCTTCTCAAGTATAGCCAAGTGGAGGAGGCGAAGAGAGAGCAGGGGAAGGGGTTGTGATTGACATTATTGATACAAGGATCTACCCTCAGCATCCAAGTTTTGCAGTTCATAATTCTCCACATTATGGATATGTTCTTGGCTATACACGAAAACGTGAAGTCGACCCTGATACTTCTCGGAATTTCTGTAGTGAGGAGATTGTTGGGGCTCAGCATTTTGCAGCTGCTGCAATTGCAACGGGATCGTTCAACCCTGCTTATGATTTTGCTTCTCCTTTGGATGGGGAGGGGCATGGAAGGTATGGTTTTGAGTTTTGTAGTAATGATGCAAGGTTTTGTGTTACATAAAAGGTAAATTGCAGTATTTGTTAGTGAATGGGTATTATTTAATAATTGCTATTATGATCAAATTGGTAGTGTATAGGCACGCCCTTCAACGAGAAGGTGGGCATACCCTTCAATGAGAAGTGTCATACATATGGCATACCCTTCAATGGGCATACCATTTCAAACCCCCAAACCACCTGAAAACTACAAATCACGAATTCCTACCATGTGTATTTCTCTACACAAAGTCGATCAGTATTCCATATTTGATGGTGAGAGGAGCGCGACTTCGCCTCACTGGATCTTTAAATGCTCTTTAACGGCAATGCCAACCAGGTTTGAGCAGTCTGCTATGTGTGTCACGCTATTTTTTCAATTTATAGACCTCCGACAGTAATATGACCCCATGATCTCAAATGACACCCAGGACGTAGTTGTCTCGTCTGTTCGATTGTCGCCGCAGATGGGTTTCCTTCCTCATGTTAAGGAATGGAGTGGCGTGGTAAGTCAATTGGCTAAGTACCCACAAGACTTTGATCTTGCATTTCATGTGTTTCGTGATATATGTGAGCATGTCGTGGAGATTTAGAAAATGGTTTGAAGAAAAGCATTATGCTTGCACATAATGAGGCCTGATACAGGAGCATTTAATGGATTTGTTTGGTGTGAGGCCTGATGTTCTCACTTTTAATATCATGATTAAACTGTATGGTAAAGTGGACAGAGAGAGAGAATTTATTGGTGGGTGTTGTAGAGAAAATGCTGGATAAAAATATAGAGCCTTGCAATTATACAATATATTCCGGTGTTGCTGCATATGTGGGGTTTGGGGATTTGAAAGGGGATGAAAAGTTAGTTTCAAAGTTATGAGAGAGAGCAGAAGGGACATATGTAATGTGTTGAGGAAAAATAGTGGACAAGCAGGTCCTTCTTCATATATGGCTGGGGATAGGGAAGGGGATGCAAGACCTAAACATTCCGAGAAATATGTTTATGCTTCAAGGTTGTTATTACGGAGGAGCTACAGGCCTGATGCTCGCATATATGCTACTCTAATGAAGGGTATATGCGGAAGATTGAAGGATGTCATAAAGATGTTGAGAGCAATGCGGAATGAGAATGACCTTGACAACCACCCGAACGAAGTGATCTACACAATAGTAATTTTTGGTTTTGCTAAAATGGGTTCAATGGATGAGGCCCATGCGGTCCTACAAGAGATGGCTGCCAAGAAAGTGCCGATGAATGTGGTTACCTATAATAGTCTGCTGAATGGATATTGTAGATTGCTAGAAAGCCAAGGATTTGACGTTGGAGATGAAAGAGGCAGGGGTTGTTCCCGATGTTTCCTCTTATAATACAATGGTAAATGGGTGCATTCGCATAAATGATAATTTGGGTGCTCTTACATTTTTTGATGAAATGAGGGAGGCAGGGATTGCCCCTTCAAGAATCAGTTATACCACTCGGATGAAGGCATTCGGGATGAATGGGCAGCCAACACTCGCAACAAAAGTGTTTGAGGAAATGCAAAATGGCCTTGTGATAAGAGTAGATGTAGTTGCTTGGAATCTGTTAACAGAAAAATATAGCAGGGGAGGAGTGATAGAACGTGCTGAGAAGGTCTTTCGGGAAATGAAAGAGCACTTAGCCTACATGGAGGAGCTGAAAATTCTGGCTAACAAAAGAAAATATAAGAAAAATAAAATATAAGCAATTGTTTGTTGAACTGCACCCAAATATTTACACCAATAAGCATGCATCCAGGGCTCGGCAAGATAGACGAGCAACAAAAAGGCAAGCAGTATAAACTTTCAAGTTTTGGGTGGGCCTTTGGAATGAATACCATGAAAACTGATGGCGCATCAAGTCTCATAAACAACTGAACCATGGCTTCAAAATATAGCTGCATGCATACATTTATCAAACGCCATTTACTCGAGATGAAAATTTAGACACATTTTTTGCATAAACCAGTGAAGCAAAGGACAAATAGCAATTAATGTTATTAGTTGCTTTTTAATTGCTTCAACTTGTTACATGTGAACTTTGAAGACAGGATGTTTCATGTTGTGTCATAATTTCATGTACTGGTACATAAGTCCATTTCCCTCTCAACTCACTCTCTTATCAATACATATTCAATTGAATATTTTGACTTTCAATTTTATTAAATGGACCACATATTCCACAAATGAAAGACATTTCAGCGAATCTCTACCCATTTCTTCATACCAATGACATATGAAACAAAAAATAGTTGGCCCTTTTTCACTTTTCAATCAGGGATGGAAATAAGTGTTGCATAGAAGCAGATGAATACTGGTCCAAAGATGAAGAACTCCGAAATGCTTGATTGTAGCAATGAACTTGGTTTCGTATTCACTTTAGTTGTTTTTTTTTTTCTCCCTTTGGGTTCACTACAGTGCTTGATTATTGCAATGAACTTTGAATGGTTGTGTTTTTGCTTGAAAATTTCAGCAGAGTCTGGACCTCTGAATGAGCAGTAGCACCTTCACTATTAAAATCCAAATGCGAATGCCACCTCATATTGTTCTGACTACTCAATCAATATTGTACTGGGATACATTAAGATGGTATTCAATGATAAATATGGTCTCATTCAATCAATTTTTTATTTTTGTAAAATTAAGCATTTTTTTCAAACATTGAAGTGATAAAATTTTGCTTCAAGAACCAGACCACCCATTTTTTTTCTTCTTTGTCAAACCTTTGAGGTCCTTTGCAATGTTTTGTAATCAAAAAAATATGGAATTCCATAAACAACCTTTGAATTTAAACCATGGGAGCTTCAGATTTATCATAGGGTTTGGATTTTAGGGTTTTTCATTCTACCAACGGGTGGTATCATATATACAAACAATATAAGCTCGCATTCTATTTTACATTCAGTATTGTTTGCTTCATCCACCCATGTTTTTTTTTTCATCGGAGTAGTGGGGATGAGGCTTGATGAACTGATAAATGGGGTTGAATTTCCAATTGCAAGAGTATGTTGTTGCACTTGTTTGTCATGGAAAGCAACATGATCTGGAAAGAGAGACCTGGATGCATTTCTTGGCGATCACAGTGGTGCATTTGTGGCATGGTAATTCAATCTTTTTACAAGTTTCATGTTTTTTTCTCTTTAGGATGACGAGGGCTTAATATGGGGCGTTTTGGTTGCTCGCTATACTGGTCCTGGGTGTCCTCCTAGAGAAAAAGTCCACAAATTTGCGCTTTATCTAACCATGTCAAGTACTCAATAATGAAAATAGGGCTACTACTTCAAAATATAATGGAGCTTGTTCCTTGCTCATTCCTAACTTACTAGGCCTATTTATATGGCCCATCGTTTGGACTCTAAACCTCACCCCTGGAATTTGGAGAGACAATTCTTGAGAGCCTGAAAATTTATCAGGTATTTCTTTTGATAGTGGATGTCCTCATGTTGAGATCTCTTCTCCATCTGAAGGTTGCAGCTTCCAATGCTCTTTCTCGATTTGGGGGTCATGGATTTGACTTGGGATCAAATTTGGGCATTCATTCTATGTAAGTTTGCTTCACAATGTCACTAATCCATATCCTTTACCACCCCAACACCATTGCTTATTATATTACAAGCTCTAGAATTTTTAATAGCGTTGACATCAGAAAGTAGATTAATCTGGCCAGAGCCAAAAAAAACCAATGATAAGTCTACTGCAGATCATAAATAGAGATCACAGATGCCTAATCCTGTAATGGGTTACTATGTCCTGGAAGATCATTTTGGTGAGGCTGATGTAAACTCAAAGAGAATATTCAGAGGGACCATTCAACTACTTCTGGCAAAGTACCAAGCTTACGCTGATCAATTCAATTTCAAATAGATCTATATGCTCCCCATCAAGCTCTCAAGACGGCCATGTCCAGCAGGGGTTCTTGGTCAGAAAATATGTACTCTGAATGGATTCATATATCAACCATATCATTTTTTAGCCACAATATTGTTGTTCCCAACTATCAATTAAACGAAGTGTCAATTTCTGAATTTTAATTTGTTGTTTGATGACAAATTGCTATGTTTTGTATGACCATATTAATTTTAAATCAAATGGATTAGCCTTACACCAGCCTAGATCCAAATCCTAGGCTCTATCAAGTGCCGAGAGGGATCAAATCTATCGAGGTGCAAAACTCTCCTTGAATAGCTCTTTGAGTGCAATAGCTAAGCCGAGGTTTGCACCTCGGGAGATTTGATCCCTCTTGACGCTTGATAGAGCCTAGGATTTTGATCTAGGCTAGTTCCAGTCGCGGGCAGTGACACAAAACTGGAGTTTGATCAGCATTGTAAGGAACAGGTTAAGTTGAAAACACAAATAGAATTATGAGGATTATCGTAATGTAAGTATTATGAGGATTATTTCATTAAAATTTTTAACAATGCAAATGAATACAGATCAAATAAGATGATGTTTAAATATGATATATGTCAACATGTTGATTGATGTTATCAAAGAATATAAGCCTATATAATGTTTAAATACAACTATATTACAATGTGATCAACTTTGATATTTATTCTTCTTTTTTTCTTGATTCCACTCCTGCTCCCTTTGGCATCTTCTCGTATCGATCATATGTGAAAAGAGAAAGACCATTCAGACCTTTTACTCATGATATTGTTGTAAATGGGAGTCCCCGTCGTTCTTTGTTTCCAATATTTATAGTTTCATTCTCCAATGTTAATCCCCATTTTTTTGCACTGTTGATGTGGATATATTAAACGTTGAAACATAGGTTGGGGCCAAAAGAAGTAATGGTAACTTATCTGGAAATAATGACTTTCTAGTGTTTTTCTAATAGCTCCAATCAAGTAATATTTTCTTGTACTTGCAGTTCCTTGGATAATCATTCGTAGTGGTTCATTGTTCCCACCTCTGTAATGCTCAAGAATAATCTCTAATGATTTTATTTGCTTCTCTGCTAAGATTTCAATTGAATAATTTTGAGTACAATTATTATAAACAATGGCATTCAATTGTCGGTTTTCAGATATGAATTGTAGTGCACGATTGGAAGTTTCCATATCAACAAAATTAGAGTTCCAGTTTTCTTTGTTATCACATTCCATGTATCCAAGTATGTCATATTCATTGATAGTCATATACTGATTCCTATATAACCCTGAAATTATTTCCCATTCAAGCTTTTGAAAATCCATTTGCACAAATAACACTTCTCCATGATCTCTTTAGTTCACGGTCGTGTTTTCTATGTTCTGATGATTCTTTTTCTCTTTCTCTTCTATACATTTGTCGTACTTTTCTTTTTTTATCATCAATATCTTCATCATTTGCAATATTATCATGAGGATCCACCATATACCCTAAAATAGAGATAAAAACTTTAATATGTTGAAATCATTGCAAATAGTTTTTCTATTAAATAGATAAATTCAATGTATAAATGTAAATAACAAAAAATAATGCATTGTTTAAATCAATGCAATTTTTTTTATTTTTTATTAAATTGATAAATTCAATACATACATGTAAAAAACAAAACAAAATATGCATTGTTAAAATCAATGCAACGAATCGAATAAATATGCATCTTGTGTTATTTAACAGCATTTGTGTGTGGTCTATTAGTAAGTAGTAAGGTTATTGGGCTTGTGTTAACCTTGAGACCAAGGTTCAAAACCCTTTTTGCTTGGTGTTATATTTAGTTATACAATCTAACTATTATTATGGCTGGCATTGTTGAAATCAATGCAACAAATCAAATCAATATGCATCTTGTGTTTTTGAAGAACACTTGTTTGTGATTTATTAAACAATGCATTGTTGAAATCAATGCAACAATGTTTTTTTATTAAATTGATGAATTCAATGTATAGATGTAAATAACAAAAAAAACAATGCATTGTTGAAATCAATGCAAAAAATCAAATTAATGTGCATTTTGTGTTTTTGAAGAACATTTGTTTGTGGTTTATTAAACATCGCATTGTTGAAATCAATGCAATGATGTTTTTTTATTAAATTGATGAATTCAATGCATACATGTAAACAAAAAAACAATGCATTGTTGAAATCAATGCAACTAATCAAATCAACATACATCTTATATTTTTTAAGAACATTTGTTTGTTGTCTATTGATAAGTAGTGAGATGATTGGACTTAAGGTTCAAATCCCTTCTATTTTTTTTATTTCTTATGTTGGCTATAGTAATTTTTTTTACTTCTTTTGTTTCTACTTCTTATGTCTACTATAATATATTTTTTACTTCTTTATTTTATTTCTTATATTTATATCTTTTATGTCAACTATAATATTTTTTACTTCTTTATCTTTTACGCATTGTTGAAATCAATGCAACCATGTTTTTTTATTAAGGTTCAAATCCCTTCTATTTTTTATATTTCTTATGTTGGGTATAGTAATTTATTTTATTTATTTTGTTTCTACTTCTTATGTCTACTCTAATATATTTTTTACTTTTTTTATTTTATTTCTTATATTTCTACTTTTTATGTCAACTATAATATTTTTTACTTCTTTATCTTTTACGCATTGTTGAAATCGATGCAACCATGTTTTTTTATTAATGTTCAAATCCCTTTTTATTTTTTCTATTTCTTACACCGGGTATAGTAATTTTTTTTATTTCTTTTGTTCCTACTTCTTATGGCTACTATAATATATTTATTTCTTCTTTTTTTTAGTAGAAAAATGCATACTATTTCTATTCATCATGAATCAAAAAGTACAAAGATCGTTCTGGTTCTTACTGAAGAACACATATACTAAAATAGGGGCGAGAATTATCAGCCTGTATAAAGATAAAAAGATGGATCCATCTATCCACATATTTTCACAAAAATCTATCCCCAAAATGTTACACAAAAATGGTATCAGATAGCAACAGAAAAAAAAAAACTTAGTCATAGAAGTATGTAACACCCATATCCTGAATGAATTCTTCCATTCCTCCCAAATTAGATGTCCCTCTTCACCAACAAGTGCTTGCTTAGACAAATTATCGGCCAAAGAGTTATGATCCCTATAAATATGTTCAAATGAGATGGACTGATGCAACGAAATTTCTTGTCGTGTACGCTTAAACCAATGACCAAGAGCAGTGACATTTAGGTTGAATTCTCTTGCAACCCATTTGATGGTCACTCGCGAATCACCAAATAATTTGAGATCCACTATACCAAAAATATTTGCCATCCTTAAAACACACCAAAGGGCCATGATTTCAGCCTTCATATTAGTCCTAATACCACAATTTATGCGGATAGTGAAATAATGATCTTCATTCAAGAAGACAGCCCCACCAGCTGCACATATAATATTTTCAGCATCTCCATCAAAAAACAAAACAGGTTGACACACTTTATACGTGAAATGACTAACTCTAGCTACAGGAAGCCTTTCCTTGTCATCTTTATAAGTTTGGAACATCTTCAAAGCTGTCAAACCACTAGCCATAAAATCTGGTTTTTTATCTTGAAAAATAGCACAATTTCGAGCATGCCAGACCACCCTAGAAATAAAAATAGATAAGGTAAAAAAAATTTACAATTCCTGTACTAATTTAGCATGCAATAGCCAAAATCTCCAACGGCTCACTGACAGTCAATATTTAACTTAGAACAACAGAGATTCCAGATACTATTTGTGAAGCAACATTCCACAAACAAATGTCTAGAAGATTCAGAGGTAAGCAAACAGAGATTGAACCTATTCGGACCAGTACAACCTCTCCTCATCAAATTATCCCACGTCTTAAGTCTATCTTGAAGAGCAAGCCATAAAAAACATTTAATCTTTAAGGGAAATTTCCACTTCCATAACCTCTTATACCACCAGTGCTGAGGATAAATATACCTGTCCTGGATGATCCTAAAATATGTAGTCTTTGCAGTCACTGTATCTATGCTAGGATTCCCAATCCAAACAACTTGATCATGTTCCAAATTTAATTTACAGCCTGCAGAGTTTAGAGCTCTTAACACATATTTCATTAAAAATAGAATAATATAGTGGATCTAGAATTTAGAACTTTAACTAGATTGAGTTTTTTCAAAATGAGTAAATCCTTATACTTGGTTTCATTACATTATTGCACTAAGAGGATTGAGGTGCTCTACAACCCGGTATGGGGGAGATGTTTTCATGTAAGGTAATGTATGTAACATAACACAAAATATAAAATACAAAAATTATTAAAAGTAATTAAAAAAATCGATGTCCGTCAATAAAAATAAAAAATTAAAACTTAAACCAAGATCTATCAACCAAGAGAAATCAAATTTCTTGAGTTTAAGTTTTTTTTTTAATTACACATCAAGAAATTGGATCCCTTCCAGTACTTGATAGATATAGGTTTAAGATGGGTCTATGCTAGTTTATTTTAATATTAATTATGGTTTGTATTAAAAGCTAAGTTGGTTAAAGTTATTTAATGACATCAATATTGTGCATGTTACTATGATTAACCATTTATTTATGATTTGATATAGTAGCTACTATGTCTATCAATTGATTTACTATGCAGGTAGAACGTTCGCACAATTTTAGAACGACCCACATAAAAACTATTTAATAACATAATACCAATGTGTTTGTTACTATAACAATTTTAATTATAGAAATATATAGTAAATATTTCTTGTGTTGAGTACCATGTTTTATTGATGATGACGATGATAATGATGGTTGTTAACGTCCACTGAGACCTACTTTGGTCTATTGTACCTTATGAGAAATTATTTGGTTTGCTTTAAAGTTGTATTCATATGCTCAAAAAGCTTGAGGAGAAGCATTTGGAGTTCACCATAATTCTGGCTTATAAGAAGGCTAGGAAGGTTTGTATTGCAACAAAGATTATGAAACTAAAATATAATATGGTTGTACATGAGACACTCTAAGAGAAAGTGATTTTCATTTGCAATGCTCATAGTCTCACAGAGATGGCAAATTCTTTTCGCCCACATCATTTTAGGAACTGTTCAACGCCTTGTTTCACTATGGAGCTAATGAGAATTTGTTCTTATCTTGGATATATTAATTTTTTACTTTAAACTAGTCAATACATAGAGGTACTTTTAATATTCTAGATTAGTTTTAACGACCTCCTTATAATATCTCAATTTTTTTAACCTTTCTACCCTTATCGCACCACATTTTCTCTTTAAACTTAGAAATAAGAATATTTTTTATGTAATAAATATTTTGTAAAATGACATTTTCATCGATCTCCTAATGGTTTAACCAATCCATAGTGTCTTTATACCAACCTCCCTTGCTCCGAAGGTGGTTTTGACTAGATTTTTAAGGGCATTTTAGAGAGTCTATGATATCCCATGTTATTTATCTTGTACTTGTACATCATAAACATAGTCTTAGCCGTGCTCTCGATGGGGGAAAGACACACTTCACTTAGGATAATAGGGTAGGGCGTGTTGCTTTTAATTTTGAGATTATAAGTTATAAAATGCTGCTAGATTTGCTCAATCATTCTCCAAGATTCTTTAGAGATGCTACAACCCCAAACTTCACAACCATACAAGATAATCATACACTTCACAACCATACAACCATACAACCATACAAGATTTTTATTTTTATTTTTCTATTAAAATTTAAGTCGATCGAGGATTACGTCATGAACATAGATTGTGAAAACAAATTCTGACATATTATTAAAGTTATTTAATGGCATTTATGCTTTAATAGTAACGAACCTTATATAAAATAGAGTTTGTTGCTATTCTTATATACGATTTAATATATAAGGTTTGTTACTATTATTAACTTGGATTTTCGTTATAATTTGATATTATATTAAGTATTGCGTCTAGGTTGAGTTTCCATAGTAAGTCTAGGAGATTGGCATCATTAAATTATAGTGATCTATAATGTTGTGAAATTATGACATCATATAGGCATTGTATTTGTTACTACAACAACTTTAATTATTGTCATGGTAACTAATTTTGTCTTTGTTTAGTATGATGTTTTATTTTAGGAAGTTAGCACCACTTTATATTCAACAAGAGAAAACATTTTATCAATTTAAAGTCTAGGTTTTACCCTTTTGATGATAAAAATAAATTATAAATTAGAATAGCAACATAATTTATTTGCATTATTATTGTTAAAAATTAGGTTGATAGATGTTTACTTCATGAATAAAGATTGTGCGAGAAATTTCATATTGTAGATCAAATATCAAAAATTACTCATGTAGTGTTTGAACATGTTAAATTTTAATGAACATATTAATATTCATCTATATTATATTCCTTAAAATATTTATATTATCATTAATATTTCTATTTCTATATTAAAACAAAGTTCATCAAGACTTGACTCATGAATAATAAATTGTGTAGTAAATTTCTTACATATAAATTTATTTAACAACATATTAATATTGTGTTTGTGACTATTATTAACCATTTTAATAATGACATAAGTGTTACTTCTTTTCATGTGTTGAGTGTAAGTTTTTATACTAGTACAATGTTGACATCACTTTAAATTCTACAAGAGAAAAAAAAATTAGAAGTCTAGATGTGTAGTTTAATGATCAAAATCAAATTAGTATGAATTAGAATGCAATAGTACGATTCGATTTATATAAAATATAATAAGGAGTATATATCAGGAAAAACTTAGTTCAAACTTTATCTCAAGTGCCTAGTATTTATTCATAGACCAAGTCTAAAAGATGTTTTTAAATGCATTATTGAATTTGATTATGAACATTTTATATAGTGAGAAGATATGTTGATCTAAACAAAACATTGAAAAGTTTAATATTGTTTGGTTTTATTTATTTCACATAAAGAAATATGACATTAATTAACATTGAAGTTAAACCCAAAATTTGTATAGATGTACTAAATAATATAATATTCCTCAAAAAATAATATGAAGAGAATATTTAATATACTACAAACATTGAAAAGTGTTTCTTCGTGTATATTAATAGGTCCTTCAAAGAACAAAATTACATTCATGAATCATCTCCACCTAATCTCACTATATTCGCTCAAACAGATCAAGTGTAGCTTCTACACCAAATTTATTTATCTTGGTCTTCTTGCATTGTTCTTTCTTTGGCATCCATGCCCAAACTATGGTATTAATTGGAATAGATCCAAGTTCTGTGTCATTGGTATTTGGTACCCAATATTGTTCTAAAAATTTTCCCTTGTATTTCCCTGAAGCAGGCATCCACCAATCAACCTTTACATGAAGAGTCTCAGTTTCATCATACTCAAAGATATCTGAGGTGGCTTTTTCCATCCAAATCAGCTGTCCTTTATCCTCATTTCCTGATCTAAGTAGAAACATGTTTCCTTTCTCAACATCAGTCAAAGGATTGAATGTTGGATTTGGCTTTTTGCACTTAGGTCCAACATATACCGTTCATCTGTCACATTATCAAAATCCTCATCCATAATACATGAGATTACAATGAGTGCATTACAATCAACATTGGCAATTTGTCGTGTCTTGGGACATAAATCCACAGAAGATGAATCGCTTCCATCCACTGCTATATGATTATTGGAGATTTCATCTAATGCATCAACAACTCTTTCCCAATACTCTACTTTCTTTTTCCATTCCTCTATAACAATTGGTGAATTCTCATTGCCAATAGTCTCTTTCCACATTTTTATGTATGATGTTATTCCTTCCTTTAGTTCTTTTAAATAGACATCATTCTCTTTGGGACCTAAAACATATGGCTTCCTTGTGGGAAATTTAGGTCGACCTTCATCATCTATATTCCACAACTCAATTGGCTCTGGCCATGTAGTATCTCTAATTGATTCTTTATACCTCATCATGGGAACATCATTTGAGTATAAGAAATTGGAAGTATTGGACATTAAGATGTCCAACTAGCGCATATTTTCCCTTTTTGATGTATCCATTAAGGCAATTTTTGAAGTCATACACTGTGTCAATAAGTGTAGGTGGAAACACTCTTTTTTCTTCTATTGTGCGATATGTATCCATCATTTCGAGTAAAGAATATATATCTTTACTTTTCAAGTTGGAAGACATTCTTCCATAGGTTCCATCTATGTCTTCATGGGTGTGACCCACAAGCAAGAACCCAACCTCAATAGTGATGAAGACACCAAGTGCAGTTAAAAGTGATAGAAACATGAAAACATAACGATTCTTATTATCACTTGTTCCATTGTCCAACTGCAACAACAAATGTGGAGGAAGAGGTTTGAAATCAACATTCTGAGTTTTTGATCTTCCATGAGATAGAAAATTATCCTTGTACACTCTACGATTTGATTAAATAGAGGTTTCAAGTAATGCATTAGAAAGTGGGTTTCTTGAACTTCCACTCTCATAAAGGAGATCACCATACATATCATGGTGTGGGTATTCAAGGTCCCTCAAGCATTTTGCAAGAGATGTAATGGTAAATTGTGATCCCATGTGTACAAATGGTAGGGAAAAATGACCAAAATCTCCTGTGTTATGCCCATGTGTTATCATACCTATCAATGACAAACTCAAGTTTGGTCCTGCAATAGATTTTGATTTGACACATAATCTTGGGATTGAAGTCTTTGTTTTATCCATTTTATCATGGATAATGCTCAAATACTCCTTTGGAAACCGCTCTGACATAATTTTGTGTGCATAGAAGCAATATCTTCCACACATAACAGTCTTGTTATGTTTGTTTAGTCTAACTTGTGCCTTTTCTTCCAACTCTTTTGTAGTCGTTGACTTCATCTGTGCTTTCAACACGATACATTCACTACATTTACTAAATTTGGTGTTCTTTTAGAATTCCACCTATCTAAAATGAGTATTCTATATCTTGCTCATTGTTGGTTGTGATATTGATGAATAATTGAGCTTTTGAAGAGCCTCATTGATCTCCTTTAACAAAGAACTTTGTGTGTAAGTTGAAGGAAGCAATCTTAAAGGAGCAGAGGTTCCATCTTCTTCAACTTGATGTGTTTGGTTTGGTGAAAAATATGAATTATCCATGACAATTTTGTGCAAAATTTCTATGGCTGCCACAGTATGTGCACGTGCTTTTCATTTGTTGGTATTACCATGAATGTCTTTGATGTGTCCATGTTGGAAATATTGTTGGTAGTTATAGAAGGTGCTTTGAGGAATCTTGTGTATCTTATACCATGCTTTCTTACAAATAATATTTCCATTAAATCTCATGTCCATTACTTTCCTAACAATAGGAGGTAGTCCATGTCCACGACTCTTTGACATGATTGTGTTTGAAGAGAGTGAATTCAAGACAAATTCCCTGATACCATTTTTATTTATGAGTTTCATGCCCCTTCTAGCATCTGCAATGGATTTCCTATCCACATGCTGAAGGCAATCTTGTTTGCAACATTCATCTGTGACCAAAATTTGGATTTCTTTCTCTTCGTCTATCTTTGTTTCACATTTTTCAACCTTTTTGTAGCAATAGCACGTTTAATCCTTTTATATGGCCTCGTTACATCCATATCAATTGAGTCTGAATTTTTATCATTATAAAGATCCCCCTCCCATTTATTTAAGGGACTTGTGTCCTCTATAATATCCCATACCACCATTTCCTTGGGTGGCTCCTTGAAATTTTCCTTCACCCTTAAAATCTCACCTTCATCATCCACCAACTTATTTATTGGCCATCTAACCAAACAATGTATAGACTTATCCCCAATTCTACATCTTTCACAATTTCCATATATCTATTCCACAAAACACCGAATTCCATTTCAACTAGAGTTTCACCCTCAACCATGTCATCCTCGCAGACATAAACTACGATCTCTTTGGAAATGCACATGCTTGTTCCTGTGCATTCATGTGTAAGAGAAACCTTTTTATATGCGAATGTAACCCTATCTTGGAGAATATTTATTGGATGATCATGACAATGTGTTTCCAAATTTGATTCTGGCCAAATCTCATAAGATTGCAATGCACCCCCTAATGTATGCTCAAATCCTGTTGGATGTGGTAGAAAAGCATCATGTTTTAACACCTTCTCAATTTTAACCACTATGCATCCTTTCTTTACCATGCTTCCATGCACCTTATTCCCAAGATCTGTATTGATTATGGACCCCTCACCGACCTTCACTGCATGATACAGAAGATCTACCTTCTCTCCAATAGAAAATGCAGAAGAGACATTTGCACCTGTACACCAAATTAAAGAAGCTTAGTATCTGCTTAAAAAAACATTCAATGTAATATCAATAACACTTAATACATGCTTCAAGATTTTGATTTACCTTTGTTATGGCTCAAATCCATGATATTCCATGGATGTGTGTCCCCTTCATCAACACCTTCCACAATCAAATGTGGTTGAGTGACATCAATTATCAAAATCATAACATAGCATGCATTAACTCTTTCTCCGCCATAATAAGTTCCAATATCTGTAGAGTCAACCCTTCCTAGCCCAATAACTTGACCATTAATTAGGAGGTTAACATAGTCTCCTATTGTCAAATTTATATTTTCCATTGTAACTCCTTTCAATTCTGTAACACACAATTGAATTGTAACTTGTAAATAAGGTTAAACCATGTAAAGTGTGCTCTTATATTTGCAAAAAATTAATATAGTTGCAAAAATTCAAAACATTATGGCAGTCGTTTTGTTTGCAAAGAAACCTTGTTCCCCACCATCTAGTGCATGCTATCAAAATGGAATTTACATATAAATTACACAAAAATTATATATGAAGAACTGAAAATTTTAGATTGAAGTAGTATGAGAGAAATACATATATCAACTTGTATAAAACCACCAAGTGCTTGGCACATGGGAAAAGTGAGACAACATCTATGAATGTTAGGTGTTCTTGGAGAGATACATGAATGCTATGGAATCATAAGATTGCCTACCACCTTTCCATTTATTTCCATTGTGTCGTGAGTTAACAAACAATCTTTGTTGTCCTGTAGATCTGCCAATTTGTTGGATGCACACAAGGCATGAATAGCTTTAACCTCTTCAAACTCATTGTTTACATGGTTCGACATAGAGGACCATCCATCGAAAACAAATTCAAATCCAAACAACAAATTATAATCATGATGTCCCTAACAATTAGCAACTGCCTAATATGTTTTCTTTTGGAAAAAGGGGAACCATGCCAAAAAGAAAGAGCCTCGGCCTGATTATTTGATGTTTCATCCACACCTACCACCCCTAGGAAACCTAACTAGTTAATGATGGAAGGTTTTCTCATTCAAAAGTACTTTGATGGCCAAAGAAGCAATTCAAGGCCAACATGTAAAATAAGGAGTGAAAATTCCACTAGAACATGTCATTATCTCATATAAAATGCTTGACCATGGGATTCATAATAATAGAGTGACTTTGATTAGAGAACACTCAATGTATAAACCATAACTATTAGTAGTATAATAACATAAGAAGGATGTATAATGAACTCAAGAGGTATAACAAAACCAATCCAAAACCAACAAGAATATTTGGAAACAAAGTCCATTCCTCTACTTCGAATGGAGGTGGGTTATCAAAATTTGTAAACACAAAATATATATATTTATCTATATTAAAAAATGGTAACAAAATTAATTAAGAATCAATTTTTTTTTTAGTTTAGATTCATTCAATGTAAATATTGTGATGCAATTCAATCAAGACCATTTGGGGTTTACCTTTGATTTCTTATGTTCTTATAGAATGGGTACACTTTATTTATGTCATATGTCTCTAACACACATTGGAACATGCTATAGGACAAAATATTGGAACATGTTACAACCACATTGCCATCAAATACATTGCACCATGAAAGAATTCTAACACATGTTAGCTTTCCTTCTAGAACAACAGCAACAAAATTTCTTACAACAACAGTGCACGACGAATGAAAGCTAAAACATGTTAGCTTTTTTCATGTCCCAAATTTGGAATTGGGTCACAATGGCCTAATCACATTGGCCATATTCATTAGATTTTGTAAAATTGATGTTAAGGGTCAAATAATTGCCAAGGAGGAAAATTACTAGTTTCCTAGGTTTGGGGTGGAAGCTTTGGGATTTGGAATAAGGGGGATAATAAATGATGTTTGAACATTAGAATGGCATAAATATTTAATAAAGGAGCTAAATAAATATATACAAGTGAAAATCAAAGTGGCATTTGATCATGAAGACACATGGAGGAAGTGGGACCCACGTATGGCTAGATTTCCCCACTACACTTGGAATCATTCTCTCACCTATTCGAATTCAAGGTGAATGGTAACATACTTGGGGGAGTCCAAAAGGTATTATTCATGGCATGACTCATCCAAGGTCTAAATATAGAGGAAGAGTAACTCCCATGGAAGAGGAAGAGGCAATTTGGAGCTAGTGAGACACTTGGGCTAGATTCCCTAGCTCTATGACAACAATGATGAAGATGCTATGACACCTATGACACAAATCAGACCTGAAGGCTAACATATGACATATATGACATGTCAGGGATAAAAATAGACTCCAAGAGGGAGCTCAAAGGTTTTAGGGCAGCAAAGATGCTTCCACATGTCATTTGGTGGAAGTGGGAGACTAGGAATTGTTGTACAAGTGGCGTTCTTTGGAATCTCGTCTCAACTTGAGTGGGCATGAGTCTCTTGGAAGGAATTTGACCCATGGAGGACATTAGAACTTTATAAATTTCAATAGCAAATAATGAAACCAGCTATTGATCATTTGTATAATTTTCAATTGCATTTGTGAAGAGGGAAAGCTAGTGGATGACTAGTTTCTTGCCTTAGCCAATTTCGATGGTGAAAGATTCCCATCCAAGTCGGTAATTGGAAAGGCCATTCAGACCTTTCATTTGGAGCTTTAATGGAGTCTTTATTTTCAGGTGTAAGCTACAGGTCATCTCATGGTTTCTTCTATTGCAGCTCACTCCTTCAACCATTTCCAGTTTTGATGGCATATTCTTGATCTTTGAGGGAGGGAATTTTTGGTGAGCTATTGTACTCTTTTGGGGAGCTTCTAATGCCCCATTTCTTTTGTAATATGAATTAAATACTCTGTTATTCATCTCCAAAAAGTTTCAGGTCAAAATTCCAAGTAGAAATGTGTAAATCTCATTTTTAATGAAAGAACAGTGTTATTTCCCCACTACCTTGTTGTGAACCAATGTATTGCTGATGATTTCGAATGAATGGATGATTATATGATAAATTTGTGATTAATGGAATGAAATGGATGTATTTTACAAGTTTCATGAACTGTACTTGAGCATTTGAAGTATTTTTACTCAGTTTAATTGCATTGGGAGAAGAAATAGTGTCATTTCCCCAAGGGTTGAATTGGTGATTTTTTCAGTTGAATGGGAGAGGGTTGGAACAGATATAATAATCAATTAATGGTGCACATGAGACCTTAATAACATCCTTAATACATTCCCTACCTATGTTCAGAAATTTGAGTGGGTTTGGAGGCATTTGGGAAGCCGTTTTTAGTACTTACCCCAGGGGGATTTGAACCCCAAATTACTAGTAAAATTGCATACTTGGTCCAAAATCTTAAGAGAGTTTGCAGAGGTCTTTTGGTGGATATATGTCATCCATGAACATCATATTCAAGTCCTAATATCATTCATACACCTTCCTTGAATATTTGAAGGCATTTGGAGTCAATTTGAGACCTAAAGACCAATACTAGTCAAAGGGAAATCACTAGTAAAGTTACCTACATTGACCAAAATTGAAAGAGGATTTGCAGAATTATTTTAAAGGTCCAAAGGCATCCCTGAAACACATATTTATGTTCTAATATAATTCATATACCTTCTCAGAATATTTGGGATCATTTGGGGCAAATTTGGGACCTAGAGATCAAAACTAGTCAAAGGTCGAACTAGGGAAAAAAAGTGAAAAATTGCCATTTTAATAAAATTCCTAACAAGGGACATTACAGAGCTTTCCTTCTACCACAAGCACACTTGCATTTCTAATAACAACATTGCATTGTGAATGAATCATAACATGTGTTAGCTTTCCTACCAGTACAACAACGTTGCCATCAAATACATTGCACCATGAAAGAATTCTAACACATGTTAGATTTCCTTCTAGAACAAGAACAAGAAAATTTCTTACAACAACAATGCACGACGAATGGAAGTTGACACATGTTAGCTTTCCTTCTAGCACAAGCACAATTGCATTTCTAACAACAACATTGCATTGTGAATGAAATCTAACACATGTTAGCTTTCCTACCAGTACAACCACATTGCCATCAAACACATTGCACCATGAAAGAATTATAACACATGTTAGATTTCCTTCTAACACGAGCACAAGGCCATTTCTAACAACAACATTATGTGGTGATTGAAAGATGAAGCATTTTAGGACACATGGGGGAAAATGAATCTGCATAATGTACCATGCATGATGAATCCAATACAATTGAGTTCATGATCATCCATGTTACTAATTCTTTCTAAAACTAGAGTCATACAGGTCCAACCCTTTTCGTCTCATGGCATCCAACTAGCATACATTTCCCACTTGGATCATGTGAAAGAGACAAATCATTCGTCAATAAACAATAACACTTTAGAATTGTGCATTTTGTTTAAGTGGCCTTTTTTCCTATTTAAGAAAAGATGCCATGGCATTCAAAATGTTCTATAATTTGATATCTACTCTCATTTTGACCTATTTGAATGATATTCAAAGCATTTGAAGAAAAAAATACAATTCACATTTATTCAGGGAATTACCTAGGTTAATAATTTAATCATTAATCCAAGAATACTACTAAAATTCCAAGGAAAGGAGACAAGCAAGGTATGTAAGGATTAAAATAATAATAATAATAGTGTGGAAATGAAAGACAATAAAGTCCACTCCAAAATAAACCCAAGATTCAACAAAAAATGGAAAAGAATTGAACAAGGGAAAGAAAGAATGATCCTAAAAAAAATTGTTTAAAATCTAATGAAGAACACTTTGTTAATAGTAGCATCTTGTTTTTTAACTTTAAACAAGAAAAATTCAATACATTGCATTGTATGGAATATTTGCACTGGGGACTTGCTCATTTGGAAGTGATCAAGTTCCAAACAATATCAAATATGACAAGAGATCGAGTAAACTCTTTGAGGTATAACCGCAATTACTATTGAAGAAGGAAATGAGAAATATCTTTTTATAGTTTGTATTGTTCACAACGAGATTGAAATTGGAGTCAAAAAAAAATTGGCAGCTGCAAGTAAGCTGCTTGGTGAGCATGACTACTGATGTTGATTTTATTGCATTTGCTTAAAAAAAGTAGCAAAGACTGCAAAGTCGTTGAGTGTGGTATTTTACTGGAACGAATATTTGAAGTTCTATAAAATGGGGACATATTGGCCCTAATCACCATCAATTCAACTCCTATATGGACCACGGGCAACAAAAAACCTTCTATTTGAGGAATGCTTTGATAATGCCCTTGCAATGCACACTCAATCCAAGCCAACAACACCTAGGGAAGCTAAATGCGGTGATATTCTTCCCACATAAATCCATGTGACATTAACCACTACAGAATAGTTAGACCATGCACATAGAGAGGAAAGTTCATATTTGTGATTATTGGAAATAAATTTGTACACAAGAATATTATTGAGCAACCATCTCTTTCTTGCTTTTCTTTCTACAACTACAATCCCTATAAAGGAACGATAATGTCTTTATTTTATTTTATACCAACAATTGATAGGTGTTGGTACCAGGATCTGCCCCATCAAAAAATTTAGATTCCGTCAGCGCGCATGTAAAAAGAGACCCCAATTTTCATCACCAGAAGTTCAAATTGTTTCCAAAGCCTCAAAAGGTTAGGTCAAATTTTAAATTCCAATATGATGAACGTTGCTATATGTCCATGATAATCTATTGCTTCATACCATATTACCCCAAGTATTCATCCCCTTATAAATATTTTCATGCTTATATATTTGGTTGAACCCACGTCAAAATAATGTTTATGCTAAATTATATATTTGGTTGAACCCACGTCAAAATAATGTTTATGCTTTAAAAAGAAAGATATACAGATAAAGTGATTAAACCTTTGACCCAATCTTCCACGCCAACTTCATACTTCATGTAATAATATTTGTTCTTGACGTCCTGTTTTGCAGGATGTTAATTGGACATCGAGCCCAAACAACTCCAGTCCTCATTCAAACCACCGAACCATCAATGGAGCCCACGATTCCAAGCTTGTTAAATCTTACGCACTACGCGTTGAAGGCATATGAAACCTTTGACATTTATTCACAATAATGAACAGCTTTGCAAAGACAATGTGGGATATGTTCCATCGGAATTGAAAACAGAGCCCCAGTCTGAGTATCAAGTATTCATCCATGTGTTAATGCGAACATCAACCAGAGCTCATAAGTTTCATATTTTATTTCAAATCGACATTCATGCAAGAGTTTGGGGTATATAATATTTCAAAGCTTCGGTTTCTTTTTCATGTCAAGAGGCCAAAACCGATGTATTCCACACCAAAATCAAAATGCCCAGTGCTGAATACATAAATATATGCACATTAAAATCTGAGTTCAAATGTGACAGAGGAGCACCAAGACAAGAGTTTGATGAAACCTGATATAAAGTGTTGATGAAGAATACTTATCAATCTAGACCGGGTAGGAAGATGAATGGGCCAATGTGAAAAAGGGTGTGAGACAATGTTCACTTCCATGTGAAGCTTTTAAATGTATATCAGTGCTTTCTGGAGATCTCAGACCTTGTTTTCAGGAAGGTAAATAGAAAGCATTGTACTTTGATGCTCGGATCTTGGATACCCAAAGAAGGCGACATGATGCATAGGGTTGAATGGAATGTGACCAGTCAAGGATTGTTTCTAGCTATTACTATGTTATAGCTATTTAAATCTCATCAAAATCGGTTTTCCGGTTAGCAGCTGTTCAAAGTTTAAAGGTTGAATATTGATTCTTCTTCTTGAAGAATGGTAATTCCATGCTTGTCAAGTACAGTTTCTCAATTTTTTTTTATATAGCAGAGCTACTTCTTGAGATTGTTTGAGTCCTTTTAAGGCTTTGCAGCCCGAAAAATTATCGAAATATTGTTTCTAAGAAGATAATTTAAAGCTAAAAAGGACAACATAAAGGCGTCATTTAAACTTCTGAAAGATGTCATTGTAAAGTTCAAAAGCCTTCAGCATTTCATATAAGATCCATATTTCCTTGATTTCATTTATTTATCATGGCAATTAAAAAGTTTGTCTCGAGATTTTTTAGATGGAACAATCAGTTGCATATTTCTGGGTAGCAAACCATAAGTCGAAGATACATTTTGCATATAGATTTTGGAGATCAATGACAAGGAGCTGATCATTTGACAAGTCAATATTTTTCCATATTTTCAGGCAAAAATCAATTGGCGCATGTATCAGTCAGAGTTTTAGATTGAGGAAAATTCAAATTCAATAGTTAATGAGAATTCCAAGTTATCATTCGAGAAGGTTTGTTGGCATATATCTACAATCTTCAGCACTTGTTCAAATTTTCTTGCAGTTCCAGATCAATGATAAGAAGGATATTCAAGCACACTCAAGTTCTTACATAAAAGACAAGTAACAATGAGATATGAAGAAAAATGTACCTGTGTCCATTGCTGAATGGAATTGAAACTTGACAGGAGGTTTATTAAATCCACCTCGTTCAAAGAGCAAGAAGTCCTGCAAGACGAAAAAATGCCAAAATCAAAACCTCACTCTGCTCTTCTTGCCTGTGTGCTATTTGGAGACTGTGACTAACTGAACACCCACACCCAGCTTGCTTGTTCTGGTAGAGGAAAAAAAGCCCAGATCAACACGCTGCATTGCTCTTATTTCCTGCGTTCTCTTTAGAGATTGTTACCAAACGAAAATTGTTTCCTAGCTCGATCTAGCAGCTGAAATCAGCCCTAATGAGTGTTTGAAATTGGCAACAAGGCGCTAAATTTGTTAATTGGATTTTTTTGGGCTTTTTTGAAAAAGCATCGCTTCATTTGTGTATTTTTTTTTTTGTTTTTAATTCTTTTAATTTCATTTCTAGTCTAACAATATAAATTTCACATCAATTTTACATACTAGGGTGGTCAAATATTTATGCATGGGCACGTATATTTATGCATGCCTATAGTTTTAGATGGGTGGATGGTTTAAATGTTCCAACAATATTATAGCATAGATCTTGGAATACATCGCTGAATTTATAAGGCAATTAAGGGAGGGATAATGAATTAAGAAGTTAAAACATGCAGCCAAAGAAACATAATAAATTTGAGGTGGAGACATGGGAAAGAAGAAATTTAGTGAGAGAAGTGATCTCTAAAGTCCAACTAGGTGACTTCAAAATGAGGGGAGAAGTAATATTACATAGTGGTAGAGTAAATTATGAATAAAAAATAAGAACCATAAAGACTACCATAGTGAGAAACCAAGAAGAGAGGGAGGTACACGGATGAGTGGTTGAGGGAGAAGGAATGCTATATGAGTGTGTTAGATAGATAGAAAATGATAGACTCGAAGTAGGACATGTCTAGTCACAATGGCAAGATCATGAGAAAAATGATAGTTCATAGGATGAAAGTAATGATAGCCTAGATAGTGATTATGCCTCCAGTTAGGCTATGAGTGATTCCACATGGAGTGAGGACACTTGGGAAATGGAAAAGTTGTTGACCAAGATGAAAATTGAGTAATTATGTAGATCTGATGAGGATACTACAAGAGAAACATAGTTGGAAATACCCTCTTCTTATAAAATACCCCTCACACTTATTTTCATAGAAGCGGAAGAAGTCAATTCAGTAGATAGAGAAACAATAGACACAGTATAATAGAGAATAGGAGATATAACAAATAATAATTGTGAAACAATAATAAGAAATTTGAATTTTAGTAAAATTGGTTTACTTGATAATAGTATGACGACCAAACTCGCTATGTTAAATGGAACTAGAAAGGGTGACATAGAGAAACACTAGTTTATCTATGAAGTGATCTAGTTGACAAACAAGACCACTAAAGAACCATAGAGGATTGATCACTTGGATACTACATTTAGAGATAAATCTCTCCAATATTACATGAAATTAAAGGAAATGCACCAACACATTAGACCAAGAGTTTGAACAAGAATAAGACGGACTTAGTTAAACAAATTTAAAAGCCTAATTTTGAACAACAAAGCATTGCATAACTGAAATATATCAAAAAGATAGTGGTAGAATATGTATGGGACTATGATGAAATGCTTATGAACTTATTAGGTAGGCTAATATTTCATATCTATGGTGTTTAACACACAGAGTGGTTCTTTGAACGGGGCTACAACCCTATATAATAATTCCTCTCACCCAACAAAGGATATCCTCATAAGCTTAAGTGTTAGAAATAAGCATACACTTGCAGGTTGCTAAAGGTTTCATAGAACCACCTTAAGGATTGACACAAGTTTCAAATCAATTAGCTACCTTAACCAACCGAATATAGGAGATGTCCAAAGAAAAAAACAACAAAAAAAACATGTGGAGCACTCAATGTAGGATAGAGGGTCACTACACTATTGAATTCCTCGTTTTGAACAATTATGTCATGATGGCCACTCTGATCTACTTTGATCTAGTGTACTGATTTTTAATGCAAGTGAATCTCCAAGTACACATCTTATAGCCCTTATTTTTCCACCTATTAACTGCTTCTTTTGAATTTGTATCAAATGAATATATACTTTTCAAACTCAATTCTCCATAGATATAGTAAGGATTGATAAAATCATCCATCCATGATATGATGCTATCTTTTTTTTTGGTATAGGGCTTCAAATGTCTTTCGTTTATAAGCTTTATGAATATTTCTCCTTGGGTTGGATCCAATGGGGAAACCACTCTTAAAATAACAGTCTCAAAATACGTCTTTTTTTATTTCAAGTTCAAAATCAAATTGTTGTTGAATCCTTGGTGTATCACTAGCAAGGAAAGATATGGATGGTTTTCATTCATTAATTTTTATAACTTCAATATCAATTAGTGTCATTGCCCCATTGATGTCTACTTCAACATTCTCCACTCTTCTGATTGCATAGTTCTATATTGATTTACCAATCTTACATTGATAGGTGACCAAACAAAATTAGATTTTCTTAGGAAAGATGTTCACATAATTGAGAATTCAACCAAACACCTTTCATATTATATCTTTTTAATATCATTTTCATATAAAACTCCCTTCATGTTCTCTTCTTCTCTTGATTTGTCTTACATTTGTTTTGTGGAAGGGGGCATAAATAGATAAATCTTATTCTAACATGATTATCCATCTCATTGAAATTTCTATTAACTTCTTAAACAACTTTTGGTCTCTAAGAAATTGAATTCAACATTTAAGAAAGTCACTTACTTGATGTCCATGTCCACTCTCTTGGGTTTTATTAATGTACACTTCTTTCTTAAACATCAGTGCATTCTATAGTGTCTCATGGAGTCATGTATGAATTTCCTGTGTCTCGTTGGATCAAAACTTCGTAGAGTTCGATTTTCTCTTTTGATCTTTCTTGCTAGAATTTATTTTGCATTTTTTTAGTCCTTGCCCCTCCTCTATTATGGGACTTCTAGAATATAGTGATCCATGTAGGACTTCTATATTCATTGTTTCAAGGATTTGTTGATCATATTCATTTATCTCCATTTCTCTATCAACAATGGGAAATATTTAATCGTGTGCTCTATACCATGACAATGTTTGCACATGGTTCGAGGTTTAGTGAAATTCCTCTTGATGCGCCATAGTTAGAAGAATTTATAGCATGTAGGGGCTTCATTGTGTCCTCCTTGACTGCCTAATCCATTGTAACATTTTTGTCCTTTGTATCCACCTTCCACCCCCCCATTTTGCTTTTCTTAGATGCTTGCACCATATATGCATCCACCATGTTTTCATTCATAAATTGTAGCACCATACAATTATTCACATCATGCCCCCATCGACTTCTAGAATACATAGAATGGTGTATTCCTAGATGTTTGATCTTTTTGTCGCATGGGATTCCTATTGGGATAATGTCCATATGGCTTATAAATTTCACACTAGTATGGTTTTCTTCCTATCGAGAAGGTGTTTGATGCGGCCATCATGAAATAATTGTTCAAAACAAGGAATTCAATATTGTGGCGACCCTCTATCCTACATCGATTGTTCCACATGTTTTCTTTGTTGTTTTTTTTTCTTTGGGCATCTCCTATAGTCGGTTGGTTAAGGTATCCAATTGATTTTAAACTTGTCACTCAATCCTAAAGGTGGTTCTATGAAACCTTTAGCAACCTGCATGTGTATGTTGACTTCTAACACTTAAGCTTATGAGGATATCATCTATTGGGTGAGAGGAATTATTATATAGGGTTGTAGCACCATTCAATGAACCACTCTATGTGTTAAACACCATAGATATGAAATATTAGCCTACATAATAAGTTCATAAGCATTTAATCATAGTCCCATACATATTCTACCACTATATTTTTTATATATTTCAGTTATACATTGCTTTATTGTTCACAATTAGGATTTTAATTTGTTTTAACTAAGTCCGCCTTAATCTTGTTCAAACTCTTGGTCTAATGTGTTGGTGCATTTCCTTGAATTTCATGTAATATTGGAGAGATTTGTCTCTAAGTGTAGTATCCAAGTGATCAATCCTCTATGATTCTTTAGTGGTATTGTTTGTCAACTAGATGGCTTCATAGATAAATTAGTGTTTCTCTATGTCACCCTTTCTAGTTCCATTTAACATAGGGATTTTGGTGGTCGTACTATTATAAAGTAAGCCATTTTACCAAAATTCAAATTTCTTATTATTGTTTCGCAATTATTATTTGTTACGGCTCCTATTCTCTATTATACTATGTCTATTATTTCTCTATCTACTGAATTGACTTCTTCCTATTCTATGAAGATAAGTGTGAGGGGTGTTTTTCATGAAGAAGGTATTTCCAACTATGTTTCTCTTGTTGTATCCTCATCAGATCTACATAATTACTCAATTTTGAACTTGGACAACAAATTTTCCTTTGCCCATGTGTCCTCGCTCTATGTGGAATCACCCATATCCTAACTGGAGGCATAATCACTATCTAGGCTATCATTACATTCATCCTATGAACTATCATTTTTATCATGATCTTTCCATTGTGACTAGGCATGTCCTATTTCGAGTCTATCATTTTATATCTATCTAACACACTCATATGGAATTCATTCTCCCTCAACCACTCCTCCTTATACCTCTTTATCTTCTTGGTTTCTTACCATGGTAGTCTCTATGGTTTTTATTCTATAGTCATAATTTACTCTACCACTATCTAATATAACTTCTCCCCTCATTCTCATGTCACCTAGTTGCACTTTACATATCACTTCTCTCAATAAATTTATTCTTTCCCATCTCTTGCCTCAACTTTATTATGTTTCTTTGGCTCCATATTTTAACTTCTTAATTCATTACCCCTCCTTTAATTCCCTTATATTTGTTAGAAAATTCCACGATGTATTCCAAGATCTATGCTATAATATTGTTGGAACATTTAAACCACCTACCCATCTAACACTATATGCATGCATAAATATTTGTGCCCATGCATAAATATTTGACCTCCCTAGTAGATAGACTTGATGTGAAATTTACATTGTTAGACTAGAAATGAATCAATTAAAAGAATTTTAAAGAAATTTTAAAAAAATACAAAAATGATGGAATGTTTTTTCAAAAATATTTTAAAAAAAATCAATAAAAACAAAAAAAAATCCAATTAACAAATTTAGCCCCTTGATGCCAATTTCAAACACTGATCTGGGCTGATTTTCAGCTTCTAGATCGAGCTGGGAAACAGTTTTCGTTTGGTAACTGTTAAGTCAGTAAATTTTTCTGCATTTTTAGTTTTTTCCCTCCAAAATTTTGGTTTGATTTTTGATTTTACCTTAGTTAATTGTTGGTTTTCAGTTTTGGTTTTCTGCCTTTTTAATAAGTTTATGAATGCTTGAATAGAGTTTGAGCCCAGTCTCCACATTTCATTTGATTTTGGTCATTTTTATGTTGGAAGTGGGTCAATATGAGTTATATATTCAAAAGAAGAATCAATTTTGACTTTAGAGAGTAGCTAAAGTAGTGGCCTAAACCAAAAGCTGCTAAAATCTCCGATAAATTTGGCAAAAGTTAGAAAATCCGCTAAAAATTTGGTTTAAAGATATTCTTGTAGCGCTACACCAAAGTTTTACACAGAGTGCGCTACAGGAATATCGTGGCATGAGTTTTTCGCAAAATCTTGATCTGATTTCAATCATCATGAAGAGTGTGAGAGTCTAATCGCATTTTGTGAAGTGTCTAACACGTGTATGCAGCATTTTAGCAAGATGTTTGTGGTTTGATAATCACGAAGAGAGGCAAGGCCATCATTACAGGTAATGCGGGTTTCAGTTGCACAGATACCAGCCAGTTCCGGGTTTCGCTGTCAAATCGCCCTTGTCACACGCATAATCACTAAGGATTTAGTGTTTGAGGAGGAGTCTTCATCGTTCAACATTGGATTACGTTGCTGAGGAAGGAGACACCTGTGATTCCGGCGCCAGCAGAAATTAGGGCTTTGAATTCGTTTCACCTGCAGCCAAGAAAATGTTAGGAGGACACCTGTGCTCGAAGAGGAACGTTATTGACACCTCAATTAGAAGACATCACGCCACGATGCAGGAGTAATTGACAGGTATTACGTAAACCCTCATAACTGAAGAATTTGGGGTTTTTGCTGCTGCGTTTCCTTCTGAAAAAATTGGTCGCTGAGAAAGGTGTAATAGAATGAAAGGATGAAGAATTCATCACTGGAATGGTTAGCTGAAGCATGATAGCAGGAATTAGCATGACTGTTCTTTTATGACCTAATCTGAATAGGGCGTTGAAAAACTCACAGAATTGCCTGTAGAATTCAGTTTGTTTAAACAGAGGGAAGTCTGCTAGTTTGATATGGGTGTTACACAGGGAGGATTGTAGATTTGTCCATGAGTTAAATTGGTTAACCTGCAGTACTATTTTCCCAGAATGCAGCTTATAAAACTCTTCTGAAACCTAAAACCATATTGTTCCAGTTCCTTGACAAGAAAGAGATGGGAAAAAACAGTAAAAGTGGTAAGATTAATAGGGCTGAACCCACAGATTTGACTTGGATCCAAAAGCTTCCAGATTGTGCAGAGCTGTTCCAACAGGCAGGATGGTTGAAATTCTTCAAGAAGATAGATGGATTTAATGCCCAAGTATCATGCAATTTTGCCAAAGGACTGAAGAATGAGATGATCATAATAGGTCCTTTAAAATTCAAATTGACTGTTGATTTAATTTCAGAAGCCACTGAAATTGATAATGAAGGCGAGCTCTGGTTTAAGAAATCTCCTTTTGAGTTTGATCCTCAAAGATATTTATTGCCCAATGTTGTTCCTGACTGGAACAAAGGTATCATCATTCATAATTTCAAAAGGGAATGGATTGAACCTTTAAGAATTCTTCAGAGCTATATAACTTGTGAAGGGAGGTACTCATTAGTTTTCAAGTACCATCTCAGGTTCTTGTAGCACATGGCAGGAGTGTCAAAAATGAATTTGCCATTCTTTTTCTTCAAAAGCTTGCAGAAGATGTCTAGCAAAATTAAACAGCAGGATGATCATACCTCCCAATCATTGTTTCATCATGGTCTCATCAAGTTGATCATCTCTACAGTGTTGCAGAAGGAAGAAAAAACTTGGGACTTTTTTCTATTTTGGTCAGGGATTCATTCCAAAGGAGAAGAACAGCAACCCAAAAGGAAAACTGATAAGGGAAGAGTAATGGTACAAAAATTGGGTTATTCAGCTAAACCTGCAAACAAACATGGCATTAAAATTAAAAAGGAAACAAAGCAGGTGGCAGATGAAGGCGAGACTAACAGTCAGCCTCAGGAAATTCCACAGCACAGTGAAGTCAAATTTTCATTATTTGATGACAAAAAGGAAAAGGAAATTCCTGAAAATAAACCATCATCTATAACAGTGGTTCATGAAGAGAGGAAATTTGATATCAGGGATATTCCTGTAGCAAAAGAGGAAGTCCAGAATTTGCCCAAAAGCCCTATCACAGTCCTCTCGGATGATGAGGGCTATATGTTAGAGGATGAGCAGTTCATTCCAGAAATCAAGGTTAAAGCTGAGACTAAAGAAAATCAAACCATAGAGAACAAAACTACCAAGCTTAAAAAGAAGATAAAAAAGCTAGAAGTGGTAGAATTATCATCTGTCCAGTATCAAGGGAAGACACTTAAAATGATGGGAGAGCAAGCTTCTTTATGGAGACCTAAAACTAGGTCTAAAAACAAATTAAGATTAAATATGAAAAAGTTGTTGAATCCGAAATTGAGGACTGATAAGGTAGACATTTCTGATGAAGAATCAATGGAGGAGCAGTCAAAGAAAAATGAATTTCATGCAGTTAAAAAAGAGGATGTTGGGTCTGTAAATACAACAGGTGAAGAAAGCTCTAAATCCATCGTTGAAAACAATTCTGGAAAATTGTTAACAGATGATATTAAATCAGCACAGGTAATAGGTGTTTCAAATCCCATCATTGAAGATATTGCTGTAAGACCATTGACAGAAGAATTGATGTTTAAGAAATATAACATGTTTTGGAAACCAAGTGAAGATCTGGATGCTGCCATAGAAAAGCTGGTAAATTCTGATAAGGATAATTTGAAGAAGACTGTGAAACAGTACAAGCATCAAATGAACTATATGCAAGAAGTAAATGATGGTTTAATGCTAGCAAATAGAAGATTGAGGGAAGACCTTCAGGACACTCATGACAATTTTCAGGAGCTGGTGATTGATGCAAAGGAGGCACTCAGGAGGAAAAGGATGGCTGACAGGAATTGCTCAGAATTAGAAAGGACAGTTCAGACCTTGCAGCATGAAAATGAACACCTACACAGAAGGATAGCTGAGCTGGAACAAAAGCACAAAAGGGTGAAGAAAAGATCCTCAAGTCCAGATGGCATAGCTTTGCTAGTGGAGGCATCGAAAGAGATCTAGGGCAGTTAGGTTCATTTAAAGCTTTTTGTTAAAGATTTGCTATTTTTAGCAAAATTGTAATTTGTAAAAATGTAAATGTTATTTTGCCTAATCTAGCCATTCGATGGAGGATTAATAGGAGAAACCCTAACTGTTTTGGGGGAATGAAAAACTATTTAGAGAGGTAAAAAAGACATTGTAAGGGTTCGAATTTTTGGAGAGCTAGAGGAGGTCTGCAGACTGTGCTTTCATCCAGACTTGTTCACTGCTAAGTATTGCAAACTCTCATATTGCATTTTTGATGAAACTATGAATATATGACTCCTTATTCCACTTCTGATATGTGTTGGCTTCATTTTAAACTTATGCAGTTTCTTTATTGACAATTTCATTTCTGGTTTTATGTATGATTTCCAGTAAGTGCTTGTCTTTTATTGAATGAATTTCAGTGCAATCTTTTGGTGAATTTCTGAGATATATGGACATCTTCATGGATTAATGTATGTGATTTAGTTTTTACTTATTGTTGAATGCATTCCCTTTATGCTCTTGAAGTTTTCTTACCAAAACCTACAAAACAAAACCCTAAAAACCTAAGTTTAGATTTATTTTATTCTTGAGATTGTGTTGGCTTGTTACCCTAGCCTTAGTAACAATTTCTGACACAAACATCTTTGGCGCCGTTGCCGGGGACGAAGCTGAAGCATATCTTCCCTGGGATACTCATCATTTTTCCTGGTTTAAGAGGTGAACTTGAACCAGCACTTTGAAGGCTATATTTTCACCAAAAAAGTCACACTGGCTTCTAAAGGTATTGGGACCAGGAATAAGCCTGTTTCTCCAATAAATCTGGGTGTGACAGACCCTGAGCAGATTCTGAAAACAGCTAATAAACTCAGAAAATCCAAATCTTTGCCAACTTGTTGTGATTCTCATCAGTTAGGCGAATCACTAGATCCAGCTGACATTTTACCGTGTATAAAACCTATCCTCTCTGAGAGCAGTTTTCAGGTTTTCACTAATCCCAAAAGTTTCTTGAAGGCTAAAACCTCTTCTCCTGATAGAATACCAATATTTCAGCTGAAGCTAGGAAAGAATACCTTTCAAAAAGGACCCAGTCAAACTCCTTCCTTTTCAAACCCTAATTTGAAACTTCAATCTACACTTCAGTCCACAATGGCAGCTCAAAATCCACCTATGGATATGATGGACAGAATGGTAGCAGCTAGGTATGCACCATTAGTTTTACCTCAGCCTCTACATCCTTTGCCCGGAGGTGATTATCAGAAGTATATGCCTAGATTTAATGGTCAAGGGGAAAATACTGCTGAGGAACATTGGGAAGCTTTTATGAGTTATGCTGACAATCAGAATATTGAAATGAAAGATGTGTGGATGAGGGTTTTTGTTCAGAGTTTAGATGGGGATGTAAGAAAATGGTTTAGGGAGTTGCCTGCTAACTCCATTACTATTATTGAAGAACTCCATCAGCTTTTCATGAGACAGTGGGGAGACACTAAAGATCACACATACTACATAACTGAGTTTGGAGCTCTCAGAAGAAAGAAAGATGAGACTGTTGCAGATTTTTCCAAGAGGTTTAATAAGATGTACAGTAGAATTCCAGCAGAAATTAAACCTACTGAAACATCAGCTAAGTTGACATATGCCAATGCCTTTGATCATGAATTTTCCTTATTACTCAGAGAAAGGAGACCTATCACCCTGCTGAACATGCAAGATGCAGCCCTAGAGGTAGAGTCTAATTTGTTAGCTTCAAATAGACTTAAGAATGAAACATCTCAGCAGCTTTATGAAAGAAAAGGAAAGAAAGAAGCTGTCACAGCAGGCTCTGCTTCTCAAACTGCTGAAGCCAAAATAGATGAGATGGCCAAAATGGTTAAAATCCTCACTGCAAAGTTAAATAAACTCGAGCTTGAAAAGAATTCTGCTAAACCCGCTCCAGAAGCTCAGAGGAATCCAAATAACCAAAATCAGTTTAGAAGACAATTTGCCCCTAGATTCATGCCAAGGGAAAGAAGAAATAATGACATTCAGCAAGAAAGGAGAGAAAATGAAGATCAAAAAGTGCCCCCACCTTTTCAAAATAATCTAGTTGATGAAGAAGAAATTGATCAGCAGTTGCTTTTTGAAGAAACTGAGACTGATCAGGACATGAACCACATTGGAGATAAAATGTTTACAGGCTTTGTTACTGAAGAGGATTTTTTAAATTCTGAATATTATGATGCCGATTTATATGAGGTTGAAGATGATTTGGAATGTGAAAAGACTGCTATAAATGCTGCTACCAATCAGAATGGAGTCAAGAAAGTTATTAATCTCAGAACTGGACCAAAACAAGCAGTTCAAGCTCCTAAGAAGAAAGCTGCTGTTCCTGCTCCAGTTATTCGTGATAAACCAACTGTTGATCCTGTAGCAGAAAAGAAACAACCTGCAGAAAAACCCAAGAAAAGTTCAGAAATTGAAGAGGTAAACAAGTCAAGTCAACATTTTAGTTTGGAAAATGAATTAGGAAAGCTCAAAATTCCTGTGCCATTTTCTGAGCTTATAAAAAATCCATCATACAAGAATACAGTCTTGAAGGTAATGAATATGCAAAATAATCAACCAGTTTCAGATACAGTGAACCTTCAGGAAGAAAACCCTAGAATTTTTATTGGATCAGCTTTAGCTGAGAAGACTGAAAATGAGGCTGGTGCTTCTCCTCCATTTTATATAACTCTGACTGTGCATGAGCAGATGATTCATAACTGTCTACTAGATTCAGGAGCATCCCATAATTTGATGCCAAAATCTGTGATGGAAGCCCTGGGCCTTAATGTCACTAAACCTTACCATGATCTATATGCCTTTGACTCCCGAGCTGTAAAATGTCTAGGAGTGATAAAAGATATGGTTGTCAATCTTACTCAGTTACCCATGAAAAGTGTAATAATGGATGTTGTGGTAGCTGACATCACACCAAAGTTTGGTTTACTTCTGTCTAGGTCATGGGCTAAGAAAGTTGGAGGAACATTACAGATGGATCTATCTTATGCAACTATTCCTGTTTTTGGTGGGGAAAACAGAAGACTTTATAGAGAGTTACAGTTGGCTTACATTGTCACAGATGAGAAAAACCCTACAAATCACCCAATGTATTCTGTGGATAAAGACCTTGGTTCATGCATACTACAATTTAGTGAAGAAGAAAATTCTGCTGGTGTGTTACAAGTACAAAAAGATCAGCCTGTAAAACACAGTCGAGAAGAACAGGATGTATTATGGCAGTTGTATTTTGATGGGTCTTCATGTAAAGAAGGTGCTGGAGCTGGAGTTTTATTGATTTCTCCTGGAGGTGAAATGGTGAAACTTATGTATAAGTTAGAATTTGCTACCACCAACAATACTGCTGAGTATGAGGCCCTGCTATTGGGATTGAAAGCTGCAAAAGATTTAGGAATTCAACAGATTTCTGCATTTGGCGACTCCGAACTAATTGTTCAACAAGTGAAGAACAAATATCAAGTAAAGCAGGGTTTGTTGAAAGTATATCGAAATGAGGTATGGGATATGCTTGAAAATTATTTTATTGCATTTAATATCACTCATATTCCCAGAAATCAAAATGAAACTGCAGATTCTTTAGCCCTGGCTGCCACACATTTCAGAATTCCAAAAACCACTCAATTAAGGTATCCAATTGAAGTGAGATATAGGCCATGTGTCCCAGATAATGTGAAACATTGGAGAGTTTTTGAAGATGACCTTGAAATAAAAAAATTTCTTGAGCTGGTAGATGAATTTTCAAACAATCAAATTGATCAAGAAATTGATGAAAAGGATGAACAGTTAGATGAGTTTACTGCAGAAGAGATTGCTGGACACAAGATTATTGAACTGAAGAGTAATTTCATTCCGAAAGGCCTAGTACCTTTGGAGAGAATATTTACTAAGGATGATACACCTTCTAGACCAGTAATCCAGTCTTCAGAAGAAAATGTAGAGGATTACAATATTGGCTCAGTAGAACATCCCAGAATGGTAAAATTGTCTAAAAATCTAACAGCTGAGCAAAGAAGTAGATACATTAAACTGTTGAAGAAGTATGTAGATACATTTGCTTGGTCTTACAAGGAGCTGAAAACCTATGACACAGCAGTTATTCAGCATAAAGTCCCTTTGAAACCTAATGTTAAACCTTTCAGGCAGAAATTAAGAAGAATCAATCCAGCACTGTTTCCTGTTATTGAAAAAGAATTGAAGAAGCTGTTGGATGCAAAAATAATAGTGCTTCTTAGGTATTCTTCTTGGGTGGCAAATTTGGTTCCTGTTAGAAAGAAGAATGGAGAGATTCGATTATGTGTTGATTTCAGGAATTTGAATCGATCCTCATTAAAAGACAATTACCCCCTCCCCAAGATTGAACAGGTTTTGCAGCAGGTGGTTGGAGCTCAAAGGATTTCAATGCTAGATGGCTTCTCAGGGTATAATCAGATTGCTATGCACCCTGATGATAAAGAAAAAACAGCTTTTACAACCCCCTGGGGGACATTTATGTATGACAAGATGCCTTTTGGCTTAATGAATGCTGGAGCAACCTTTCAGAGAGCCATGGATATTGCATTTGTGGGAGAAAAGGACAAGTTTGTAGTGATTTATCTGGATGATATTACAGTTTTCTCCAAATCTGATGATGAACATTTGAAACATTTGGAGCAAACCTTCATAAAGTGCAGAAAGTTTGGCTTATCCTTGAACCCTAAAAAATCACATTTTGCTGTACAGGAAGGTAAGTTACTTGGTCACTTGGTATCAGCTGATGGTATCAGGATTGACCCTGAGAGAGTCAAAGCAATACTGAAAATTAGTTTGCCCAGGAGTAAAAAGGATGTGCAATCATTTATTGGCAAAATCAATTTTCTGCGATGGTTTATTCCTAATTTTGCTGAGACCATTAAGCAGATTACAGGCATGTTAAAAAAGGATCATGAAATCAAGTGGACTATGGAAGCAAAGACAGCTTTTGAAAAGATTAAAATGGCTCTAACTGAAGCACCTGTTCTGGTGAGTCCAAATTTTGATAAAGAATTTCTTACATTCTCTTTTGCCTCAGAAGACACTATTGCTGCTGTATTACTTCAGAAGAATGAAGAAGGATTGGAACAACCAATTGCCTTTTTTAGCAAAACACTCAGAGATTCCGAGTTAAAATACAGTATCTTGGAGAAACAAGCCTATGCCCTGGTAAAAGCCTTAAAAATTTTTAGAATTTATATTTTACATTCCAAGGTTGTTTCATTTGTTCCAAATGCTGCAGTGAAGGATGTTTTGACACAGCCTGATAGTGAAGGAAAGAGGGGAAGGTGGATTGCCAAAATTATGGAATATGAAGTGGAAATCAGACCTACCAAGCTGGTCAAAGGACAAGGATTGGCCAAACTGCTGGCTGACTCAAATTGTCAGGCATTAGGGTTACATGCTATGACAGAAGAATTAGCACCTGAAGAAAATCAAGTAATCCTGGAAAAAGAAAGAATCATGGATTCTTATTCATCTTCAGATTGGTATGCTGACATTGTTCATTTTCTGCTATTTTTGCAATGTCCAGAACATTTAGACAGGAAAGCTGCCAGGTCCTTGAAATTGAAAACTACTAAATATTGTCTGATAGAGGGTCAATTGTTTTGGAAAGATCCAGCAGGAATCTTATTAAGATGTTTAGATCAAGCTGAAATAAAGGAAGTAATTGCAGAATCTCATGAAGGAGCCTGTGGAGGACATAAATATTGGAAAACAACAGCTTATAAAATTTTAAGAGCTGGTTACTATTGGCCTTCACTTTTCACAGATGTTTATCAAACTGTAAGAACTTGTATACCTTGTCAAAAGTTTGCAGGAAAACAGAAGCTGCTATCTTTACCTTTGAAGCCTATTGTAGTCAATGCCCCTTTTCAGCAGTGGGGCCTGGATTTTATTGGAGAAATAAACCCAGCATCTTCAGGCCAACATCATTGGATTTTGACTGCCACAGATTTCTTTACAAAGTGGGTGGAGGCTATCCCCACAAGAAATGCCACAGATAAGGTAATTATGGATTTCATAGAAAATAATATTCTGAGCAGGTTTGGTTTCCCACAACGATTGATTACTAATAATGCTAAAGCATTCAAATCCAAGGCAATGGTGGCCTTTTGTGAAAAAAATGGTATTATGCTCAAACATTCAACTCCATATTATCCTCAGGGAAATGGTCAGGCTGAATCATCTAACAAAAATATCATTCAATGCATCAAAAAATTGCTCAAACAAAATAAAAAATCTTGGGATTCAATGTTGAAATATGCATTATGGGCAGATAGGATTACTGTAAAACAGGCCATTGGAACTTCACCTTTTCAGCTGGTTTATGGAACAGAAGCAGTATTTCCAGTACAATTGGGAATCCCAGTAATGAAGTTCCTCCAAAATTCTCAAGAGGAACCAGATGACTTGCAAAGGAGAATTTTTGAGATGATTGAGTTACAGCAGAACAGAGAAAAAGTAGACAAAGAAGCCCAGTTGTATAGAGCTAAAATGAAAACCAGGTTTGACAGAAATATCAAGGATCATATTTTTTCAGAAGGGGAGATGGTTTTAAGATGGGATGCAAGAAAGGAACAGAAGGGGAAACATGGAAAATTTGATAATTTATGGTTTGGCCCTTTTCTGATAGCTAAGGTTTTGGAAAATAATACTTTCATATTGCAGTCTTTGGAAGGAGAGGAATTGCTCAGCCCTGTTAATGGGCGATTCCTCAAACATTTCTACAGTTAAATGAAGACCATAATCACTTTTCATTGTATATACCGGTGTGAGTGAGATTGAATAAAGACTCCATAGCCCAATGGAAGACTGAAGGCACTAGTCTACAGGTTCTTGAAGCCTCACAGGGAGGACTTCATCCCGCAGCTGGAGCCAGATGTTAAGTCAGTAAATTTTTCTGCATTTTTAGTTTTTTCCCTCCAAAATTTTGGTTTGATTTTTGATTTTACCTTAGTTAATTGTTGGTTTTCAGTTTTGGTTTTCTGCCTTTTTAATAAGTTTATGAATGCTTGAATAGAGTTTGAGCCCAGTCTCCACATTTCATTTGATTTTGGTCATTTTTATGTTGGAAGTGGGTCAATATGAGTTATATATTCAAAAGAAGAATCAATTTTGACTTTAGAGAGTAGCTAAAGTAGTGGCCTAAACCAAAAGCTGCTAAAATCTCCGATAAATTTGGCAAAAGTTAGAAAATCCGCTAAAAATTTGGTTTTAAAGATATTCTTGTAGCGCTACACCAAAGTTTTACACAGAGTGCGCTACAGGAATATCGTGGCATGAGTTTTTCGCAAAATCTTGATCTGATTTCAATCATCATGAAGAGTGTGAGAGTCTAATCGCATTTTGTGAAGTGTCTAACACGTGTATGCAGCATTTTAGCAAGATGTTTGTGGTTTGATAATCACGAAGAGAGGCAAGGCCATCATTACAGGTAATGCGGGTTTCAGTTGCACAGATACCAGCCAGTTCCGGGTTTCGCTGTCAAATCGCCCTTGTCACACGCATAATCACTAAGGATTTAGTGTTTGAGGAGGAGTCTTCATCGTTCAACATTGGATTACGTTGCTGAGGAAGGAGACACCTGTGATTCCGGCGCCAGCAGAAATTAGGGCTTTGAATTCGTTTCACCTGCAGCCAAGAAAATGTTAGGAGGACACCTGTGCTCGAAGAGGAACGTTATTGACACCTCAATTAGAAGACATCACTCCACGATGCAGGAGTAATTGACAGGTATTACGTAAACCCTCATAACTGAAGAATTTGGGGTTTTTGCTGCTGCGTTTCCTTCTGAAAAAATTGGTCGCTGAGAAAGGTGTAATAGAATGAAAGGATGAAGAATTCATCACTGGAATGGTTAGCTGAAGCATGATAGCAGGAATTAGCATGACTGTTCTTTTATGACCTAATCTGAATAGGGCGTTGAAAAACTCACAGAATTGCCTGTAGAATTCAGTTTGTTTAAACAGAGGGAAGTCTGCTAGTTTGATATGGGTGTTACACAGGGAGGATTGTAGATTTGTCCATGAGTTAAATTGGTTAACCTGCAGTACTATTTGCCCAGAAAGCAGCTTATAAAACTCTTCTGAAACCTAAAACCATATTGTTCCAGTTCCTTGACAAGAAAGAGATGGGAAAAAACAGTAAAAGTGGTAAGATTAATAGGGCTGAACCCACAGATTTGACTTGGATCCAAAAGCTTCCAGATTGTGCAGAGCTGTTCCAACAGGCAGGATGGTTGAAATTCTTCAAGAAGATAGATGGATTTAATGCCCAAGTATCATGCAATTTTGCCAAAGGACTGAAGAATGAGATGATCATAATAGGTCCTTTAAAATTCAAATTGACTGTTGATTTAATTTCAGAAGCCACTGAAATTGATAATGAAGGCGAGCTCTGGTTTAAGAAATCTCCTTTTGAGTTTGATCCTCAAAGATATTTATTGCCCAATGTTGTTCCTGACTGGAACAAAGGTATCATCATTCATAATTTCAAAAGGGAATGGATTGAACCTTTAAGAATTCTTCAGAGCTATATAACTTGTGAAGGGAGGTACTCATTAGTTTTCAAGTACCATCTCAGGTTCTTGCAGCACATGGCAGGAGTGTCAAAAATGAATTTGCCATTCTTTTTCTTCAAAAGCTTGCAGAAGATGTCTAGCAAAATTAAACAGCAGGATGATCATACCTCCCAATCATTGTTTCATCATGGTCTCATCAAGTTGATCATCTCTACAGTGTTGCAGAAGGAAGAAAAAACTTGGGACTTTTTTCTATTTTGGTCAGGGATTCATTCCAAAGGAGAAGAACAGCAACCCAAAAGGAAAACTGATAAGGGAAGAGTAATGGTACAAAAATTGGGTTATTCAGCTAAACCTGCAAACAAACATGGCATTAAAATTAAAAAGGAAACAAAGCAGGTGGCAGATGAAGGCGAGACTAACAGTCAGCCTCAGGAAATTCCACAGCACAGTGAAGTCAAATTTTAATTATTTGATGACAAAAAGGAAAAGGAAATTCCTGAAAATAAACCATCATCTATAACAGTGGTTCATGAAGAGAGAAAATTTGATATCAGGGATATTCCTGTAGCAAAAGAGGAAGTCCAGAATTTGCCCAAAAGCCCTATCACAGTCCTCTCGGATGATGAGGGCTATATGTTAGAGGATGAGCAGTTCATTCCAGAAATCAAGGTTAAAGCTGAGACTAAAGAAAATCAAACCATAGAGAACAAAACTACCAAGCTTAAAAAGAAGATAAAAAAGCTAGAAGTGGTAGAATTATCATCTGTCCAGTATCAAGGGAAGACACTTAAAATGATGGGAGAGCAAGCTTCTTTATGGAGACCTAAAACTAGGTCTAAAAACAAATTAAGATTAAATATGAAAAAGTTGTTGAATCCGAAATTGAGGACTGATAAGGTAGACATTTCTGATGAAGAATCAATGGAGGAGCAGTCAAAGAAAAATGAATTTCATGCAGTTAAAAAAGAGGATGTTGGGTCTGTAAATACAACAGGTGAAGAAAGCTCTAAATCCATCGTTGAAAACAATTCTGGAAAATTGTTAACAGATGATATTAAATCAGCACAGGTAATAGGTGTTTCAAATCCCATCATTGAAGATATTGCTGTAAGACCATTGACAGAAGAATTGATGTTTAAGAAATATAACATGTTTTGGAAACCAAGTGAAGATCTGGATGCTGCCATAGAAAAGCTGGTAAATTCTGATAAGGATAATTTGAAGAAGACTGTGAAACAGTACAAGCATCAAATGAACTATATGCAAGAAGTAAATGATGGTTTAATGCTAGCAAATAGAAGATTGAGGGAAGACCTTCAGGACACTCATGACAATTTTCAGGAGCTGGTGATTGATGCAAAGGAGGCACTCAGGAGGAAAAGGATGGCTGACAGGAATTGCTCAGAATTAGAAAGGACAGTTCAGACCTTGCAGCATGAAAATGAACACCTACACAGAAGGATAGCTGAGCTGGAACAAAAGCACAAAAGGGTGAAGAAAAGATCCTCAAGTCCAGATGGCATAGCTTTGCTAGTGGAGGCATCGAAAGAGATCTAGGGCAGTTAGGTTCATTTAAAGCTTTTTGTTAAAGATTTGCTATTTTTAGCAAAATTGTAATTTGTAAAAATGTAAATGTTATTTTGCCTAATCTAGCCATTCGATGGAGGATTAATAGGAGAAACCCTAACTGTTTTGGGGGAATGAAAAACTATTTAGAGAGGTAAAAAAGACATTGTAAGGGTTCGAATTTTTGGAGAGCTAGAGGAGGTCTGCAGACTGTGCTTTCATCCAGACTTGTTCACTGCTAAGTATTGCAAACTCTCATATTGCATTTTTGATGAAACTATGAATATATGACTCCTTATTCCACTTCTGATATGTGTTGGCTTCATTTTAAACTTATGCAGTTTCTTTATTGACAATTTCATTTCTGGTTTTATGTATGATTTCCAGTAAGTGCTTGTCTTTTATTGAATGAATTTCAGTGCAATCTTTTGGTGAATTTCTGAGATATATGGACATCTTCATGGATTAATGTATGTGATTTAGTTTTTACTTATTGTTGAATGCATTCCCTTTATGCTCTTGAAGTTTTCTTACCAAAACCTACAAAACAAAACCCTAAAAACCTAAGTTTAGATTGATTTTATTCTTGAGATTGTGTTGGCTTGTTACCCTAGCCTTAGTAACAATTTCTGACACAAACAGTAACAATATCCAAAGAGCACACAGGCAATAAGAGCAGTGCGGGTGTTGATCTGGGATTTTTTCGTCTTCCAGAACAAGCTTAATCGCTTAATTTTTATGCCTTTCTTTTCTTTTTAAAGCATAAACAAGCTTATTTCGACGTGGGTTCAACCAAATATATAATTTAAAAGGTTTTTAAAAAGCTATAGGAATAAACTAATTTATATTTGACCTTTTTAAAATAAAATTCAAAACCTTTTAAACTAATACAGGTTTATTCCAAATATTACTACATGAAGTTTGAACTTGGCGTGGAAGATTGGGTCAAAGGTTTAATCACTTAATCTTTATATTTTCTTTTAAATCATAAAAATTATTTTGACGTGGGTTCAACCAAATATATAATTTAAAAGGTTTATAAAAAGTACAGGAATAAAATAATTTATATTTCACCTTTTTCATATAAAATTCAAAACCTTTAAATCAATAAAGGTTTATTCCATACCTCTTAGAAATTTGACTTAATCTTGAGCATGAAAATATTTATAAGGGGATGAATACTTGGGGTAATATGGTATGAAGCAATAGATTATCATGGACACATAGCAATGTTCACCATATGGAATTTAAGACTTAACTCAACCTTTTGAGGCTTTGGTAACAAGTTGAACTTTTGGTGACGAAAATTGCTATCTCTTTTTAGATACGCACTGACAGAATCTAAAAATTTTGATGGGGAAGATCCTGGTACCAACACCTACCAATTGTTGGTATAAAATAAAATAAAGACATTATCGTTCCTTTCTAGAGATCATAGTTGCGGAAAGCAAATCAAGAAAGAGATGGTTGCTCAATAATATTCTTGTGTACAGATTTATTTCCAATAGTCACAAATATGAACTTTCCTATCTCTGTGCATGGTCTAACTATTCTGTAGTGATTAATGTCACATGGATTTCTGTGGGAAGAATATTACTGCATTTAGCTTCCCCAAGTGTTGTTTCTTTGGATTGAGTGTGCATTGCAAGGGAATTATCAAAGCATTCCTCAAATAGAAGGTTTGTTGTTTCCCATGTTCCATATAGGAGTTGAATTGATGGTGATTAGGGCCAATATGTCCCCATTTTATAGAACTTCAAACATCCGTTCCAGTAAAATACCACACTCAACGACTTTGCAGTCTTTGCTACTTTTTTGAAGCAAATGCAATAAAATCAACATCAATAGTCATGCTCACCAAGCTGCTTACTTGTAGCTGCCAAATTGTTTTGACTCCAATTTCAGTCTCGTTGTGAACAATGCAAACTATAAAAAGATATTTCTCATTTCCTTCTTCAATAGTAATTGCGGTTATAACCCAAAGCACTTGCTTGATCTCTTGTCATATTTGATATTGTTTGGAATTTGATCACTTCCATATGAGCAAGTCCTCAGTGCAAATATTCCATACAATGCAATGTATTGAAGTTTTCTTGTTTAAAGTTCAAAAACAAGATGCTACTATTAACAAAGTGTTCTTCATTAGATTTTAAACAATTTTTTTTAGGATCATTCTTTCTTTGCCTTGTTCAATTCTTTTCCATTTTTTGTTGAATCTTGGGTTTCTTTTGGAATGGACTTTATTGTCTTTCATTTTCACACTATTATTATTATTATTTTAATCCTTCAATACCTTGCTTGTCTCCTTTCCTTGGATTTTCAGTAGTATTCTTGGCTTAATGATTAAATTATTAACCTAGGTAATTCCCTGAATAAATGTGAATTGTATTTTTTTATTCAAATGCTTTGAATATCATTCAAATAGGTCAAAATGAGAGTAGATGTCAAATTATAAAACATTTTGAATGTCATAACATATTTTCTTAAATAGGAACAAAGGCCACTTAAACGAAATGCACAATTCTAAAGTGTTATTGTTTATTGACAAATGATCCGTCTCATTCACATGATCCAAGTGGGGAATGTATGCTAGTTGGATGACATGAGATGAAAAGGGTTGGACTTGTATGAATCTAGTTTTAGAAATAATTAGTAACATGGATGATTATGAACTCGATGGTATTGGATTCATCATGCAGGGTACATTGTGCGGCTTCATTTCCCCCCATGTGTCCTAAAATGCTTCAGCTTTCAATCACCACATAATGTTGTTGTTAGAAATGGCCTTGTGATCGTGTTAGAAGGAAATATAACATGCGTTAGAATTCTTTCATGGTGCAATGTATTTGATGGAAATGTGGTTGTACTGGTAGGAAAGTTAACACTTAGCTTTCATTCACAATGCAATTTGTTGATAGAAATGCAATTGTGCTTGTGTTAGAAGGAAAGCTAACATGTGTCAGATTTAATTCGTCGTGCATTGTTGTTGTAAGAAATTTTGTTTTTCTTGTTCTAGAAGGAAATCTAACATGTGTTAGAATTCTTTCATGGTGAAATGTATTTGATGGCAATGTGGTTGTACTGGTAGGAAAACTAACACGCATTAGCTTTCATTCACAATGCAATGTTGTTTCTAGAAATGCAATTGTTCTTGTGGTAGAAGGAAAGCTAACACTGTGTTAGCTTTCATTCGTCGTGCATTGTTGTAAGAAATTTTGTTTTTCTTGTTCTAGAAGGAAATCTAACATGTGTTAGAATTCTTTCATGGTGCAATGTATTTGATGGAAATGTGGTTGTACTGGTAGGAAAGCTAACACATGTTAGCTTTCATTCACAATGCAATATTGTTGTTAGAAATGCAATTGTGCTTGTGGTAGAAGGAAAGCTAACATGTGTTAGCTTTCATTCGTCGTGCATTGTTGTTGTAAGAAATTTTGTTGTTCTTGTTCTAGAAGGAAAGCTGACATGTGTTATAATTATTTCATGGTGCAATGTATTTGATGGTAATGTGGTTGTACTGGTAGGAAATCTAACTTGCATTAGCTTTCATTCACAATGCAATGTTGTTGTTAGAAATGCAATTGTGCTTGTGCTATGAAGAAAGATAACATGTGTTAGCTTTCATTCATCGTGCATTGTTGTTGTAATAAATTTTGTTGTTCTTGTTCTAGAAGGAAAGATAACATGCATTGGATTTCCTTCATGGTGCAATATATTTGATTGCAATGTTCTTGTACTGGTAGGAAACCTAACATGTGTTAGCTTTAATTCACCATGCAATTCTGCTCTAAATGCCCTTGTGCTTGTGCTGGAAGGAAAGCTAACATGCACTATGCATTTCCCTTATGATTTTGATATAAGGAAAGCTAACATTCATTAGATCTTCTTCATGGTGCAATGTGGTTGTACCGATAGGAAAGCTAACACATGTTAGCTTTCATTCACCATGCAATGTTCTTGTGAAAAATGCCCTTGTTCTTGTGCTAGAGGGAAAGCTAACATGCATTAAATTTCCTTTAATGTACAATGTATTTGATGTCAATGTGCATGTGCAGAAAGGAAATCTAACATGTGTTAGATTTCCTTCATGGTGCAATGTGGTTGTGTTGGAAGGAAAGCTACCACATGTTAGCTTTTATTCACTGTGCAATGTTGTCAGAAATTCCCTTATGGTTGTGCTATAATGAAATATAACACATGCTAGATTCCCTTCATGGTTAAATGTTGTTTGTTGTCAATGTGGTTGTGATAGAAGGAAATCTAGCACATGCTAGATATTCCAATCTATGCAATGTTGTTATTAGAAATGACCTTCTGCTTAGGGTTGGGGAAAGCTAGCAAACATCAATTTTTTTTTGAGTGGAATGTTGTTGTTAGTGATGTGTTTGTGAGCTTGTGCTTGGAGAAATAATTTTTTTATTCAAATATGAAACAAAGTTAGAAATCTAATTTTTTCTTCCATATTTTGAAATTATGGCAATATTTTTTAACTATTAATTTCATAAATGATGGAGTACCAAGCAAGTGAAATTTCAAAGGAGTCATCCAAGAAAAAGGAAACTTCGAAAAAGACACCACGAAACTCATATTTACATGGTATGGTTGTTTCAAAATTAGATTATATTTTGTTATAAATGGTTACACAATCGTATTTCTTGTACTAAGATTTCCCATGATTAGAACTTTCTTAATCTTGTTTATATTTATGAAATGAAATGTTAGAAGAGGATTTGATAATATTTTATAATCAATGTATTTTTTATTCATCTAAACTTATTGAAATATGTTTCTACAATTGATTTTAGATGCCAAGAACAATAACGCAAGTGAGATTGCAAAGAAAGTATCAAAAACAAAGGTAATGAAAATACGACGCAATGCATACGTCATTAACTTCCTTGTTATGTATTATCAAGTCGTTCAATAATGTTTGGAATTTCGTGTTTTTCCATCCATTTGAAATTATAGACAAAGTTTTCTACTATTATTTTCAGAAACCATGGATCATGGTGCATTTGAAATTCGAACTAAAGAATTGGGAAAAAACATAAAAGAAATTGATACACAAAAAATGCCTCCATTTGGTATGGTAGTTTTATACATCATCTATTCTCCTTTAGAAATTGTTATATACAATGATCCTTATGGAAAACATATGATAATATTTGTAAATATAATTTCATTTTGATTTATGCTAATAATAACTTATTATTGTTTTCAGAGTTGATTAGTTCAAAAGGAAACAAAATGAAAGGTTCATCATAAAAAAAGGCATTCACCTTAGATTGCAATTTCAACAACTATTAACACTTCTATTTTTTAAATGATTAGAGAGTTTAATACATCTAATAAATTTGATTTTGTAAGAGACTGGTGTATTGAGATAGATACTCCACCGAATATGTACCTCGATATGTATCTATTTGGATCCACAGGTGGCAAAAATCCAGATATATTGGGCATAATTGTTAATTGTTAATTGTTATGCTGATGGTGAGAGTGATGTTATCTTTCAAGTGGAGGTTGTGAAGGAAAATGAAGTCAAATTAGTTTCTTGTCGAGTGGAGTACAAGAAATTTAGACCAGATTTGATAGAAGCTTCAAGTAAGGATCCCTCAAATACAATAAAAGATCCAATGTTTAAAATTTGGATAGTTTTGACATCTTCGATAAATCTAGGTTAAACAATCGTGCAGATCTTTTAGAACGTATCACTAACATTCTAAAATTCCGCAATGTCAAATGCATGAAAACATCACACGTGCTTATTTAATAGCATCAAAGAGGAAAATTACCTAATAAAATACCAGATGATAAACTTAATGCACATTTACTTGCTTTGAGGAGGGTATATCTAAAAGACTCGAAAGTGACCATTGTAGGTAGTGATTTCATACCTACTGCAGAATTCCAGAAGGCTAGTAAAGTTGAATCTCAGATGGTCAAGCTTGCAAACAAATGTGATGAAATTCACAAAGCCTTCAAGGACTGTTATTTATTTTCAACCTCTTTTAGAAGATATGTTGATGTTGAAAGATGTAAAGAAGCCCCAAAAGTTTTTAAATTGAGATCACAGGATGATTTCAATGTTCAACTAATAGTGAAATCATTCCTAGAGAAATTTCAAACATCGTTGCTTGATGCTCTTTTGATTCCATTTAATATCAACGAGTCTGATCCACTAGTGAATCCTGTCAAAATTATAAACGAGATAGATATAAATGCCAAGAACATAAAATTTTGGATAGTTGATGGCCAACACATCATTCAAGCAGCCAAAGAAATTCTAACAAATCCTAAATATAGTGCTTCCGTGGAGGCAAAGAAAAAGTATAAAGAACGTGGCAAAAATGATATCATGTGGAGTCCTTGACAGAATAATAAATGGATCAGCAAACATACAACAAGTTGACAACAACTTTGAATTCGGTTTCCTTTTTGGGGGGCTTGGTCTTTTGTCAACACTTTTGCACTCTTTTCCTCATCAGTTGTAGCCAACTCTATGGACTAACCTTGTTGTTTTGGATACGTTGGATTTAAAAAAAAAACATTCCACAAGGGTTATTATCTTGATGTTTTTCGATTTTTGATCGAAAATAATGAGTTGGATTACTTTACTATAGTTCTCTTTGCAGAACTTTGGTCATTTAATGATGTGCACCGGGCTTTGGAAATTTCCATAAAGAACTCTAGGTTCAACTACAACATGACTAATTGCCTTTATGAATATCAAAAACAAAATAGTTATTATAGTCATGATAATGTATTGACTATACATTTCTATACTTCAGACTTAAAGAAATTTGAGGCTTCAAAATACACTCACACTTTTGAAGACACAATTGATGAAAGTGAGAGATATTTTGATTTATGGATGGATTTATTAGAAAAGCACCAACAATGTAGTGATGCAAAAGTGATTATTTATCTCTATGTGGGGACAAATTTGATCAAGGCTTGGTCTACATATAAAAAAAGAATTGCATACATTGTACAAACAGATTCACAAAGGACGAACATGTGGGATATTCACAAATCTTTTCAGCTAAAAAACACAAGATCCACCAAATTTCTGGAAAATTCAGGTAATACACTTCCTTTGTTGTTTATATTTTGATTTTATGTTGTTTAGATTTTTTATTTGGAAAGCTTTTTACTACATTGACTACTGATGGATATTGTAAAACAGAAAATGATGATTGTGGGAAACAGAGCAATAATCAACATAGTGTGGAAAATGTCGAGAAAAGTTTGGAAATAGAAATAAAAGGAGAAGAATATATCCTACTAGGTACATAAATTTCTTGCTTGTTTCTCTTGTTATTTTCTTATATGTTCAATTGTCAAACCCAAGATCCATCAACTTCCTTTGTTGTTTCTATTTTTATTTTATGTTGTTTAGCTTTCTTAATTGGCAAGTTTTTTACTACTTTGACTATTGATGGAGATTGTAAAATAGAAAATGATGATTGTGGGAAACAATGCAACAATCAATATAGTTTGGTCAATGTTGAAAAAATTATGGAGATGGAAATAGAAGGAGAAGGAGATAGCATACCAGGTACATAACTTGTTTCATTTTCCTCTTGTTATATTTTTAAATTTATTTATTTGTCACATTTTATAACAATTTTGAATTTGTATTATAGGGAAATATAAGAACAAAGGCATTAATCAAGACAATGAGCATGGAGTGTCATAGGGCAACTGATAATCCAACAACTGTCATTGCAGAAGGATATATTTATTCAATACATATTGTAGTGTGGTAGTTGGATTAGCCGGCTCATTTTTTTCATATCTGGAAGATTCTTTGATAAATATCTTGTGATTGGTACTTTTAAACTCCTACGCTCTCTAATAAGATATGGAGCACATTCCATCAATTTTTTTATGTTAAGTCTGAGCTTTCTTCTTGTAGCTCATATGGATGGTGTAATATTTTTCTATTCCAGTCAAATCACATTATAGTTCAAGGTGGCTAGAATAAAACCATTTCTACAAGTCATATTTTTTGATGAATGTAAAAAATGCATTTGATTATGAGTTATCATTACAAGTTTCTTATCCTTGTCAATTTCAAATTTGCATAATTTTTCCATGTGTTTCCTCACAAAGGTTTTTGGATTGCAAGTTACATAATGATTTCGATTCTCCATTGTTTATAATTCTTAATTGGCAATCTAGTTTTAGTGGAGCAAGATATTCTTTGGATTTGTGATGTCTTTGATAGAGTTCCCATTTTAAGAAGCCTTCAAAGTAACATTTTTCTCCTTTTCTTGATGTTACTATCCCTTTTTGCATTTTCATTTGAGAAGCATGTTTCTAGAAGCAATTTTCCTCTTCCAAAAAAATATGATACCTTCCTTTCTTTGATTCACATCGTTAATTTTAATTTCAAATAAATTTGCATACAATGATTAATTATTGTTTGAAGTTTGTCCTCCCAAGATACACAAAATTTGAGTATTTAACAAAAAATAATATGGTAAAATGAAAAGTTCGTGTTTCTTACAAAAGTTAGTGATAAGTTATCATCTGTAAAGAGAACACCCCTTTAAAAAGAGTGTTTTTTAGTGTGCATAGTGAGTGCAAGATGGAAACTAGTCTCCAAGCTTCTTTCTGAGCATTTGGAAAATGTGAATCACTGGAATTTCTAAATATAAGTTTCTAATTTATTAAGAGTAATGACTTATTTTCAATAAATTGGTAGAATTAAATGGATATGGTAACATTAGAGTACTTTGCTTTGACAATGTTTGTTTCCCTATGGAACAAGGACTCTACCTGAGAAACCAAAGAAAATTCTTCTGTGAAATAACTCTTCTCCTTCAATTTTCCTATTTTTTCCTTCAAATACTGAGACTTACTATTCTTGTTGATGATTGTAATAAAAGATTAGGAATCTCTTCTAGATTTGTCATCTTGGTTTGCATGTCTCAATTTGTTTTTAATGTTTTTGGTTTTTTCAGCCTCCTGAATAGGGTACCCTCCCGAATTAGAACTAGTTAATGTACTCAAACTTTTATAAATTCATTTTCTTGACCATAATTCCCCCATTAAAATATTTATGTAAAAATTTGGCTCAGTATTATCAACTTCATAAATTATGTTTCAGATTCAGAACTGTCATGTATTTTGAGTCGTTGTTGCTCTTTTAATCCTTCACATCCACTTTTATCAACAAGTTTTGGGCTGTGATCTACAAGAGACAAGATATTATATTGTTTCAAAAAATAAGAGCAACATCCTTCAATGACCCATAGGTCAGTGAATTATTCCCTAAATAAGTTATCAATGGAAGGGGTAGCCACTACCAATGTTGTTTTTGCTTATGTCCACACCTCTGCAACAATAAAGTAAATACATATTCTATTAGCCCAAATGGAATTTGTTGGCTATCCGAGCTTCGGTTCCTAGTCCTCTACTATGAAAACATGTAGAATATAGAAAATATGAAGGTATTTGGTGAACTATACTACCTCGGTTTGGTAAAAAAATCATTAAGTACAAAGCTGGTTTTATTGTATAAAATAAGGTAAAGAGTAGTCATTGACTTCATATTAGCGCTCCTACTTTGTTGTGTTACTTTTCACACTCCTTCCTTGCCCCTATCAATTATGTTACTAGATGAACCACATCCTTCATACAAGTTGTAACAATCTAGGGATTTCACATGAGCATCATGTTAGGACATAAAATGCAAATAGTCTTCCAAGGTTTGCAATGTCCCCTTCCCAATGCAAAGACTTTCAAGCATATCCTTGATTTCTCAAACACCCAACTTTGAATGGTAAAATGAAAAGTTCATGTTTTTTACAAAAGTTAGTGATATGATGTGTTCATGGAATAATTATTCCATAACTATAGAATAAATTTATTAGGTTGATGTACATATTAACATACCATTGGTTTGTTCATTGGAATGGGGCCAGTATAATTATATTGTTTAATTTCCATTTACCTCATAAAATTCCTTTGTATACAAATTAAAAAATAAGTGATAATAAATGGGAATTACATGACTTTTCAAAATGCTTTTAATATTATGTTTTGATGTTCTTAAAAGTAATGAGGTGGAGTTATGTTAATGTTATATATGTGGTTGCAGTGCAGATGAGAATTTATATCAGCCGCAATACGTTGTTGATATTTGAAATGGTAGGAGTATTGTTCTAATCATACACTAGATATGAACCAACTTGTCAAATTCAAAGAAAACTAGACTGGGAATTTGTTGACATGTGCTATTTTTTTAGGCATTTTCATTTTGAATTATTGAAATACTGCTCAAAAAATTATGATGTTGCAATATGGACATTGAATGTCAGTGGCATGTACATCCGACAATTACTTGAAAAATTAAACATTGATATCAGGGAATTTCAATTCAGATGGGATAGGTCTCATTGTCATTTGCAACCAAAATTCAAAGGAGAGAGTATGATACAATTTTATGAGAAAAGGTTGAGCAATGTGTGGTCCCAGTATGGATATAAATATGGAGAATCAAATGCATTGCTAATAAATACATCAAATCCTAGTTCTCAATTCGTCAGATATCGGTCAAACCATATCTTGATAAAGGTGTATACAAGACAGGAGAATGATACTTGGCTTATGCAATTTTTATTCCCCTTTCTTAAGACACTTCACCATATCAAAGAGAATCGTGAATACATTCGAATGTTCAATAGAGCAGCAACTTCATTGTAGCAGATGGAGATTTTTTTTTTAAATACTTGTTCACAAGTACATTTCAATTTTTCAATACGAGATGGACATAGTTATTGGTGAATCAATTTGTACAATTTTATATTTTTTTGAAATATAGTACATTAATATACATTTTTATTAGTGTTTATAATTGCTTTTGCATTGCCTTTGTTGCAACGCAATAATGTTTTTTCTAGTGCATACTTTTGTTTTCCAAATTGTGTTGTTCAATGGATTATTTGCAATTAAAATAATCTTATATGAGCCATTGAGGCAGATAGTTATTTATTGATTTTTATTTACTTTTTTTAAGGGGAAATTTTACTTCCACTCTTGATATTCTAGTGAATCAACAAATCTCATGTCATTTGGTACAAACATGACACAATTGAGATTTGAATAATTTACATGATAATAAAAGCTAATTGTACTATTCATGCTAAATTAATGGGAATTTAGTCATAGGTGAATGAGTTGAACATTTTGAACTATAGATATTTGATTTCCCAATCCATAACATTTAATACATTTGCACACTTAAAGAAATTAATATTTGTAAAATTGCAATAATATCATATTATAAGGCAACAAGGCACATAGTTAATTAATAACTCCAAATTGCCTATAATATGCATTAATATGAATGTATAAATGTGATATGTAATTTAAAAAAAAAAACTATATTGTATTTCTTAGATTGTTGGTCATTTTATGTATGCCATCATGAATTATTTATAGAGAAATGTGAATACATTGGAATGTTCAATAAAACATTCCCTTCAATGTAGCAGATGAAGATATTTTTTGAGAAATTTATTCACAAGTACATTTCAATTTATACAACATCGAAATAGCTATCAATTAATCAATTTGTATGATTTTATATTTTTTTGAAATATATGAGAATTGACAGTTATATTAATATACATTTTTAATATTTTTTATAATTGCTTTTGCATTGACTTTGTGACTTTGTTGCAAGGCACTGATTTTTTTTTCTATTGTATGTTTTTTTCAAATTGCATTGTTCAATTAATTATGTGTAATTAAAATAATCTCATATGAGCCATCCAAGTACATCGTTATTTATTGATTTTTTCCCTTTTTCAAGGGGAAATTTTACTACGATTTTGCATATTCTAGTGAATCAAGGAATCTCATGTCATTTGGATCAAACATGTCAAAGGTGAAATTTGGATAATTTACCTGATTACTTACTTTGCATAATTTACTTGATAATAAATGCTAAGTGGATTCTTCATTCTAAATTAATGGGAATTGGGTCATAGGTGAATGAGTAGAACTTTTTGAAGTATACAATATTTGATTTGCCAAACCATAACTTTTTCATAAATTTGCATACTTAAATCAATGAATATTTGTGATTGCAATAATATCATACTATAAACCAACAAGGCACCAAGTCACTTAATGACTTTAAATTGCCTATAAAATGCATTATTATGAATGTATAAATGTGATATTTAATTTTAAAAAAAAACAATGTTGTAAATAAAGCTGCATTTCTAAAAAAGACATTAATTGATAATGAGTGTTAATTGCACTATTCAAAGTCATTGGAGATGTGCCATAGATGGATTCATCAAATATAATCCAACAAGACACAGAGTTATTTGATTGACTTTTACTTATTTATATGATAATATGAGTGTATAAATGTGATATATAAATTTTGAAATAAAACTACATGTAAACTAATATGATGCATTTCTTCCAAAAAAATCTTAGAATTGCTTGATAACGACTATTAAGTGGATTATCCAGGCTAATGAATGGCTTCAAACTCTTTGGCTACCTCAAATTTATTAGATAGAGAACCTCTTGCAGTATAGCATGAATTTAATATGGTATGTGCAATTTAATTGCATTATTTCTCTATAATATATCTAATTGTCTCACCATTCTTAACATTTAACAAATTAGGGATATTCACAGATTCAACATGATTTATGGCCTGCCCATGTAGTTCTAATTGAGAAAATATTTTCTTTTGAAATCTTGAATACTATTACTAAAGTAATAAACAAAATTCTAATTGAGGAAATAGTTACTTGGATTATTCATCATACATGGAAGAATGAAAGATTGACTTTGAGTACACACATAATCTTGAAAATAAATATCTTAATTGATAGTTTATTTGTAGTTACATTAAATAATTAATAATCAAAGAGAATGGGGACAGACAAAGTTCGACTAAAATCCATGAAAAATGTGTTTCAACATCTATCTCTTAATAATCCAATGCATTTAAAATTCTTATCATTTTCTTCTATTGGTGAAAGAAATGCTCAAACATAGTTATTTCTATACCTGATTGGCACTATTATATCCATTTATTGGTTTTAAAAAATCAACAATGTTGACAGGGAGAGATTGATACCCAAGCTTCCTTATGTATCGCTCTTTGAAGATCTTTCCTACACTACCTACTTGTCCGGGTCAGTTGGTTCTCATAGGCCACTTGTTTATTTCAAAATGAGACATTTCCCATCATAATGGATTGACTTGAATCCCCAATTAAGAACTCTTAATTGATGTACTTGGCTTCGAGTGGAGATAGAATAATGTTACCCAAATTTCTTTAAATATCTAGATTAACAATGCCTAGCCTTAATATACATTGTATAATTAGGAGTTAGGCTTAGATATTCCTTTCTTGAACCACCTCCCCCATTGAACACCACAACTGAATGATCACCTCCTCCCTCGTGGGTCCTAAAGGCACAAATAGGTAAACAATGTAACACAAATATATTAGCATTATCTTCTAGTGTAATAGTGTCAACTTAGACAATGCAAATGAGGAATAGTGTCAACTTAGACAATGCAAATGAGGCACCTTCTGTCCACTAATGGGGTCCTCACAACAGTGCCCTTTAATCAACAACTCCCCCACCCCCTTGAGGTTGTGGGAAAGGGGTAACTTGGATTCATTGGGAACTGAATTAAAACATTTAGTTTGGTATATTATCCATAAATATAATATCGTGATTGGATATCAGACATACTATTATATTACTTTAGCTAAGATTTATTTCTTATAAGAGTTGCTTTCATAATCATATTGTGTATTGATATTGTTGTACCTAGCAGTCTGTGTTTGGCATGTTCATGGTCACTCATTGGTTTGACATTACTAAAACCATATTCATGATGAAGCCATCTTAATTTCCTATATAAGATAATTTGATAGCACAAATATTTGTACTACTTTGATCACCTCCAATATAGATAGATTCATCATGATTTATGGTCGACCCATCTAGTTCCAATTGAGATGCAATATTTTATTTTGAATGTATGCATCCTAATAAAAAAAACATATCTCAAAAATAGTTATCTCGATTAATTTTTCCAAATTTAATGGAATAGATTTTTAAGTTAATTTTTCTAGATTTAATAGAATAATTTAAAGATTTACAAAATAGTCAATGTTGTTGAAGTCCTTGTAATAGAATTGTTCCAAATTTATTGAAATAGGTGTTTCTTACATATCTATCCCATTCCTGAGCATAAGACCCTAAAAGCCCCAGGACCTTAGAGCTCAACCAATAACTGGACATATTAAAACTTCTGCCCCTTCTATGGATATTGTTCAACGTAGATAATCCATAAACCTTTATAATTTCCAGCAGCCTATCTGGAAGAACATATGAGTCCTCCAATCCTAGAATAGGATCCATACCCACCAGAATCTCCTTACCAGAGCCAACCTTCTAGTAGATATCTTTAGCAATCCAGTTATAAACTTTCAGAAAACCCCTCCAAATGGGAGAGATTCTCCAGCTAATCTTCCTCGGATTTCTAAGCCAGTTGATCACATCAGTTTTAAGATATTTCACTTGCAATACTTTGGACCATAGGGTATTACCAAAAATGCGAGTCTCCACATACTTTTAAGTCTTAACGTAGCACTAAAAATACCCAAGTCTTTAATACCCCAGCCACCATATTTTTCAGGTCAAGACAACATCTCCCAACCAACCATTACTAACTTAGCATGAACAAAACTGTCGGTCCATAGAAAATTAAAAAACAACTTCCTCAAAGCATTAATGATAAATGAAGGAACTTCAAGAAGGGATAACCAGTAAACTGGTATACCACAGAGAACAACTTTTACCAAAATAAGCTTTCCTCCAATAGAGAGTAGACGATAAGACCAATGAGAGATTCAGGTCTCAACCTTACGTAGGAGCCATCTCCAATCTTTGATAAGATAATTGTTTGGCTTCAAATAGAAACCCAAGCACTTGAAACCGTCCTCCAGACAATAGCATTTAAAAGGAAAAATATCTTCAATCTCTTTCCTCCTTAGCTCATCAACTTCAAAATGATAAAGACACGACTTTGAAGTGTTAACCTTCATACCTGAAGCTTTACAAAAGATCAAAATAATATCATTATAATGATTCCATTCTGCTACTGAGTCCAAACCTGCCAACAAGACATCGTCAACAAAAAGAATATGTGACACAACATAATTCTTTGCCAACTTAATACCCTTTATCAATCCATGGTCCTTTGCCTGATTGACAAGTTTTCTAAAACCATCTATGACTAGCAAGAAGAGTAATAGGGAAAGAGGGCACCCCTAGCGAATTCCACGAGAACATTGGAAAAAGGAAGAAGGGGCACCATTAACCAACCCAACAATATTCATGGATGAAACACAAGCCATGATCCAATTAAGCACCAGATGAGGAATTCCAATTTGAAACAGAATAAGTCTCAAAAAATACCAATTTACCCGATCATACGCCTTTTCCAAATCCATTTTTAATAGAAAGGCATTCAATTTCCGAGTCTTAATAGAATGGATAAGCTCCTGAGAAATACCAATAGCATCATGGATTTGGCGATCATTTAGAAAACCAAACTTATCAACAGAGATATGAGCCAAGAGAGCAGACTTTAAGCGTTGTGCAATAATTTTTGAAATCAATTTATAGGATAAATTGCACAAATCAATTGGTCGAAACTCACCAAAAGAAGAAGGCTTGTTACTTTTTGGAAACGGAGTGACAAAAGTAAAATTTAGGGAACCAAAAATGTAACCATTAAGTCTAGAATAGGCAACCATCTTTTGAATATCTTCCTCCATAATATCAAAGAAATGAATATACACTTCCACCGTCCAACCATCAGGTCCGGGACTTTTTTCCTTCGCAAAGAGTTTCAAAGTATGCTCAACTTCATCCAAAGTAACTTCCCTTCCCAGCTCACTAGCTTCCTGATCATCAAAAAACCGAGGATAGAGCCTAGCAACTTTAATCTGCTCCAACAAGTCACATTCCCCAGTATCTTTATATATATTCCCAACAAAATTAACAGCTTCCTTCTGCAACGACTCCAAACTTGAAAAATAAGTACCTCTTGTATCTTTAATTTCCCAAATAGTATTCAGATTTCTTCTAGTAGAAGCATATGAATGAAAGAATTTTGAATTATTATCACTATGATCAATCCATAAAGCTCGACTCTTGAGTCGCCACTCCATCTACTCCTGTAGCAAAATCTCCTCTCTTTTTTGTTGAAATCTTTTCAATGACTCAAAGGCTTCATTATCCAACAAACCTCTGAAATTTTCAACATGAGACAGCTGAATATTCTTCTCCAACTGAGAGAGCTCAAGTTTATCTGAGCCTTTCCTATTTTTTTATCCAAAAAATAACTGCTTCCTTAAGTTTCCTCATCTTTTGACAAAATAAATCCATAGGATTAACAAACTCCACATTAACAGTCATCCAAAACTCTCGAACCATGTCACAAAAATCATCTTTCAACAGCCAAGAACTATTGAATTTGAAAGGAAAATGAGCCTTATGTCCATAATCATCCATCTGAAATAAAATAGGCCAATGATCAGAGATCTTTGCCTCGTGAACCCAGGAACGATATTTTTGGAAACGACCAAGCAAATTTTCCTTCACCAGAAAACGATCAAGCCTTTTATGAACACCAACATCCCCAATTCTTCCATTTGTCCAAGTAGGAAGCAACTTAATAGGCATCACATCCACAAAAGCATTTGCATCAATCAGATTCGAGAAGAAATCAGCCATTACATCCAATCTTGCCGTAGACCCCCAAACTTCAGAGGCCAACCTAGTGAAATTTAAATCACCTACAATAATCAGTTTATCAATACTCAAAAGACCTGAATTCATGAGAGTCTCCCAAAACTTCTTTATTTCCAGATAAGGAGCATAGCAATTTAGGATAAATAGATTTAGGTTTAAACCCGCAAACTTTCCATCCAAAAGAATACCCCAAGGAGTTTTAAAAACCCTAAAGGTAAACAAAGCAGGATTCCAGGCCACAGCTAAACCCCCAGATAAACCGCAAGAGCAGATAGCCAAAATCTCCCAATGAGGAAGAATCCCACCAAGATTAGAGACTACAACATTACTATCACACATAGTTTCCTGTAAGAGAACAATCCCAGGGCTAGTAGCATATAAAAGATTGGATAAGGCTTGAGCCCTAGAAACCTTACCCAATCCATGAACATTTAAGGAAAGGAAGGACATTAAAAACCAGATTCAGAGGCTTCTGCCGCTCTAAGGCCCTCAACAGAGACATTACTATCCAGATCAACCTCCTCCAATCATTTAGAAACAGGCATATAAGACTTCTCCACTAATAGAACAAGCTACTTTACCTCCCTATTCTTTTTTCCTCTCCGAATAGTCACATTTTGGAATTTTAAAGAGTGGATAGGAATAGCTTCAGAATTTGACGTAGTGTTTTTAGAAAAAATAGGTAAAGGAGAGAGATCCATAATCCCTTCCGTAACAGAGTACCCACATCCACCCAGGAGTTCTTTATCTTCAGCAAAAAATAACACATGATTATGCTCATTCAAGGGTTTAGACTCCAAACTAGACCCGGTGGAAGGCCTCAGACTGCAATTCGATGAGGGTTCATTGACCAGGAGGGATTTAGATGGAACTGATTCATTGACCAGGATAAGATCAGATGAAACCACAAAAGGAGAATTCCCAACCGCATCAACCCTATCCATCTCAAGGGATAAATTCCGAACACCATGTGTTGCAGAAAAACTAGGACGCGAGATCCATATTGAATAAGATATATATTATTGAATTGATAAGATGCTTAATGCTTTACAAGAGCTCGCCTTTTATAAGGTTTGAGCATTTCTTAAGAAGGGTTATGTCCCTTCAATTAAACTAATTAATAATTTAATGATTAATTTAATACAATATTTAATATTCATAGCATTGCCACTCCCTTTTAAAGAGCTTTGTCCTCAAAGCAATGGTAATGAGGGATGTAACTGTCGAAATTGTTCTGATTCCCATGTTGCATCTTCTTCGGGAAGATTTTTCCATTTTATGAGGTATTCTTTAATGACTCGCGTTCTTAATCTCTTCTCTCTAGTACCAATGATAGATTCTGGCTCGAATATGATTCTTCCTTCTTCATCTAACAAGGGAAGTATTGTTTGTGCCTTCTGGTGTTGACCTATCATCTTTTTCAAACATGAAACATGAAAGACATTGTGGATGTGACTTGTAGTTGGCAATTCCAATGCATATGCCACCTGACTAATCTTCTTATTGATTTGATATGGGCCATAAAAACGTGGAGCCAATTTATTTTTTCCGCCTTGTTTAAGTGATAATTGTTTATAGGGTTGTAGTCTTACATATACCCAATCTCCAATTTCAAATTCTCATTCTATTCGATGTCGATCTTCTTGTTGTCTCATTCTATTCCTGGCAGTATTCAAATTCTCTTTAAGTACTTGGACAACCTTTTGGTTTTCTTCTAAATGGTCATTTACTGATGCGACCCTTGCTTGGTTGGTGATGAAATCCTTCCATTTTGGGGGTTCATATCCATATAGGGCTTGAAATGGTGTCATTTTTGCAGATGTATGATAAGTAGAATTATACCACCATTCCGCAAGATGTAGCCATTGGAACCATTTATTTTGCTTATCAGTTACAAAACAACGGAGGTAGGTTTCTAAGCATTTATTGACAACTTCTGTCTGTCCATCTGTTTGGGGATGATAAGCTGAGCTCATGTTAAGAGACGTTCCAATTTGCTTGCAAAACTCTCTCCAAAAGTTCCCTTTAAACTTGGCATCCCTATCACTTACTATAATCTTCGGAAAACCATGTAATTTGTAGACATTTTTACAAAAAGCTTCGGCTGTTTCTTTTGCCGAATTAGTTTTCTTCACTCCAACAAAATGTGCATATTTGGTTAGCCTGTCTACCACAACTAGTATTTTGTCTTTTCCATCTGATATGGGTAGACCTTCGATGAAATCCATTGAAATTTCCTCCCATTTCTTATTTGGAATATGTAACGGATGGAGTAACCCCGGACTTGAGATATTCTCAGTTTTATTCCATTGACAAATGTCACAATCTGCAACATACTTGTGAATGTCAGCATACATACCCTTACAAAAGAATGATTGCCTTGCATTATAGTAGGTTTTAAAAATTCCTACATGACCAGCGGCTGGGCAATCATGTGACTCTTTAAGCACCTTGGTCTTAAAACTGGAATTGGAACTTAAGTAAATACGTCCTTTGTACCATAAGAGTTCATTCTTCCATTCAAACTTCAGATACTGATTGATGTTGTTAATTATGGAGCAAACCTCTGAATTCTTGGCATATTCCTTACGAATTTTGTCCAAAAATTCTGGGACCACCATGGATACGGCGTAGACTTGTATCTCTTCATCTTTCCTTGATAAAGCATCAGCTACTACATTGTCCTTCCCTCTTTTATTTAGGATCTCCATATCGAAGGTAGAGATTTTCTCTATCCACTTTTGTTGCTCGGTTGTTAATGTCTTCTGCTGTAACAAGTGTTGTAGACTATTATGATCTGTTCGGATTAGGAATTTACTTCCCAAAAGGTATTGTCGCCATTTAGTTAATGCATGCATGATGGCAAGCATTTCCTTATTGTATGTAGACTGTAGGTATTCTCTTTTGTTCAACTTCCTGCTTTCAAAAGCGATTGGATGACCTTCTTGCATTAGCACAGCTCCTATCCCAAACCCTGAAGCATCACATTTGATTACGAATGGTTTTGCAAAATCAAGTGTTGCCAAAACGGGAGTTGAAGACATAATTTGTTTCAACGTTTCAAAGCATCTTCTTGCTTCATCATCCCATTGAAAAGAATTTCTTTTTAGGAGATTTGTTAGTGGGGCAGTGACATGTGCATAGTTCCTGATGAACCTTCGATAGTAACCTGTTAATCCCAAAAATCCTCGCAATTTTGAAACATTCTTTGGTTTGGGCCACTCCTTCATTGCCTGGATCTTCTTTGGGTCCACCTTAACTCGTTCCTTTGAGATTATATGACCGAGATACTCCACTTCTTGCTTCCCAAAGGTGCATTTTGACTTTTTTGCATAGAACTGGTTTTCCTTCAGAAGAGATAGAACCTCTTCTAGATGCGTCAAATGTTCTTTCCATGTCTTGCTATATATAAGGATGTCATCGAAGAATACTAACACAAATTTCCTTAGGTATGGCTGAAATAGTTCATTCATAGTTGCCTGGAATGTGGCAGGGGCATTAGTTAACCCAAAAGGCATTACTTTGAATTCATAATGTCCTTCATGAGTTTGGAAAGCAGTCTTTGCGATATCCTCTAATCTGACCCTGATTTGATAGTACCCTGACCTTAAATCGAGTTTCGAAAAATATTTTGCGTCATGAAGTTCATCCAGCATGTCATCGATGAAGGGGATTGGAAACTTGTTCTTAATTGTTATTTTGTTTAATCCTCTATAATCTATACATAATCTAAACGATCCATCCTTCTTCCGTACTAGTACGACTGGAGCTGCATAAGGGCTTCTACTCTTGGTGATGACACCACAATTCACTAGATCTTGAACCAACCTTTCTATTTCTGTTTTGTGGTGGTGGGGATACCTATATGGTTTAACCTTGACAGGATTTGACCCCGGTTTAATCTCGATTATGTGTTCTATACTCCTTTCTGGTGGTAGCTGCATGGGTAAGTCTTGAAATATGTGTTCATGTTTCTGGAGTAATTTTTGGATTTCCTTTTTGAACTCATTTGGTTCCTCCTCTTTTCCTTCTAGTTGATGACATTGTATTACATATGCTGATGCCCCTTTTCGAATGAGTTTTTCCATTTGCTGAGATGAGACTACTTGTGTGTTTGGTGGATGAAAACCATATAGCTTAAAATTTTGCCCTTGCCACTTAAACTTGATGAAATGCTTTTGATGATTGGCAGAATATGTTCCCAATGTTTGTAACCATTGGACTCCCAAAACGATGTCTACTCCTCCCAACGGTAAGGTGTAGAGTTCTGATTCCAGTTCGAAGTCTTGTATTTGAAGTCTCACCTTGTGGCACTTTCCAACTTTTTCGATCTTCTTGCCATCTGCAACCATCACCTTCATGTCTGGAACTGGATGTACGAACAACTTGAGTTTTTGTGCCACTCTTATATCAAGAAAGTTGTGAGTGCTTCCAGTGTCTACTAGCACTGTAACATTCTCATTTTTTATATGCCCTTTTAACTTGAGAGTCTGTGGTTGACTAATGCCTGTCATGGCTGCTAGGGAGATTTTGGGGTTCTCGTCGTTCCCGGCTGCCATATTTGCGGTTTCCTCCTCTTCTTCTTCTGGCTCTTCTTCTTCTTCTTCTTCTTCTGATTCACTATTCTCCTCTGCTTCACAAGTATATAATTTTTTTGAGTTTTCCTCGGGGCGACACCTATGTTTAGGGTTCCATTTGTCTCCACATCGTCGACATTTTCCTTCCCTCATACGTTGATTCTCGAGGCTCTTCCTATCGTCCCTTCTAGGCGGAGGGATGTATTTGTTTGTATCATCCTCTGGATTCGACTGGATGTTTCTTTGTGAGTATGAATTCCCTTTATTTGATTGAAAACTGTCAAATTTGGCCTCGGCTGTTTTTGCTTTTGGTCTTGCTGCCTCGACATTTGTTATGTCATGCATTTTTAACTCTTTTTGTATGTATGGTTTTAGTCCTCCCAAGTAGGTTTCCAACCGTTGTTTGTCGGATAGCCCAAATACTCTGGTAGCGAGGGACTCCCATTGATGCGTGAATTCTTCGACGCTTCCCCTTTGTTGTAATCTGGTAAGTTTTGAGAAGAATTCATCTTCTGTGATTCCTTGAAACCTTTTTAAGAAATCATTCTTGAATAAGTTCCAAGTGTATGCGAAGTTGTCTCCCTTCCACCACATATACCAGCTGTAGGCATATCCTTCAAGGTGCATTGAAGCATACTTGACCTTTTCTTCATCCATCGTAATGTTATATATGTCAAAATACTCTTCTGCTTTATTCAACCAAGCGACGCATTGGTCTTCTCCTCCATTATATTTCGTCATCTCTATTTTTGCTCTCGGCGGGTACATTACGAATGGTTGGTATTGAGTACCTTTCATCCTGTTGTGTTCTGGTGACTCAGAATTGGAAGATGGGGTAACCGACATATCCGAGCCATGTTGTTTATGATTTTTTTCCTCATCATTCATTTTTTGTAATATATCCTCGATACCTTTCTGGCTCTCAGTCACTTTTTGATCTAACATTTTTTGTTCCTTGCTTATAATGTCGAACTTGTCATCTATTTTCTGCTCCATTACCTGAATGACTTCATCCTTAATTTCTTTCTTAAGTGCTTCTTGGCTCTTGGTGATCATTTCCTTGAAGGTTCGAAAATCCTTCTCTATTTTCTCCATTTGGGATTTTAACTCTGTCGTCATGCTTCTTAGGCGTGGTGGTGAATAATTGGACGCAATTTTGGCTTAGGAGAGGTGGAAAATGAAAATGACTTGGAAAAGTGGAATTACTATAATTTTTGGTGTGGTTAAAATATATATATATATATATAATAAATATTATATTAATATATATATATATATATATATATATATTTATTTAAGGATTTTTAATAAAAATCAATATTAATTATATAATATTAATTTTTTTTGAAGTTAGGGTTTGAGGGAGTTTACGTGGATCTTGGAATGGGGTGCAGGTGGAGCGAAGGGATGGCCTAGCGTGACGTTGAATGGGGAGCGGAGTGAGGGCAAGTGGAAGTGGTGCGTAGGGGTAGAACTGGAGCAGAGCGAGAGGTGGGACGCAGCAGCGGAGATAGGGGAGTGCGGGGGAAGGTAGAAGGGTGTGGGTCGTGGCGGGGCAGTGAGAGGGCGCGCAGGATGTGAGGGTTTGGAATGGCGGTGGTGGAGATGGAGGTTGCGAAGGGGGCGGGGAATGCAGAATTGGTGATTGTGGGCGTGGGAGTAGCGTGGAAGAGGGAAGAATGCAGTGTGGATTGGAGGGCACTGAGTAGGGAGGAAGATGGCGTGAGCAGTAGGAGAGGGGCGCGTAAGATGAGAGCTGAGGAAGGAGGGACGCAGAGAGACGGAACAGGGAAAGATGCGGGTGTAGTGAAGCTGGAGCCGAGGAGGGAGGCATGGAGTAGGAGCAGCGAAATGGGAGCGTGAGTTGAGTGAGTTGAGAATGGACGAGGATCCCAGCTGGAGCCTGGAGTGCAGAAACTGATGCCGAACGCGGCTCTGATACCAAATGTTGCAGAAAAACTAGGACGCGAGATCCATATTGAATAATATATATATTATTGAATTGATAAGATGCTTAACGGTTTACAAGAGCTCGCCTTTTATAAGGTTTGAGCATTTCTTAAGAAGGGTTACGTCCCTTCAATTAAACTAATTAATAATTTAATGATTAATTTAATACAATATTTAATATTCATAGCACCATGTTGTGACTCTGGAACCCTCTCAATATCATCAACAGACCAACCAACCCTAGGACAGGATTTAGGCATCTCATGACACAGGATTACTTCACCCCTGGAGATACGCCTATCTAAATCCTTTTCAACATTCTCAATATAATCTAATTCATCTTTAGAGACCTCAGAATAAGTAGCATCAAGTAGAGAAATACACTTACCAGCATTAGAGACCGTCGGTCTTGAAAGGGAATGCAGAGGAGTCGAAAAAACATTATCACCAATCAAATGATCCCGTCGACCCATCATGACAGGGCATTTCACCTGTACATGTCCCGTTGCTCGACAATAGAAACAACAAAAAGGAACTTTGAAGAAGTCAAGCTGCTGCAACAAAACCCTATTATCCGAGACCATTTCTACTTCGGCAGGGAGACCTAAACTCATTTCGAACCCAACCATCACCTTTGCATAACGTCTGTCCATACCGAAGAGGTTATGTTTATCAATCCAAACAAATCTACCAACTGAATTTTTCAATCCAACAATCACCTCCTCCGACCAAAGCTCAATGGGAAATCCGAGGATAATCATCCATAAGTGCCTTTTGTCTGGTTTTTCATGCAGAGGATCAAAAGCAACATGCCAGCATTTCAAATTTAATGACCCATTCTTAAAAATCCAAATGCCTTCTAAAATCTGGACTAGACAAGCAGGAAAGACAAATAAGATCCACCGGTTCATAACCAAGTTAATCCTTGACGCAATCCCAGTCATGGGTACCCAATTCTTATTAACCCATTCAATGATTTCAGCTTTTCAACCAGATGTGTCTTCCAGCCGCCCAACTAGGGCACGCCCAGCCAACATCTCAATTCTATCCAGGTTAGAGTCAACACTGATCACATACTGGTCTATAGAGTCCCTAGCTTTGATGGCCTCCAGCTGCCTTCTTTGCTTAGCCCTCACACCAGTCAGGTTTCCATTCTTAGAAGAGCCACCACTAGGAGGGAAGACCTGTTCCGAGGGTTTTTTCCCAGCCCCCCCATTCTTAGAAAAAGACAAAGACTCCGGAGGATTAAAATGAGAAGCCATAAAACCCTATAACTGGCTTCTCCCGTCTCCAAACCGAAAGCTTCCTATAAAATCCAATGCCCAGACAACTAAATCATGAAAATAGTACACCAGGACAAACCTTAGATCAGACAAGCCTCAACTCGCCATCTGGGATTCCACCCGGATACAAAGCAAACAAAAAATGGAAAAACCCAATACCTGAAAAATCCTACTCTGAAAAAGGGCACACCACAAACACCACCTGGATCCCACCTAAAGAAACTGCCAGAAATGGCACACCAAAACAAGGAGAAAACAAAAAAAAAGGACCAAAAATCCTAGCTCCCACACAAAAAGCGTTGAAAACAACAAGCTAAAGAAAACATTTCTAAAGCAACAACGAACACCAAAAGTTCCCACTTTTTTTATACTTGACCGGGTACTAGGTTGATTCAAACGAATCAACTTGACTCCAAGTTTTTGTTACTCAGGAAACGCCTCTTCAACCATCATCTTCAGCCCAATCTTGCAGAAAAACTAAGAAAAATCTCCACCGAAACCCTACTCGAAACCCCATCTCCGCAAGAGGCACAAGTTCATCTCCTCAAAATCTTTTTTTAAAAATCACCTTCCTGCTATTATGAAGGAACCAAGGAAAGTTTGAAATACAATCATTACAATAGGGCTCAACAAGAGCATCATGTCACTTACAAGAATTGAACTTGGGTGGGGAGGGCAACAATGCAACCATGTTTTTTTATTAAGGTTCAAATCCCTTCTATTTTTTCTATTTCGACTATAGTAATTTCTTTTTATTTCTTTTGTTTCTACTTCTTATGTCTACTATAATATACTTTTTACTTATTTATTTTATTTCTTATATTTCTACTTTTTATGTCAACTATAATATTTTTTTACTTATTTATCTTTTAAGCATTGTTGAAATCAATGCAACCATGTTTTTTTATTATTAAGGTTCAAATCTATTCTATTTTTTATATTTCTTATGTGGGCTATAGTAATTTATTTTTATTTCTTTTTTTATTTCTACTTCTTATGTCTACTATAATATATTTTTTACTTCTTTATTTTATTTCTTATACTTCTACTTTTTATGTCAACTCTAATATTTTTTACTTTATCTTTTAGGCATTGTTGAAATCAATGCAACCATGTTTTTTTTATTAAGGTTCAAATCCCTTCTATTTCTCATGTCGGCTATAGTATTTATTTTACTTTTTTTATTTCTACTTCTCATGGCTACTATAATATATTTTTTACTTCTTTATTTTATTTCTTATGTTTCTACTTTTTATGTCAGCTATAATATTTTTTACTTCTTTATCTTTTAGGCATTGTTGAAATCAATGCAACCATGTTTTTTTATTAAGATTCAAACCCCTTCTATTTTTTATATTTCTTATTTCAGATATAGTATTTATTTTACTTTTTTTGTTTCTACTTCTTATGGCTACTATAATATAGTTTTTACTTCTTTCTTTTATTTCTTATGTTTCTACTTTTTATATGAGCTATAATATTTTTTACTTTTTATATTTCTAATATTTTTTTTACTTCTTTATCATTTTTACTTCCTACTTTGTATTATTATTTTTTGTTTATGGCCGACAATATCGATAAACTCGACAAATGTTACAAGATCTCCCTCATATTTACTTTTTACTTTGTATTTGTTTATGGCCAACAATATCCACAAACTCGACAAATGTTACAAGATCTCCCTCATATTTACTTTTTACTTTGTATTATTCTTTTTTTATGGCAGACAATATCGACAAACACTCAACACACGTTACAAGATCTCCCTCATATTTATTTTTTATTTTGTATTATTCTTTTTTGTTTATGGCCGACAATATCGACAAACACTCGACACGTGTTACAAGATCTCCCTCATACTGGGCTGTAGAGCGCTCTCGGCGCAATTATGCTTCCTACAAGTGTGATTTTCCAATAAATAAACTACCATAAATAAGATATATTGTAAAAACAGTTCGACCCCTTTCAATTAAATGAAATTTTGTTTTAAAGCGAGACCTCCATCCAATAGAGGAGAATACCTTTTAAGCCTAAAACAAGCCCATCATGGTAGCTCAAACTAGAATAGAATTTAGTTGCCAACACCCCTTCTTCTAATAGCATTCACCTCTTCCCATTATTAATCCTCATATGGAGTAGGATAAAGGATGGGAAGCAAAATAATCAAGAAATAAAAAAGATGGCAAAGTTAGCTCAACTTCGTAATTAACTTAAAAGAATGCATTTAGATAATCTCATATTTGATTGGCCATTTTATGTATCAATTTCAATGTTGAGTGATACAGGTTTTAATTTAAACTTATTTTCTTAAGAAGTGAAGGGGGGATGATTTTCATATTTTGTAAAATCATTTTCATTTTGAATTGAGATTTAAAATGAAGTTTGATTTACATGGGTTGTTTTGGGCTATTGCACACTAGTTGGGAATGTAGTATTGTTTCTTGCAATGGTTCATCAATTTGGTGTATGAGATCCCCTTGTTTGTGGGACAAGGGACCCCTCTCGACAGAATGCAATGATTTAAGTGCTAAATTCTGTAAGCATGTACATATCCTACTCCCCTCCAGATTTAAACATATGACAACCTAGGAGGAAACACATGTTCTTAACCATTAGGCCCGCTCAGGTTGTATACCATTTACATGCTTCATTCCTTCCATGATAAAATTAGATTTTGAACTTGGTTGCTTTATCCATCCCTAATAATGAGTGGGTGTTGGGTGGGGAGCCCTCTAAGTTTAATTTATTTTGACTAACTTGAAAATGAACAATATGTTAAAAAAGGGTATGGATTTATGCGAGCTCATTGGACTATGTTGTGTATCATGTCTCCAGTCATACCCACACGCCATAATATTGTAGTATAGTTGTGCTTATCAAAGTTTTGAAAGGGAGACACTACACAAGGAGATCACTAGCGAAAAGTAAGTTGTTTTGTTTTGTATAATATGAAGAATCATACTAATTCTCCAAATCTAGACAAACTTCTTCAAAACTTGAGACTTTTTGAGTTCTTACACCATGACCTCATTAATTTGGCTATAAAAAATGTTGTTAGTGGTACCTTGAATGACTAGATGAAAATATGGAAATTAGTCAATCTTGTCATTGTTTCATATAAAATCATAACCAAATATTTAATATATAGAGTTAAGAAGGAACCTCTAGATTTGTTCAATGCCAAAACAACTTGGTTTTGCTCATGGAATTCATAGTGGGAAAATGATCCCTAGTAGGCTAGACACAAACATGTCGTAAAGCAAGTACCAAGTCAAGCATGATGCACCACTTATGGATACTTTATAGTTTTCCATATAATATAAATAGAGAGCTACATGGAATAACCCCTTCATAGTAAACCCAATCTTGGTAGTTGCAAAGAGGATAAGGAAGGGCATGGCATAATGTTGGCCACTTGGGGAGAGAGCTAGGAATGGAGACACAATCAATCTAAATAAAAAATTCCTAATGTTGATCTTAGCCATCACAAAGACCATTGAACCATCATATGAATGGAATTCTATTTTTATGGATGATAAGTTAATTGACATTATTTAAAAGCAACCATCAACAATTGAAATGAAACTCTAACTAATGTGAAACTTTTACTTACTACTATATGCTTTACCATTGTTGAGCTACAATCGTTTTTTCAGAATTAGAGATTAGTACCTTAACAAAATTTTACTTCATACTTGTATTATGTTAAATGTGTTTTCCTTACAAATGAGATATGTGAATGAAAGAATTGGAAATTGGATATTGTAACACCACTTGGCCCAAGTTGGAGTTGTTATTGTAATTTGAACATTGTGGCTATGAGTATGTACATAGCATGATAATATTTTAATACAAATACCAACTGGATGCATGAGGAGCAATACACTGAAGAGGAAATCCAGATATTAACCGAGGGTTGTGAGGGGGTAAGGTTGAATTATGAACCTTGTTCCCTAAAACATTGTTCTATAAACCTTATGATAAACCCAAAACCCCATACTCCTAAGCCATATTCTTAGTGGGGGATTAACTAATAATTAATTATTATTAATTATGATTTATTCTAGAGATTTAGTGGCTAATCGTGACTATGGATGGAGGAGCATGTTCTTTTGGGATAGCCACGTGGGATCCCAAAGGAGGACATGGGGTTGCCTCGATGATCCAGGAAGAAGTGGGGCAGGTTGTTGTACGCACGACCTGGGTGGTTGGACGTCAGTCCAAGAGGATGCACGCAGAGACACGCGGGGGGGGGGTGTCTGCGGAATGGAGGAGAAGTGTGAGAATATAGGAAGGAATTTCAGACACGGACAATGAAGAGGATCACTGTGTGTTTTTGAGTTCAGAGAGAGTGAAGAAAACTTGGGGAAGAATCCCTGTGATGAACCTGAACCCGAATTGTTGAGTTAAACTATTTGGGCCATCATTTCCTTGGTTGCATGCACCAGTAAATTGGAACTTAAGCATGAGACCCAAAGGGAATCCCGACATTTGCAGTGAAGTGTGTCATTGTGCATTTTGGGAAGGAACTCAGGTGGGTCAATTGTAGAATTGACAAGGAATTGGTTACCAAACTTCTGTGTTGTTGAACCTTGTGTATGTATTTATACCTGTTGTTTCCACCTTAGACTCTGAGAGTGAGATGGGGAAAAGTTGGTGAGATATCTCAGGTTAATGTTTGGATCTCGGCTCGGGGGTGAACTTGGGAGATGAAATAGTACAAGCTGGACAAGTTCTGAGGTTGGGTGGAGCGTGGCTCACATGCAGCCAGTTGCCACATTCATGTGAATTTCATATAAGTGTATCTATGTATGAATTATAATGTTCATGTGTTTTATGATGCTTGATATGTTCAATCTGTGGAATGAATGTGTAAATTAATGTAAGCCATGAATATGCTATGTTAAGCCTGTTAGAAGGTTGTATTCATGAATGAGTTTTCTTTCAATTGCATAAGCTATCTGCTGTATTAATTTTGTATGTGAATGATGAGTGGCTAAAATTTCATTTACGTAATACATGTATGCTTATGCTATCACAACCTCATTGATTGATGGTTTCCTTCTGTATGTTCTTTGAATGATAGGAATAAGCCTAGTTATGAAGTTGTTAATTAGATGCTTAAATGAAAATCTCATTTTATAGTCTTATACATTGTGGATATGTATATGTGTAAGGTGTGGTACGTTACAATTTTGTATCAGAGCAGCCAACAGAAGGGTACGTTACAAATTGGCATCAGAGCGCCGGTTGCAGCTCTCGAGCCTTTGGAATTGAAATTGTTTTTCCTAAAGAGATAAATACATGTATTCGAATATATGATGTAGTTAATTTGAGACTAATAATCCTTGAAAATTTCAGATTGCTAGCATTATACAAGAATATTCAGTCATTTGAATTGCAGATTGTCAGTAAAGACAGGAAATCAGAACTAAAGAAATGGAAGAGGATCCCAAATTCTCTAATTTTGTTGAAGAAATCGGCGGTGAAGTACATGGAAATGCATCCATCAATCACTTAAGTGGTACAGAGACAGTGGATGTTGTGCAAATCCTGAAGGAATTGCAGGTTGGAAACCAAAGAGTTTTGCAAAGTTTGAAACAACATAACCAAATTAATCAACATTAATGCAGAATTTGGTTCAGCTGCAAAATCAAATACATCAAGTGACTTCCAATGTGGGAAGAGGGAAAAATTCCTTAAACCCTATCTTGCCTTGTATTTACATTTTCTGAAATCTATGTGTAGAAATTAGGGCATAGGAATATTGAAAGAGCAAGAGATCATGTAGATGAAATGAATATGCACTAAAGGGCACATTAATAGACACTACATAGTGCATGAGAATGTGTAGTGCATGTGTGTGAGATTGCATGTTGGTAAAATAGTGAGTTCTACATATGCAATAAGCCACTGATGATAATTCTTGTGATTGATAATCACCATTGTTGTTGGTATTGGATATAGGACCAAAGACAATAGAAGCATGGATGGAGATGTTGATGATGATGTTGCCTATGAAAACCAATCTTATGAAGCAATGCTGGAGTAACAAATATGTGATCAAGAGGTCGGTGGAAGGACTGTGTAGTCCTTAGTAAGAAACCAATTGATCAGGTAACAACAGTGGGTTGATGGAATCCTTGCAGGTAAGGTTCATTATGCTAATATTATTAAGTGATGATAAAGGATGGGTAAGAATCCTTTAATCATGTTTTTAGTCATCATAAAATGGAATGCATGTAATAGTGAATGCATTTGTGTGAATGACATTCCATAGGGCATGTTATCATGTGACTGTTTATGAATTTTGAATGCATTCATATGAAAGTAGATTATGCCATATGAATAATGGTTATTGGTTGATAATCAAGCAATTAAGGAATTATGGTCCTGTTGTGGTAATTCTTTAGTGCTACACAAACCACCCATTAATTCCCTATTGGTGTTAAATTAGGATGAAACCTCTTGCCAACAAACATGGAGTGAGAAAACTTAGGATGTGTTGTTGAATGGGGAAAGAGGGCATCAAATAGGCAATCAAATGATTGGGGAGATGACTAGACATGGTGTTGGAGCATTGGCCAGAATGTCCAAATTACCATTGTAGGAAACCTGTGTAGGCACATGGGTGTTCTTGATCAATGTGGTAGTGCATCGGGTGCATTTAGTAAATGTACATTAAAAATATCTTGTAAGTATTGTGATTAAGCATTGAGTAAATGCATATAAAACTTTGTATAAGTGTTGTGAATGTACATACATGTGTATGGTTGCACATGTTGTGAGGCATTGTGTTAAAGCATAATTGGGATGTGTATGTGTCATTGCAAATTACATAATGAATGAAATGTTGAATTAATGGTAATTCTGAGATCATTTCATGAGCTGTTATGAATGCGGGAATGATTAGATGGAGGAAGTCATGATGAGAGGGCTGCCAAAATATTTTGTGGAAGGACAGAGATGTATAAAGGTTATGACTATGAAGTAATGGGTATCAAAATTTTATTACAATTACATAAACAACGTGATGGTGTCTTTTAAATTTTATTATGATAAAGATGCATATAAAATACACCTATACATTTCGTTGTAAGAAGATGCTAGCAACATAAAGTGCTTGAATGATTGGGTGATTATAATTTTGAAAATCACTTTAATGACAATTGCAATAAAAATGTTATGTGCATGAAAGACTCAAAGTGTTTGACTGGTTTGAGTTCAGATTTCATGTAGATTGCTTTGGACATGGCAAGGTGGGTAAGTCCATGATGAAGGCTGAAAATCTACCATGTGCAAGAGTCAAACCTCATGAGACTGATCTCATGGTTGTAAACTTATTTATGCACATAATAGATTGTCCATTTCATACTTGTAAATTTCAGACTTGAAAACTACTGATGATTGCTAATCTCTGTTGGCTTGAATAGAACTGTGTCAGGAGGACATGTGTAAGTGGGTTTCCATGTTATGCTAACAAGCATAAAACCCAATGGTCATAGTGGTGCCACTTGAAAATCCAAACAATAAGAGGATGCCTCACCTGCACTACATGGTGGAAATCCATGTGAGTGAGATGGTAAAATTTGTGCCAAATAGGGCATACGTGTAACATGAAAGAGATTGGGGTGGAAAATCGAGGGGCTGACAACTCAGAGAAGGGAGCCCCACTCCTCGCAGAGGAAGAGAAAGTACATATGCAAAAAGGGATAAGTGTTCTGTAACCCTAGCTGAGATATAGACATGTCTAGTTACTAGAGTTAATATGCAGAGCATGTTTGATTTTATTTACATTATTTCAAATTGCTTGAAGTAAGAGTAGGAACTCATAGTTCACATCAGTGAGGGTGCACACCTTTCTGGTGTTGAGTTATGTTAGGGTTATCAATATTCACTATACCTAAGGGAATGGACGCATTCCTGGTATTTCAATATTTGGTAGTGAATGTTATGAAATATGTTTACCACTGTAGAACATCAATACTAATGAACTAGCTTGTTCATTTTGTGTGTCAACTCGAACAGATACAATTTGATGCGACACACTCTGGAGCACATGGACTACTCATCATGTGTTGAGCATAAGCTCTGGAGCACATGGATGACATATATGTGTTGAGCAGAAGCTCTGGAGCACATGGACTACTCATCATGTGTTGAGCATAAGCTCTAGATCATATGGATGACATATATGTGTTGAGCATAAGATCTGGAACACATGGACTACTCATTATGTTTTGAGCATAAGCTCTGGAACACATGGACTACTCATTATGTTTTGAGCATAAGCTCTGAATAGCACCAGAGTGACTCTACTTAAAAAGGTTCCCTGGATGAGAGGCCTAGGATAGACATCAGACACTAAGTGTCATAGCCAAGAAAGCGCAAGTCAAGTACTCACATTGAAGTGAAAGAGGCTAAGGAGCATGGAACCACAATGTTGGTGTGACTCTGGATTAGAACAAGACTAAGAGGTGGGAACTCTTACTCTCCTCTTTCCCTTTTAATTGATGCATTATAGAAAACAAAAAATTGATTGAATGCATGTTTTGGCTAAGAAATTATTGTGATTGATTGCTTGAAATACTTGTGAAGGTTGAATTAGTTAATTCCTTGTGAAAAGATGAACATGCATGAGTTCGTGTGCATGTTGGTAAAGCATGAAAAGTGTGAAAGTATCATGGATAAATCATGGGATTTCATGTCAATTGGGTAGTTAATTGACTGATTTAAATGTTATGTTATGCTGGGCCTAACAAAATTACAATGATGTATTTCACATGTGAGAAATTGAAGTTAATTTGTTGCACCTGTTACAAAGCAAGTACTACTTGTGAGCAAAGTGAGTCAGCTATGCACATTGACCATGGCAGCAGACCAAAGGCTGTTGAATTTGGCTGAAAACCTTTTGCAAACAATTCCAATACCCAAGAAAATCTTGGGGAGATGCTCAAGCTACAGAGGCAGCAGAATGAGATGAACCAAAAGGCTTTGCAGGACGCTATTTGTCTGCAAAGAGAGGTAAAAAGCATTATGGGAACAATCAACAGTGGAAAGGAAAGTGGATCAATGAAGAAGCATTCATCCAATCATCCCATTAAGAAACGTTCCAGGTGGGAAGACTCAAAGGAAACGGAGCTAGCAACTGAAAAGAAGCCACATAAATGTTGGGGATGTGGTGGTGATCACTTCTTAAACAAATGTCTTGAAATAAGAAATAAAGGAACCGATGTGTATAATATGCAAGAAACCTCTACTGTTAGCGATGTTGCTAGAAGTGTTCCTCACATCTATGCAGCATTGGATAATCTCCAAGCTGATCATCAATCTTCTATGATCGAGATTGAAGATGGAACCCCAAAGGGAAATACAGGTTCAACCAATTAGCATATTGGATTTGTAAGGACCTCACCTGATCCTTAGTTTTATTTAATGTAAATCTAGCAGTTTTAAATTGATCTAGTTATTATGTTCAAGCCTATATGTTTCCTTGAGTGCTTCCTTAAAATAGATCTATTTTTATTTCTATTTATGATATAAATTTCATTTATAAATGTAGAAATCAAGCATGAAATAAACAACATATATTCATTATCAATTTCAAGTATATTTATTTTCAACAAGTTACACATTTATCATTTTCAAAATGTAAAAATTGAATTTCATACAAGTAAAATACTTGTAGGATAGCAATATGTCATTGTAGATAAATAGGATAGTGTTCTTCCCCTATGAATTAGTAGTTTGTCCATGCTAGCTCCATGTCAATATTTTTAGGAAACTCAACCTCCAAACAAATTTACCACCCAACCAGCTAGGAATAGTCTCGCCGACTCCCTAGCTCCAAGGAACCCATATTCCTTGGCCCTTCGTGCCTGAAGTCCCCAAGAACAACAATAGCCACATAAGCAACATTGTAGCATATCTTGAGATCCAACTACCCCTCTAGTTCAGGTCTCCTTCTGGTTTCCCCCATGGGTTCCCAGCTTCAACTTCCTTCATTTCACAACTCCTTTACCTTTCCCATTCTCATAGTTATGTTCCCCAAAATAAACTCGAAAAATAATCCCCCTCCTTCATCTTTCCTTCTCCCTTTTAAGCACTTCCCACCGCCTCTATCTTCGGGAGGAGTACTACACTACCCCAAAAGAAATAGTTTTTAAATAATCATGCTCATATCCATTCACACCCATTTTTGGATAATACGTCAAGTCAAATTAATTAGTTTCAAGTGCACCATTTTCTAAAAACAATTAAATAATCAATTTAATGAAAAATAATATCCATTCATTTAATTCCATTGACTTTTTACTCGATAATAAAATCCATTCCAAGAACTTCAACTGCACTCTTTTTAAACAAAACATTAAAATATTCATATTGAAATTACAACCATATCCATTCATTTAATTTTGATTGACATTTACCTAACAATCCAATCAATTTAATTTGCGTAGTTTCAACCTTGCTCAACATTGTAATTAATATCTTCTGATCTCATACCAATGAATATTAAACTTAAATGCATATAAATAAGCAAAATGAATATTTAAATAAAATACACTTTTAATCATAAATTAATGTATAGTTAACCCCATAACCTCAATACAAATAATTATAATACAATCAATCATGTTACTAAATAATAAATCTATATATGAACAATACTAGTGTATGCACACAAGGTAGGTAAGTGTAGCTAGTACTTACATAGTCTGTGTGTATATTAATAATAGCATGTTTAACCTCTAATGCATAGATCTTATTTATCACAAGCAACCATGCAAGAAACAATTAAGTAATAACATCATTTAACAAGAATTACTAACTAGTCATAATAACACAACATCAACTGCATGGTTTTCTAAGTTTATCATACATGAGAAAAGGAGGAGTTTTAACACTCATACAAACATCCAAGTTGTTTTATTAACTCAAATCCTAATAATATATGAACAACACAACATATTGAATTACGATACATGAATCAAGCAAAGGTTTTCAGTACACACATAGTAAATTATGTTTCCATTTAAACTTCCACGACTTTCCTATATACCTACCTCTTCTACCTAATTCACACTAACTTCCACATCCTAACCTTCCTCTGCTGTACTACCTTGAAGTGTCATGCAATGACCGGCTCTAGTTAGAACCTGTAAGCAGAAGTGTCGAATACATCGACCAAGATTCCCCAGCAGGAACCCACTAGTCATCATCACACACCTTGGGGAGTGCGTCGTAGTGTGACCCTCCCATGACTTCGCGTTTTGAAGGATAAACAATGGGTAATTCCTCCATCCCTCCTATGGAACAAGGATCAACATCCTTCATAGTCATATTGCGTTTCTATTGTTGTTCTTAGGGATTTTGTCATCGAATAACCAGTTTGGACAGTTGATTTTCCTGAAACCCAACACCTGCCCACACATCATGATAATAAACCCATACTCATATAGAACAATAATGCATCATTTGCATACCATTTATCTTTTGGAATTCATGTCCCCGGTGTATTTCCAACTCTTAGGACATAGTTATCAGTTAGCTTCTTTTTCAACCTGTAGGTTAGTCTCCAAATGTGAGATCGTACAATATCATGCAATCATTAACATGTATACATGTTTCATCACTAATGATCAATAATAAAAATCATTTTTCTAGGTACCATGCATCTGGTTTCACATTCATCAATTCGACTATCATAACTCTAACTTGGTATCCACATACCCATCATCTTTTAAATTTGTAGCTAAGGACAAAATAAAATACGACAATCATTCATACTATTAACATCATGCGCGCATATATATGTCTTCTGCAGAATAGTAATTCCATGGGTCGACAGTGTCCAAATATTGACAAATCTCCAAAATCATAAGATAATAGAACCAAGAAATGGTAGTTCAGGTGGTAAATTCAAAATGGGGCATCACGGGATTGCAGAAGCAATATAGTCAGGAACAGATTCATCATCCAGGTGAAGATCCAATGGACCCATTACAGTCCTAAGGAATCTACTTGGAAATTGAAAGATTTGAAATGTGGGAAGAGTATCCGCATTTATTTGAAAATGTGTATATATTAGAACATTATTGTAGTTAATTTTTGTATATGTTTTGATACAATGTTAATAATTGAGGATGATGAAGACTCTAAGGGGAGGGGAATTGTAACCCCCCTTGGCCAAGGTTAGAGATGTTATTGTAATTTGAACATTGTAGCTATGAGTATGTACATAGAATGATAATATTTTAATACAAATAGCAGCTGGCTGCATGAGGAGCAATACGTTGAAGAGGAGATCCAGATATTAACCGAAGGTTATGAGGGGGTAAGGTTGACTTATGAACCTTGTTCCCTAAACCCTTGTTCTATAAACCTTATGATAAACCCAAAACCCCATACTCCTAAGCCATATTATTAGTGGGGGGTTAATTAATAATTAATTATTATTAATTATGATTTAATCTGGAGATTTAGTGGCTAATCATGACTATGGATGGAGGAACGTGTTCCTTTGGGATAGCCACGTGGGATCCCAAAGGAGGACACAGGGTTGCCTCGGTGATCCAAGAGGAAGTGGGGCAGGCTGCTGTACGCACGACCTGGGTGGTTGGACATTAGTCCAGGAGGATGCACACAGAGAAACAAGGGGGTGTCTGCGAAATGGAGGAAAAGTGTGAGAATCTGGGAAGGAATATCAGACATGGACAATGAAGAGGATCACTATGTGTTTTTGAGTTCAGAGAGAGTGAAGAAAATTTGAGGAAGAATCCCTGTGATGAACCTGAACCCAAATTGTTGAGTTAAACCATTCTGGCCATCATTTCCTTGGTTGCATACACCAGTAAATTGGCAATTAAGTATGAGACCCAGAGGGAATCCCGACGTTTGCAGTGAAGTGTGTCGCTGTGCGTTTTGGGAAGTAACTCAGGTGGGTCAATTGCGGAATTGACAAGGAATTGGTTACCAAACTGTTGTGTTGTTGAACCCTGTGTATGTCTTTATACCTCTTATTTCCACCTTAGAATTTGAGAGTGAGTTGGGAAAAAATTGGTGAGATATCTTTGGTTAATGTCTGGATCTCGGCTTGGGGGTGAACTTGGGAGCTGAAATAGTACAGGTTGGACAAGTTCTAAGGTTGGGTGGAGCGTGGCTCACATGCATCCAGTTGCCACATTCATGTGAATTTCAAATAAGTGTATCTATGTATGAATTATAATGTTCATGTGGTTTATGATGCTTGATATATTCAATCTGTGGAATGAATGTGTAAATAAATATAAGCCATGAATATGCTATGTTAAGCCTATTAGAAGGTTGTATTCATGAATGAGGTTTCTTTCAATTGCATAAGCTATCTACTGTATTAATTTTGTATGTAAATGATGAGTGGCTAAAATTTCATTTACGTAATACATGTATGCTTATGCTGCCACAACCTCATTGATGGATGGTTTCCTTCTGTATGTTCTTTGAATGATAGGCATAAGCCTAGTTATGAAGTTGTTAATTAGATGCTTAAATGAAAATCTCATTTTTATAGTCTTATACATTGTGGATATGTATATGTGTAACGTGGGGTACGTTACAGTTTGGTATCAGAGTATCCAACATAAGGGTACATCCCAGATCCAAATTTCCCTTTACTAAATAAGATTATGTTTTTGTTTTTCTACCCATTCACAAAAAAAAAATCCTGGTTATGGTTGTCACCCGTGCAGGAGCACAAATCATGGAGGAAGAACTTGCAACCCTCCAAACCAAACTCCAAGATTTGGATGAAAAAATTCTCAGCCTCCATCTTTAGCATTCAGCCATGAACATTGGGTTCTCTTCTTCCACCAATTTTCGTGGGCCGAAGCTTGAATTTCCTCGCTTCAATGGTAATGATCCGACTAGATGGATATACCGAGCAGAACAATATTTCAGTTTGCATAATACTTTTGATGTCCAAAAATTTCCACTTGCATCCTTTCATTTGGAACAAGAAGCCCTTCAATGGTACTGTTGGTACATCAAGGCTCATGACAAGCCAAAATGGACATATTTTTTTCCAACTCCGTTTGCAACAATTTGGTCCTAGTGCTTTTGATGACTTCACATGAGCACTCACTAAAATTCACCAAATTGGCACTGTGAGAGAGTATCAAACAGAATTTAAGAAACTAGCCAATCACACAGAAGGATTGTCTGATGAATTCTACAGGAGTTGTTTTATCAGTGGTCTTAAGGATGAAATCTGCTCAAAGGTTAAAATGTTCTGTCCCAACACAATGATGGAAGTCCTAGCGTTGGCTAAGTTGGCAGAGGACAAGATCACAACCAAACAACGCTCCAAATCCACTTTTGTTCCATTTAGAAATATGGTTTCCCAACGACCTCCCATCACGCCAGCTCCTCGCACAACTCCTATCAAGCATTTGTCTGAAGCAGAGATGTGGGCACGTCAAGAAAAAGGGATTTGTTATAATTGTGATGAGAAATTCACTCGGGGACATAGATGTGTTGGGCAACAGCTCTATCTCTTAGATGTGGATTCTCCGCCTGCCTTTGAACTTGGTCAAGAATCTCCATATACACTATACGATCAGGACGGCATTCAATGGGCTCTTGTTGACCCTCCATTTCCGGACGACCACCCAGAGATATCTCTCCATGCTTTATCCGGAGTCACCACCCCACAAACAATGCGGGTCAAGGGTTAATTCAAAAATATCCCTCTTACAATACTCATTGATTCAGGTAGCACTCATAACTTCATTGACCCTCAGATCTCCAAACAGGATGATTGTTTTGTCCATACTTGCTCCAACTTTAAATTCATGGTTGTCAATGGGGGAACCTTACCTTGCAAGGGGAAGTGTGGAAATATATGTATCTCTATGGAATATTATAACTTGTGCTTTGACATGTTTTCCTTGTCCTTAGGCGAATGTGATGTGGTTTTGGGAGCTCAATGGTTACGCACACTTAGACCCATCTTATGGGATTTTGCTAAACTTTGGATGCAGTTTTCAGTCAATGGGAAACAACACACATTTACAGGCTTACAACCAGGGTCTCTCTGCATCATTAGTTCACATCGCTTGGAAAAGATCCTTAAGAAGAATTCACATGGTGTCATCGCTCAGCTCCATTCCATTCAGATGCACCCATCAATGGTCTCCACTACTACCTTGGATAGATATGCAGGTGTCCTTGCTGAGCCAGTGGACTTGCCACCTTCAAGAGACCCTTACGGTAAGAATTTATCCGCATCTACATCTGAGAAGGAAATGATGGCTATCTTTCCTGTAGCCCAAAAGTGGCATCCATCCCTATTAGGAAATTATTTCGGCATCAAGACTAATCACCAGATTCTGAAAAAAATCCTGGAACAATGGGTCTCCTCCCTAGCGCACCTGAAATGGGTTATCTAACCCATGGGTTATGCCTATGCGATCACTTACAAGAAGTGTAAGGACAATCTGGTGGCTGATGCTCCTTCTCGCACATTTGATGCCCCAGTTTATCTTTTAGCTATTTCTCTGCTTGTTCCAAATTGGTTGCAATTTGTTCAATAGGGATATGTCTTCTATGAACTCCATGCTTCTCCATCGGTAGGGCACTCTGGGTTCCTCAAAACGTATGACTGAGAACAATGTAAATTCTTTTGGAAGGGACTAAAAATGACAATTCCACAGATGGTGGTTGACTGTGATACATGCTAGGTCAACAAGGGTGAAACGACACTCCTTCCAGGACTGCTCGAACCATTTCTCATCCCTACACAAATTTGGACAGTTATTTCTATGGATTTCCTTGAAGCGCTCTAGTGGTACAATACCACAACTAAAATGACACCATTTGAAGCAATCTATGGATAGGCACCGCCAGTTCTTCTTCCATACACCCTCAGGCGTTCCCTAGTCCAAGCAATTGACTCGGTTCTTCGAAACCACGATCAGATTCTTCCCATTTTGTAGGACAATCTTCACATGGAATGAATTCGAATGAAACAACAAGTCGATCAACACTGTTCTACACGCACTTTTCAAGCAAGTGATATGGTTCTTCTTCGTCTACAGCCTTCCAAGCAATCCTCCCTGAAACTCAAAAGGCATCAGCTTCTCTCTCAATCTATCACAGATTTATTCATTTAGTGGCATGGCATGCAACCCGAGGATGCTACAAGGGAACCACTCCTTCAAATTTGGAATCAATTCCCATATCTAAAGCTTTGAGGACAAAGCTTTTTCTAAGGGAGAGGGGATGTTAGGAACCCATGTCAACCCTTCTCTTTACATTGTAAGTATATTGTTGTTGGATGCATATGCTTTGTAAGTCGTCCCGTAGTATTTGTTGATCCATAGTTTGTATTAGCCCATGGTATTGACCCATAGTATTGGACGCATATGCTTTGTAAGTTGTCCCGTAGTATTATATGTTCCATGGTATTTACCCATTGTATTGGGCATAGACTTAGTATATAAGTGTGTGTTGAGGCCAATGAAGGCACCGTGAAGTTATTTGTATTGAGCTTTCTCAAAGGAGGTTTCCCCCTCGAAGTGGCTTGTGATCAATAAAATATTATGTGATCTCATATATTGTGCATTTTATAAATTAATTGTTGCAGGTTCCTCACACCATCATCATATTGACCCATACCATCAAAATCTTTTTGGTTCACAATTGTTTTAAGGATTACTATGCTAGATACTTTACCACATCCCATTGGCCTCTAGTGTCTCATCCATGACCCATAGACCATCTACATTTCAGTTCATCATTCATCAGTCTATTAAGGATTTAAGAGCATTAATAAATATGAGAGATAAATAATACAAGATAATCCAAGCAACCACGTAACAGTAGACACATAATGTTTATGCGGATAACCCAAACAGGGAAAAACCACCATAATAGATCTATTATCTCCCTTTACCTAAACTGGCCAATCTGGGCCAAGTGAGCTAGCCATCACTCACATCCAAGCCACATTACAATGGAGTATGCCAAGCCCTTTATAGCATTTATTGGATGCAATACCATAGTCCAATACCATGGGCTACCAAATACCATGGAACACCAAATACCATTGGCCACCAAATACCATTGGTCACAAAATATTATGTTCCCCAAAACACGTGTTGAGACCTAAACCATTTGAATAATTCTCGAGTCAAGGTCAACCCTACCAATCCCCCATTTAATCTTGACTTAGGGATCTCACATACACCCCCTATCACCTAGGTCTATCTCCTGACTTTACCGGTGAGTTACCAAGGGTATGCATGCCTTACCAGGTATTACAGCCATATCCCCTTTTACATAAAAAATAGTCCATTAACTTTTGCCATGTGTCTTCATGGTGACTGCACCATCACCATCCATTACTTCATCCTCTCATTTTTCCATGCTCTTCATATGTCATGCCTCCTTGTCATTGACATCCATATAAGAAGAATCCATCTACCATATTACATAGGCCCTCAATTGCAGTAACCTCCAATTCTATAGGAATTATCTTCACATACGTGGTTCATCAATCTTTGTCCCAAAATCGAGATTAAACCATCTCACATTCCTCCTGAAATCGAAGACTCAACGTATCTGATCCACATCAAGCTAGGCAATGAGTACACCTGCCACCCTCGTACCTACCGAGTGGTTCATTCCACACTTGATGAAACATCCCTTCTTTATGCATAAGAGGGATACAATTATTTTTTCTGTGCTTCTACGAACCTAGAGAAATCACATTATAACAAGAACCAAAAATTGCAGGGGTGTCGGGTACCACCGAACATGCTCCCCATACAATTTTAATTTAGATACAAGGATATGGCCTCAAGGATATCCAACCTTGTGCTCTAATACCACTTATTAAGGATTTAAGAGCATTAATAAATATGAGAGGGAAATAATACAAGATAATCCAAGCAACCACATAACAATAGACACATAATTTTTATGTGGAAAACCCAAACTGGGAAAAACCACCATAATAGATCTATTATCTCCCTTGACCTAAACTAGTCAAGGCGGGCCAAGTGAGCTAACCATCACTCACCTCGAAGCCACATTACAATGGAGTATGCCAATCCCTTTATAGGATTCATTACATGCAATACCATAGGCCAATACCATGGGCCACCAAATACCATTGGCCACCAAATAGCATAGAACACCAAATACCATTGGCCACCAAATACCATTGGTCACCAAATATTATGTGCCCAAAAACACGTGTTGAGACCTAAACCATTTGATTCATTCCTGAGTCAAGGTTAACCCTAACACAATCCACAAAAGAGACCACCCTAGGGGGGCCCACACGTGTTCATTATCATCAGTCCATTACTGGACCATACACAGCATAGTCATTTGATCACAATTATCTTAGGGCAATTGTCTCTTTGTTTGTAACATATCCATAGTTTTTTATTCGTTCATAAAAAGATAAATTCAAAAAAACAAAACAAGGGAATTAACAATAATATTCATACCATCATTTAAGTCTAGTTAAACCTATTTACTTGACATCAGTCCTTATCACCTTTGATAAAAAAATCCATATTGTGTTTCTCATGAGAACATTCATTCCAACCACATACAACACCTCCCATATCCCATTATCACACACTTTGATTCAACCAAGTTGTAGCACCCCGCTGGAAAAAGTTGTAACCAAAGTCACCTAGTTCACTCATTTTCTGATGGTGACATAGTCCCCAATACCCACTCTGCATAGGTATAAGTTTTTTATAAGTCATCACTAGGCTATGTTATGTTAAATCGATCCCTATTGCTACATATACCAACCATAATTCATGTTTTGACCAAAATAATTCATGATTCTCACACTCATTGGCCAAAGCTTGTTTATACTTATCAAAGTCCTAATCTATTATAATTGGTTAGTTGTTGATCCTTATGACTTAAAATGATACCTATTCCTTTGTTCTATGGCACTCAATCCATCAAATTCATTTTTTTCTTAGAGTATTTAGATTAGATTTCATTTATCTTGGTTACAAGTCATCATTACTAATGGTTAACCCTCGGCTAAGTAGAGAGAGTCCTCATTGCTCTCAAATTCATTAGGATCTCCTATGTTTGATGACAACTCGTTATCACATTTGGGGAGATCATACAATAAGATGGTTACAAATTACAATTTCCCAATTCCAGTAAAAAACCCTTAGGCTTGTACAATTATCCAAGTCTTCATGCATGAGCCTCCATTCATGAGATTCCTTATAGGTCTTGAGGGACTTCTCAATGAGAAATCCTATACTATGACTTTCACCATTGAGGACGACAATGTTTACATACAAGGATCTTTATTTAACAATACCATTTCTCGATGATTGAATCTATCTTCATATAGACAAATCACAACATTTTTATATAGCCCCAAGTCCCCATTTCATATATTTTAATGTACTTCAATAAAAATTTATGAGCATGGGACATGTATGCCTCATTTGTATAAAGAGATCAATTCCATAATAATTTGTGATTGTTTTGCAAGTGGACTTCATCACTCTTCCATAGGAAGTCCTCTCTCTCTCTCTCTCTCTCTCTCTCTCTCTCTCTCTCTACAAAGCAAACACACAACCACATGAGAAAGAAATAATGTTGGATTTTGATTATATAGGTGCTCCTAATCTCACACATTAGGGGGCAATAATTTTTTCTGATAAGTGACATTTTTGTAAAATATGCATAAGCGTCATCATTTGGAAAAAACAGTATAACATTACTACCTCATGGTTACCTCACTCACCTAAGCTAGCTAAAGAAAACCTTATAAAACCCTTTTTTTAGTTAACTGCACAATTATCATTGTGTTTCACCCACAATATTGCGTGAGTTATCCTTCGATACCCATAGTCTTGCACATGTTATCCTTCGATACCGATGCAATTCCTATAAGTATTTGAAACCCGACCTTTTTGAATGCATTGAAGGATCATAGGCCTGGTTCAGATAGATTTATGAGAAAGTACAAAATAAATCCAAGCCCTTAAATCATCAATGAAGAGTGCCTTAGCTTCCTAAGTGTCCCCATCAAGCAACAGGATCCTACTTTCAAATAAGAAGCATTCACATTTGAACCAGGTATTCATTGGAGCTCAAAATTTTCCTATAAATGAAAGCCATGGATAGCATTTAAAGAGAATGAGATTTGCAAAGTTATGCTGGAAAAATGAGCTTGGAGATCATAAATCTCACTTTCTCTTATCTACCATCCATTTCCCTCATGCTTGCTTGAGCTCCTTCCTCAAGGAGAGAGGTGCTCTTCATTCACCATTGTTAAAGAGAGTATTCAAGAAGGAAAAAGACCCATCCCAAAGAGATTGTTTCCTACCACTTGCTTCGAACCACTCTCACTAGGTGATATCGCATATTTCATGCTTTTCCATTGGACTAATTCCTCCACTCTTTGTGTTTTAATGCCATTCTTGTGATTAATATTGTCAAATGAATGCTTGTATGCTTTCTATTCGCCTATGTTTTTTCAAAAATACTCTTCTGCTAGTCTCACTACTAATCATTGTTTGTTGTTCAGCTCATAGTCTAGTTAGAAAAAAGAAATTTTTGCTCGCCAATGCATCCAAGTCCCCAATACAAACACCCTTACTCAAAAAACATTTTTTCCAAAAAGAAACTCAATTGTAGGATTTCAAAATCTACATCATAATGATTTGTTGACTCAAAGGAGGATTCGAGTATATATGTGGATAACCATTTTGCACAAACCACCACAATGTTAAAATTTTACAAGGACAAGTGTTTTCCACTTCGTGTGCCTATGAGTGGAAAAATGTCCAAGCGGTCCCTAATGGCTTTATTAAGTGAGATTATCATTATGAGATATGAAGCTACTTTATAAAGTGAAGTACCTTTTAATTTAAAAGTGACTTTATGATTTAAAAGTGACTTTATGAGATATAAAGTGTAACTTTTAATTAAAAAGCTCACTACGTAATTAAATGAAAAGGTTGCATTAAATTTTCATTTAATGAGATTTAATGAACATTTTATTTCAGCCCTTGATCTTAATGGCTCAAGATTTAGTCTTGACCATTAGATCATAAAAGGTTGTTACCATGAATAAAAATGGTAAAATTAGGGAAGAGGCACATTATTGTTATTTTCACCAAAGAGAATTTGTAGAAGAGGAGGAGAGAACTCGACTTGTGAAAAGGAGAGGTTTTGAGGAGAGAGAGACGAGGCTCGAATTTCCAAGCAATATAGGAGCATATTTTGACACATTTTCCAAGGCAAACCGACTAGTAGAGAAAGGGAACGATTTCCTGTGTATGTGGCACAAAACTCAAGGCACACTCAAAAATTAGATAGTATCATTTTGAGGTGGAAGGCACAGATTTCAAGAATATTTTTAGGCACAAATTCCAAGTTTTTGTAGCATGTGTGACTATGTTTTTCCTTGGGCATGATTTCCCAGATAGGATGCATTTATTGCAGCTTGTATTACTGTCAATTGGCACGTGTGGATTTCTTGAGCAAAAAGTTCAAGAAGAAAAGGTCGTACTGTTGAATCAGGATGTACTTCTGTCAGAGATTCTTCTTGGCATGTGTGGACACAAAAAATCAATAACTTGGGGCTGCATTTATTGCTAAAAAAAAGTATAGAACTCTGTATAGTGAGATACCGGCACACTTTTTGAGAAGGGTTGAGATAAGTACTGCTGTAATAATTTGTACATTTGTCTTTGAAGTTAAAATTCACTCTCTCTCATTAGGTTTTCCCTTCGGGGTTTTTTCCTGGGCCTATTGGCTAAAAATACTGGGTCTTAAAATTTCATATTGTGATTGTGTTTTAATTTTTGCTCATAGAAATTTGTAATTTTTCCTAAAGTTTTTTAAGCTACTAAATGGTCTATGAGTAATGTGACTTCATTTGAAGCAATAACAATATGCATGGGATTGGGCATTAAACCATATGTTTAGTTGAAAACTTGAAACCGGGTCAGGAATGTGAAAAATTTACACACAAGACCAAGCTCCAAGGCAATTGTTTACACAAGATTCAAAGGCATATCTCACAACACAGACACAATGGGAACCAATATGTATGTTGTCTAGAGTGCTCTACACAACCAACACTCAATGATAAACCAAGGCATAGGTTTTGTAGATCCCTATATACACCCAAGCTCCAAAGTCACTTAACATTGGTTGAGCCAATCTACAAGCTTATACAAATGCAGACCTTAATACAACAAACACCATAAAAAAAAAAAAATCCATAAAGAAATTCTATGATAGGCATTAAAAATATATGACTTAATAGTTTGTTGATCAACTGGGGAATTGAATATATATGTGGATAACCATTTCACATAGACATTTCACATAGACCTTTACACAACCAAGCTCCAAAGCAATAATTTACATAAGATCCAAAGGCATATTTCACAGTATGTAGACACAATGGGAAACCAGGATGTAGCTTTTCCATAGCGCTCCACACAACCAACACTTAACGATAAACCAAGGCACAAGTTCTACGGAGCCCTCTATACACCCACGCTACAACACCCACATCCTCTACCCAATGGGTTGAGATAGTCAAGACAAAATACATGAGCTCAAACAAAACCTCCTACACCACCAATACGAAAACCTTCTACGTGGACACACAACGGATGAGACCTTGAGCCTCAATCTGACTAGGTATCAATGCAATAGACAAAAAGTCACACTACAACCAAATAGAAGATAGAAGACACAAAGACAACCAGCTAGGTATCAATGTAGCAAATATGAAATCACACATCAACAACATCCACAATAGAATCAAGAAAGAAGACATGATCCCCCAATAGAAGGCAATGAGTTGAATAAGAATGCATACAAATGAATTGTAGCTAAGAGATGAATTCTCCACAACATTGACAACCCTTGCCAATAGTTATGCCTCCGACATCGCCAACAGTGAACATTGATAAAAACCTCCTACCTACCATTTATACCCCCTACTAGCAACCATAGGTGGGATGGCATCAACAAGGAGACATGCAGTGAATGAAACCCTCGAACTCAACCAAATCACCAATTTCCAAGCCAAAACCATGGAAAACTAGAAGGATCGCGAGACTAATCACTATATGTCCCACATGGATAAAAGGTCATTCAAGGACCATAAATAAATATATGAATATTAATTTATTTTAATAAGCGGAAAATAACAATATTGATAAAATGACTATATTAGTATTTTTTATAATATACACTGTAATTACCAAAATAATTTTACAAATAATTAAGTACTTTGTTTAATTATTTACTAAAATAATTTTATAATGATTAAATACTTTGTTTTATTTTTTATAATATTTACGAAGAGTAATTTTACATTAATTAATTACCTTGTTTAATTATTTACTGAAATAAAAATTAAATACATAATTTAATAATTTTTAGGGATTAGAATTTATGTTCAAAATTTGTCACTTTTTTGGGTTAGGATTTATATTCACAAATAATTAGTCGTAAGTTCATAATATCTATTAGCCAATATTACTCATTATCATTTCAAGATGAAAAATGTAGATGAAAAAAAAATGCCAAATGATTAAGTAACTTGTTTAATATCTTTGTAATGAATATCTATTAATGGCGAAATGGAGATGTAACAAAACATTTCAGAAAACAAACCAAAAACTAAGTCTAAAACCTGTCAAATAGCTATTTGCTCTTTGGTCAGAATGTGAATATATTACATAAATTAGGGTTATTTTAGAAAGTCATTTTTCCAACTACTGTGGTAATTAGATAGCCCCAGCTATACCTGTGGGCCTGCTATATTATAAAATTAGAGATGGCTGGATTGGCTGCATTATTAAGTTATACTCACAGCATGGCTGATTGGATGCAAAATGAAGATTCCGGGGTTGCGAAAGAGTGCATCTAACACATTTATAAAAATATGTTATAAAGAACATTCATAAAAATGATAAAGTATGTCTGTCTTATGGTGGATATATTATATTTATTATTCGAATATTATACAAATTTTTATAGAAACTTAAATTAATGAATATAGAAAATAAAATAAATAAGTATTTCATATATCTAAAGAATTATATTTTTTCATTAAGAGAAGTTAGGTTTTTTATGTCTACATTTCATTATGGAGGAGATGTTGTCATGTAATGTGGGAAATTATAACCTATATCACAAAAAATAACACAACATAGATCTATCTTAAACCCGGATCTACCAAGCACAGAGAAGGATCCAATCAAGAAAACAATTTACACCTAGAGAAATTGGATCCCTCTAGGTGCTTAATAGATCTGGATTTAAGATAGATTTATGCTAGTTACATTAAAACTCCATTAGAATGTGTTTGGCAATGAATACATTAATGACCAACAATGCTTCCTTATTTTATAAAGTAGGGCAACATATGATACCTAAAACATAGATGCAATATTTCTACTATAAAATAAAAAATAAAAAAACCTAAAGACGTCTTTGACATCTTTATATATTCCAATCTAATAAAATCTAGATGCATTCTTTGACATCTTTATATGTTCCAATCTAACAAAATCTAAATGCCTTCAAATGACGTGGGATTGCAAACTGTACGGTCAATTCCTTTATTGCTGAAAGAACAGGTTTTCTATGTACTAAACTTTTAATTGAGTTAGTCTTTGTTGATATGTTGATCATCCTTTATCAACTTTTGCTGGACTAGGAATATCTTCCTCTTGTGAGCCCTATGGTATGCCACATTGCCTCTGCAAAAGCAGTTGCCTTCTTCTTTTACATTGGCATTGCTTTCTTCTTTAACATTGGCATTTGGTTATGAAGATCGTTTGGAATGTTATTGCAAAGACTCTTTGTATGCATTGCAATCTTTCTCAAATCCAAATGAGGGCTCAAAAAAATAATGAAATGTTCCTTTAAAGCTGAACTACTAGAGCATTTTTCAAAATGCTAATGCTTATCACATCTTTGAAAACCATCACATGGAGCAACTATTTATGAATTGGGAGATGATGACCAAAATGTATAAGCCATGTTTTTCTCTTGCCTTTGCTTGAGACACAGTGCCAAGTGCAAAACCCACCCAAAACTATATGTCAATAAAAACAAATATCCCTTTTTCCTCTTTGCAAATATATAAGATAGAAAAAAAAAGAGTCAAAATCCCTCATAAGATATGTACTTGTTATTTCAAATAATTTATGCAAGGCTGAATATAATTTTGACATATGCTTTACCCCTGACTTAAATACAAAACTTGTAAGTAACATCCTTTTTAAACCAAATCATAAATATCATTCATGAGAACATTCTAATTTCACTAAAATTTATCAATAACACCTTCCAAGAAAAACTAATAACATATCAAACATACAAAAATTGAATATTACAAAACATATCAAACATAATATAATATAACATAATATAATATATATATATATATATATATATATATTAAACATATTAAACATAAAACATAAAAGAATTGAATATTAAAAAAATATAAAAAACTTTTATCAATCTTGTCTTTAGCCATGGTCTCATATCAAACATGAAAGAAACTGAATATTTAAAAACAGAAAAACTTTTATCAATTTGACTTTTATCGACAGTCTCATATCAAACATGAGAGAACTGAATATTTAAAAAACTTTTATCAATCTTGTCTTTAGCCATAATCTCATATCATACATGAAAAAACTGAATATTAAAAAACAAAAAAAAAGTTTTATGAATTTGTCATTTATTCACGATCTCATATCAAACATGACGATCTTATATCAAACATGAAAGAACTGAATATTTAAAAAAGAAAAACAGAAAAACTTTAATCAATCTTACTTTCATCCATACTCTCATATATTATGAAATAACATAATATTAAAAAAAAAAAACTCTTATCAATCTTGCCTTTATCCATGCTCTGCTTCAACTCCATGCGTACCTGCAATGGACAGAACTTTGAATTTTCAGTTAACAAACAAGAAAACAAGCAACATCTAGACCTACACAAAGGCACATGTCTATTGTTGTGAATTTATTTATACACTTAGGTTTGTATCTAAACATGTATATAAACACATAACCATGATAAGGCATAAAACAAAGTTAAATATCAAGAAATGATCATTAGATTTTCATTTATTGTATAGAGAGTAACAAAGTGCTGTACATTTGACTAAGCCAGATGTTGACCTGTCAACAAAAATATTAAATTATTGAAAAACATATTTTTACTTAGTTTTCAATTTTATATAAAATTGAAAAAATTAAAATCAACATAAATCTATGTTAAATAATTTTGTGATTTCTTAGTAGAAAAGAGTATCATTTTTTATAAAAATAAAAGAAACTCACATTATAACCTTGCCTTTCAACTTTCCAATCCAGGAAAGCTTTTTTTTCCAACGAAGATCAAAAGGCTCCAATGCTATAAATACATCTTCAAGAAAATTCTGAATCAAGATGAAAAATAGACCTATTTTCTGAAACAATCTGGGAAACTGACCCATTTTATAAAAACCTGGAGCTATCACCAACACTGAAGCAACTGCATCAAATTTTTTAAATGCAAATAGAAACTCTCCATTTTATCCAGATAACAGAGAAAAATCAGTCTATTATTTCTATTGGACAACAAAAGAAACCCTTCAATCTGATTACTCTCTCCCCATAGGTTTGTATTTTATATAGCCTACCGATGGGTGTGAGCAGGCCTTTACGGGTAAACTTTCTTTTTTTCCCGGCGATTTTCACTGGAATTTGGAGACTGAAAATCGATTTTAAGGTGTATTTTACTTAGAACCTTCCATATTTCCAGTAGGGTTTAAGGGCTCTTTAGGGGTAGTTAGTGTTGTCAGGTTTCTCCATATATCAAAGTGACAGGTTTCGAGGTCTCTAACAAGAACCTGTCAGGATTTTCCAGAGGTGCACAAGGTGTGGACTAATTTCCAACTATTGGCTCATTTTATGAACGATCCTGCCAAATATAATGGAAAAATATTTGGGAATAAAAATTGCAAACTCTTTTTATTTCTCACATTTTATTTGTTGATGATGTGATCCTGTTTGACAGAGGTTCTACAGCTGAGTGGAAATTTTTTATGGCTATTATAAAAACTTTTTGTCTTGCTTCAAGTATGGAAGTTAGTTCCTCTAAATCTGCTATTTTCTACTATCGGTTGGATCAAAGAGTGTTGGAGGAATTCACAATTTTCCTTCCTTTCCAAACATCAAACATCAAAGCTGGAAGAGGGTTTCAAATATTTAAGCTATTTCTTAAAGACTAATTGCTACAGGATAAATGACTGGATTTGACTGATTATAAAATTTGAGAAACCAATTGGTAATTGGACTCCTAATTGCTACAGGATAAATGACTGATTTTGACTGATTATAAAATTTGAGAAACCAATTGGTAATTGGACTCAGAGACTCCTCTCGTTGGGTGGAAGACTTACACTTCTGAAATCTGTTTTGGTGGGCATTCCGATATATTGGTTTTCATTGGTTAATATACCAAAGACTATTATAAATCTCATTAGAAGGAGGATGTTTAACTTTTTGTGGTCTGGTTCAGTGGTGAACAGAAAAATGCACTTGGTGGGCTGGAAAAAATTATCCAAACCTAAACAGTTGGAAGGTTGGGAAATTAAAAACCTTGACTGGTTTTGCAATGCTCTTAGAATGAAGAGCTTGTGGTGCAGCCTCTTTGGCAACAGTTTGTGGAGTAAGGTAATACATGGTAAATACATCAGAGGTATATTAAAAATTGGATCAGGGAACCGTGGTCATTAACTGGAAATTCATCTAATTTCTGGACAGGATTCATGACTTCTTTTAAGTGGATTAGCAGGAAATTGGCCCGGAAAGTGGGTTCAGGTAAGGATATCCTCATAGGTATTGATCAAATGGTGGGATTTGAGGAGGACTATAAGCTCTCAAATGATATTTTGACTTATTTATATGAAATTGGATATACTCATCTTTCTCAAATAAGGAGACCAGGCTAGTATAATCAGGATGGCGAGTATTCGTACAATGTTGTGGATGTGGGCATCAATAGATTATGGTCTTCAGAATGGGAAAATTATTTTAGGAAGCTTAACAGGGCAGGCATCAGACTGCAACAATTCGAGGATAAGCTTGTGTGGACGGGTAATAATGTACAGGTATATGTGACTGCTAAGGATGTATATAATGACATTGCAGCGGATGATAGTTCTATTGTTCCAAAATGATGGGTGATAAAAATCTAGAAATGGAAAATTCCAACAAAATTAAAATGTTTCTTTTGGTTAGCTTTGGAGAACGCTATTCAAACTTGGGACAATATGCTTCGCTGTGGTTGGAAGGGACCAAGTCGATGTATCTTATGTGGTATGGAGGCATAATCTATTTCTCATCAATTTATATTCTGTTCCTTTTCCAGAAATTTATGGAATGTTGTATGTGAATCGTTTAATATCTCAATGGTGTGGAGGATAGACAGCTTGGGTTGCAACTTCCTGTCTTGGTATAAAAATGTTCCAACTCACCGTACTCTGTCGATCTTTGTATGTTGGTCGATTTGGAACTTAAGAAACAGAGCTATCTTCGAGGATGTTGAACCTGCTATTTCCTTGGGCTTATTAAGTGCATAAATTATTATAGAGAATGTATGCCTGATATTGAGAAGCCTTGGAGGATTAGAAGGCCTACTGGTCCTCCTGTGACAAGAGACACTTGTGGATATTTTGATGGTGTGGCGAGTGATGGCATATGTGCTGCAGGAATATTTCTAAAGATCAATGAAGGTCACATGTTTTTGCTTCGACTGGATGGTGGATCGGGGTCAAATACAAAGGTGGAATTAATTTCCCTTGCCTGTTAAAATTTGCAAACTTGGTTGGTTGGTATTGCATGTTTCATAATCTTTGGGAAGTCTGCTACTATTGTGAACTGAGCAAATCAGGTTTCTTTGTTACAAGTCTTGGATCTTCAGCATTGGTGCACAAGAACTTTGCAACTTCTAAAATCTTTTTAGCATTTGGAAATTTTTCACATTTATAGGAAACATAATATCATTGCAGATCAATTATCAAAAAAGGAACTGAAGACGAGGGAAGGTTATCTTCTATGGGAGGAATACAAAATTTGCAAACTTGGTTGGTATTGCATATTTCAGAATCTTTGGGGAGTCTGCTACTATTGTGAACTGAGCAAATCAGGTTTCTTTGTTACAAGTCTTGGACCTTCAGCATTGGTGTACAAGAACTTTGCAACTTCTAAAATCTTTCTAGCATTTGGAAATTTTTCACATTTATAGGGAACATAATATCATTGCAGATCAATTATCAAAAGAGGAACTGAAGACTAGGGAAGGTTATCTTCTATGGGAGGAATACATAAAGGATAAATTGGATTCTGAAGGTGTTATTTTCTTTATTTAGCTTCTGAGCAGGATTGCTATTTTTGTTGATGGACTACTTGCCTATCCGTTTCTGGGATGTTTTTTTGCCTCTTTTTTGACAGTTTGGCAGATGTATCTTTTTGAATGTTAGTTCTGAAAGTTTGATTTAGCAAGGCAGCAAAAACAGTTTTTGGGCCGACTGCTCTTGAATGATGTATGCACTTTTTTATTGGAATGAATAATAAAAATATTGTTTTTTTCTTCTTGAAAAATACTAAACAAATATAATTTAAAAGTTTTGGATTATGTTTTAAACATAAGAAAATCAAAATTGCAATTTCAATATTATTTTATAATTAAATATAAATATAAATTTAAAATGTCAATAATGAATTAATAAAAATTTAAGATAGAAACAAAATTATTTATTGAAATTTAAGTTGAGATGTTCCATTAATGTTTAGATATATTGCATCAAAATACAATTTTAATGTGGATCATTAGAAACAATTAGTTATGTTTAGATAATATAATACTAATATTACAAAAAAATAGAAAATAGTTGTCACTTAAATGAGTAATTGTTTTTTAATATGCAAAAATCACCTTATCAAAGCATTTTACTTTTAAATTTAATTAAAGATTACAACTGTATAATTTTAAAATTTTGTTAAGGTAATTTAAACTTTTTTGTTTGCTATGTTATGACTTATTAAAACTAATAATTGTTTTTAAATACGTATCTTGTACAAGGCCACGAAGTAAGTAGATTTCAATACAGGACAAGGGATTACCAAATAAGATATTAGAATAAGAAAATGACAATTATTGTAGGTTTAAATGTATACAAGGTAAATTAAAAACAATGTCATTGTATCAAAGTACATATTGCCTCATTATTAGAAGTAACTCTATCAACATATGAATCCCGCACACTACTTTTTTTTGTTTTAAAACTAAAATAGATTTTATGAGTATGATCGTGTAAGAGAATAATTTTTCCCTCCTTATGACGGAGAGTTATTAGTGATTGTCATTTAGAATTTTTGTAACACTTTGTTAATAGCCAAATTTGCTTACCCGTCATGTCATCAATTTCGTCATCAACACACATTATCATTCCATATCACTGGTGCCACTTTGCCACCCCATTCCATCCACATGGCCTTGAGGAAGTGATAAAAAGTCAGAAAAATGAAAATCAAACCTTAGAAGGACCACCCTTAATTGAGGTCACACTTGTTTCCCCAAAAGCAGTGACCTAAGTCACACCCTTTTCTTCAAAATCAACGATGCAAGTTGCACAATTTCCCCCAATAAGTGCAACCTGGTCCCAAACTTGATTTCCGGCTATTTCTACCTTATTCATAATGAAATGGACAAAAGATTGGCATGAACCCTAATATGGCCCAAGTTAGGTAATGGATCTATGGCTCAAAAAGCTAAACCTAAATCCTTATCTTAGCCATTACCGTGCCTACAAAAAAACATCAAGGTCCCTCATTCAAAGCACAATTTGCATCTTTCACTCAATTCTTTACTCTATCAAGACTTTTCCTACAAGAGATCCTCATCATGGCAGGTGGTCAAAAGTTACGAGATCACAAGGATACCAACAGACCCTTCCTCGGACAATGGTAGGGGCCTCTCCCTCTTCGCTACATCAAGGTGATTACTATCTATTGTATTATTTCCTTATGAATACAAAATCATTATTTGATTCTTTACATATGCACGTGTTGTTTTGATTGAAGAATGTGTTCATGATGTTTGTGTAGTTCTACTTTATTTTGTTAGTTTATTTGAATAAATATTGAGGCTACACAATCCCTTAGTAGGTGCCCTTTGGCACATGTGTGTGTCGATTCACACAAAATAGATTTTGGCGACCATACTAGGGAGGATCTATAACCCTTCTCTGGTTGTGTCAGTTCTAGTTCTCTAGCCCTTTCTTGAGTGATTTCTTGCTTAATTTAGTTGTATTTATTGTTTATATGATGTTATTTGAGTCAATAATAGGTCCCCTCGCTGAAGCATTACCTGTTCAGCTAGATCCGAAAGTTGATTTTCTGTTTTTTTTATCTCTCGGATCTGAGTCGCACCTATTTGGCTCTAATTAGCAACCAAATTTGCACTTGTCTTGCCCAAACCTGTGACTTGAAATGCACCTATTCGAAAAACCCAATTTTTTCAGTAGGTTACAACTTATTTTTCCTTGTTCTTTGATCAATCTCTTATGGTTTCTCATTCAGAGTTTATTCATGATTTCTTGCTTATTGTTTGCAGCCTCTTTGCTTGGTGTAGTAACCATTTTATCTTCCTTTTAAATTGTGTAAGTGAAGAAGAGTACCTTTGATCTTAGTACTTGTTGCTTTGAAAGTAATTTTTGGATCAACATTTTTTCCTTCTGTTTCAACAAGTTTTGGTTACCGAGATTACTTGATAGTTAATCACTGAATTTGTTTAAAGCATTTTGATTTGCTAGATTATATCCTTTCTCTTTTCTTTAGAAATTTGCACCTTTCATCTATCTTGCATGCATGCTTGGATTTATGAGTAGCTTGGTTATAATGAGATAGTATATATTTCTTTCAAGAAAGCTTCATTTTGTTTAATATTGAAAGCATCTCGTTTCACTTTCCATTATACAAGCATTTATATTTCCTCGTTAATTTTAGTTGATAGTTGTACACACCACTTGTGCACACACTTTCACACCCTAAATCAAAATTATCATTTGGTTCATGACCCGAAGTGGAGCCCAAAATAAACCCTAATCTAAACACATTAAATCCTCGAGAACCAAAATTAATTTTATATCTAGGTTAGGACTTCGGTGATAGGAATCCAAACAATTCCCCCTAGTTACTATACATTTGAGACATAATGGTTGATTTTTTAGGGAACCAAAATCCTCAAGTATTGTCGGACATGGTTTAGGCCAATTTGGAGGTGGGCCCATCCTTTCAGGGTGGTACGTGGCAAGACTAGAACTGGATGGTTGAGTAGTGCACCTTCCCCATTCAGTACTGGAGATCATCCAGATTGCTACCTTCAGGCTAAAGCTACAAGTAAATCGTTTGATGTGTTTGTCGGTGAGGTAGCCTAGTAGCCTTTCTATTGAGGTATCTTTCCCAGAGGTGGTCCCCTACAGTGAAGGGGAGTCTTGGAGCAGATAGCAATCGACTTCGACCCACTCTATAATTTTTTTTTTTTATCTTCACTCATTTTGACCGAACAGGATTGATGCCCCTATTTTGTGTATGTTATTGGAAGACCCAACTTGTATTTCTACTTCTTTTTTCGGATGAGTTTGGTGTCCCCATTTGAGGAAAGATTTAAGAAAGATTTATTTTTGTTTTGACTTTGTTTTGTGTAGATCTCTCTTAAGGTTAGTGGGTCTTTTCTTTTCCTAGCGTTTTCTTTTCAATTTTTTCTTTTATTTACTAGATTAGATCAATTTTTGCACCCACATTGCACTTGTTGTTTGATTTGGTACCATTTACATAGTCAAAATTACATGATTCGAATATTTTTCACTTTAGCTTAGCTTTAGATCTGCATTATTGAATTCACCATCTTAGATCCCATCATTATAGCTCCCTGAGGTACTCTCATAGACTTTGGGGCCAACCCCCTTTGTATGGTTTCTTTGACCACACTATTGACTCCTCAAGGCAAATCCCAGATTAACGTCTTGCACGATCTTCAGAGCACTCCTCCAAGGCATTCGATTCTAACTCCTTACAGTCCAGATCACCTTCACCTCCTTGCATAGTCACTGCCATGGCTTGTACTATTCCCACTTCCACAGGCATCCCTATTAATACCATCCCCACTTCCAATGGCATAGAGATCCCCCTTTCCATTAGAGGAACCATTGGCAGTAATTCCATCGGTGGAGCCACAACCAACACCATCGTTTGTCCTTCTACCTCATATCCTACTACGAGTCTTTCATTCATGGCTAGTCTCAACATTCCAAATTTGGTGAGACTAACCAATGATCCCATATGTCATGATCCTATGTCGCCTCCCATGCCTACCAAACACCCTTTGTACATCCCTAAGTTTAAAGGGAAGGCAAGAGAGGACCCCTAGAACCATATCATGTCCTTCCATCTATGGTGTTCCTCCAACCGTATCGTAGATGATTCCATTCAGTTATGTTTGTTTGTAAGGGGTCAAATGAATCCAATTTAAAAACATATTTCTTAAGGGATATATCCCTTGGAATCTAGTTTACATACCAACTTGAACCACCTCAATTCGATGTCAAGTGAAAATCTTAGGCCCAATTTAGTAACTATCTTTTATAAAAACAACATTACTAAACGTTGCTTCCTAGACTGTTCATTGGTATTTTTGAGATATCAAATCAGTGAAATTTAAAAACATGTTTATGCTAGTCATATCCACATGATTTTAGTTTTATCTCCTACTTGAATCATTCTAATCAGAATTCATACAAAAAAACTGTGCTAAAAGGAGTAATTTTTGGTCTAAACTAGAAATAAAAGCAGTTTTCCCCTGTAGAATTTTCTTCATCAAATTTGATATATGAGTTCAATGAAAAATAAAAACATGCTTCTATTGGAACTACGTATAGGAATATACTTTCATCTCCAATTTGAATCATGTTAATCCCTCAACAAATGAAAATGTTATACCTAAAACTAGGACTGTTGGTCTAGGTGGGAATTCACAAAAAGCTCTATCAACTAGGCTATTCTTCAACATGTTTGACACATATTTTAAAATCAATTTAAAAACTTGTTTTTACTAGAGATAACCCTATAAATATACCTTTATTTGGCTTTGGAATTAGTCTAATTGGACATCAAACAAAGATTGTATCAACAAAATATTGTTGGGTAGTCTAAGGTTGCCACCACTCCTCTGTAGGTAAAAAATGCATTTTTCTTCATTTATCTTTCTTGGATTTGTTTTCGATGAACTGTTTATTTATTTATTTTTGTATATCTTGGACAAAGAAAGACCCGTCACCTTTATTCTTCATTATCTCATATTTTATTGTAGGCAAGTGCTAAGTTTTTGCAGGACTTGGAAGGATTAATGAAGTAAATTTATGAACAAGTGATTTTGAAGAACAAATTTTATTAATGAGGGTATTCCAGGGTGAATCCATGAAGATGGGTGTCTATTTTGGGGGGTCCTGTGAGAAAATAAATCTGAGTTTTTCATGTTTTCCATCTTTGGGCGAATAAAAGTGATATTTTTGTTTGGAATTCTCTTAGAGAATTATGTTAGCTTGCTATCCATATTTTTTTCAATTTTTTATATTGAGATTTGATATGTCGATTCGGCAAATGTTTGACAGTGTGTTCTTATAAAATGAAAGGACTACAAAATAGCCATGTTTTGTTGCACACGTAAAATCATTGTTAAACTTGTTTTTTGCAAAAAAAAAATATGCTACGACAATCTACACACAATATACTAATGCATGACTATAAGTTTGTAACAAATGGATCTATATACTAATTATTATATTTATTTGAATTCGATCAATGGGGAAACCTTATCGATTTTCAACATTTTTTTGTCGCAAAACTTTTCTCTCAATTGAATATAAAACTAAAAATTCTATGAATACCCTTTTGAAGTAGACATGCCAATTAACTGCACCATAGTTTTCTCAATTTTTTTCGTGGTGTATTTTTAAAGTTATAGATTTTTCATTTCACCGCATTTTGAAAGAGATGAAACCAAACTCGACACTTGTTAAGAAAACAAATAATTACAAATATCAGATCTTACCTATACACAACAAAATCTATATATTCGAAAAGTAGATTCAATAACGAAACTAATGGTATCAAGTTCGACAGTCACTTTGTAGTGTAAGAGATCCTTTTTACCTTCCGAAAATGGAGAAACCTGAAAACTATGAGGGAAAATCATATTTTCAGGTTTTAGAGGTTATTCGGCTGAATAACTGTTTTTCGTAACAGCGACGTCAATTAAAGCAAAGGTTATTCGGCGGAATAACCAAACGTCAAAAAAACTTGTTGGCTGATTCAAAAAAAAAAAAACACGTTTTTATCTAAACTTATATAAATAAAACTAAATACTTTAATTAATTTCGCATACTTCTGGTCAGAATATTTTTGAAGGGATTTTCTAAGGAGCTTTTTTTGCAAAGGGAGTTTTTTTTATAAGGTATTTTTTTTCTTACTTCTTTCTAAGGAATACATTGAAAGAATGTTTTTCTAAGGCATTTTTGCAAAATGAGTTTTTATTCAAAGTTTTTTGCACTTCTTATTTCTTTGCAATGAGTTTTTTTTTCCAAGGTTATTCTAAGGAGCTATTTTTGCAAAGGAAGTTTTTTTTATGAAGTATTTTTTGTCTTACTTCTTTCTAAGGAATACATTGAAAGAATGTTTTTCTAAGGCATTTTTGCAAAATGAGTTTTTATTCCAAGCTTTTTGCACTTCTTATTTCTTTGCAATGGGTTTTTTTTTCCAAAATGGTGATTTTAAAGAGTTTTTATTCCAAGTTTTTTTTTAAAAGGAGTTGTATTTTTCCTTCTTATTTATTTGAAAATGATTTTTTCAAATGAGTTTTTTCAAAGTTTTTTTCTTTTTCCAGGTATTTTTGCAAAAGATGTTTTTTTTACACAGTATTTTACAAGTGGTTTTTTCAAAAAATGTTTCTTTCCAAAGCGTGTATTTACAGAGTTTTTATTCCAAGGCATTTTTGCAAATAAGATTTTATTTCAAATTATTTTTACAAAGGAGATGTATTTTTCCTTCTTATTTATTTGAAAATGGGTTTTTTCAAAGTCTCCCAAGTTATTTTGTTGCAAGGGTTTTTACAAAGAAATCTTTTTCCTAGGTATTTTTTCAAAGAAGTTTTTTTTTTCCCAGTGGTTTTACAAAGAAGATTTATTTAGAAAGTGTTTTTATTCTTTCCCAATGGGTTTTTTCAAAAGTGATTTATTGTCAAAGAGTTCTTATATCATTCAAAGAAGGTTCTTTTCAAAAGAAATTTGTTTCCAAGAACTTTTTCTTCAAAAGATTCTTACAAAATTTTGATAAGGTGAAGTAAATTTCAGTTCATGTGTTTATAAATTTCATAACTGTTTTTAAATCTTCATTTTGTTTTTTTACTATAAAATGATGATTCTTTAATTTATCATTTATATATTAAACAACCATGGGTAGTAAGAGAAACCGTCAAAGAAAATATGATCGTAAACGTGTTGATGATGATGAAAAAAAAAAAAACTTAAATATTATGCCAACAAAACAAGCCTTGCAGAAACACAAGTAACGATTATTGAAGATACAAATACAGTTTTACATGATAATGTTGATGAAATGGAAATTGAAAATAGAGTACAAGAAGAACAAATTGAAGTTGAAGAAACCATTGTTGAAGATGTAAATAGTGATTTATATACTAATGTCGATGAAATCAATATTGAAGATCAAGTTCAAGAACCGGAAATTTGACCAGGTATGTATATATCATGTATTTTCCAAATTCATTTTTTATAATGAATTGTATTTTTGGATACATGTTTTAAATTAAATTTAACTTGATGTATAGGTACTTTCACCATTGATGATGAAACGTTAGAAAACGTTGATTGGAACAAATATGGAAAAAAATACCCATACATGATGTACGATATCGGGCTCAAAATATTTATGATGATGTTCTGAAGAATTATTCAGCAACAAGACAAACACAAATTTTGAGATGTTTATTAGTGACCAAGAAGTTAGAAGATGCTACGTCATTATTGGGTATTCACAAGACGACCAAAGAGTCGAAATTAAAACATAATGTGATAGAAAATATAGGTGATGCAATAAAAAAGTTTGGAAAATCTAGGAAGAAAAACATCAGTGCTGCACGAAGAGCAATTCATACAGCAATTATTTCGACTAGTACTAAACAAAAACGTTTGACAACACAGGTAGCAAAAGCAGTTGGAACCTCAAGAAAGACATTATACAAACATAGCAAATTCAGAATGCAAATAGATGAAAATGATGAACTTGCTTGCTGGACAATTATTTGTAGACAGTCTTACAAAGATAGAATGGGAGCAGGTGTTAAAGATATTGTACGGGAATATTGGTTGACACATGCTCAAGTTTCACCAAATTCAAGAGATGTAATACGACAAAGAGTATCATGAGGAGTATATGTAAGCAGTCCGAAACATATAATGAATATGACACAAGTACAATTGTTCAATAAATTCAAGGAAGATCATCGTGGAATTAATATGTCAATCACTACTTTTGTGCAACTAAAACCATGGTATGTTAGACTTATTACTATCCGTGACACATGTTGTTGTCGTTATCATGTGCAATTTCAATTATATTACGACACATTTTTTGAATTTGGTAAAATGTTTTAGACAAACTCACCACCTCCGCCCACAATACGTGAATTCATATCTCAAACCCTATGTGAGAGAAATCACGATGAAGTATTTTATAATAAGAAATGTGTCAATGAAAAACATTGTAATTGTTGTGGAAATTTGGTTTTATTCCACAATAAATATCCTATCGATACTGATCACTCGCTATCAAATGTCACCGTTGATTGGAGAAGATATGAATACATTACAAGTACTAGTGATGTACATTCCAAAAGGATTGATTTGCAAGAAGATAAAATAGGTGTGACAGATTTTCTCAAGAAATTCGAAAGTGAAATTTATAAATACACCAAGCATTCACATAGAGCACGATGGCAAGACCTTCAATTCAAACAGTGTCGTGAAATTTTTCCACCAGAAACAATTTTGTCAATGGTTGATTTTGCAAAAAATTACACATTTGCTGCACAAAAAGAGATACAAAATGAATACTATCATTCTGACCAAGTTTCGATATTTGTCCATGTTTTATATAGACATTTTCAACAAGATGTTGATGGCATTGAAAGCACATGTGACAATCGAGATGTGATTAAAGAATATCACTTTTATATCAGCGACGATCGTACACACGATACACATTTTGTTCAGCATTGTATTGAAAGTATTTTCTACAATTCGCTAAAGGGACGTAACATTAAATTCAATGAGCATTGGATATGGTTGGATGGATGTGCCGGACAATTTAAATCTTCGCGATCATTTTATTGGTTATGTCGACTTCATAAAGCATTGAACATTAAACATCGCCATAATTTCTTTGAAACTGGTCATGGAAAAGGTGAACATGATGGTGCAAGAGCATGCATAAAAAGAGCACTTCGAAGATGGCAAATGAACCATAGTTCTGCACGATTCCATTCAGCTGCAAAGGTTATCCAATGGTGTAATCACATCTAAACCATGATTATAATCAACATTCAAAATATGTGCACAGGTATGTACACACAAATGTTTTAATTTATATTTTATTGTCAATTTAAAAAAAAGTATGTACCTAACATCAAAATTTGTCATTTGTGTACTAAGTTGTTTTGGATTGTTGGGGTCCAAGATATAAATAGATCAATACCATACGACGCTAGCACCATACATGGGACTAGAGATTTTCACTCTATTCAAACAAAAGCCTTCCAAAATGTTTATGCATTTAACAGTAGAAAGCAATTATGCTTTTGTCATATTTGCACTGAAAATATTGAATCTACAGAAGTTTTTGAAAACATAACGAACAACTACGTAAAACATTGGAAACACATAGAAATTAATCCTAAAGGAAAAATGCCATTAGCAAGCATAGAAGAATTAGAATCAGAAGAAATAGCAATATCATCTGATGGCGACAACATTTCAGATCTTGTTAGAGAAGGTAATGATCAAATACCACTGTTTTGTCGATTGTTCATTCTTGTCCATCACCTTATACACATGTATATTAGTCAATTTAATTGAATTAAAAATCCTAACATCAATTGTAATTTGCACAGGAGATGTTTTTGTTGTGATTGCATCTGTAGACAATAACGAAAATGTGAAGTATTATTTGATGTGATGCACTGAAGGAAAAATGAAGTTATTAGAAGACTACAATGACAACGAATATACATACGAGAGAGGATCCATCATTTTAAAGGGTTATTTTTTCAGTAGACCCATATGACTCAAAATTATGTATACTTTTAAGATTATGAACCTGATGTTATATGTTGTCAATATAGTCATTTAGTATGTGCATCTCAAATAAAATTGGTTCAAGTTCCATCGAAAAAACAATAAAAAAATAAAAAAATGGAAGCTGTCCAAATATGACCATGAATGGATAATTGAGGATGGCATTCCATTGCGATGTTTTTAACTATATAAAAAATTAATAGATCAATGGTTTTGTCCATGTCATTGTCAAATGTTGTATACAATATATTTTTTTCTTTCTATGTCTATGATCTTTAAAGGAACTGAAATATAAGAGTTTAAATGATCGTATTTTAGTATGCTGAAATTTGAATTCAAAAATTATTTAGTAATGAAAACCTCAATGTGTAAAATTTTTGTCTTAATTCTGTATAAAATACTTTATTTGGGTCCCCATATGTCTATTAGACCACTTAAGGGATGAGATAACGGATCTGTGGCTGTCGCCACTCTCTGCCCCGAATCTTTAATTTAAAATATCACTTGTGTAAGTTCACATAACTAAAATCATGGCAAATGGAGACAACGATCATTTGATTTTTAATCACAAGAAAATATTCCAAGATTGTGAAGCTTATTCTAAATTAGAGGAATGATTATTTACAACAAATCGATGAAAATTCATCAAATTGTTGTCTAAAATCATTGCTCTAATTTAGCACAAGCTTCATAATCCTGTAATCTTCGCTTATGATTAAAAAACAAAAAATCATTATCTCCATTTACCATGATTTCATCCGCATCAAATGTACCTGGACATTGAAAATAAGAATTATTAATTAAAAATTCATATCAAAATTTGAACCTAATATTCATTTTTCAACTTCCTAACATTTATATTTCAATCAAAACTTCCTAACAAATTCCTGAACTTTGATCATAACATTCATTTTTAAACTTCCTAACATTCATATTTCTATCAAATCTTTCTGACATTCCTAAACTTCCTAACATTCAAATATAATAATCATGTTCTTAACATTCAATCTTAACATTCATTCATGCATTGTACCTATCATAAATTCTTTAGCATCATTCTTACCATCACATTCATTCTTAACATTCCTATCAAAATTTAAACTTAACATTCATATTTCAATCAAAACTTCCTGACATTTCTAAAATTTGAACTTAACATGTTCATTTTTAAGCTTCATAGTTCATCCATATTTCTATCAAAACTTCTAACATTCCTAAAATTCCTGACATTCAAAGATAACATTCATGTTCTTAACATTCATTTTTAAACTTTCTAGTTCATCCATATTTCCATCAAAACTTCTAACATTCTTAAACTTCCTAACATTCCTAAAATTTGAACTTAACATGTTTATTTTTAAGCTTCCTAGTTCATCCATATTTCTATTAAAACTTCTAACATTCCTAAACTTCCTAACATTCAAAGATGACATTCATTTTTAAACTTCCTGGTTCATCCATATTTCCATCAAAACTTCTGACATTCCTAAACTTCCTAACATTCAAAGATAACATTCATGTTTTGAACATTCAATCTTAACATTCATTCATATTTCAATCAAAACTTCCTAACATTCATGAACTTTAAACCTATGTTCATCCATTTTTAAACTTCCTTTGACATTCCTAAACTTCATAATATTCAAAAATATCATGTTCTTAACATTCTTGATCTTAACATTCATTTATTTTTAAAATCCATATAAAAACCTAACATTCTTTCATTCATTACACGTATCATAACTTCGTTAACATTCATTCTTAACATGTATTCAAGTAGTTACATACATATATCAAAATTTAAACATAACATTCATTTTTCGACTTCCTAACATTCATATTTCAATCACAACTTCCTAACATTCTGAAACTTTAAACCTTACATTCATTTTTCTATCAAAACTTCCTAACATTCAAAGATAAATCATTCTTAACATTCAATCTTAACATTCATTCATTCTTAAAATTCCTATAAAAACATAACATTCATTCATAGCACACCTAGATTATAACATCCTTAACATTCATTCTTACATATTTATTCATTCATTTAAACATGTAAATACATATTCTAAACCTTTAAATCACACCAAATATGCTAAATAAACAAAAATAAGTAGACCATTTAAAGCAAACATAAAATATGTAAGTTCAAAGAACATGTATATAATCCTAAAAAAAATGTTCATGAACATGTGAGTTCAATGTACATATATGTATCTAGTCCAAAAAATAAATCTCCTCGATATGTCCAAAACAAATCTTTGCAATCTATACATGTATCAATAAAAAAAAATGTCCACCATGCTATAAAAAGAAAATGTCCACCATGCTATCCTCCACTAGGGCCTCTCCCTGGACTCAACCCACCCTGCAACATGTATAAAAACAGATTATGAATATCATTTAAATTATTTAAACTAAATTCAAAAAATTAAAATATTAAACTTATATATCAAAAAACAATTCAATTATTAACAAAACTACATCAAATTCTCCAAATACTTGTCCACCACCATCCTCCAAAGGAGTTTTCCCTTTGCCTCCAAAAGATTTAAGAGACCGAAGCTGCAACATGTATAAAATCAATTTATGAATCTCATAAATTACTTGAACAAGTTTTAACTAAATCCATAAAAATTAAATATTAAAATATATCAAAGATCAATTCAAGTGTGAACAAAATTACCTCCGTGCCAATATCTGCTGCATGAAGCAGATAACCTATCTCTCCCCCCCTAAAATTTAAATTGTGTTAATAAATAAAACATAATGCAAACCAAAAAAATTACTATGCCAATTAACTTAAAACTAAAACAAAAAGATTAAAATCATTAGCTCACAATAGATGGTAAATCATTTATAAAGTTCGTATCTAAAGAAACCAGCATGGATAAGTCAAATTAACAATAAGAAGCATAGTTAAATTAAAATTCAATATATATATATATAACAAGTTCAAACATAATTATAAATATGCAAATAATAAATATACCTCTCGAATATGCTCTATTTTTTCGCGAGTAGAAACATGGAAAGAATGTTCATTCATCATTCTTGAAAACTGCAACCAATAAACATTTACATAATGTACCTATTACTTTACATCAAAAAACATTATTTATCATTCATATAATATAACAAAAAATTCAATTCAAAATGAATAAAAGATTAAATTAAGATCAAGTCATATCATAATCAACAAACCTCTCCCAAACTCGATGTGTCATTGGATATAACATGTGCCGCTAGGTCGCGACAAACCTTGGCATACGCCCTGAGATCTTCAATGCTCATTTCATCTATCTCATCATTAGTTTTGTAAACAAACTTTTGACGAATAGCAAAACGAGCCATTTCTCGAACCAATCCCACATCTACTCCAACTAATGCTGACGATAAACCATCACCAACAAAATTCTTTGCAATTGTCCCAAGTTGAGATGTGGGCTCTATCTCTGATCTTAATGCCACCAACCTGGGTGGGCGAAATATCTGGGGTGGACGTCAAAGAGTTTTAGGGTCTCTAAGAGCACTTTTCGATTATATATTCGACCATTTCCAACTCCATAAAATTCTAAATGAACATCAGTATAGTCTAGCTTCATATTTAAGAAAAATTCAGCATAAAAAAATCTAGCAAAATATTGAGAAACCTCATCGTTCTATGGAAACCGACCATAGGCTGCGAGAAACCGATCATAGAGTAGATGTGCAAGATCAGGATGCTTGAAATATTGCACTTTCAACATTTCTCGCTTTAGACCTTCTTTGAAGTTAAACATTGATTTGGCCTGTTCTTTCGTCACTCTCTCCTTCACAACAACCCACTTGTCTGGACCCATCACTTGTTCCCTTCGTCTTCGCATCAAATCAACAAAACCATTTGTAGTTGGTCCGAGATTCTCATATGCCTGAATGAATTTTTGCAGTGATTCCAAAACAATCTCCAAACTTTGTTTACTCTCTGGAGGGAGATCCATAGTAGACAAATCATTTTCCAACTTGCCGTAGTGGGATCTACATCTTTCAAGAGTCATTTGATGATCACCACTTTCCCATGGAAGCTCCCGAGGTAGATCAGATGGATATGTTGTAATGGGTGTACAACCCTCAGTTAATTCAACATATTGAGTCATGGCTCGACCATCATCACCTTGTGTAGAATGATGAGCCTCTTGAGAACCTTGCTCTACACCCTCATCTGTCTCCCTTTCTCACTCTACCTCTCTCTCTATAGAATTACAAGCATCTTCTGAACCACGCTCTGCTTCAAATAAAAACAAACTTTTGTTTAAACACAAGTACAATTTTTGCGTACACAAAAAAACAATTTGTATGTACACATTAAAAGATCGATATTGATATACCAATAGAGGGTCGAGATCGGCATTCTCCCACAAAAGATATAGGGGAATCATTTGTACCCCTTTCGCCTCATCGATGATCAAGTGAATGTGAACTATACAATAAACTAGAATCTCGAGGGGAAGTTGACAACCTCCGATTATCACTTGTAACACCAACCCCAGAAGATTGTGAATACCTCCTACGCTTTCGCCTCAAAGACTCCTCTCTTTCTATTTGATATAATGTCTACACTTGCACAAATATCAACTGATTGTATATTCAAATTCTAAATGTTAATTCTACAAATTCTAAAACCTAGCTACTAAAGAGACTAAGTTATTTAATAAGGACCTAGATTTACCTAATATCATCTAATAGTTCTTAAAAAGAGTATAGCTAATATTGTTGGATGTGTGAAGAATTAATGTACCAATTTTCTAAGTGATTTTGATGTTTAAAATGAATGGAAGCAATATAGTTAAATACTAAGTGAAGGGTTCATTTCTTTATGTCAAAGAATGAGTTCATGAGCCTGTTAACTTTTAATTTAAATCTTAAATTAATAACTTAATTAATATTTTAATATTTTAAACATAAATTGCATCTACAAATATTTTCATTATTCCATAGAATCATAAAAATTTGACAATTCATGGTATTATGTTTCGAGTTTAACATGTTTCCCAAATTTGCCATGTTCCACGATGGTCTTGAGTTTCAACCTGATAATGGTGATGATTTTTGGTATTATGTTCCCTGAGTTTGCCATGTTGCAACCAAAGAAAAACATAATACCAAGAATGGCCACCTTTACAAGGCTAAAACTCAAGACCATTGTGGCATAATATCATCTAATAGTTTTTAAAATGACTATGACTATTATAGTTGGGATGTATAAGGAATTACTGTACCAATCTTCTAAGTGTTTTTTATGTTTAAAATGAATAGAGCAAATATAGTTAAATACTAAGTTTAATGTTACATCTAGATAGTATTTCTAGAAATTCTAAAACCTGGCTGCTAAAGAAACTAAGTTAAATGTAATAAAGACCTAATATACCTAATATCATCTAGTAATTCTTAAATGACTATAATTAATAAGGAATTAATGTGTCAATCTTCTATGTGTTTTTTATGTTTAAAATGAATAGAACCAATATAGTTAAATACAAAATGAAGGGTTACTTTTCTTTATGTCAAAGAATGAGTTCATGAACATGTTAACTTTTAATTAAAATCTTAAATTACGTACTTAGTTGCTATTTTAATAATATTTAAACATAAATTATATCTACAAGTACTTTCATTATTCCATACAATCTTAAAATATTAACAATGCATGGTATTATTTTTCACAAGTTTGGCTATGTTTCAGAAATTTGCCATGTTGTTTTCCACAAGTTTGGCTATGTTTCGGAAATTTGCCATGTTGCAAAATGGTATTCAGTTTCGTACATAATAGAATTGACTTTTGTTCTTTCATAGTACATCTAAATTAAAGTTTATTCATGTCTATAGTTTTGTTGTATCCAAAGTAGAGTTTAATCGTGTCTAAAGTTTTGTTGTATCTATAGCTATGCATTAACACAGTTTGTAATAAAACTAATATATTGATCTATGAACTCTGTCAACATGAACTCTATCCATGTCCATGTTGACAGAGTTCATGAACTCTGTCCGTGTCCATGTCGACAGAGTTCAGCCAATAAAACAAGCCTATATATAAAAGGGATATTTCATTTGCAAATACAATTACAGTCCTACTTTTATTTTCATTTCTAAACACATAAGCAAAATCAATAATTTAACAAAATTAACTAACTAAAGAGTGCATATATTTCTCTTTTTATATTTAAATTTAAATCATTTTCAACATACGATTTGGCCAGAGTTCATGAACTCTGCCGAACTGGACAGAGTTCATGAACTCTGCCCAACTGGACAGAGTTCATGTTAAACCTCTTAGTACTAATCCACACTATCTGTGAGTAATAAGTATCATTACCTATGCTAGGACATAGTTCATGAACTCTGCCCAATTGGACAGAGTTCATGAACTCTGCCCAATTTTGGACAGAGTTCATGAACTCTGCCCAATTTTGGACAGAGTTCATGAACTCTGTCCAATTGGGCAGAGTTCATGAACTCTGTCCAATCGAGCAGAGTTCATTTACAGGGACAAATTCAAAAAATTTTAAATTAATACTTAATTGTTGAATTAAAAAAAAATGAATTTTGACTTACCTCTTTAGACCCAGCCGAAACGAAAGCAGGCGAATTTAGTTCTGGCCGAACAAAACCCAGGCGAAATTGGACACAGCCAAAATGAAACGAGCCAAGCAGCCAAGAAAAACAGAACCTGCAATAACAATTAGAAATTAATATAAGAAATTAAAAAAAAATAAACACATAAATAAGCAAAAAAACTTACCTCTGCAGACAACCTCGCGTCGACAGGTCCACAGCGACAGCACCCCGCTGTTATGCAAACATCCCCCGACCGCAGGAGAACACTCCAACGCCAAAGCTCCACCAAGAGAAGTCCAGCCGCACGCTAAACCTACAGAAGTCCAGCTGCAGACTCCACCAACAAGCGTCCAGACGTCCAAACGGGCTTACGAACCAACGACAGAGGCAGAAAGTGGCGGACGAGCGGATGGGAGAGGCAGAAGGTGGCGGACGAGCAGATGGGAGATGCAGAAGGTGGCGGCCGAACACTCCAATAACAAACTTCAAAACGTCCAACCGAGCAACGACCAACCGACGAGCAAAATGTGACGCACAGGGTGGCGGAGAAGTGACACGCAGAGAGCGGGGAAGCGGGTGGCGGATTTCAACGATAGCCAGCTAGACGGACGAGTGGGTGGACGGGACAAAGACGAGATGGGTGACGCGGAGGCGGGGCCAACAACAGCTCCGAAAGGGGTCCACGAAATCCTGCAGAAAGTGACAGACAATGGCCGCGGCCGAGCTTTTATGCAGAATAATTATGTGGCCGAACAATTATTCGGCTGAATAACTATTCGGCCGAATAATTGTTCGGTCGAATAATGATTTGGCCGAACAATTGGACAACGCCGTGCATTTTCTCTGTCCGGCTAAAACCTCGCACACACATCGAGGCCACCGTTAGGTCTAACGGTGGCCCGTTAATTGTTATTCGGCAGAATAAAGTATAAGTTATTCGACCGAATAACTTAATTTATTCGGCCGAATAACTTAATTTATTCGGCCGAATAAGTAAATTATTCGGCCGAATAATTAAATTTATTCGGCCGAATAACTTCTACTATGGCTCTTTGGCGCCCGATTCTCACCAAAGTGTAACCCACCTTCGCGTTTCTACCCACCATTTAGATGTGAAAACAAAGAAAATGTGGCATCGTGTCATGTTGAATGAAACATGTTCAAGTACAAGGAATCTTTCTACAAAGTGTTCTAGCTGCCGACAAGAACCTTTCAGAAGACTTTTCATAAAATTTGCAAGATGGATCGAACTAAAGAAATGATATGAATACCAAATGAAAACCAATGTCAAATAAAAGTCGATTTCCATTGCCACATCCATAATTCCATTTCTACTATTGAAATAAGAGAACACCTTAAAAAAGACCTACTATCACGCTCATTCACCAATACCATGGTATGCCATTCATCTTTCTAGCTAAAAGATAGTGTTGAAGATTGTGAAGTTCCTTTGTTTAAGTGCTCAACCTTAAAGTCAAATAGTTTTGCTTTCCACCACTACTACCACATCATACATTCAACTTACTTTCCTTCACAATCTTTCCATATCTTCTTGCTCCACACATTCCTAACCCACGTAATATGCCACTCAACTCACTTACAATGTTGAGCTACCTCACTATCCTATCCCTTTACTCAAATACAAATTTGATGATGAAATTTTGTCTCAAGTGCCATCATACCTTGGAGTGCTTGAAAACCAACTTATTGGCGGGCATTCCTCGGGTATAATAATTCTGACTATGAAAACCCTCTAGGTGCAATCAAGCAAATCTTGTTTCAAACCAACTTGTTGGTGGACAAGAATCGAAAATAAAGGTCAAAACAAAAATTCCATCCAAGTTTCAGCTGCTCTTTGAATAAATATTTCTAAGATTGTTGCTCCATCAGAAGACCGTTTCAAATTTCAATTTACACAAGGTGGCTTATCCAAATAAAACACATCATGCTATAAGATCCAAGTTCCACACTGTGCTACATATGGTTCTTTCTTGCATAATTTTACACCATTGTGGACTAGATCATCTCTCTTGCTTCTCGGGATGTCATATACTTGTTGCAGATCTCATGGACTTCTTAAGTAGGTGAAAGCGTATTTCTTCTTTTTAATATTTAACCAGCATAGATCCATCTTAAACCCGTATCTATTAAGCACCGAGAGGGATCCAATTTCTTGACGTGTATTTCTTTTTTTAAATTTAAACTCAAGAAATTTGATCTCTCTTGATTGATAGATCCGGGTTTAAGGTTTAAGTTTTTATTTTATAAACAAACATCTATTTTTTAATTACTTTTCATAATATTTTATTTTATGAACCAACATGGATTTTATTTTATGAACCAACATAGATTTTTTTTAAATACTTTCCAAAATTTTTTTTATGAGCGACATGAATTTTTTTAATTATTTTGTTAGTAACAAACATTACATCACAAACCTTACAACATCTCCCCCATACTTACTTTACTTTACTTTACTTCTTTTTACTTTACTTTACTTACTTCTTTTTACTTTACTTTACTTACTTCTTTTTACGCGCAATCACTTTTTACGTTTTATTAGATGTAACGCTGCGTTTTTAGTTTTATTAGATGTAACGCTACATCACACACGTTAGAAGATCTCCCCCATACTGGGCTGTAGAGCACCTCGTTTCACTCGATGCAATCATAAATTCACTAAAGTTACAGAGTGTATTTCGAAACTACCTTATGCCTACTATGATCTCTTTCCTCCTCTCCTATGCCCTTTTTATTTGACATTTTTTCAAGGATGAAAAAAACCTTTAATATGGGGGCACATTCATGAGCCTTTTAAGTTATATCTCATAGAAAAATGGTGTTGAGCATGACTTTTCCATACATGAATCTTGTTGTGACAAGAGTTCCAAAATCTTGTAACCCTCATTGGTTTCCATACTAGTGCAACCCCAAATCAAAACATGCCACTTTGAAGATAAGCAAGTCACCCAAGACATGATTGGGCACCAGGCTTCAAATTTGAAGCCTTCAGAGGCCATTTTACACGTCATAGAAGGCCACTTCAAATTTTACCATGCAAAAAAAATTCAATTTCATGGTAAGCCCTTCAATAATTAAATTAACCACCACTGTTTAAAATTGCAACAGAAGGGTAGCTTCAAATTTCACCCATCAACAGTTTTTAGTGGGAAATTCAGAATGTGGCTACTAGCTAGGTGACTTGGGAGTGGGACTCCGTTACTCTCAAATATCCACGTGTTCGATCATCCATAGATCATGGACCATTGGGCCTCTAATAATATCATTGACCAACTTACGTGGATGGGCTTACAGTGAGCATCCCATGGCTTGAACGCTTTTAAGTTCTCATGTTTGCAGTGAGCGCTTACATGTTTAACACATTTATTAAACCTAGTTGGTGGATCATACTTGTTGTTGGTAGTGGGCTTACCAAGTTACCAAGTTACCAATTATCACATACTAATTCGTGAATTCTGACTCAGTGAGTTAATTGAGTATTCAATGTATAATATATTATGTTAATGTGCCCCGAATTTGGCATTTCAGACAAAATCCACAATCCAGAAACTTCTTGTAATGTTGCAGGTTGATGCTCCTGCCTGTGGCCCCTACCCATAGCCCTACGTTTGATTTGTTATATCAAGTTAATCCTACTGTCTACGGCTCCCATCCTCACACCCTGTGTTTTCTTTGTTGTATCAAGTCAATCCTGCAGCTCCCGAGTCTCACCTTGTGTTTTCTTTGTTGTATCAAGTCAATGCTCGAATTCCATGCTTCCATGGCTCCGACCATCAATATATAATATTACAAGAATACAAACAAGGTTTTTCTTATAGCCCTACTCCACTGTGGTTGAGATACTTCCAAGTTCCACCTACCCTATCTCCTCCAGTCCTCTAGGAGAGTTTTCAGAGCGAAGCTATCAATGCCAGCCTGCCATAAACATATATAAAGAAATTTGTTTTCTTTAAGGAGCTCAACTTCAAGGCTGACTAGATTTCCGACATCCTATGAATTTACGGGTATGTACATCATTTTATCCATTCATGATCCCATCAATTATTTAAAAATTTTGTTATTTGATTAAAATTCTGTAACTTCAAAGTTCAAACATAATATTATTATTTGACTGAAATTTTGTTACTTCAAATGGGCCTTGAAGGATTCAAATTTAAAGCCTGGACTCGAGAGTGGGTTTGTCACAAATATCTGTCAAAGGCTGTTTAGAATGACATTTATCAATTCCCAACTGTAGCAACAACAACAATTGATTCTTTCTTCATATGTCCCGTGTATACACATATGATTCCACATGCTCCTTGCCTTTCCCTATTTTAGATTGTCGCTCGATCGAAGCTCTTGAGAATTTAAATGCCTTTTAACCTTTCTGAAATGGAGGAACAAGGAAGACCATTGTTTTCACTCTGAAACCGAGTTCTTCCCCGTTTAGCTTCCACTGGTCACTGTTGCATCCCTACGGGAAATAGGTGTGCGCAGTGCACCCCCCATCTTTACCAAAAAGCCTGGGGATTTGGGGAAGTTCCCACTCTTTTAACCTCCATGCATCTAGTTAATGAGATAGATCAAGAATCCAGACTTTGTATCTAAAACGGTATTACATGAGCTATTTTCCCCAATTGCTCAGTCGTTGAATTGACACCTTCCTTTAGTAAATGGTTTAATATTCTTGGTATTTATTAATATGAAGACCACCGATGCTACTACACTTACAATCCGCGTTCGATTGTACGAACTGAGACAAAAAAAAATTGTAATCTTGATTTTTAGAATGACAGTGCTACTTTACCTTTTGATTTTGTTACCCTTATCGGCTGGTCTGGAATAAAACAAGAACTTCAACCATCTATGCATCTCCTCTCTACTTAGTCTACCTACATTTTACTTATGCTTCACAAGTTACAACCCATCCTCTACTCCATCATACCATAGATTTAGTATGTATAACGAGATCTAGGGGGGGGCTATAGAGAAGAAGCATCCAGGGTCCTTAATCAGCTATTGGGAACAAAAGTTTCCTGGAGTTGGATAGTTCTCTTTGCTCAAACCATAACATAGCATGTAACATGTAAGGAGTGCTTAAACTTATTCTATCCCAAGTACGTGTGGCATTCATAGTGTTGAATGAAAAATTAAAACATATATTGTTGTCATTGGCATTCAATTCTGCCGTAGGGTACACAATTAGAGTGACAAAGAAACTTGCTATTAGTTTTCAATCCAATCCATCTTCTTTGTTGAACTGTTCTCTCTAATATACTTGCGTGAAGGAGGATTATAAATGGAAACGAAGTTGTTTGATAGAGGTGCATGAAAGTGAATTATGGTCCTCAATTTAACAAAGTAAAAAAAAGTTACCATTCAGATTCTTTCCCTTCACCTTTTTTATGGCCTTTCTGCATACATCTCTATTGTTCACTAATTTAGTAACAGATAGAGACCAAACTCAACGTCCAATGTTTTTGGCTTATAAAACAATTTTTTTTTCTTTCTTACATTATCATTTTTTCCATTGTTAAGTAGGCTAGAATTTATATTAGTTTGAAGAACGTACTGATTCACAAAGATTGAACTTTTCCAAGAATAAGCATCATGTTGCTTTTAGAAGAGTTGAATAACCCAATTCTTCATCGAGTTTGTAGTGTTTGAAGCAGCCTAGGAACCCGTTTTAAGAGGTATTAAATATTATTATACTGGTTAAAAGTTGGATTGGAATTGGGCTAGCAAGCTAACTGTAGCTGATGCAAAAAAAAAAGATCTATGGATTTAGTTATGGCAATTCACATTGAACATTGGAAAGTGGATTTTCTATGTGTCTCCTAAGTTATGTTTCACTAATAAATTTCTCATGTTCAAGCAGATCATGAAAGAGTAAAATAGTATTAATTTTGGATGTAAGGATGAAAGTTGGATTGGAATGGGGTTAGCAAGTTAACTGTATTATTATACTAGTTAAAAGTTTAAAAGGCAAGATCAATTTGGGAAATTGCTAAGATGGAAAAGGTGGCATAGTGGCCTAGAGACCCAGCCCGGTAAGTATGGTTGTGTTATATGACATATATAACGTTCAGTGCTGCTATATCCACTGCAAAATAAAGCCTCTCAACTTTACTACATAAGTAAACATTGAAATTTTGATGTACTAGTACAATTTCAAATGAAAAGAATGACTTATTTTTACATGGCAGCATTGAAGGGTTCAATATCTCATAGCCCTTCAAAGTGAAATGGGACACCACCCTTCAAATTTGATCCCTGTTGGGCACCTTTCAGATGTCAAAATTACCAAACTGAGTGATCGTGGGAAGGAGGTCAAACCAAAAGTCAACACATCCATAAGAGTGGACTTTGATGCGCAACGACCAAAAGAAAGACATGGATCCTAATTTTGTGAAAAAAAAAGTCATTTCAGCAGATTTTCGATCAGAGCTAGAAATTGTAGTATGGGATGTTAATGGTTTATTTACAAAAACTGAATGGAAAGTAGAACCAAAAATAGATCACCAAGCACGATTCTGAGGATGTTGATAAAGGTATTATTTTTTAAAACAGTCATGAATACGACTCAATCAATTTCAACAAAGCTTCAGAAAGCAGTTTGGAAATGCTTACAGATTAAGATCTATTTGGTTTTGAATACCTTCGTGATATTTGCTTGGTTTGTGATTTGAGTTGAGATGGGGGTGAATTATCTGCAGGGTGAAGATGCTCATTTATATTGATTATTGTTGGAGCTATCAGATTCTTGTGTAGAAGTTGATGAATGTTTATGTTGAAACCAAATTGAATGAAAAATGAATATCACACAATCTTGTGGCAAGAAGAAGTTGCTTGGAATCAGAACTTGTGTATTGATTAGAAGTCAGATTCATTGCCCGAGTCAATATGGAATTGGAGCCTAGACATTGACCATGAGAAATTGTTTCCATGAGCGAGATAAACAACACCTATAACATTCTGCAATTGCAGCTTGCTTTTCTCATTAAGCAACAACCCCTGCGATTCCACAAAAGAAGAGGACAGATCTGCATTTCGTTTTGGACAATCTTGTAACAAAACAATGGTCACGTGTATATGTATAAAGGGATCAAACATATAGCATCACTCAATAAGTCTAAGGAGAAAGTTCCTAAGGTGGGATAAACCAGGATAAGATTTTCCCTCACACATGGTGGTATGAAGTATTTGGCTAGATTGTAGGCAGTTGAAGATGGCTTACTTGGAGGTCTTTTGAACCATAATTCAACATGGGATTGTGATCATTACCTACAACAAAAAGGTGAGAATAGACTCATCATTCGAAGATGCCAACAAAAGATTTAACTAGGTGTCAAGAGGCAAGGCTGCAGACAAGTTAAATAGTAGACGATACCAGCAGTAGGGATGTGAATGCATGCCTCACCTACATCAACAAATAAGTACATAAATCTACTTTTTATAAAATGCATAAATTCTGATTATTATATATAAAAGTATAGTAATTTCCAACAATCTGTTTTTACAAACTGCAAAAAATAATTATCTTATAACTTGAGAACCAAAAACTTGGTACCCCTAATTTTTGGTGGACAGGGGAATCATAGTGAAATGAGAACGCTCACTAAAGATCACCAACACCCAGATTGGCATTTAAGAGAAATATGTTATTTTGCATACCTGTAGCGGTTTCTTATGCATTCTATCACCTATAGAATTGTTGGTCAACCATGAACAACAAGAGAAATCAACACAAAAATGCTTCAATAGGTAAGTTCTTTAGGTTGATTCTTGGACAACCCTGTGACACACTTTCAAAGGTCTATCAATAGAATGTAGAGCTGTAATTTTTGCAATGAAAACATCTATGTGAGTTTTTGGAAAAGAGGACTAGTATGCAATTGTGGACTAAATTTTGTGGTTTCAATCTCCAAGTTTTCAATAGAAGATGTATTGATCCAAGATCTGGGTATTTATTAATTTGAAGGTTGCAATTTGTTTGTTTAGAACCCCATTAATGAATAGAAAATATACAATATAGGAAAAGAGGATAGATTTGAATTATGGACTATATGTAACATCCTATCTGCAAAGAGAAATTTATAAATAGATGTATACACACAAACAATTCCTACAAGAATAAATAATTCCCTTCAGGTACTGAAATTGAAAGAAAAAATTTGTAAAAAGAAATTTATAGCATGTCTTATGATAAGGGACAAATTCCATTAGTAGAGCATAAAATATTATTGAAATGGGACCTTTGTCTTTGGCTTAGGATTCAAGGTAGTTATAGAATCAAAGAAGCCATGATAGTTTCAACTTGTTTTGATACCATTTTCCAGCGTTTTGAGGAAGCACCATAGCACATATTTGGAGGCAACATATATGAAACATAGGCAACTCACTGCCCAATTTTTTTTAGGAGGTCTAATCACACAAGTTCATGCGGATTTAGATCATGCATTGAGATGCATGGTTGCAAGAGTACATGCAACATGTTAATTTGGGGGAGATGTTGAGTTGCAAAATTACCATTTTTTCACATCATTTTTCTCTTATTTTTAATCTTTTGTCACTCTAACACTATTTTATTACATTTTAATGCTTATATATGGGATTAGGATCAAGATTTTTCCAATGCACTCTTTTTAGTATTTTATATGAATTTGTGGCTAATTATTATAAAAGGAAAATATTCTCACTTATCTTTTAAAACTGGGTTAGTTTGCTAGTAATTATAGGGACTGACAGTTCTTGTAACTATGCATATTTTTGGTCTATTTCCAAATATGTGGGTCAAATTTGAATTCTCTATTCAACCATTAAATATTTTCTATGGATTTGGGATCGTTATTCAAATATCTTGGATATAGAAGAACTTTGGAGATCATGATAAGATTTGTTAGCAAAGATCTTGGAGATATTATGAGCTAAAATCTAGTTTTTATTTTTATTTTTAGTAAATGGTTATAACCACATGAAAAATCTATATGAACTGATTATTTTTTGTTTTATTTTTTGGTCAAGCTTGTGTATAGAAAATAATTCCTCCTCCATTCTATGGGAGGACTCTTAGAGCATATGTCCAACTTATGATGAGATAGAATAAAACTTCTTGAGATTTTCTTTAACATAGATACTAATTTTATAGTTTTATGATTTGATTTAATTTTATGGTGTTGCAGTTTAGTTTCTTTCCATGAATTCTTAGGAGATGGGGCTCACTCCATGAGAACATGATACTCTTTTACTTCATTGTATATGTTTTTATGTAATTTATGTAATTTTATTTCATGGTTAATTTTTACATTGATGCAAGCATGGTGTGTTTTTTCTCCCACAAAGTCACTTAGTTTTTATTAGAACTTGTCAACAATGAGAATGATGATTTATGGAGAGAGCTAGCTAAATCATGCAAAGAGATAAGTTGGTGACACGAGGGTCTTGGTAGCATGATTGGAGCTCAAAGTACACCAACATAGATCTATCTTAGCGCAGAGAAGGATCAAATCCACTCTTTAAATAGTTAAAATGTAATAATGAAATACTTATTAATTCCAATTTGGAACCATGTTGTAAATGCTTACACATTAATCTTACGAATAGACAAAAAATGCATTCATTAATTAATTATGAAGTAAAATAGTTATTTACCTAAATTTAGTAATGGAAGTGCCAACTATTTCATGTTGTAAAGTGTAACACATAAATTCTACATATAGGCAAAATTTGTATACATTAACTAATTATGAAGTAAAATACTTGCAATTTACCCAATTATTATAATTTACAATTATTACAAAACTAACATCTAACTTAATGTTATATTATTAACTTAATAATACTAACCCAATATATTTTCCATCACAATCTTTCACCTGCCAACTATTCCAATTGGAATTGTAAAAATAACACATAAATCCCACAAATAGACAAAAATTGTATTCATTCATTGACTATGAAGTAAAATAGTTATTTACCCAAATTTAATCATCTAAATGCCAATTTCATGTTTTAGAATATAACATATAAACCCTACAAATAGGCAAAACTTGCATTTATTAATTAAATATGCAGTAAAATACTTGCAATTTACCCAATTATTGATTAATTTCCAATTATCACAAAACAAATATTTGTTTTATTAATAACTTAGCTATACATAATCCAATATATTTTCCATCACAATCATCCACATACACGTAAATCCTATAAATAGGCAAAAATTGCAGTCATTCATTGATTATGAAATAAAATGGTTATTCTTAAAAATTTATTTAATGCCTGAATGAAAATTGGAATTGAAATTTCATGTATATTTATATAAATGTATTTTACAATCTAGCCAATTTAAATTTGAGCCTACATGTGCTTGGTTATATAATTTTATATATATTTAGTTTTTGAGCCGACATGTGAGTGTGACAGACGTGACACATCTCATCCACTTTGAGCTGTAGAAAGCGGCTCTCGATGCAATGATCATTGCTAGGGGTGATTGAGTTAGTTCTTTTATTTATGAAGTGTGGTGTGTTTCTTTTCAAATTTGTAGATTAACAATGCATTTCCATTTCGTAGAAGCATATTAAGTAAACTATTGCAAGTTGGGAAGTGTATCTTGCACATACAGTGCATGACATCTCACAAGTTTACAAACTCCAGATTGATAATTAAAAGTAATAGGATTTGCATATAAATTGGCAGACAACCATATGCATTCAAAATGCACATAGTGATAGTTTCAAGTGGCTACATAAAAATCTTTTTTAATTCCATGACACAACATCTCGATTAGGCTACATCTAGTAGGAAAAAAAAAAAAATTTTAAGTTAAGTTGTTTGCAGTATTTTCCATTGATAAAGTACACAACACTAGATATTCTAATCACATTTTAGCTACTACCAGCAAAGGCATAGGTGTCATTAGCACTACATCATATATTTTCTCAAACACTTGAAAACACATTTCAACCTTCAATCGAAAACCTGGACAATTCTTATTTGGGTGGACAAGTTATCACAACATTTGAACCCTTTACGAAGGCCTTTTAACAATGCCCACTTCAAATATGAATAACAGATCTTCACATAACACCCGAACCAATCCACAATATTACACAAACTTAGACCTTAATACCACAAACATTGTTATAACCTTAATTTCTTTCATAAGTAACATTTTGAAAAAAAAAATGTATAAGCATCAATAGTTGGAAAAAGTAGTATAACATTATTACCTCATGGATACTTTACTCTCTCCATTTAGCTAAATAAAAACTTATAAAAACCCTTTTTTTAACTGCGTGAATGTGATTGGTGTTGCACCCATGGTATTTCGAAGGTTATCCTTTGATACCTACACAATTAATGTAAGCATGTGAAACTCGATTTTTTTGGGTGCATTGAAACACATGCATAGTTCAAAGCAGTCTAGATGAGGGGGGTACAAGATGAATTCAAGCCCCGAAATCATCCATGAAGAGTACCTTGGCGTCCCAAGTGTCCCTATCAAGTATTGAGATCCTACTCACAATTGCGAAGCATTCACATTGGAACCATTTATAATTCATTAGAGCTCGGGATTTTCCTATAAATGAAAACCATGGGGAAGCATTTGAGGAGAAGCATATTTGCAAGGTTATATTGGAGGAATGAGCTAGGAGATCATAAATATCACTTTCTAATCTTTCCCATTCATTTCTCTCATGCTTGCTTGAGATCCCTCATATATGAGAAACGTGTTCTTCATTTACTATTGTTAGAGAGTGCTTTCAAGAAGGAAAATGACCCATTCCAAGGAGAGTGCTAGTTGCCACTTTATTCCAACCACTCTTATTGGGTGATATCACATATTTCATCTTTTCCATTGGACTAATTTAAGACTATTGTTGTTTCCCTCCACTCTTTGTGTTTGAATGGAATTATTATGATTAATATTGTAGAATGATTTCTTGTACACTTTCTTTTTACTTATTTTATTTTCGAATACTCTCATGTTAGTCTCACTACTAATCATCGTCTATTATTTAGCTAAAAACCCAATTAGAACAAAAGGATTTTTGCTCACCAATGCAAGAAAATCCCTAATACATTTTGGTGAATCCACTCGGGTTTAGATTCATTTAAATATTATGTTTTAGGTTGTTTTGAGCTATTTTTAACCTATGGTGGTTGGAGGGTTAGATATTGACTTATACCTTCACCCAAAAGTCCTCAAGAAGATCTAGGTTTCTTCACAATTCTTTTATATTAGTTTATTATCTTGCATGATTTCTTTTTCCTAAGTCACACAAAATACAATGGATTAGCCTTCATTACCCATGAATATCATGACTTCCCACCAAACAAACACAATAAATTTTCTAGTTGTTGAGTCAAATGCAATCCCCCACTCAATTGCATGAAGTCACACCAAATAATTGGAATCAAAATTTCTCACTTTCAAGTAAAATATCCACCTATGCAATTTCTCCAAGTCCCACCATGTAGATGTGCAAAATATTTTCCCCATGGAGTGGCCCAATGACACCTATGGTGGGGGGCATAGGTGGCCCAATGACACCTATGGTGGGGGGCATAGGTGGCCCAATGACACCTATGGTGGAGGGCATAAGTCCTGGGGTCTATTCTAGGGGTTGGACTACCCTTGATTCTAGGGTAGTGTGAAAATATTTAAGAAAACATTTGCGTGAATTATGTGCAAGAAACCTGTACAGTTGCGCCTGTAGTATAACTATCAACTCGTGCAAATTACTCGCATAGTATCATTGTTATCCTGCACAACTTTATTGCATGGGTAATATAATAATAAACCTGTGCAAGTACTTAGGTAGTATAACTATTGACCCATGCAACTTTTGTGATTGTCTCTTTAACAGGCCACACATGTCCACCCAAATCCGGTTTTGGGCCTTGGTCAATAACTTTATTAAGTTTAAGGGGCATCTTTTAATTTGTCAATAATTATAGGCCATTGACTTTGGTTTTTCATTAATTATGTTAGGGGATAGAAGGTGGAATCATAATTCCTAATGATAAATATGTGGATGGTTGATTGCTTGTTATTACACATGGATGAAGATCTTAAGACATTAAGACCCTATTTTTATTGTGATTTTCATTTGTTGTCTTGATTCACTTTTCTCATAATTATCTCCCAGTTAACCACTTACTACTTGCAATCATTTTCATTGTTTTAAGCAAGGATAAAATCATACAACATTTGAAAGTTAGCATTTTAGTCATAGGGAAGTTATTTATGAGATTACAAATCACACAAGCAAGGGACCAAAAATATATTTTCATTCATAATATGCCCTTTCAATGCTTTGTCCTCACAAGTGATCTAAACAAATCAGAAAGGGAAGACATAGTGAAATACCTTCCTTGTCACATTTTCTTAAAAAATTGTATTTTATTTGCAAAAGTCATTTCACACTTAGGAACTTAATTAGACGAAGTATTTAAAAATTTCATATCATTTGTGTTTTTAAGTTCTTTAAAGTCTTTTGCAAGTATTTTAACACAATATTTCTCAAGCACTTAATTTCAACTCTGTGTTTTGGTCACTTGACCCACACACACTAAGGATCTAAAGTCTTTTTACTCTAGTATGCTCTTCACCTTGCTCCCATATAGTGATCTAGTTGAATTAGAAAGAATAGAAGGGCTTAAATACCTCCATTGTCACACCATTTAAATTAAACAATTGGTTCATGACACCAATGTACCTATTAGAATTTTAAATGCAATAACGTAAAGGATCAATAAAAGATAGACAAGCACAACATCAATAATAGTACAGAACAATTTATCTTGTGAAACCCTCGTGGGGTAGAAAACCCAGCAAAAATTCTTAAACATAGATTCATCAGAAAGTGCAATGTTAATCTCGTGCAATAACCCAAAACAAGATGTGTTCAAAAGCAACTACTCTTCTCCTCTAGCAGGTTCGACTTTGTCTTTCTACTCATGCGAACTTGGGTGAGTGAGTGAGGTGACAAATGAGGAGGGTGACCCTCATATTTATACTATTCAAGTGATAGACCTTTTTCCCTAACATGGCCAACTTGACCTCTCAAATAGGGCCAACTTGTCCAAGACACAATAAAATATTCTTTTCTGCATTCTTCTAGGCCGACATAATTATTAGGGTTTACATTGACTCTTTCAATTCCTTTTACATGAATAAATACAACATGAATGATTCCCGAAGGAAGTACAATACAAATAATACAAATAAATCAAATAATAATATCTTCTGAAGTTACATTCTTCAACACTCCCTCTTAATAAGGAATGTATTCTTTTGTCACTGTTATCCTCATCATTCCGCTACTGCAACTTTGTACTCTTACCATTGACTTCTGACATCTCTCTTGAATTTATACATCACTAGAAGTTTTGAACCATCATTCCATCCCGAGAGCATACATTATGTCGCACACAACGACCACCTTCGTTACCTCACCCTACATTTTGAACGAGCAAGCCATCTGGTGGGTCCAGCCCAAGAACATACATTACATCACACACATCGACCACATGTGTTACCTCACTCTGCATTTTGAACGAGCAAGCCATCCGGTGGGTCTATCACAAGAGCGTACATTACGTTGCACACAGTGACCACCTGCATTACCTAACCATGTGTTCAGATCATCTTGTGAGTGTATCCTACGAGACTCAATTATGTCACACATGGTGAGTACCTGCTACCACATCACATCTCAACATCGGTACAACACAACTCTGTAAGTGTATCATAGGAGACTCAATTAAGTCACATACCTAGTGACTACCCACTACCACATCAAATCATGTGGAGAACAACCCAGGTCCGAAACTTGCATCTTCGCACATGTGTGTTGTGCAACATAGCACAATAGTCATGAGACTTAATTACATCACACACAGTGACTACCTACTGCATCCTCATAGGTGTAGTCTAGGAGACTCAATTATGTCACACAACCAGTGACTACCCACTACAACCTCGTGAGTGTAGTCCAGGAGACTTAATTACGTCACATAACCCGTGACTACCTGATACAACTCACATATCAAGTGGAGACATGACCAGGACCTCAATTACGTCACTACGTGACTACCTGTGTCTCACACGTGCTATGTTACTCATTCCTCCCTCTTTCAAGGAACCTCGATCTGGACCACTCCAATATTTTCCCTGAAGTAATCAAACTTCACTCTTGCCAGAGGCTTGGTCAACACATTGGCTATCTGCTCTTCTGTTGCTATATACTGGAGCCTCACTACTCCTCTCTGCACCATATCCCTAATATAGTGATAAATGACCTTTATATGCTTCGACTTGTCATGAAACAACGGGTTCTCAGACAACTTCACATAACTCTAGTTGTCATAGAGAATACAAGTCGCCTCTAACTCGAGATCGAACAAACCTGCAAGAAAATTCTGAAGCCATACTTCCTCGTAGCTTGTCGAACAAGCTTCCATATACTCTGCTTCGATTGTACTGAGTGCCACACTCGTATGCTTCCTATTGAACCATGAGATCATACTAGATCCCAAACTGAAGCAACACCCTGATGTGCTCTTTCTATCTATGACACTACTGGCCCAATCCACATCAGCATAATCCTGCAAGTTAATCTTCTGATATGATGCATATCTGAGGCCATAATCGACCATACCCATCAGGTACCTCAACACATGCTTTTCCGCAACCAGGTGAACACGTCTCGTCTCTACCATGTAATGACTCAGTGTGTTCACCGCAAATCATAAATCCGGCCTCGTGTTCATTAAGTACATCAACAAACCAATCATCTACCTGTATACTGTGGCGTCCACCATTTTTGAAGAAGTATCACATGGAAACTTCAGATTCCATGCCATAGGTATGGCCATGGCCTTGCAATCCATCATCCTGAATATCTTTAGGATCTCTACCATATATTTTCCTTGACTCGGGAAAAGTTCTTATGGATTCTGCCACACCTTAAGACCTAATAAATAGTGCATCATACCCAGGTCTTTCATCTCAAACTCTGTGGCAAGATTCCTCTTTGTTTCTTCTATAAGCTTCTCATCACCTGTCAGAAACAAATCATCTACATATAACACTGGTATCACTGTTTTCCCATCCTCAACCTTGAATTAAAGGTTGGAATCCAATGTACTCTTAGTAAATCCCAAGCTCATTAGGAATCCATCAATCCTTCCATACCACGTATTGGGGTCCTGTTTCAAACTGTACAAGGCCTTCTTTAATCTGCACACATGAGTCTTCTTTTCATGTGTCTCAAATCCTAGTGGCTACTCTACATACACTTCCTCCTCTACTACGCCATTCAGGAAGGAAATATTCAAATCCATCTGATGTACCTTGCACTTCATTACTGCAGCTATATCAAGTATAGATATGATTGAAGTGTATCTAGCTACGGGAGCATATGTCTCCTCATAATATATGCCTTTTTTCTGGGAGAATCCACGAGCCACAATCTTTCCTTGTATTTCTTGAAACTTTTGTTTGTTACATGCTTTATCTTGTATATCCATTTGGAAGACACTACTAACTTCCCTCCTGGTCTCGGAAACACATCCCATACACCATTCTTCATGATCGACCGATACTCTTCGATCATAGCATCCTTCCATACTTTCTTTTCAGCTTCCTTTTCATAATTGGAAGGCTTTGCATCAATAATATCACACAACAATGCTAAATAGCTAGAATATGGTCAAGGTATCTTACTTTCTTTGGAATTCCCTTCTATATCACCATACTTCTTTGCATCTTGAATAGCCTCTCATTCCCAAGTTGATATTCTCTTGTGAGTGCTCACCTCTTGGGGTGGATCTACAGGTCTCTATGGCTTTGTCATATCATGGTCTTCAGGTTCTTCTGGAATCAACTCTTCCATAACTGTGTCTCTAACTCTGGGAGTTTTAGTTCGTCTTCATGTACTTCATAAGAGTGAATCTGCCTTGATTTGCTGAAAGTTGTATCTTCATCAAAGGTAACATCTCTATTGGTCTCGATCTTCTTGAATCCTAGTATATAGATTTTGTAATCCTTTGATGTGCCACTGTATCCGACGAAGATGCCCTTCTTTCATGAAGGATCCAACTTAGTTCTTTTCTCCTTTGGAACATCTATGTATATAGGACAGCCAAATATTATGAGATGGCTAACTTTTTGTTTCTCTCCTATGAACATCTCTTCGGGTGTCTTGTTCTCAAATACACGATGTGGAGTTTTGTTTTGTACATAAACTGTTGTTCTTGCTACTTCTTCCCATAAGTGCATCGGAAGGTCTTGATCATGGATCATGACCTTCACTGCTTCCATTATCATTATATTCTTTCTTTCAGAAACACCATTCTGTTGTGGATTGTAGGGAGTGCTCATCTCCCTCTTAATCCCTGATTCTTTACATAGTATTTTGAAATATCCCGAAGTAAATTCACAACCATTATCTGATCTTAAAGTCTTTATTTTCTTTTTAGTATGATTTTCTACAAGGACCTTGAATTCTTTGAATTTTCTAAATACTTCATCTTTAGTTTTTAAAAAATAAATACAGGTTTTGCGAGAATAACCATCAATAAAAGATATATAGTATGCATACCTGCTTAGTGAATTGGAAGACATAGGTCCACATATGTCTGAGCGTATTATATCTAAGATCTCCTTTGATTTGCTATCACTGCTTGGAAATGGTTTCGTCATATTCTTCCCTTCCACACATCCTTTGCATATGCCTTCATGTTTTGTCTGGATCTCAGGTATATCATTCACCATCTTGATCACGATCGGTAGTGCCTTGTAGTTTATATGTGCAAACCTTTTGTGCCATAGTTCACTTGGTTCCATAGTTTCATGAACCAATGCTTGTTCTGGTTTACCTTTCAATTTGTACAAGCCTCCCTCTTTCTCTCCAATCACTACTGCATCATCAAATGTTTTTCCTTTAGGACACATAAGTACTTGGCCATCAACAAATGTAAATCGGAATTCCTTCTCATCTAATGTTGATATTGAAAGTAGGTTCTTATTTAGTCCTGGCACATAGAGGACATATTTCATCTTGATAGGATTTCCTGATTCAAGTTTGTAGGATGATTCTCCTACCCCTTTTATGGGATACTAATAGTCATCTCCAAGTTTCACCTTGTGAGGTGAGTTCTTTTCTATCAAGTTTTTGAGCGAGTTCTTGAAACCTGTCGTGTGCTTGAAAGCACCACTATCAATCATCCAATCATTGCTTCCATGAGTAACAGTACCTATGAGTATTGAGATCAAGACATACACTTCATCACTTGAAGAATCTTCCCTTGCTTTCTTCTTCATTGGTTCATAATCTTCTGCAGCATGAGCATGATGTCTTTTCTTGCTTCCTTTCTTGTTTCCTTTCTTCTTAGGATAATTTCTTGCAATGTGTACCATATCATCATGATTGTAACATTTGAAGTTTTAGTAGTGTATGTGAGGTCTTTGATTCTTGTGGAATCTTCTAGAGTTGTGAGGGTGATCTTCTTTCTTGCTCCTCTTAGAATGAGCTACCAAGGCTTGGTTATCATCTACACCCATATTTTCTTCTCTGGCTTCAATCCTTTCTTCTTCTTGAGTACAAGTTTCCCAAAGTGCACTGAATTGGATGAGCTTCCTTCTGGAACATATTCCTTGGATGAATGATTCCCATGATCTTGGGAGACCATTCAAAGTAGTCATTACTAATTCTGCATTTTCAACATGATCTCCAATAGCTTCCAATTGTTCTTTGATTTGGGAGACCCTTGTGAAATAATATTGGATGCTTTCTGAGCTCAACATATTCACACTCTTGAGTTGGGTTCTCAAGGTCAACTTTCTGTTAATATTCTTCCCTTGAGTAATCTCTTTAGTGCATCAAACATCTCTTTAGGAGTCTGTAGAGATGGGATGTAGGGGATCAAGTGATCCTTTATGGAGTCAGCAATAATCCTCTTGGCCTTAATCAAGTTCTTCTTGTGCTTAGCTTTGTCTTCATCTCCCTCTAGATCCTCAATTTATTCTTTGATATATATCTCCAACTCACTCTCTTCTAGAATGATCATCACTCTATACTTCTAGGAACATAAGTTTTCTGCTCCTCAAGCTTATCCTCAAGCTTGGTATGGTTGGTCATCTTGATAAAATGAGAACCTCAAATGGAAATAAAGATAGTAAGACTTACCAATTGGCATGCTTCAACCAATTGCTTGCTTCAATGGCTTCTCAAATCTGACTTTTGGATGACCTAGAGTTTGTTAGAGAAACCCTAAGTTTTTCAACTTCGAGATCTTTAAAAAATCAATGGAGGAAGAGATGTGCCTCCCTAAGGCAAGTTGAGCGAAGGCCCTTTCTTCCAAATGCATGGACAGATCTCCTAAAAACTTGATGCCCTAGTTTTCCCGAGCAGTAGTGGGAGGGCCAAAAATGAAAGTTCTCTGATTTGAATTTTTCCTCCATAGAAAAATGTGCCCTCCTAGGGAAAGTTGCTTTGACCTCCTTTTTCAACCAAACTATTGTGCAAAGCCTCCGGAAAGAGAAACCCTAGTTTTCACTTCCACCAATTTTCTACTACATAAGGTCTTGTTTTAGGCTAGCTGTGAAACCATGTTAGAATTTTAAATACAATAAAGTAAAGGATCACTGAAAGATAGACAAGCACAACATGAATAAGAGTATACAACAATTTATCCTAGGAAACCCTCGTCGGGCAGAAAACCGAGAAAAACTTCTTTGATATAGATTCGTTAGAAAGTACAATGCCAATCTCGTGCAATATCCCAAAACAAGATATCTTCAAAAGCAACTACCCTTCTCCTCTAGCAGGTTAAACTTTCTATTTCTACTCATGCGAACTTGAATGAGTGAGTGAGGTGACAAATGAGCAGGGTGACCCTCCTATTTATACTAATCAAGTCACTGACCTTTTTCTGTAATAGGGCCGACTTGACCTTTCAAACAGGGATGGCTTGTCCAAGACACAATAAAATATTATTTTCTAGATTCTTCTAGGTCGACATAACTATTAGGGTTTACATTAACTCTTTCAATGACTTTTACATGAATAAATACAACATAAATAATTCCTGAAGGAAGTACAATACAGATAATACAAATAAACCAAATAAGAATATCTTCCGAAGTTACATTCTACAACAGTAACACCCTTTCAAAAATAAACAATGCATTTATTTGACCGACTTAAATCCTCCACAAACTTGGTCGAAAAACAATTTATTTCCTAAGTTGGATTATGGGTATAGGAATCCAAATAACTCCCCGTAATCATTTCTCATTTGAAACGTAGTTTTTTTCCTAGGGATCTTAAAATCCTTTCATCCCAAGTGTGCAAAAAACAAAAAAGGAGATACCATGTGGGGTCATATGTTGAGGTCAAGCAGTTTTCATCGGTCTCATTGAGTCACTCAAGCCTCTTTTGACAATGACCCTTGACCATTGGAGGCTAAGATTCCCTTGTATGCACTTGTGGAAGGTAACTTAATAGCCAAAATTAGGATATCTACCTAGGTAGCATTTATGGGTTGCATTTGTACTTGAGATAGATATCATTGGCTATTAGAAAATGTTTCTAGTTCCATCGATACAAACCCCCAATTTTCCTCACTATAAATTACCCTTTCACACCTTCGCTTGAATTATTTAGTGGATTCACACCCTATAAGTTGAGATCTTTTGGAAATCCCAAATACATTTGAGTAGAAGGGAATTAGAGTAATACGACACATGCTTTTGGAGGTCCTTGAACCCTAGTTAGTGGAAGTTCTCATGGATGGCATTGGTAAAAGCACTTAATCTTCACACATGATAATGTCGCACCATCCTCTAGTTTCCAATTTATCCAAAATTTCCACCCCCCCATCAAAACCATTATAGCCATCCACCACTTTAGGGGATTAGAAATAAGACAACACATTATAAGTACTCATGGCATGGGGAAAATAATAGTAATGTTGGGCGCACCTGTAATCCCCACCATAACTATAGTCAAACCAAGAATAAACATACCATTCATACTTGGACTAATCACCCTTGGACCCTTTGTGATATATATGGAAACCCAACCCATTAGTTCCTTGATCTCACCCCCAAGCTAGTCCAAGTAGTGTGTTTAGAAAACACAAAATTTAATAAACCCAATTGTACGCATTTTACTACCTTGCAATGCCCCCTTCCTCATAATGAGTCCATTGTTTCACTAGGTTATATTCCCAAAACCTCAACCTTGAAGGGTACCCCTCATGAGGGTAACACCATATCCCACCAAATCTACTCATTGGTCGAGACCCATTCATATAGACTAGGGGGAAACCCTTCCACCTCTTAGTGCCACACTATTTACTGGACCGAGTCTCCTTATAGTTACATTTCTATCATTATCATTCCAATGGATTATAACATCCTCCTTGTGCTTGATTACATCTATTCCATCAATGATGTGGTGTATTCACTCTTTCAAGTCATGGTATTTCCTCATGATGGACCATTAATCAACTCTCATACTATGATCCTCCATCACATAATTCACAAGACATAATTTATTCTTTTGTCCCTCACATTAATTCGATGCATTATATTTCAACCTCCATCAATTGTGTATCACCCACTCCCATTGAATGTGAACCCATGGATCTAGATCTACCTCCTTCCCACTTTACCTAGAGGATAAGTGGATTCATTCACCCTTGGGGGAATCCATACCTATTTCATCCCCCATTCCCAAAAGCAATCATATATCCTCAACCACATTCTTCCCAGAAGACGAAGAATTCAATCAGGCCATCACTCCTTTCACTAGTCTTAGTGATAACATCCATTTATGTTCTCCCATTGATAAAACATAGGGTCCTAATCACTTAATCTATACGCCCTATGATTCCATATCCCTTGGTGCTATCATTGTTCCCTCTCAAATAAGAATGTCTCTTATGATTGATAGGGATTTTTTGGAATCCAAATCCATGTTTATCAATAATTCTCCATACAATATGTTGTAAAATAGTTTATGGAACCAACCCCTCCCATGGATGCTATACCACCTAGTGAATTTCACAGACTATTTTAGACCCTCTTCCGTGGATTCCCATCATTAACCTTGTTTCTTTTTACCTCTAGTTCATCATCTTTTTTATTTGGAAACAAGCCCTTCGCTTAGTCTCTATATAAAATACTAGGGGCAATACCATTTTCCACCTTAGTCCCATACAACCTAAACCGAAACAAAACATAGACCCACATTGCACTCTTTGTGGGAACCATAATTATATTTCCTTGTGTCTCATGTCCCAAAACATTATCCAGTTACAAGCCACATGGCCTAATCGTAATGATATGGAACCAACTAACGTCATTTCTTCATGTGGGGAGGTCCCTACATATTTAGTCTCTTTGGTTATCCCTTATACATGTGACTTGGCCTCCTTTAGGGAGTGTCATATTTGGGAACCTTTCGTTCCCTAGCGTCCTTCAATGATTACCATCTATGGGAGCCCTTCATTCCCTACTCTACTTCAAGGAGTGCCAAATTTGGGAACCCTTCATTTCCTAGTCTCCTTAAGGGAGTGCCATCCTTGGGAATGATTTATTCCCTAGCCTCCTTCAGCAAGTGCCATCCCTGGGAACTCTTTGTTCCTTGACCTCCTCTAGGGAGTACCTTATGAGTTACTCTTTGTTTCCTATCCCACTTTAGGGGGTGGCTCCCTTTGGGAACTCATTTTCCCATTCTTATCATATCCAAATCCTTCATCACACTACAAAAGGACCATTATATAGTATCTTGATTTTTGGTTTTAGTTATTTAGTACTCTTACATTATGCATTATGTTTGAAGGTGTGCATAACACTACCAAAGGTGTCAATTTTCATGCATCATTGGTGGTTCATCATCAAGTATACTCTCTGATCAGCATTTATGTATAAGTTATCCCTTTCCTATGAATGTATTTTTTGTCAACCTTTGAATGTACCATAGGTTCCACCCTACCTCGACAACTAGCCTCATCCATTTTAGTTGCATCAAAGCACATTCAAGGTAGTACCATTACACCCCCAAGGGTTGTCTTAGTACCAAAATCCATCGCTTATGACACCTATGTTGCATTAACCCCCTAGTATTGGGAGACTGTAGAGTTTTAATGTCTGATAAAAGCCTTTGTATCGCCTACTCATCATTATATTGACCCATACCTCAAACTCCCTTTGGTTCACAATTTTTTATGGATTACTATGCCAGATGCTTTACCACATCCCATTTTCCTCCAGTGTCTCATCCGTAACCCATATACCATCTACATTTCACTTCATCATTCATTAATCCACCAAGGAGACCCACCCTAGGGGGGGCCACACATGTTCATTACCATTGGCCCATTACTCTCATTATACACAACATATTCATTTGATCACAATTATATTGGGGCACTTGTATCGTTACCTGTAACATATCCATATTTTTTTATTCATTCATAAAATAATAAATTCAAAAAATTCAAAAAAAAATGAGAAAATTAGCATCAATGTTCATACCATTATTTAAGTATAGTTGAATCTATTTACTTGACATCAGTCCTTATCACCTTTTATCAGAACATATGCATTGTGTTTCTCACAAGCACATCCATTCCAACCACATACAACACCTCCCATATCCCATTATCATACACTTTGATTTAACCATACCCCCACTAGAAATAATTGTATTCAAAGTCACCTAGTTCACCCATTTGTGATTGTGAAATAGTTTGTAATGCCCACTTTGCATAAGTATCTTTTTTATAATTCATCTCTAGGATATATTATGTTAGATCCGGCCTTATTGTTAAATATCCCAACCAACATTTATATTATGACCAAAATAATTCCCGAGTCTCACACTCTTTGTGCAAAGCTCATTTATACTTATCAAAGTCCTTATCTATTACAATTGTTTACTTGTTGATCCTTATGAATCAAAAGGACCCCTCTTCCTTTGTTCTATGGTACTCATTCCCATAGACTTCATTTTTTTGGTGGGAGTATTTAGAGCACACTACTTGTACCTTGGTTACAGTTCATCATTACTAATGGTTGACCCTTGACTGAGTAGATAGAATCCTCATTGCTCTCCAATTTAGTAGTATCCCCTATGTTTGACTTGAACTCATCGACACATTTGGGGAGATGATACAATACGATGGTTACAAATTACAACTTCCCAATTAACATGTTATACAACTTGACGAGAACCCGTCATTGTTCTCGTTTTTTGGGGGGTCAATTTTAGTAGTTGTTTTGACCTCCGTTTCAAAAAGGGTGTATACTGGTAGCACCATTTTTCATTTTGAGCCATTTTTTTGTGGTTTTGAAACTTCTCGGTCATAAGAAAATTATAACTTTTAGGAAAAATGGTCATTTTTCAAACTTTACAAAAAAATCTACATTTAATAGCTAGCAATAGTAAAAAAACACACACATTTTTGAATTTTTGTACGATTTAGAAGCTGGTTAGAACGAAAAATACATGCATTTTCAAAGTTTTATCATTAAACTTTTATCTTAAAGAAGTCATTTTTTGGGCAAATTTCTAAACAAAATGCGAAAAAAAAGACATTCCAAACAATTTTTCAATGTATTTTCTGCTATTTGATGTATAAAAATGATACTCTTTAACATTATTTTCCATAAAGTGATGATTCACATAAATCAACAAAACGTATACCATATATTTCTAAATAGCATATTAAAAACATAATAGTTATTCTCAAAATAAAATCTTCAATTCAAAACATTACAAAATATCTTATCAAAAAATTGTCAACTTAGACATTTTCCTCAACAATATGAAACTAATCAAGAATATCCTGCATCCCGAACTCTTCATTGAAATTGACATTTTCTACTAGTTGGGTCTCTTCCTGCACCTCAATGTGTTCTTCCATTGGGTCCTCTACTTCTGCAAAATGCCCAAAGTGATCTTTTTCTAACATCCCTTTTAAAGGAGGCTGAGGCTCTTTTGACATCTTTGCCACAAGTGACTCACTAAATTCTCCTTTCTTCAAACCAACTTCCTACATTTCATCTGGAAGAAATTTCATAGCATTAATTCTTTGCTTGATATAATTGCATTGTAGTAGATCATTCTCAATGGATATGCAATTTCTTCCTTTTTGTAATGAACATGCTATTGTTGTACCTAATCAACACATACAAAACAAAAAAAGTTATATAACATAATAAAACATAAATTTAAAAATATGTATATTACTGAATTTAGATTACGACACTAGTTTCATATGTTACATCATAAATATTACCTGATCCCGAGAACAAATATAAAACCCAATCTCCTTCTCTTGAAAAAGTATCTATGAGATAATTAATCAATGCTTATGGCTTCTGGTAGATGTTTACAGTCTCTCCTTTCAAATCTCTTTCTTCATATGTCAACTTGTTAACCACGGCATTATAAGACAATATTTGACTATATCTGGCTTCACTCTTTTCATTGATTAAAAGAGTATCATAGGTCTCATCTTTTGTCCAACATTCAAGATGTATGTTTTCAGTATCACTTATAAATGGATCAGTGCCGGAGCTACGAATGTTAGACTTATGCCTGTAACAAAAATAGACAATAATTAATCTAATTAACTTATAGAAAAATAATTTAATGTTTTCTAAATTCAAATGTTTAATAATATACTACAAATATCTTACCAATATAATTGTTTCCTCAGGTTTGCTTTATCCTTGAATGTTGTTAGCATTGCTCCTCCTTGTACATCTGAATGGAAAACAAGAAATATCCATAGGGGTGATGTTGTGACGTTCAGAAATCCCAAAACCACTTTACTGAATGATTGGTATGTATAAGGCTCACAATCATAAATAATGTTTTTGATATTGAATCCGTGAGGGATATCTACAATAACTAGGGAGTACTCCTTTTTGGGAACAAGATTTGCAATGTTTGCACAATCACCCAAAATCACTTTATATTGCACAGTGTCGAGCCCATTCCAAACGCGATGATCAAGGGTGTCATGAAGTTCAACATTTGCAAGACGTTGTCTTCTTTGTCGTTCTATTTTGGCTCTTTGAATATGAATTTTGAAAGACTCTGGAACTGAATTCTTATTTGACATCTTTGAAAAAAAAAATTATATATAAGTAATAAAATAGAAATGAATTCACTTAGAAATAAATAAAATAGAAAATATCATAAACTATCATACCTTTTTGTATGCAACAAAAAAGGCTTTTAAGCTTTCCATGGAGCTTGAATCTGGATTGTTGCATCTGACATCATCCCATCTCTTCTCACCCAACATTATAACCATATCCTCTTGTATTTTCATGTAAACCTTATGACTACATGATGTAAAAATAAATGGCGTTAACAATGACATCTAATAATAACACAATGCTTATTTAATAAAAAATCTTAAACTCAAAAAATAAACTTAAAAAAATAAAAACAACTTATAAACTTACTTTTCTAAATGATTGCACATTTCTTCCATGGATAATTCATCTGACTTTACACGTGATAGTATTGTAGATATAATTGTTTCCTCCTTCACACCTTGCAATGATCTCCAAGGTGTTATAGTCATATCTTCTGGCAAGTTCCTGACATCAGGACCTCCTTGACTACTGCTCCATGCAACTGCTTTACTTTTTTTTACCTTCTGATTTTTTACACCAATATTCTCCCACATGCTAAATATGTCATCAATCAAATCCCATATGGGGCCGGATCTAAATGCCAACTGAAAATAGTTATCTACAGCTCTGAATGCATCACTTCCTTTCAAACCTTTATGTTTCACATTGTCCTCTTTAATAGGAATTCTTATTTCCATACAACATTGTTTCCGGAAATCTGCATCAACTTTCGATCTATCCCCACCACATATTTGTTCAAATTCATTGTGGATAAATCTAACTCTTTGAATGAATGTCATGGACATACTATAACCACTATATGTGTTGTGATCCCATGCCAATAGTTTTGCTTCCACATCTGTTAAACCAATGTAAATGATGCATTTCACTGTTTGAAAAATAGGTGTTTTTGAAAACTCTTGCATCAATTCTCTTCTAGCCTCCGCATAATGATTCCCACCAAAACATAGTAGTTGTAATCAAAACATTTTGATTCTTCAAATGCATCTCTAACAAGAACATCTTTTGGGTCAACAAGAACTAGGTAGTCAACCAAATGTGCATAGGGATTGTGCCTCATCGATGATTTCAAGTTATGAACATGCAAGCGATGTGGTTTCCTAATTTGATATTTCTCTTGGCCTTCTGTGTGTCTATAAAGTTGTTTTACATTTAAATCAAATGTATGTCCACTGTGAACCAATTTATCCCTCCACAATCGATCTTGAATAGTATTTTGTGTTGTCTTAACAATGCCATCATCCAGATCACCACCTGGAGTAATGATTTCCAAACTGTCCCCCGAGTTCTCACTATGATTTTCAACATTGGATTGAACATTTTCTCTCCTCCTTTTATGTCTTGAAGCAGTTGTATCTAAAAGAACAACTTGTTGATCAGGAATTAAAACATCCTCATCCATAGGTCTTTTAGAAGACTGTCGATTTTTCTTACCAGCGGAAGTAACATTGTCATCACCAACAATTCGTCGATCATGTTCAATTGGGTGAGATATGATTTTGAATGTAACCTTCCTAGCAACTTCATTTGATTGTTGGATTCCTTTTCCTTTTTGTGCGTGTACTTCTCCAGGAACATTTTGCACTCGATTTTGCTTTGGTGTTTCTCCCTTCTTTGGTGCTTCTCCCTTATGAAGAGGGGCATTAATGACATCCATCTGATTTTCTTCTATAGAATAAATTCCATTCAGAATATTGGAAAGTAGCATAGCAAAATGCTGTGAAATAAAAACATTATTGTATTAAATCTATTACATTGTCATATAATTCAAAGTATAAGAAATTCAAAAAGATATAAAGATATAGAAACTTAATCTCTTGCTCTCAATTTCGTGCACGATTGCTGCACAAAATTCTGTGAAAATTTCATCGATCTTATAGTTTGAAACCTTTAGAGAATATCGGATTTTGACAAAGGTTTTAGCTTGTTTCACTAGTGCATAAACAATGCCTTTACCTGGCACCGAATAAATATCTCGCAAAAATCCCAATGAGTGATAATCATTTTTAAGGTATTCAAATCCAACACAATATAGGTGAATACTATCTGAGTTTCCTTGATATTTCTCTCTTAGATACCAAGAATAGTCAAGTTTCTCTTCAGTTGGTGCATGTTTCCATTCTCTAACATTCTTGGATTTTAATTCATCACTGGGAACAAATTCATCATGCGCAACATTGTCAGATGGATCAACTATGTTTTTCGATGACTTCATCGACGATCTTGCTCCAGAGATGTTTACAGATACCTTTCTCGATGTCATTTTCCCCATAGTCAGAAACCAAAAAAACAAAATTAGTATATGTTTAAAAAAGAAAATTGCAATACAAAACAATTGTTAACGTATAGTGGCCAAAGAACTAAGAATTTGATGGCTTAACATAGCCCTTGGGACATGTATTAGTGCCCCCATGGCCAATGCATAAACCTTGGGATATGCTACGGGGTGCCCATAGCATAGCCCACGGGCTATGCAATGGCCCATGGCCATTTGCATACCCCACGAGCTATGCAATGGGCCGCCTCAACAGACGCCAATTGCATAGCCCGTGGGCTATGCATTGGCCCCCCAAAGGGGGCCATGGGGCAGAGCTCCGTTCCCCCCCCAGCCTCCTCTGGGCGCCCACAGCTCCCCTCGTCGGGCGGCATGATTCTTGACGGGGGCGGCATGATTCTCAAGAATCGCGCCACCCGACGGGGGGGGTAGGATGGAGCAGAGCTGCTCAGAATCGCGTCGCCCGATGGGGGGGAGCTGTGGGCTCCTAGAGGGGGTCGGGATGGAGCGGAGCTGCTCCATATTGGCCCCCTCTGGGTGCCCACGGCGCCCCCCCCGATCGGGCGGCACGATTCTCTGCTCCATCCCAGCCCCCTCTGGGCACCCATAGTGTCCCCCTGTCAGGCAGCGCGATTCTGAGAATTGTGTGATTCTTAGAATCGCATCGCCCGATGGGGGGCACTGTGGGCGCCGAGAGGGGGCTGGGATGGAGCGGAGCTCCACCCCCCGGCCCCCCTCTGGGTGCCCACAGCGCCCTCCCTAGTGGGAGGAAATGGTCATGGCCAATGTGCTATGCAATGGGGGCTAAGGTTCCTATGCCCTCACCCCCCCCCCCCAACCCCCCCCCCGAAAAAAAAAAAAACCAGGTTTTACAGAGGGCATGCCAAAGCCCAAAGTAAAAAAATTTGCATTAAAACATAAAAAAAAACTAACCTTGATAATGTTTGAAGCTGTTCGATGGTCTACAAAGCCTTCTGGATCGTTGTTTGCAAATGGTGACTATAGAAAACCAAACTGCGTTAATATAACATAAAATAGTTTTTTTTTACCGTTTTATGAACGTGGGATTAAAAACTGTTTAATTAGATAATGCATTATTTCTAAATATAGAGAAGAAGAATTAAATGAAATTTGACTAGTGTTGTGACTTTTGGTTTAAAAAATTAATGTAAATAACTAATATTGTATTAGGCAGTTTGGATAGCATTGTTTAAATATCATTTTATTAGTATTATTACAATTGTTATACGATAAATTAAATTACTTTTACTAGTGTTATAATTGTGTTTGAAATGTGTGATTTATTTTGCAGGAAATTTTTGGAGGGAAAATTTTGAAGTGAAATTTTGGAGGGAATGTTTGGGAGGGAAAATTTGGTTCTTTTAGCTATAATATTGTTGGGCTTGATAGTTGCACCATTGTATTTTTGGGTGAGGAGTGTGAGAAAATTTCATTCTCTTAAACTTTTTAGTGAAAAGTCATGGAATCGTCTGAATCAATCTCAATGTCTGAAGATTATGAAAATTTTGATTTAAGTGGGGATTTGAAAGGAATCGATGATGATTTACCTTCAAGTGAAGATGTTAAAGGCATTAATGATGATGATGAAGAGCTTCCTCCATTTGGATATTTTAAAGACATCGAGGAAGATGATGAACATTTTCCTCGAAGTGACGATTTTCAAGGCACCAATGATGATTTTGCTCAAGGAAATGATTCTCAAAGCATCAACAATGATTTTCCTTCAAGCCAAGATTTTCCTCCAAGCGGGGATTTACAAGACAACAAACTTGATTTTCCTCCAAGCGAGGATTTTGATGGGATAGATAATAATTTTGGTGAGTATGAAGGCACTGATGATGGTGTAGATGATTTTCCTCCAAGCGAGGATTTCAATGACACCGATAATGATTTTCCTCCAAGTGAGGATTATGATGGTAGCGAAGATGATTTTCCTCCAAGCGAGGATTTTAATGGAAGCAATGATGATATTCCTCCAAACGAGGATTTTAATGGGATAGATGATGAAGTTGGTGAGGATGAGGGCACCAATAATTGTGAAGAGGAATTTCCTCCGAGTGAGGATTTTGATGGCAGCAATGATGATATTCCTCCAAGCGAGGATTTTAATGGGATGGATGATGAAGTTGGTGAGGATGAGGGAACCAATAATGGTGAAGATGAATTTACTCCAAGCGAGGATTTTGATGGCACCGATGATGATTTTCCTCTAAGCGAGTATTTTGATGGCACTGATGATGATTTTCCTCCAAGCAAGGATTTTAAAGGGATAGGTGATGATTATGGTGAGGATGCAGGAACCAATAATGATGAAGGTTATTTTCCTTCAAGCAAGGATTTTGATGGCATTGATGATGATTTTCCTCCAAGCGAGGATTTTAATGAGACAAATGATGATTCTGGGGAGGATGAACCCGACAATGATGTTGATTTAAACTCAAGTGCTTGATACTGGTGCGAATACTCATTCTCCTACTAATTTTGGTGATGATAATCTCAATGAGAGGGATGATATTCCTCACATTGATGAGGATATTCATTCTAATGAGGATGATTTAATGGTTGATGAAACACAAAGGCAAATTGTACCAATGAGCAAGATTAAGTGTAGGACTAGGCCATTTTATATCAATCCAAAGCATTCTAGTTATACAAGGTCTAGGAAAGATTTGCTCACAAGTCCCAGTTCTATTACTGATTTGATTTCAAGTGAGTGTTGCCAAAAAAATTGTCTGAAAAAAATTGATGGCGACCAGGCAAGCAATAGAAAATTCTCCACGAAATAAAAACATGAATTGTGCACAAATCAAACTTACAAAATAAAATCGCTCACTCAGCCACCGTTGATTTCACCCAGATCGATGATGTAAAATTATTTGACTTCTCCATAGTAACTTTACTTTCCCCTTCAGATCATGACCACTCCTTGTTCAACCCAATGGAGACTGACCTGACAACGTTTGTCTCAGCTTAACTTCAACGACAAAGGCGTCCAGGGTTTTGGTATGTGCATAGGCTTCTTCCCAAGGCTCGACCCAGAAAACACAAGGTTACCTTTGAAAATGCAGGGTTACCTTTGAAATCGCAGGGTATCTGGACTCGGTGATGGAGTAGGCCCTTTTTTAGTCACTTCAGCCTCCTCGAAATAGAGATTAACCATCGACATTCCCTTAGTAGCTATACACAAATATTTTCAATCAAAACTAGGTTTTGGTTCACATTATTTCAGAGTAATTCCTGTGCTAACAAATTCTTCAAATATTCTGGAGATTCATTCTCGAATACACATTACAAGAGACCAATTTATCAGGCATCACAATCAATAGACTTGTTCTCTAATATGGCTCAACACTCGAATTGGATTTATACATCCAGTGATGACTATCTCAACAGAAAATGGTTATCTGGAACCAAATAAATTCATGAAAACTCACAGAGTATGATTACTCTATTTTCCTATTCCAACAACAACCATCATTCGATTACAATGCCCTTTTTAAAGAACCATCAGAATCTGTTTTTGGATCCTAACAAATAGGATCTACAATATTTAGAGATCACAACTAATCTAACCAAATCACAAATGCTGACTCTTAAAGATTCGAGAGCCTATTTGGAAATAATAGCCATTATTACAACACACACCTCACTATCACTCAAAGATAACTTAATCTAATCTAAAACAAAATGATAACAAAGATTTTATTCTCCCTTCCAATGCTCCTGCATCAAAAATACACTACAATCATGCTTTTGAGAAAAGACGAGCATATTTATCAATGAACAAAAATATGCAAAATTCATATTTGGTAGGGTGGATGATTTCTATAAAGGCAAGTTATGATTATCGAATTGGAATTTTTATGCTTTGCAGAAGGGCATTCAAAAGAATCCACTCAATTGGTAATCTTAGACTATCAAGAATCCAGACAAGGCTAGAAAAGGATCCTACATTTTATTCTAAAGAGTATCATGCACGCGGTAGTGGGCCATTAACAAACATTGCAATGTCATGGATGCGTGACTTCTTTTCTAAGCATGGAGAGAGTATGCCAGATAATGAAACCATACACATTCTAGATAATTTCTCAAGGCTAGAAATCTACAAATTGTACAAGGCATTTGTTCAAGATGCTGAAGGAAATAACAATTTCATTAGATATCCATATTTTACAAGACTATGGAAAACAGAGTTCAACAATGTTCGTATTCCTAAGAGGTCAAGGATGGGGGTTTGCAGTATATGCACTTCTCTTAAACAAAGAAGGGATAAATCAGAAGGGATAGAGAGAGGTATGTCTCTAACAACTTTTTTTTTTGCAATAAATATCTATTACAAAAGCTCATCAATGTTTTGTTTTTATTTTATTTGTAGATTATGGTGTTAAAGAACTTCAAGCACATCCCAATCAACAATCAATTGAACAACAAAATTTATACAAACATCGCAAGAAGTGTTATGATGAACCACATGAGTATATAAGTATATGGGTTCGATAATTGATGGCATGGACCAGAAGATAAAACAAAACAAAAAAAACACTTTTGCCACATTTTGTTCGTGTACCAAAGAATTTAAAGGAGGAAAATTTTATTCAGTTTCACTTGGTTGGTTGTATGGTTTTTAATGGTCAAATGTCTCCAAAGGTTTACTTTATAGCTCCCAATATTCATAATGATGCAAATCTGACCATTACCATAATTCACCATGTGATGACTCATTGGTCTGGTAATCTTCCTCGAGTTCTATATTTGCAATTGGACAACACCATTCGAGAAAACAAAAATCAGATCATGTTTGGTTATCTGAACATGCTTGTTGAATTGAGAATTTTTCAGAAGGTTAAAGTTGGTTTCCTTCTTGTTGGGCATACACATGACCATATTGATCAAATGTTTAGCCATTTTGCAGTGACATTAGGGAGTAAGAATGTTGGGAGCCTACCATCAATAACTGAAATTATTAGAAAAACATATAGTCCAGAGCTTCTTGTGCTAACATTGGAGGAAACTATTGACATTCGAAGATTTATTTTGGGATTGCATGGTGAACAAAGGTGCATTGAGAAACTTAATGACATTAGCTTTCAGCATCAATTTCGAATAAAAAAATTTTATGGGAAAACACTACTATGGGGTAAGAAGTACTCAACAAGTGCAGAATGGGGGCCTACATCAGGTTTAGCATTTCTGAAATTCATCCCAGGTCGTCAAATGTATGCTTCAAAGTTATCGTTGTTGCAATCAACTATTGAGATTCAAAATTCACATCGGCACAATAGAGATGTTGATTCTTCTCAATGCTTGGAAGAAATCAAAAAGTATATCAAAGATACATATGACTATTTTGAGGTTGTTGATTATGTTTGGTGGGAGTCATTTTTCATGGAGCAAAATGACATAATTACAAACTCTACAAATGGAGACATTTTTTTGAAGACTCCATTTGGTTGGCCACAAAGTATGTCAAATGAAAATGAGGAGAGAAATGTTGAGCCTGAAGGTGTTGAGCCTTCTCAACTAGAAGAAAGGGAAATGTACATTGGGTCTAGAAGATCAACTGCATGATGTGTGGCGATGGAAGACCTTTATAGAGGCTCAGTATAAGATATTAAGGAGGGTTGCATGATTGTATTTTTGGCCACAGAAGATCCACGTGGTTATCCATTCTAGATTGTAAAAGTTATGAAAGTCAATAAAGAAAATGAAGAAGTTATATCTATTGAAGCACATTGGTATGCAACAGACACACACCCATTTCATGGTGTGTACAAGCCGGAGATGGTGATCGAGAAAAGGGTTTGCAAAAAGAGAAAAAGAAAGGGTCAAAATGTAAATCATCGTCGAATAAACATTTTGAAATTAGAGGATGTTGACATACTAGTTTATGACTTCCAGTTGACAAGGAAAGGCACTCTTCGCTCCAAGAGTATAGAGATTATCAAAAGATTGTTGGCACCATAAATAGTTGCAACATGGGAGTATGCTAAACCAAGGCGTAGATCTAGAAGGAATATGGCATATGAAATGTTGGGTGTGCATGAAGACTCAGATGGTGCACTCGTTGATACTAGAGAAGAATACGGGTCATCTACATCTTCATCCAGTCATTCATCTGAAGAAAATATAGATTCTGATGGTGTGTCAGAATCCATGTGTTGATTTGAATATTCGCACATGAAACATTTCGTCAACTTTGATTAATATGCCATTGTTTGTATGGAAACTCTAAAGGAGTGTTTGAATTTTGATATGAATTACTTCTACGTCTTATGGTTTATTATATGATTTTCTGATGGATTACTTAAATTTTTGTATTTTATATGAAAAGAGTGGTCAAATTATTTATTGAATAATTTGTGTTTAACTCAATGCAATTTTTATACAGTGTTACTAATAGATTAAATAAGCACAATTTTCAATTTTGATAAAATCATATAAAAATGCCATTTTTTGAAAAAGTGTGCTACCGGTAGCAAGTGTTTTCAATTTAGAGCTTGATTTTAAGGTTTTTGTAAACAACAATAACAAATGTTTTGGTTCATTTCTATATTTTTGGCCCCAAATCAAAAAGTGGTGCTATCGGTAGCACCACTTTTTGATTCGGGGTTGTTTTGTTGGTGTTTTTTATGCAAAAATATGGGATTTTATGGCTAGAGTTCTCGTTTTGAGTAAATAGTTCTCATCAAGTTGTATAACATATTAATTCTGGTAAAAATACCTTTGGGCTTGTATGACTATCCAATCTTTCATGGATGAGCCTCCATTCATGAGATTCCATACAGGTTATGGGGATCCTCTCAATGAGAAATCCTCTACTATGACAGTTTTTCGATACAGGAATCTTCACTTAACAATACCATTTCTCGATGATTGAAGCTATATTCATACAAACAAATAACAACGTTTTGATTTGGCCCCAAGTGCCCATTTCATATATTTTAATGTACTTTGATACAACTTTATGAGCATGGGACATGTATGACTCATTTGTATAAAGAGATCAACTCCATAATAAGTTTTGATTTTTTTGCAAGTGGCCTTCATCACTCCTCCATAGGAAGTCCTTCCATTTTTACTAAGCTCTCTCTCTGTCTCTCTACAAAGGGAATACACAAGGACATGATAACAAAGAAATGATGATGTATTTTGGTTATATGGGTGCTCCTAATATCACACATTAGGTGATAACTATTATCACCTTAATTTTGCTCATAAGTTAAATTTTGGAAAATAATGCAGAAGCATCATCATTTGGCAAAAGCAATAAAGCATTACTAATTCATGGCTACTTTACTCACCTCATTTAGCTAAATAAAACCTCATAAAACCCTTTTTTAGGTCAACAACACAATTATCATTGTGTTTCACCTGTAATATTTCATGATTTATCCTTCAATACTCATAGTATTGCATAGGTTATCCTTTAATACCCATACAATTCAAGTAAGTATTTGAAACCCAACATTTTTGGATGCATTAAAGGCTCATAGGCTCGGTTCGGATAGATTTATGAGGGAGTACAAGATAAATCTGAGCCTGTAAATCATCAATGAAGAGTAACATGGCTTCCTAAATATCCCCATCAAGCAATAGGATCCTACTTTCAAATGAGAAGCATTTACATTTGAACCGGTTGCCTATAAATGAAAGCCATGGGTAGAATTTAAGGATAATAAGATTTGCAAAGTTATGCTAGAGAAATGCGCTTGGAGATCACAAATATCACTTTCTCATATCTGACATTCATTGCCCTCATGCTTGCTTCCTCAAGGAGAGAAGTGCTATGCATTCACCATTGTGAGAAAGAGCATTCAAGAAGGAAAAAGATCCATCCCAAAGAGAGTGTTTGCTACTACTTGCTTCGAACAACTTTTACTAGGTGATATCACATATTTCATGCTTTTCCATCCGACTAATATATATTGAGTATTTTATGTTTCCCTCCACTCTTTGTGTTTGAATGACATTCTTGTGATTAATCTTGTAGAATGAATGCTTGTATTCTTTCTATTTGCTTATGTTTTTTTAGAATACTCTTATGTTAGTCTCGCTACTAATAATTGCTTGTCATTTAGCTCACAACCTAGTTAGAACAAAGGATTTTTTGCTCAACAATGCATCAAAATCACGGAAACAAGCACTTATACTAAAAAAAAAAGATACTCAATTGTAGGCATTCAAAATCAACATTATAATGATTTGTTGACTCAAACAAGGATTTTAATACATATGCGGATAACCATTTTGCACAAACCTCCACACAACCAAGCTCCAAAGCAGTAGTTTACATCGGATCCAAAGGCATAGTTCACAACACATAAACACAATGGGAAACCGAGATGTACGTTGTCTAGAGTGCTCTACACAACCAACACTCGATGATAAACCAAGGCATATATTTTGCAGAGCCCTCCATACACCCAAGCTCCAAAGTCACACAACATTGGCTAAACCAAACCACAAGCTTACACAAAGTCAAACCTTAAAACAACAAACACCAACAAAAAACATTTTTTTCCAAAAAGAAATTCGATTGTATGCATTCAAAATCTAATAGTAATGGTTTGTTGATCAACCGAGGAACTGAATATATATGTGGATAACCATTTTGCACATACCTCTACAAAATGAAGCTCCAAAGCAATAGTTTACATCGGATCCAAAGGCATATTTTACAGTATGTAGACACAATGGGAACCAAGATGCATGTATTTCATTATGCTCTACACAACCACTGCTCGACAGTAAACCAAGGCATGGGTTCTATAGAGCCCTCTATACACCCAAGCTATAACACCCAGATCCTCTACCCAATGTTATGAGATAGTCAAGACAAAATACATGAGCTCAAAGAAAACCTCCTACACCACCAATATGAAAACCTTCTACCTGGACACACAACAAAGGAGACCTTGAGCCTCAATCTGACTGGGTATCAACGCAACAAACAAAAAATCACACTACAACCAAATAGAAGACAAGAGACACAAAGACAACCCACTAGGTATAAATGTAGCAAAGAAGAAATCACACATCAACAACATCCACGATAGAGTCAAGAAAGAAGACATGAGCCCCCAATAGAAGACAATGAGTTGAATAACAATGCATACAAATGAATTGTAGCTACGAGATGAATTTATCCACCACATTGACACCCCTTACCAACAATTATGCCTCTGACACCACTAATAGTGGACAATGGTAAAACCTCCTACCTACCATTTACACCCCCTACTAGCAACCAAAGGTGGGATGACATCAACAAGAAGACATGAAGTGAATGAAACCCCTTAGCTCAATCAAATCACCAATTTTCTAGAGCAGCAACTATGGAAAACTAGAAGGATTGCAAGACTAATCACTATATGTCCCACATGATAAAGGTTATTCCAGAACCACAAATAAATATATGAATACCAACATAGATCCATCCTAAATGTGGATCTATAAAGCACTGAGAGGCATCCAATTTCTTGAGGTGCTATTTTTTTAATGACTTTTTACTTGATTTTAAATTTTTATTTTATAAGTGGATATGGACTAGTTAAATTTTTTTTTTTTTTTTTTATGAACGATATAATTTTCTTAATTACTTTTTATTTTTGGTACATAATGTGGTTGTAAGCACCTTACTACTCTTGGTGCAATTAATTTAACTTGATGAGCTACCAATAACAAAATTGATAAAATCATTTATATGATGCTTAGAGAGTATATTAATATTTTTTATAATATACAATCTAATTACTAAAGTAATTTTACAATAATTAAGTATGCTATTTAATTGTATTCTAAAATCATTTATAATAATTAAGCATCTTGTTTCATTTTTTTTTTAAATTATGTTCACAAGAATTGGTCACTTTTTTTAGTTAGGATTTATATTCACAAATAATTGGTATGAAGTTCACAATATCTATTAATCATTATCAACTCAAGGTGAAAATTGCAAATGAAAAAAATTATCAATTAAATACCTTGTTGATCTATTCGTTGGAAATTTGGAATACCTAAATGGAGATGCAACAAAACAATTCAGGAAACAAACCAAAAACCTGTAAAGGAGTTCTTTACTTTTTGTTCAGAATGTAAATATATTACATATATTAGGGTTTCCAAACCAGTTTTAGAAAGTCATTTTCCATGCCAAATCAAACTACTGTGGTAATTAGATAGCCATAGCTATACCTGTGGGCCTCATATATTATAACATTAGAGCTGATAGTTTTTTATTTCTATTCGTATAAGTAACATTGAATTTTCATTGAAACAAAACGAAAAAAACACAATGCCCAAGGTCAATGGTTTGATTGGCAGCATTATTGAGTTATGCACTTTGGTTAGCTGAAAGCATGGCTGATTGGACGCAAAGTAAAAGTTTTAACTTGATACTGTCTTTCCTCTCTAATAAGATGTAAAAGTTTTTACTTGATATTGTCTTTCTTTCCTCTCTAATAAGATGCAAAAGTTTTAACTTGATATTGTCTTTCATCTTGGTATAATGAATTTTGGAATATTACGAGTAATTTTTTTATAGACACTTACATTAATGAATATAGAAAAATAAAATAAATGAACATTTTATACATTCAAAGAATTATACTTTTTGCATTAGAGTAGCTAGGTGCTCTATATCTTACTATGTAGGAGATGATGTTATGTAAAATGAGCAATTATAATCCACATCACAAAAAAATAGCATGCCAACTCATAAAATAAAAAAATTAAAACCATCATATATCCATCTAAAACCCGGATCTATCAAGCAATTAGAGGCATCCAATTTTTTGAGGTGTAAATTTGTTTATCTTAAATTTTTTACATATCAAGAAAAAAATTTACACCTCAAGAAATTGGATCCAACATTAGAGATTCAATAACATGAGCACTTAGATTGAAAAGTAGTAGCTAATAAAGTCAAAATGACCAATGTTGCCTCCTTATTTTAGTAGGCAGCTATGATACCTAAAGCATGGCATTTCTACTAGAAAATAAGGAAAAAAAACCTACATCCTTCTTTGGCATCTTTATATATTTCAATAATCTAGATGCATTCTTTGACATCTTTATATATTCCAATAATCTAGATACATTCTTTGGCATCTTTATATATTCCAATCTAACAAAATCTAGATGCCTCCAAATGACGTGGGATTGTAAACTATATAGTCAATTCTTTTACTACTGAGAAAACAATTTGTTTATGCACTAAATTTTTTATTTGAGGTAGTCTTCATTGATATGTTGATCAGCCTTTACTGGATTGGGAATATCTGTCTCTTGTGAGCCCTATGGCATGTCTCCTTATCTCCACAAAAGTAGTTGCCTTATTATTTGACATTGGCATTGCTTTCTTCTTTGACATTGGCATTTGGTCATGAAGATCATTTGGAATGTTATTCCAAAAACCCTTTGTAGCTGAAATTATTATCAAAAGGTTTTTGAAAATGCTTATGCTCATCACATTTTTGAAAACAGTCACATGAGACAACTGTTTCTAAATGAGGAGATGATGACCAAGATGTATAAGACATGTTTTTCTCTTGCATTTTCTCAAGGCACAATACCAACTGCAAAACCCACCCCAAACTATATGTTAGTAAAAACAAATATTCATCTCTCCTCTTTGCAAATATAAAGAGGAAAAAAAGACAATCAAAATCCATGATGATATATATACCTGTGATTCCAAATAATCCTAGCAAATGTGAAAGGTTTAATGTGGTTTTGGCATGTGCTCTATCCACTGGCCCAAATACAAAACTTGTGAGTAACATCCCTTTTGAACAAAACCACAAAAACGACTCAGGAGAACATTCCAATTTCAGTAAACATCAATAACACATTCCAAGAAAAACTAGCAACATATCAAAGATGAAAAAACTGAATATTAAAAAAACAAAATCAGAAAAACTTTTATCAATCTTGCCTTCATCCACGGTCTCATATCAAACATGAAAGAACTAAATATAAAAGAAAAAACAGAAAAAACTTTATCAATCTTGCCTTCATTCACTGTGTCCTTCAATTCCTTGTGTACCTGTTACGTACAGAACTTTGAATTTTCAGTTAGACCCACAGAAATGCACATGTCTATTAGTGTGAACTTATTTATAGAGCTAGGTTTCTATCCAAACTTGTAAATAAACACATAATTATGTATAGGGCATAAAAATACAATTAAATATCTAGAAATGATCATTAGATTTTCATTTACTGCATAAATCTCTATAATTTTATAGTTTTATAATAAAAATAAATCTCTATAATTTTATAGTTTTATAATAAAAATAAATCATTTTTGATAGAAATAAATAGAAACTAACATTGTAAGGATGCAGTTCAACTTTCCAATCCAGTAAAGCTTTTTTTTCCAACGAAGATCAAAAGGCTCCAATGCTATAAATCCATCTTCACCAATGAATTCTGAATCAAGATGATGATAAATAGACCTATTTTCTCAATCAAACTGGGAAATAAACCCATTTTATAAAAACCTGGAGCTATCACAACACTGAAGCAACTACATCAATTTTGTTTAATCCAAACAGAAACTCTCCATTTTATCCATACAAACATAGAAAAAACAGTCAATTATTTCTATTGGACAACAACAAAAACCCTTCAATCTGATTACTCTCTTCCCACAGGTTTGTATTTTATATAGCCTACCGATGAGTGTGGGCGGGCATTTACCGATAATCTTTCTTCCTTTTCCGGTGATTTTTCGCTGGAATATGGAGATTCCAAATCGATTTTCCCCTGTTTTACTTAGAACCTTGCATATTCGAATACCTTGCATATTCGAATGTGATTTTAGGGTTCTTTAAGGGTGGTTAGCCCTGTCAGATCTCTACCATATATTGAAGTGACAGGTTTCAAGGTCTCTAACAAGAAACTGTTAGGGTTTTCCGGAGGTGCATAAGGTGTGGCCTAATTTCCAACTAATGTGTCATTCGTTTACGATCCTGTCCAAATATGATGGAAAAATATTTGTCACATTTTTAAAGATAATTTTTATTTAAAATAAAATTAAATGTCAATAATAAAATATTTACTAAAAATATTTATAAAATTTTTATTTAAAACACTAGTTAATATTTAAAATAAAACATTCTATTTGAACAACTATTGCTAAAAGAAAATTATTTGTTGGAAATCAATGCTAAAACATTTTAATATTTCAAGAAAATATTTCATAATACCATTAAAGCATATAAAAATATAAAAATAAAAATATATTATTGATATTAAAATGATTAATTGAATAGAAATATTAATGTCCAACACAGCTCCTCCTTACTTTCAACTGCTACTGCGTATTGACTACATTCATACACTAAAAATATAACTGAAAGTTTTGCTCCTCCTTATTTTCAACTACTACTCCTTACTTTCAACTACTACTGAGTATTGACTACATTCATACACTAAAAATATAACTAAAAGTTTTAGTTCATGTTTTAAATAATGTTTATGAATGGAAAATTATAATTGCAATTCATTATTATTTTATAATTAAACATAAAAATGTTAATAACGAATTAATAAAAAATTAAGATAAAATTTTTATTGTACCTAGAGGAGTGAGGTGTTTTACAGTTCAGTATGGAGGAGATGTTGAAACCTAACTTAACTTTATCATAACCAAGAAAATTCATGTCACCTAATAAAATAAAAAAATTATAAAAAGTAATTAAAAAAATCCATTTCCAAAATAGAAAAGTAAAACTTAAACCTCAATCTATCAAGCAAGAGAGGAATCGGATTTCTTGAGTTTAAGATTAAAAAAAACTACACCTCAAGAAATTGGATCCCTATCTATGCTTTGAAATCTAAATTGAGATGTTGCATTATGTTTAGACATAATGAATTAAAATGCAATTTTAATGTAGATTATTAAAAACAATTAGCTAATGTTTAGATAATACAGTTAAAAATATTGTCACTTATTAAAATTAATAATTGTTTTTTAATATGCAAAAATTACATTTTTTTTCAATAATAAATCAAAGAAGTACTTGTCTAGATACCAGAGTGATCCTTGATTGAAATTGACCAAGAGACATTACACTGTTTCAAAAACTTAGTAAAAAAATCATTCCATTCATTTGTGAAATAGGGAAAAAGCATAGGATGCTGCCATGAAGCCCACAAAACCATTTTATTTATAAACTTAATTAGAGATTACAACACTATTATCTTAAAATTTTGTTAGGGTAATCTTATCAAATAAGATATTTGAATATGAAAAAGTCAATTATTGTAGGTTTAAGTGTTACAGAGAAAATGAATTAAGAATAATTATTTTCGCATTATTATAAGTGACTATATAAAACATTTGAATCCTACACCAATATTATTTTTTAAACGAAACAGATTTTATGAATATGATCTTGCATGACAACACTTTTTCCTCCTTATGATGGAGTGTTACTAGTGATTCCTTATGATGGAGTGTTACTAGTGATTACCATTGAAGAATTTTTTTGACTTCTCCATATTATATAAATTCATCTACAATGCTATAATGCCACCGTGTTTTATGGATAAGAATATGATTTAGTAAACTAAAAGTGACAAATTACATTTGAATACTTGAAGAATGTGTTTACTCGAGTGACAAATTGCTATATTAATCCAATTAATTAATTAATTAATTGTCACCTCAACGAAACTCTGGATTGTTTTGACCACTTAATTATTTTTGCCACTTAAACAACTTCCACCTCCACTTGTTTGGTCATAGTATAGGGTGAACAAAGGATATGATATATGAGGGAGGAAATGAGCCTAAAACGGAGGAAAGATATCACAACAAATTATCTTTAAAGAGTATATTAAGTAGGCCAAAACATTGCATAATATATAGAGGTAGGGGAGACATACACATTGATGAATCTTGACTAGGGTGGAGCCCTATTGAATAAGGCATTAATTTTAGTCTTAACTTAAGCAACAAAAGGGGAATCATTTAGAACCACATATAATGTTTGGTGCAAGGAAGGAGAGAAAGAACATGGAAGAAACAAAAGGGTGTAGAGAGAAGATTATTAAAGGTATAAGGTTTCCATTGGTATTTTAGAGGCAAATTGAGAGGCAAATTGAGGGAGAAAAGAGAGGGAGAAAAGAGAATGATGTCAAAATAAAGGGTGATGAAATGACCAAGGAATAGTTTGGGTCTACTCAAAGAAGAAGACACATAGCATGAACACCATGAGGGAAGGGGGAAAGGAAGGAAAGGTTCCTTCCCCAAGTGAATAAGGGGATAAATAAGGTCCAAGGAAAATCTTGCAATGAGTAAGATGAGAGAGAAATATTCCAAAAAGTAGAGGAATCCATGGATGGGAACATCCATGAAAATGTACTTGAGTGAAGTAGAAATGTGTTGAAAGTTCAAGCATGGGATAAGAAAAAGAGCTAGTTGAAGCAAAGGATGAATAAACAAGAGGGATTGAAGTAAGGGATCAAGGAATTATTGTTGAAGGTGGAACAAGGGGTCTCTTCATATCTTGAAAGGGCTGAAGGAAGAATCTAGCTTTAGAATCTCACATTTATTACCTTTAAATTTTTTATTCCATGCATGAAATATCTTATCATCTAGTTTGAGTCTTAAGGTTGTATGTTAAAATAGACATGAAGTATTGATGGTTAAATGGCCACATGAGTCTTTTATGCTAGTGTAGTGTAGGTTTAAGGAAATATTTGAGGCATGGTCATGAGAACACTAAGGTTGATATCCCCAAATATCATGACCAATAGGAGATGTTGAATATGCATGTTCCTAACCATTTGTGTAATGGATTCTATGTAAAATTATCTTGAAGGAGCCATGAAAATTTCATGAAAACCTTAGCAATAACCAATTATTTGTTTCATGTTTAAAGGAGGTGCCAAAATATCTCCATGGTAAATTTGGTTCATGTTTAAAAAATGAATAAAATTACCTATATGCAATATGAAATGTTAGAACTACTCTTGTCCCAGTCAATATTTATGAAATTCTTGCAATATGAGAGGTGCATTTTGGAATTCCTAGTCTCAATCAATGTCTTAATTAGTGTTGTTTCAATGGAAACAATGTATGGTAGCTGTGATTTATTTGCATAGGTGCAAGTGTTATTTCATGTGAGTAATGGTGATAAATAAGTCGACTGTTGGGTTTGACTAAAATTTAACTAATGGTCTTTAATAGTAGTGTAGTTTTCTTTCAAGTTTTCAATATCTCCACTCATTAACAAGTGAGTTCTATAGGGTTTGGCCATGCTAGTTTTGAACCATGAATCAATCAATAATATTCAATCATCCATGTGTTACTATAGGATTGAAAAAAATCGGTAGCATTGATGCTTGTTGTCATATTGTTGGAAAAAAAACTTGCATATATATATATATATATATATATATATATATATATATATATAATTGAGATATGAAATTAAAATTTAAACAAAAATTTTAAAATTATGGTTGCATACCTATTTTCAGTCAATAAAACTTTATATATATATATATATATAAACAAGCTCACTAACCTCTCACTTTAGATGCCATGATCAAAGGTGGAAAGCATTGGCTTGCTTGAGACCTTGGCCAAGGGTTGCTAAGAGCTCAATTGAGGGTGCACTATGGAAAGCATTGAAAAATAAGATGGTTGTATGTTTTTTTTGTTTATATAAAAGAAAACCTTTGATCGAGCTCTAGGAGCTCAATTGAGAGTTTGTTTAACCCAAGAAGGACCTCTATTGAGGGTTTTCCTTTGCTTCCACAATCCCACAATTAAGGGCTTATTCAAGCACATAATCAAGCTATTATAGCTCAATCAACGACTTAAAAATGCCTCAATCGAGGGTTGATAAAACCTGTTTTCTTGGATTTCCTTGCCAAAAAGTGTTATCTAGCTTCATTGATTGACCAATAAGGCATCAAGGCCTCACATGGTGGTTCCAGAATGAGCAGTTTGTTATCCTCAAAAGTCTGCACATATAGATACAGGAATTTCACTAACAAATTTACATGAGCATAATCATGTTAAGGACTGATCATTGAGTTGGAACATACTTTCTCTATTGTTATTTCATAGATATTCTTGTGTATCCGTAAAGCAACAATAGAAGTGGTATGATGACCATGATATAGGATCGATACCAACTAGCATTTGGTGCACAAAGTCTTTGTTTTCCCTCTAAGAAAAGTAATCAGTTGTGTCCATTAATTCCATTTGTACGAGTTCACTTATTGGGTAGAATCTAATGCATAGTAAGAAAGTGCAAGGATGAGTTTATAAGAGTACTCCTAAGCAATAACTTAAGGAAGGGGATATTGGAGCAATTTTTCACTTATTGGGTAGAAATCTAATGCATAACAAGAAAGTGCAAGGATGAGTTTAGAAGAGTACTCCTAGGAAATAACTTAAGGAAAGGGATATTGGGGCAACTTTTAACCATTAGCTAGGTAAAATCTGTAGCAAATAAAAATTGGCACAATGTATGGGTGAAGTACATCAATACACGAAGACGAAGAAGATAAGGAAAAATACTAATACAAAATGGACATACAAGCTCGTATCCATGATTGTCTAACTTATCTAGATGGTTGTAAATCTCAAAAAATCACATCAAGTTTTATGTTTCTATAAGAGGAATGCCCTATTGTATAATTATGCATCAGTTTTAACTTAGATAATTAAAACATAGTTATTTATGTTATTTCAGCTATATATTGATTTACCAAATTTGGAGATCCTTTTATTGTGGTGCAAAGAGTCGCATATGTTGAAAACATCTTAACTAATGTGTCATTGTCTTTCTAGTTGTTGGAATGCTTTTTTATTATATAAAAAAAAACAAAACAAAACAAAAGCCTTAACCAATGAACTTATCATTGCCATTTCTTCTAATTAGTAAACTTACCATTGTCATTTCTCATTGAGTAAGTTATCATCTCCCATCTTTTGTCATTATAATGAGTAAACTATCATCTCTCGTCTTTCAAATAGCTTATGGGATAAGGAGTATTTAATTCTTTTTTCATTTTTTAAGCAGGAAAATAATGAAAATTTATTCATGAAAATCTATCAAATTTAATTTTACAATTTCATAAATCTCAAATTAAAATGGATACTCTAAACCATATAGATAGATGAAATTTGTTATGTCAACTACTAATTTTCTGATTTCAATAATTATATGTCCACTAGATTCTAGGGACTTCATTGACTCATAAGGCAATAAACGTGCCTCTTTTGCTATGCCATTAATTTTTTCAAAAAGATGTTCACAAATTTTTTCTACATAATTTTTCAAACATAATTGCCAATGATTTTTATGGAAGCATTATATATTACTATTATTATCGACAAAATGTCATCACCTTTTAAAAGTATATTCCTATCATTCAAAATGTTAATCAATCCTAAGAAACATAACTCTTTAGAGGTTATTTTCAATGTAGTTAAATAAACATAAACAAGGTGAATTTTAGATGTAATATAAGAGAGATATGTTGAATGTATGTAATGTAAATAAAATAATAAAAAAGATAGATAGACAAATAGATAAGGGAGTAAGTTAAAAAGTAGACAAACTCAACTATTTTTTCGTCAAAATTTTTCCCCAAATCTAGTAGTAATTTTGCTAGAAGTTATAGTTCCACCTAATTGATGGGAACTTTTAACATGGAACATTGCCCTTGAAAAACAACTTGCTAGCAAGATTGAGTTTGTCCACTTGTTAGCTTAATCCAATATGTAAGCACAAAGGGTTGAACTATGCATACTTTCCATTTAGATATTCTATGGTACTCTTTTAAGAAGGCTAAACATTTTATGTTTTTGACATTTTCTAGTTTCCCTTAATCAGATTTTGAATAGGCAATCACTATTGAAATCACAATTTTGGATTGATGAAATTGTTGATTTTAATGCAGAAATAGATTCAGTACCCTTGAATGCCCCTATTTCAATAGGACTATGCAATGTTAACATCTAATATTTGCAATCTATTGGTCTAAAATGATTCTTACTTGATTTAAAGCTAAACATGCCAATTTCCTTTCCCGATATTTTAAATAATTAAAAACAAACAATTCATTACATGTTTAGATTATTTGATTTTTCTATACATCTCAACTAAAATAGAACTATATTAACTTCAATACAATATGATGACAATTAGTAATAGCCAATCATGCATACTCTTAAAAAAAACATGTCTTTATAATAATAATAATAGTAATAATAATAATTTATTTTTAAGGTCATTCTTAAGTGAGACACGTTTATGGGACAAAGGCCCCTATGCGCAACAATTTAGGTGTTAAAGTTTACAAAGGTGCACATAACCTACCCCTCCAGATTTGAATGTGTGACCTCTCAGGAAGAAACATGTGTTCTTAACCATTAAGCTTACTCAAACTATTAATCCTAAATATTAGTTATATTTTTTTTAAAGAAAAATCACCCTTATTAGATAATTATACCACCCACATATTTCTCGTATCAAATTATCTTTTACATAAATGTGTTTCGACATTACATATACACACACCTCACCTCTTATAGGAGCATTATATCAAATTATCTTTTACATAAATGTGCTTCTACACCAACATAGATCCATCTTAAACCCGTATCTATCAAGCACCGAGAGGGATCCAATTTCTTGAGGTGTATTTCTTTCTATAAATTTAAACTCAAGAAATTTAATCTGTCTTGATTGATAGATCCGGGTTTAATTTTTTATTTTTTATTTTATAAATGAACATCTATTTTTTAATCACTTTTCATAATATTTTATTTTATGAGCCGACATGGATTTTTTTTAAATACTTTCCATAATTTTACTTTTTTTTACATTTTAATTAATGGCCAACAATACATTTTACTTTTTTACTTTTCATTACATTTTACTTTTTTACTTTTCATTACATTTTACTTTTTTACTTTTCATTAAATACTTTCCATCGCTGAAATAATATTATTTTTTATTATTATTATGTTAAAGACAAACTTTATTTATTATGGCCGACTATAAGGACAAACGTTACAGGATCTCCCCCATACTGGGCTGTAGAGCATCTCGTTTCACTCGGTGCAATTACATATACAAACCTCACCTCTCATAGGAGCGCTATATGCAAGAAATAGATTTAGTACCCTTGAATGGCCCTATTGCAATAGGATTATGCAATGTTAACATCTAATATTTGCAATCTATTAGTCCAAAATGATTCTTACTTGATTTAAAGCTAAAAATGCCAATTTCCTTTCCCGATATTTTAAATAATTAAAAAAAAACAATTCATTATATGTTTAGATTATTTTATTTTTCTATACATCTCAACTAAAATAGAACTATATTAACTTCAATACAATATGATGACAATTAGTAATAGCCAATCATGCATACTCTTAAAAAAAACATGTGTTGATAATAATAATAATAATTTATTTTTAAGGTCATTCTTAAGCGAGACACGTTTATGGGACAAAGGCCCCTATGCGCAACAATTTAGGTGTTAAATTTTACACTGAGTGAAACAAGGTGCTCTACAACCCAGTATGGGGGAGATCCTGTAACGTTTGTCCATGTTTGTCCTTATAGTCAGCCATAATAAATAAAGTTTGTCTTTAACATAATAATAATAAAAAAATAATATTATTTCGGCAATGGAAATTATTTAATGAAAAGTAAAAAAGTAAAATGTATTGTCGGTCATTAATTAAAATGTTAAAAAAAATAAATTTAAGGAAAGTATTTAAAAAAAATCCATGTCGGCTCATAAAATAAAATATTATGAAAAGTGATTAAAAAATAGATGTTCGTTTATAAAATAAAAAATTAAAACTTAAACCCGGATCTATCAATCAAGAGAGATTAAATTTCTTGAGTTTAAATTTTAAAAAAGAAATACACCTCAAGAAATTGAATCCCTCTCGGTGCTTGATAGATATGGGTTTAAGATGGATTTTGAATAGGCAATCACTATTGAAATCACAATTTTGGATTGATGAAATTGTTGATTTTAATGCAGAAATAGATTCAGTACCCTTGAATGCCCCTATTGCAATAGGATTATGCAATGTTAACATCTAATATTTGCAATCTATCTGTCTAAAATGATTCTTACTTTATTTAAAGCTAAAAATGCCAATTTCCTTTCCCAATATTTTAAATAATTAAAAAAAACAATTCATTACATGTTTAGATTATTTGATTTTTCTATATGTCTCAACTAAAATAGAACTATATTAACTTCAATACAATATGATGACAATTAGTAATAGCCAATCATGCATACTCTTAAAAAAAACATGTGTTTATAATAATAATAATAATTTATTTTTAAGGTCATTCTTAAGCGAGATATGTTTATGAGACAAAGGCCCCTATGTGCAACAATTTAGGTGTTAAAGTTTACAAAGGTGCACATAACCTACCCCTCCAGATTTGAATGTGTGACCTCTTAGGAAGAAACATGTGTTCTTAACCATTAAGCTTACTCAAACTATTAATCCTAAATATTATGAGTTATATTTTTTTTAAAGAAAAATCACCCTTATTAGATAATTATACCACCCACATATTTCTCGTATCAAATTATCTTTTACATAAATGTGCTTCTACATTACATATACACACACCTCACCTCTTATAGGATCGTTATATCAAATTATCTTTTACATAAATGTGCTTCTACACCAACATAGATCCATCTTAAACCCATATCTATCAAGCACCGAGAGGGATCCAATTTCTTGAGGTGTATTTCTTTTTTTAAATTTAAACTCAAGAAATTTAATCTCTCTTGATTGATAGATCTGGGTTTAAGTTTTAATTTTTTATTTTATAAACAGACATCTATTTTTTAATCACTTTTCATAATATTTTATTTTATGAGCCCACATGAATTTTTTTTAAATACTTTCCATAATTTTACTTTTTTTACATTTTAAAATTAATGGCCGACAATACATTTTATTTTTTTACTTTTCATTACATTTTACTTTTTTACTTTTCATTAAATACTTTCCATCGCCGAAATAATATTAATTTTATTTTTATGTTAAAGACAAACTTTATTTATTATGGCCGACTATAAGGACAAACATGGACAAATGTTATAGGATCTCCCCCATACTGGGTTGTAGAGCACCTCGTTTCACTCGGTGCAATTACATATACACACCTCACCTCTTATAGGAGCGCTATACGCAAGAAATAGATTCAGTACCCTTGAATGCCCCTATTGTAATAGGATTATGCAATGTTAACATCTAATATTTGCAATCTATCAGTCTAAAATGATTCTTACTTGATTTAAAGCTAAAAATGCCAATTTCCTTTCCCGATATTTTAAATAATTAAAAAAAAAAATTCATTACATGTTTAGATTATTTGATTTTTCTATACATCTCAACTAAAATAGAATTATATTAACTTCAATACAATATGATGACAATTAGTAATAGCCAATTATGCATACTCTTAAAAAAAAACATGTGTTTATAATAATAATAATTTATTTTTAAGGTCATTCTTAAGCAAAAAAAACATCTGTTTATAATAACCAGCTTAGATCCAAATCCTAGGCTCTATCAAGCGCCGAGAGGGATCAAATCTCCTGAAGTGCAAACCTCTCCTTGAATAGCTCCTTGAATGCAATACATGAGCCACCTAATCCTAAGCTCTAAAGTCTCATATTTACTTTTTACTTTGTATTAAAAGTAGAAAATAAAGTCTCTAGTTTAAATCTCATATTTACTTTTTACTTTGTATTATTTTTTTTGTTTATGCAGACATAATATTTACCACCTAATCCTAAGCTTTAAAGTCTCTAGTTTAAGTCTCATATTTGCTTTTTAGTTTGTATTATTTTGTTTTGTTTATTGCCGACATAATATTTATTACTTTTTACTTTGTATTGTTCTTTTTTTGTTTACTTTGTATTATTTTGTTACTGGACAAACACTCGACTCACAAGATCTCCCCCATAATAGGCTGTAGAGCGCCTCTCGACACAATAATAATAATTTATTTTTAAGGTCATTCTTAAGTGAGACACGTTTATGGGACAAAGGCCCCTATGCGCAACAATTTAGGTGTTAAATTTTACAAAGGTGCACATAACCTACCCCTCCAGATTTGAATGTGTGACCTCTTAGGAAGAAACATGTGTTCTTAACCATTAAGCTTACTCAAACTATTAATCCTAAATATTATGAGTTATTTTTTTTTAACGAAAAATCACACTTATTAGATAAATTATCTTTTACATAAATGTGCTTCTACATTACATATACACACACCTCGCCACTTATAGGAGTGTTATATCAAATTATCTTTTACATAAATGTGCTTCTACACCAGCATAGATCCATCTTAAACCCGTATCTATCAAGCACCGAGAGGGATCCAATTTCTTGAGGTGTATTTATTTTTTAAAATTTAAACTCAAGAAATTTAATCTCTCTTGATTGATAGATGCGAGTTTAAGTTTTAAGTTTTTATTTTATAAAGGAACATCTATTTTTTAATCACTTTTCATAATATTTTATTTTATGAGCCGACGTGGATTTTTTTTAAATACTTTCCATAATTTTACCTTTTTTTTACATTTTAATTAATGGCCGACAATACATTTTACTTTTTTACGTTTCATTACATTTTACTCTTTTATTTTTCATTAAATACTTTCCATCGCCGAAATAATTTTTTTTTTTTATTAAAGACAAACTTTATTTATTATGGCCTACTATAAGGACAAACATGGACAAACGTTACAGGATATCCCCCATAGAGCACCTCATTTTACAGGATCTCCCCCATACTGGACATGGATTTTTTTTAAATACTTTCCATAATTTTATTTTTTTTTACATTTTAATTAATGGCCGACAATACATTTTACTTTTTTACTTTTCATTAAATACTTTCCATCGCCGAAATAATATTATTTTACATATAATATAAGAGAGATATGTTGAATGTATGTAATGTAAATAAAATAATAAAAAAGATAGATAGACAAATAGATAAGGGAGTAAGTTAAAAAGTAGACAAACTCAACCATTTTTTCGTCAAAATTCTTCCCCAAATCTAGTAGTAATTTTGCTAGAAGTTATAGTTCCACCTAATTGATGGGAACTTTTAACATGGAACATTGCCCTTGAAAAAGAACTTGCTAGCAAGATTGAGTTTGTCCACTTTTTAGCTTAATCCAATATGTAAGCACAAAGGGTTGAACTATGCATACTTTCCATTTAGATATTCTATGGTACTACTCTTTTAAGAAGGCTAAACATTTTATGTTTTTGACCTTTTCTAGTTTTCCTTAATCAGATTTTGAATAGGAAATCACTATTGAAATCACAATTTTAGATAGATGAAATTGTTGATTTTAATGTAGAAATAGATTCAGTACCCTTGAATGCCCCTATTGCAATAGGATTATGCAATGTTAACATCTAATATTTGCTATCTATCAGTCTAAAATGATTCTTACTTATTTAAAGCTAAAAATTCCAATTTCCTTTCCCAATATTTTAAATAATTAAAAAAAAAACAATTCATTACATGTTTAGATTATTTGATTTTTGTATACATATCAACTAAAATAGAACTATATTAACTTCAATACAATATGATGACAATTAGTAATAGCCAATCATGCATACTCTTAAAAAAAACATGTATTTATAATAATAATAATAATTTATTTTTAAGGTCATTCTTAAGTGAGACACGTTTATGGGACAAAGGCCCCTATGCGCAACAATTTAGTTGTTAAAGTTTACAAAGGTGCACATAACCTACCCCTCCAGATTTGAATGTGTGACCTCTTAGGAAGAAACTTGTGTTCTTAACTATTAAGCTTACGCAAACTATTAATCCTAAATATTATGAGTTATATTTTTTTAAAGAAAAATCACCCTTATTAGATAATTATACCATCTCATATCAAATTATCTTTTACATAAATGTGCTTCTACATTACATATACACACACCTCACCTCTTATAGGAGTGTTATATCAAATTATCTTTTACATAAATGTGCTTCTTTACCAGCATAGATCCATCTTAAACCCGTATCTATCAAGCACCGAGAGGGATCCAATTTCTTGAGGTGTATTTCTTTTTTTAAATTTAAACTCAAGAAATTTAATCTCTCTTGATTATAGATCTGGGTTTAAGTTTTAATTTTTTATTTTATAAATGAACATCTATTTTGTAATCACTTTTCATAATATTTTATTTTATGAACCGACATGGATTTTTTTTAAATACTTTCCATAATTTAATTTTTTTTACATTTTAATTAATGGCCGACAATACATTTTACTTTTTTACTTTTCATTACATTTTACTTTTTTACTTTTCATTAAATACTTTCCATCGCCGAAATAATATTAATTTTTTTTATTATTATGTTAAAGATAAACTTTATTTATTATGGCGGACTATAAGGACAAACATGGACAAACGTTACAGGATGTCCCCCATACTGGGTTGTAGAGCACCTTGTTTCACTCGGTGCAATTACATATACACACCTCACCTCTTATAGGAGTGCTATATGCAAGAAATAGATTCAATACCCTTGAATGCCCCTATTGCAATAGGATTATGCAATGTTAACGTCTAATATTTGCAATCTATTAGTCTAAAATGATTCTTACTTGATTTAAAGCTAAAAATGCCAATTTCCTTTCCCGATATTTTAAATAATTAAAAAAAAAACAATTCATTACATGTTTAGATTATTTGATTTTTCTATACATCTCAACTAAAATAGAACTATATTAACTTCAATACAATATGATGACAATTAGTAATAGCCAATCATGCATACTCTTAAAAAAAACATGTGTTTATAATAATAATAATAATTTATTTTTAAGGTCATTGTTAAGCGAGACAGGTTTATGGGACAAATGCCCCTATGCGCAACAATTTAGGTGTTAAAGTTTACACTGAGTGAAACGAGGTGCTCTACAACCCAGTATAGGGGAGATCCTGTAACGTTTGTCCATGTTTGTTCTTATAGTCGGCCATAATAAATAAAGTTTGTCTTTAACATAATAATAATAAAAAATAATATTATTTCGGCGATGGAAAATATTTAATGAAAAGTAAAAAAGTAAAATGTAATGAAAAGTAAAAAAATAAACAAACTTCAGTGACCAAATTCCATAAGCCAAATAAAAAACATAACTACCTCCAACGATAATAGGACTCATATATGATTGCCAAGCACTCTACTATAGTAATCTACTAACATGACTTTTAAAATCTCCACCATAAAACTTTGACTATAAAGTGCATTATTACAGTCCTCCAAAATGACTTCAAAGGAAATGACATATACATATCTATAAGACAATAAACCTGACAAAAATCCTGACATTTCTAAAAGACAACTTTAATAAGCCTAGCAGGAACCTGAAGAAAGTAATATGTTCTCTATAAATTATTCATAAAAAAAAGGCATCCTTCACCTTTTTCAATGTCGTTTTGCACATTCTAGTGATTGAGCATTAAAATGCATGTAGATATGCGTGGAAGACAAGAAATGGAAATTTTGTTTCAATACTCTGATTATGTTCATCAAATTTTCAAATATAGTCACTTGCAGATTTGCATTTCTAGCAGCCCACTCCAGTATGAATTTGGAGTCTCCAGTAATCTGTAGAGACAATATATGTTTTATTTGAGGAAAGTAAAGTGATCCCCAAAATGTTCATAGCTTCACTTTTGTATTAGTGCCCACTCCACAATCCATCCACGGGAGAAAATAATGAATGAAACCCCGAAGCTCAACCAAATCACCAATTTCCAAACCAAAACGATGGAAAACTAGAAAGATCGCAAGACAAATCACAATATATCCCACATAGATAAAAGGTTATTCAAGAACCACAAATAAACATATGAATATTAATTTATCTTATTGATTTGCCAATAACAAGGTAGATAAGATGACTTATATAATGCCAAGAGAGTATATTAATATTTTTATAATATACACTCTAATTACGAATAATTGTTTAAAAAACTAATTTTATGAGTACCTTGTTTCATACTTTTTTTAGAATTTATCTACACAAATAACTGGTCACTTTTTTGGTTAATATTTATATTCACAAATAATTGGTCTTAAGTTTACAATATCTATTAATCATCAACTTAAGGTGAAAAATGCAGATGCAGCCATAAAAAAACCTATGATTAAGTACCTCGTTTAATATCTTTGTAAGGACCTATTCGTTGTGAATTATTAATCATTATAACTCATGGCGAAATGGAGATACAACACAACAATTCAGGAAACAAACCAAAAACTAGGTCTAAAATCTGTCAAAGAGTTCTTTGCTCTTTGGTCAGTATGTGAATATATTACATATATTTGGGTTTCCAAACAAGTTTTAGAAAGTCATTTTCCAGGCCAAATTATACTACTGTGGTAATTAGATGGACCCAGCTATACCTGTAGGCTTGATATATTATAAAGCTATACCTGTAGGCCTGATATATTATAAAATTAGAGCTGGTGGTTTTTCGTATAGCATTTAATTTTCATCGAAACAAAACAAAAACGCACAATGCCCCTAACCTTAGCCAATGGCTGGATTGGCTACATTATTAAGTTTTGCTCTTGGGTTGGCTGAAATCATGGCTGATTGGACTCAATATGAAGATCCTGGGGTTGTGAAAGAGTGTTAGAGTTGGGAAAGAGTGCATATAACAGATATATAAAAATATGTTATCAAAAGAAATTCATATAAATGATATAGCAGGTCTTTAATAGCGAACTTTGAGCAAATTTTTCTCTCCATGGTGGATATATTATATATATTTTTCATTATTAAGTCAGTTTACTAGATGCAAAAGTTTTAATTTGGTATTGTCTTTGGTATTTAATTCAGAAAAATAATCAGTAGCTAGGTGCTTTACATTCCACTATGTAGGAGATGTTGTTATGTAAATGAGTAATTATAATCCACATCTTATAAAAATAACATTTCAACTCAGAAAATAAAAAAAATTAAAACCATTATACATCTCTCTAAAACCAGGATCCATCAAACACATAGAGCCAAGATTCAATAACACGAGTAAGTTAATTGAAAAACATCAACTAATAAAGTCAAAATAACCAATGTTGCCTCCTTATTTTAGTAGGCAACTATGATACCTAAAGCATATCATTTCTACTAAAAAATAGGAAAAAAAAAACATAGCTTCTTTATATATTCCAATAATTTGGATGCATTCTTTGGCATCTGTATATATTCTGGATGCATTTTTCAGCATGTGTATAAATTCCAATTTCTTCGACATCTTTATATATTCCAATGTAACAAATTCTAGATGCCTCCAAATGACATGGGATTATAAACTGTTTATGGTAAACTTCTTTATTGCTGAAAGAACAGATATTTTTATGTACTCGAAGTAGTTTTCATTGATATGTTGATCAGCCTTTAATGGATTCAGAATATCTGTTTCTTATGCCTTATTCTTTGACATTGGCATTTGGTCATGAAAATCATTTGGAATGTTACTGCAAAAACTTTTTGTAGCTGAAATTATTATCATAACATTTTTCAAAATGCTTATGCTCATCACATTTTTGAAAACCATCACATGAGGCAACTGTTTCTAAATGGGGAGATGATGAACAAGATGTATAAGCAGTGTTTTTCTCTTGTCTTTGCTCAATGCACAATACCAACTGCAAAATCCACCCAAAACTATATGTCAAAAATATCAGTCTCTCCTCTTTGCAAATCTCCTCTTTGCAAATATAAAGAGGGAAAAAAAACAATCAAAATCCTAAATGATATATGTACCCATGAGTCCAAATAATTCTTACAAATGTGCAAAATTTAATGTTGTTTTTTGCATGTGCTCTACCCATTGGCCCAATACAAAACCACAAAAACAATTTATAAGAACATTCCAATTTGAGTGAAATCCATCAATCATACATTCCAAGAAAAACTAGCAACATATCAAACATGAAAATTTTGAATATTAAAAAAACAAAAAAACAAAAACTTGTATTAATCCTGCCTTCATCCATGGTCTCATATCAAACTATTATCAATCTTATTGTCATCCAGTGTGTCATATCAAACATGAAAAATCCGAATATTGGCTCCATCCAGTGTTTCCTTCAATTCTGTGTGTACCTGCAATGGACAGAACTTTGAATTTTCAGTTAGATCCACATAAATGCTCATGTGTGTTGGTGTGAACTTATTTACTATTCAAAAATTCTATTGCATCTAGATTCTTCATAAATCTCTATAATTTTGTGGTTTCATAATAAAAGAGAATCATTTTTAATAAAAATAAAAAGAAACTAACATTGTAACGATGAGTTCAACTTTCCAATCGAGGAAAGCGTTTTTTTCCAACGAAGATCAGAAGGCTCCAATGCTATAAATACATGTTCACAAAATTCTGAATCAAGATGGTAAATAGACCTATTTTCTGAATCAAACTGGGAAATAAAACCATTTTATAAAAACTTGGAGCTATCATAACACTGAAGCAGCTACATCAAATTTTCTGAATGCAAACAGAAACTCTCAGAGAAAAATCATTATATTATTTCTTTTGAACAACAAAGAAACCCTTCAATCTGATTACTCTCTCCCTACAGGTTTGTATTTTATATAGCCTACCTATGGGTGTGGGCGGGCATTTACCGATGATCTTTCTTCCTTTTCCGGCGATTTTTCGCTGGAATTTGGAGATTGCAAATCGATTTTCCCTGTTTTACGTAGAACCTTGTATATTTTGAATGTGATTTTAGGGCTCTTTAAGGGTAGTTAGCCCTGTCAGATCTCTACCATATATTGAAGTGACAGGTTTCTAGGTCTCTAACAAGAACTTGTCAGGATTTTCCAGAGGTGTATAAGGTGTGGACTAATTTCCAACTAATGTCTCATTTCAGGTGTTTTCCAAAACGATCCTATTCAAATATGATTGAAAAATATTTGTCATATTTTTAAAGATAATTTAAAGATAAATAAAAATAAAATTTAAATAATAAGTTATTAAAATATTAATTAAAAATCTAATTTGAAACACTATGGTCCATGATTCATATTTTAAAAAAATAAAAATAAAAATCAACCTGTATTGCTAAAAGAAAATTAATTTGAAACACTATGGTTCATGATTCATATTTAAAAAAAAAAATCAACCTGTATTGCTAAAAGAAAATTATTTGTTGGAGATCTATGTTACAAACAACTTATTATTTAGATAATGTGTCCCAAGTATTTTAAAAAAAAAAATCAACCTGTATTGCTAAAAGAAAATTATTTGTTGGAGATCTATGTTACAAACAACTTATTATTTAGATAATGTGTCCCAAGTATTTAAAGAAAATATTTCATAATAAAATATATAAAAATAAAATATATTATTGATATTAAAATTATTAATTGAATAGAAACTAATGTTTCACATTACATATTATTGATATTAAAATTAATAGAAAAATAAATATTTCACAGTAAATTATTAAAATATTGAAAAAATATAACTGAAAATTTTAATTCATGTTTTATGAATGGAATATTATAATTGCAATTTCATTATTATTTTATAACTAAACATAAAAATGTTAATAATTAGCTAATAAAAAATTAAGATAAATTTTTTTATTTATTGAAATGAAGTTGAGATGTTCCTCATATTTAGATATAATGAATTAAAATGCAATTTTAATATGAATTATTAAAAACAATTAGCTAATGTGTATTATCATAAAAATGTTAATAATGAATTAATAAAAAATAAAAAATAATTTTATTTATTTATTAAAATTTAAATTGAGATCTTCCATAATATTTAAATATAATGAATTAAAAAGCAATTTTAATGTGGATTATTAAAAGCAATTAGCTAACGTTTAGATGATACATAGATGATACAGTATCAATATTACAAGAAAATAGAAAATAGTTATTACTTATTAAAATGAGTAATTGTTTTTGAATATGCAAAAAGTATATTTTTTTCAAACAAAAGAAAAAAAATACTTCTTGCTATTATAATAAATCAAAGAAATAGTTGTCCAATACAAAAGTGATCCGTGAGTGAAATTGACCAAGAGAGTGTCCAGCATTACAAAATCTTAGTAAAAAACAAGACCACGAAACCATTTTACTTTTAAATTTAATTAAAGACTACAACACTATAATCTTAAAATTATGTTAGGGTATCTTAAACATTTTTGTTTGCTAGTTTTTGAATACTTAGCTAGTACAAGGCCAAGAAGCAAGTAGCTTTCAATATAGAACAAGGAATTACCAATTAAGATATTTGAATATGAAAAAGTCAATCATTGTAGGTTCAAGGGTAGACAATATAAATTAAGAACAATTATTATCTCATTATTAGAAGTGACTATATAAAACATATGAATCGTACACTGTTTTTTAAACGGAACAGATTTTATGAGTATGATCTTGTATGACAACACTTTTGCCTCCTTATGATGGAGTGTTACTAGTGATTATTATTGAAGAATTTTGGATAAACTTTTCATATTATATAAATTTATCTATAATGCTATCATGTTTTATGGATAAGAATATGACTTAATAAATTAAAAGTGACAAATTGCATTTGAATACTTCAAGAATATGTTTACTTAAGTGACAAATTGTCATATTGATCCAATTCATTAATTAATTGTCACCTCAATGAAATTCTCAATTGCTTTGACCACTTAATTGTTTTCGCCACTTAAGCAACTTCCACCTCCACTTGTTTGGGTATAGTATAGGGTGAACATAGGATATGATAGATAAGGGAAGAAATGAGATTAAAATGGAGGAAAGGTATCACAACAAATTATCTTTAAAGGGTACATTAAGTAGTCCAAAACATTGCATAATATATGAGAGGTAAGGAAGACATGCACATTGATGAATCCTAATTAGGGTGGAGCCCTATTGAATAAGGCCTTAATTTTTGTCTCAACTTAAACAACAAAAGGGGAACCGACTAGAGCCACATATAATGTGTGGTGCAAGGAAGAAGAGAAAGAATATGGAAGAAACAAAAAGGTGCAGTGAGACGAGTATTAAAGGAATAAGGTTTCCATTGGCATTTTAGGGGCAAAATGAGGGAGAAGAGAGAATGATGTCCAAATGAAAGGTGATGAAATGACCAAGGAATAGTTTGGGCCTACTCAAAGAAGAAGACACATAGCATGGCCACTATGAGGGAAGGGGGGAAGAGAGGAAATGTTCCTTCCCCAACTGGATAAGGGACACTCTCATGGTCAATTGTCCCCATACCTGTTTTATCGATCGCTAGCAACTAAGTCCCTATGGAGACTAACTCAAAATGCCAATTCTTTATGGGGGGAGTTATTATTTCAAAGTATTACCCTAATTCCTCTCTAGTAGACTGGTTGAGACATCCTATTAAGACTTTCAAAAATGGATCTATAGGATGGAAAGCCTTAAATCTAGCCTTTCCTCCAGTAGGCAATTGGTTGGTGTGGAAGGTAGGAGATGGAAAAAGTATTTGTTTAGGAGAAGACCCTTGGGTAGGAGTAGGAAATGAATATAATATGTCAAGGGAAACAATTGAGTCCCTTCAAGGAAGAGAACTGAATGTTTTACCCGATGAACAAGCTCGGATTCTTCAAGATTGGGGTAGAGAAGGTTGGAAATCAACATTATCAATTGGTTTAAACGACATTGCCCCCAGGGAATGGACATGTTATGTAAATAAATTGGTGGGGAGTTTCATCCATGTGGATGAAAACTAGTCGGATTCCTTAGCTTGGATGAAGAACTGTACTTCAAGGGGATTCATAGCCAAGCTAGGGTATGAGACATCCATTATAGGATATTACAGAGGAAGAAAATAATGGTGGTGGCCTGTTGTGTGGAAAGCTTCAGGTTCATTGAAGGAAAAAATAGTCATGTGGTTAGCATTGAGTAGAAAATTGTTAACATGGGACAATCTTATTAAGAGAGGCTGGAACGGACCGAGTTGGTGCTATATGTTCCATAATGCTGATGACGAATCTTCTCACTTATTTGTATCATGTCCTTATGCAGAGTCAGTCTGGATTGTTGTGTCTAAGGAACTGAAGGAAACCTTAAGTCAAATTAGCGCGACACTGGAGCAAAGTTGTCAACAGTGGTGGAAGGACCCTACGGTACGTTCCTTTGATGCGTTCCCTCCCTCATTCATCTATGGAATTTGGTGGGCGAGAAATACTGCAATTTTCAAAACCGTGTGATGCCACAAGAGGTAATAAATGCATTGGTTTTGCAGTGGAAAAGGGAGCACAAGGTGGAGAAGAAGGATGGGAAGCATTGAGTTTTGATTCCTCTAGCAATTGATAAAGAACATTAATGGGCTCATTTCGATGGTGCAATCCAAGGAGACCTACATTTAGGTGGATCGGGTGTGGTTCTATTTAGATCAAAATCAAACAAATCAAAATTTGTATTTTCTCCAAGACACTGCTCGAACATCAAGGAAGGATTAGCAGCTATGTGGGAAGCTCTAAAGGTGGCTTCTTCCATGGGATGTAGCAGATTGCAACCAATTGGAGATTCAAAAATGGAAATTGACTAGGAAAACCAAAAGATTCATATTAATGTGTCGCATCTTCAACATTTGCTTGTTGCAATTCAAAGTTTGATGAAGAATTTTGAATTTTCATCCTTTGTGCGTATCTACAGAGAGTTGAATACAGAGGCAAATCAACTCTCAAAAGATGCTCTTTTGTTAGAACCGAGTCAGATGGTAATTGAAGAAGAAAGGGATGGGAGACTCATCTCTTCATATCATTTTGTATGAATAACATCAGAATTAGAATAGGAAATACAAGGATGGTAATAAATTCGAGATTGTAATGAACAAAGTTGAGCAGTTGTATAAATGGTTTGCAACAATCTTTAGGATTGATTTTTTTTTAGGTCAAGAAGGAAATGAATAAAGGCCAAATAGGAAATAGATGTATGTAAGTCCTTTGGACAGTCAATGTTTATTCAAATGAATAAAAGATTTTTTCTTCGGAATATATATATATATATATATATATATATATATATATATATATAGATATATATATATATATATAAACAAGCCCACTAACCTCTCACTTTAGATGCCATGATCAAAGGTGGAAGGCATTGTGTTGCTTGAGAGCTCGGTCAAGGGTTGTTAAGAGCTCAATTGAGGGTGCACTATGGAAAGTGTTGAAAAATAAGATGGACGTATGTTTTTTTTGTTTATATGAAAAACAAACCTTTGATCGAGCTCTAGGAGATAAATAGAGAGTTTGTTTAACCCAAGAAGTACCTCGATTGAGGGTTTTCCTTGTGTACCACAATCCCTCAATTAAGGGCTTATTCAAGCACACAATTGAGCTATTAGTAGCTCAATCAACAACTTAAAAATACCTCAATCGAGGGTCGAGAAAACTTGTTTTCTTGGCTTTCCTTGCCAAAAAGTGTTAGCTAGCTGCATTGATTGACCAATAAGGCATCAAGGCCTCACATGGTGTTTCCAGAATGAACAGTACATTATCCTCAAAATCGTAAACATATATATCATATCAATCTATAGATACAAGAATTTCACTTACAAAATTATGTGAGCATAATCATGTTAAGGAATGAGAATTGAGTCGAAACATACTTTCTCTATTGTTATCCCATAGATATTCTTGTGTATCCGTAAAGCAACAATAGAAGTAGTATGATGACCATGATATAGGATCGACACTTGCTAACATTTGGTGCACAAAGTCTTTGCCTTCCCTCTGAGAAAAGTAATCAGTTGTGTCCATATATCCCATTTGTACGGGTTCACTTATTGGGTGGAAATCTAATGCATGATAAGAAAGTGCAAGGATGAGTTTAGAATCTAGTACTCCTAGGTAATAACTTAAGGAAAGGGGTATTGGAGCAACTTTTAACCATTATCTGGGTAAAATATGTAGCAAATAAAAACTGGCACAATGTATGGGTGAAGTACATCAATACACGAAGAGTAAGCTACATTATAATGAGTAAGCTACCATCTCTCATCTTTTATCATTATAATGAGTAAGCTATCATCTCTCATCTTTTGTTATTATAATGAGTAAATTATCATCTCTCGTCTTTCAAACAGGTAAATTTTTAGGGGTGATATTTTTCAAATTGGTTATTTTTCAGGAATTTTTTCAAAAAATAAATTTGTTATTTGGTCATTTTTATTTTCTAATATTGCCTATATTTACATAAAATATGTTTTCTTATTGGAATATTTGCCAAATTTTACAAATTTTAGTAGTAAATAGTTTGTTTCATATTTAACATTCGCCTACCTATCAATATATAAGATTTTTTCAACCCAAAATAATCGTCTAGAATACTATACTTAGGTATACTATTATAATCCTTAAAAATACCATGCTTTCAAATGGCTTCTTAAAATTAGTTTATTCACATTTTTTTTTTCTAGCATCGAAATAATAAAAAAATATTCATAAAAACCCATCAAACCTAATACTGCAATTTCATAAATCTCAAACTAAAATGGATGCTCTAAATCCACATAGATAGAGGAATTTGTAATTTCAACTACTGATTTTGTGATTTCGACAATTTTATGTTCACTAGATTATGGGGACTTCATGGATTAATAAGGCAATAAGAGAGCCTCGTATACTATGCCATTATTTTTTTCCAAAAAAATGTTCACAACTTTTTCCTATATAATTTTTCAAACACAATTGCTAGTTATTTTCATTGAAGCATTATATTACTACTAATATTGACAAAATGCCATCACCTCTTAAAAGTATATTCCTATGATTCGAAATGTCTAATGTGTGATCTTATTCATGGCTTCTGCATATTATAACGTATACATAGTATAACACATTGTAGACAACAACATGATATTAATACAGTAGAATTATCTTACCCTAGTAGGTAATAATATAGCCTATTTATCAAGGGGAATATATAAGCTTCTATGTTGGCTTATTGGTATACCATAGTTACCATTGTGTTTTCCGATTAACTGCCTAATACAATGTTTTTCATCATATTGCCCTGTTTTTCCTCAGTAAGTTATTCATAAGCATAGATAGCGATTACACGTATGTTAATTCACCCGCTGTGATCAAAGAGCCATATGTGTGTGAGTACTTGCTCTCTGAGCCCTGCTTAACTACTACTAGCTTAAGTAACTATAATTAATATCCTAAGTAGTTGAACTAGTTTGATTACTCGAAGTACAACTCAATAAGTCAATGTCACATACACAAGTTCTAAACATTTTATGTTATTAGAAAAACATTATGTTTTATTTTTATTGTAAAGTTTTATGACTATTGACCAAGTAGGGTCAAGGATGACTGTAATTAATTACTTTGAATATTTTATTATTAATAAATAAAAGTGGAGACAAATATCCAAAGGAGGCTGTTGAATGAGTGTTCACTGACCCACTAAGAGGAATGGACTGGGGTGGAGAGCAAATTGACACTTGGCAGCATCCTCAACTCACTTCTAACTGTTGCAGGGGGCAAATTCCCTAAATTTATAGTCATGTTCCCCAAGAAAGTGGAACTGAGCAAGTGGCTCATTAACTAAGAAACTGACCAAAAGACTTAGGCATGCTTATCTACCCATCGAATTCAACAGGAGGCTATTCATTTTTTCTTACCTTATGACAATTTCTGAATGGGAAAGACAAGAGAGCACAAGGGATTCAATGACGGGAAAGTTAGAAGTGATTGAGTGAGATAAGTCTGCATTCTAAACTAGTGCAACCACATTGTTGAGTTCAATATTGCTAAAAGTAGAAGTACTACAGTCAAGTACTACTGCTGATTTGCAGAGGAATTTATTCCATTTTCTCCACACAACATCTTTGTCCTGGCGGTTCAGTGAATAGGCTCGGGGGTCCTAAGGAAAGTAACTTGGCTGTCTTCAGGAGAAGGTTGGGTGGAACGAGCTCCTTTGGTTGTTTGTCTCTTTTACTTTTTGTCAAATTATTACTACGGATCTGAATGTTATTATGTTATTAGTTTTCTATTTAATTCTAGGTATTTTGGACTATTAATGAATGTATTTCTGCAAATTATCTATTCTAAAAAGACATATAGCTCTTAAGTTAAAATGCAATTTGGATAGTTATAGTTAACTAAATGAATGATAGAATAAAAATGCTTCCTTGCATTTTTCCACACTGTCTTAGTGCCGTACTCTAGTACAGGGAAGATAGATTTAAAATAGATTAAATAATGATATACATTATGCAGAATTCAAATCATTGTATGTCATAAGAAATTTATTTTATTTCAGTGCAAACTAACATTGTACATCTGGATAACCCTTTATAGTACAGAGTTTATACTTTATTTATGCTTAGAATACTAACACAAACCTATGTTTTTATAAACATGATAAAATAGGATAAAATTTATGATCATTTTACAAGCTTGTAATCATAGCAATTCACTTCCTTTTGATCTATAAACGATAGTAATGCAATTATCAAAATCAAAATAACTTATACATAAATACAAAGAATTTAATTTAAATACAACTCATTTTATAAACAGTAGTATTATAAATATTATCATCAAATTATTGTTTAAAAACAACTACAGAAGCATACTGTAAGTCTAGCTCTCGGTGTAAACCACTTATAAAACGAAACCGTAAGTGTATCATATTCCACATAAGTATTCACTTAAATACTTCTACACATAAGTCTTGTAAAACGTTTCGAAATGATTTATCATTGATCCGAACCATTAAAATATACAAATATTTTAATAAAACAAACAACAACTCTTTTAGTCTGTCGACTGTCCCAGGGTTCTAACCCTGTTTATAAGTTACACTCAATATTACTAAGATAAATTTTCATCCATCTACCAAAACCAAGGAGTAATACGAGACCAAGGTTCGATACATGAAGGGTTCACCCATACAGTCCAATCTTCCATAATAATACAAGTTACTCTGTTAAAAATGTATCGGGTGCAAGGTTCGAAACCCTCAAGTGACTCCACAAACAAATCTTAAGAATGATAGTATCCACGACAGGGTTTATAACCCAGCCTTACGGCTTTGTTTATAAAACAACTCTAAACATTATAATCATTCAAACTATATCGTCGGGATTTTCCCTAACTTTTGTTTATCCAACAACTTTACAAATAACAATGAATGCCAAGAGCATTCTCTCAGGGTTCCTTTTGTAAAACTTATTTTTATTGCAAAAACCACATTCTACACATACATTACGAAAGGAAGAACGCCAGACCAGGTCGAGGGTTCAACCCTCCCTGTGGCTAGTATTCCCAAACAGAATCGGGTTTAAAACCCTAACCACAAAAAGGTTTATCAAAACATTTCATTTGCTCAAATATTAAAATACCGAGAGTGAAACTCTCCAAAATCGTATGCCGAGCTAAATCTGGATCTTTGTAATACCCCATTTTGACCCTCAGGATATATTAGCTTTTAATGTAAATATTGTATACATGTGATGCATGTTTTCCTAGAGTGGAGCTCAAGGCCAAGGCCTCGCTAGTGGAAGCTCAGATTTTATTTAAAAGGCAAGTATTAGACATTACGTTACCCATGTGTTATTTAGCCATGGAACATTGTAAAAATGATGTAAATAAACATCATGCAATAAAATACCAAAACTGGCTATGGAGGCAACGAATGAGAAGGGACCATGTGTATCCACTAGGGAGTGGTGAGGGGGATGTGGGATTGAACCATAGGTTTACATTTGTCACCTTGAGAACCCATTTGACTTTCCTTGCTGACATTTAATTATGTTGTAAGGAAGTGATTGAGGAATTCAGTCCATGGCTTCAATGGAGCACGGGTAGCCCAGAAATTCGTATGGCAGAGTATGGGCTATGTTTTCTTGTGCCACAAGTCACTCTACCTCATGGGAGTTGCTTCTTCCTCATCCCCATTCCATTGTGGAGGGGACCAGCATCACTTTCCATCCAAAAACGAATTCCAGCAGGGAGCAAAACCAGAAATCGCAACTTTGCAAGAACCCACATTTGGAAGAGCCAAAAATGCCCAGATTTGGTATTTGACAGTGAAATCAAATGGGGGATCCATAGGTATGAACCTTAGGGTGAATTTTGGAGCATTAACTACCCCGAAATCCATTGGAAAACCTAGTTTTGATAGCCTAGAAAACCAGTGACGGGATTGAGTTATTCATTGACAGAATGGTGAGAAATCCAAGTGTGGATATTTGAACAGAGGATTGGATTGCTTGAATTTAACTTGAGATTTCTATAGCTCTGTGGTTGAGCTGACTGGCTTAGCATCCTCCCCATTTGTCTTTTGCATGCTTGATAAACCCAACTGTGTGTTGGCTTAGCATAGCTGTTGAGTGAAACCATGGTTGTGAGTGAGCCCATCTAGTTCCTCCTTAGTGGATACACAACCCAGCTTGGGGGTGATCTCTCAGCTGAAAGAATACAGGATGGACAAAGATCTATAGTTGGGTGGAACGTTGCTCTCACATAGCCAGTCGTTTGGACAACTTCATCTTCCAGATAAGTGTTCTCTGTGATTTAAATTATTAGCATTCTGTTTTTTGCAATGTATTGATTCAGAATGATAATTGTTCATGTTAATAGAATTGATATGAAGTTTGTGCATAGCATGAGAATGGGATGGATTCTCTGCCTGTTGATTTATCATTTGCTTGAGATAAATAAGCTGATGCATTTCAGTTGTGTGTGCAATTGTGTTTATTTACGTTGTGTATATATTGAGTATGAATTTAACACAGAAGTTTTAATTATCCATGAATTTCTTAGAATGAATGGGGATGAGATTGCTAATAAGCCCGGTAGATTGGTCACGATTCCTTCCTGGCATCGAACTAGATGGAAGGGGACGTGACAGAGGGGCTGAGATTGCTAATAAGCCCGGTAGATTGGTCACGTTTCCTTCCTGGCATCGGACTAGATGGAAAGGGACATGACAGAGTGGTATCAGAGCCCAGCTTGCAGCACTGGGGCTGCTTGGGCCAAATTCTGAGTTACAGGCAAGTAACAGAATGGTTTTAGTGCAGTATTAGTGAAGATGGGGTGGCATTTTTGATTGAAAAAATGACAGGGTTAGAGTTCTCAGGTGTGGGGGAGGATCACACCATTGCATATATCTCTCCAAGAGCTTTCCAATGGTACCAGACTCGCCTCATTTGGCCAAGGGACAAGGGAGTTATGAACCCTAGAAGTTATAGGAAACGCAGGTGTTTTTCGCAGTTTCGGGCTGTCGGGTTTCGGGTTTCGGGAACGCAAATTTTCAAAATTTGCGTTTGGATTTCCAAAATTCCGAACCCGCAATTTTCAGCTTTCGGGCTGTCGGGTTTCAGGTTTCAGGAATGCGAATTTTCAAAATTTGCGTTTGGATTTCTGAAATTCCAAACCCCAATTTTCGGCTTCAGGCTGTCATGTTTCGGGTTTCGGGAACGCGAATTTTCAAAATTTACATTTGGATTTCCGAAATTCTGAACCCGCAATTTTCGGCTTTCGGGATGTCGGGTTTCGGGTTTCGGGAATGCGAATTTTCAAAATGTGCATTTGGATTTATGGTCCAAGAATTGGAATTTTGGAAAAATGTGAAAAGTGGAAAGTAGTCAAACCCAGAATTTTATAGAAAACGAATGGTGCATCGGAACAGAGATCCACGAGTTGCTGAGCGTTCCTTGTTATATGGAATAATTTCGCCCGGTAGAAATTTTTTGTGATTCTTCATAGATTTTCTTCCACAGGTGGCTGAAGTTGGCATTCCAGACCAAAATACAACTGTGTAAAAATGTGCAAAATCATTGGTAAAAGTTGTCATTTTTTAAGTAATGCAATTTCCACACCCGAAGTCAGAATGGAGCATGTGGATAGGCATTGGAAAGCTTGTCCAACAGGGAAAAATGGTGCATAGTCAGAATCTAAATGGGGTTATCATACACCATATATAATTGGAGCAGAAAAGTGCCAGTGGCTGTTTAGCAAAATTGTTGTCAATATGGGCAAATTCTAGAATTGCATTCCTGGAAGTAGCATGCCATGAAATCAAACCAGCTACGATGTGGAAGAGGAAGTTCATGCCAGAGATGAGGGATCGAAAAGAGAGAGTTCCTTAACCCCCTGTCTCACTAACTGCATTTATATTTTATAAGCTTTATGTGCATAAAATTATGGCATGAGAATGCTGAAAATGCAAGAGATTAGATGAGTGGCATGAATATGCATTGATTGGCATATTAATAAACATTGCACAGTGCATGAGTATATGTTTTGCATGCATATGACATTACATATTAGTAAAAGTAGTGAGATTTTACATATGCGGTGAACCACTAATGGTAAATATTGTGGTTAATAATCACTATTGGTGATTGGTTTTGGTTGTAGGACCAAAGACAACAGAAGCATGGATAAATATGTTGAGGATGTTATTGCATGAAGTCAACAACCTTATGAAGAAAGGATGGTGCAACAAATCTATGATCATGAGGTTGGAAAAAGGACTGTGTAGCCTTGGTAAGAGACCAACTGATCAGGTAACATCAAGTGATGTTAATGACAACCATGCAAGTAATGGTTATTGATGCATAATTGCATGAATGTTGAAAGAGGATTTGGTAAGATCCCTTCAACTCTGTTTGAACTATGTTGATTTGGTTTGCATGTGGTATTGAGTGCCCGAATGGTAACGTTAACCTACCGAGTATGGTGAGGTGTGGGTAATTGAAGGCAACGATCCTTACACCCTATACTTGCTTAGAATCTCAATGCATTCATATGAAATTATATCATGCTATTTGAGTATGTCGATTGTGAGTTTAACAACCAAAGCAAGTGAGGATCGGTGGTCTTGATTATGGTAATACATGTTATATGAGATAGTCATGATTAAGTCATAATATGCTTGAATGCATAGTACTCATGAAACAATGCAAGGTGGCATTGAGTGGATGTGCATTAAGAGATTTTATAAATCTTGTAGTTAAGCATTGAGTGAATGCATATGAAAAACTTGAGTAAATGTCGTGAATATGCATACATGTGGGTAGCTACACCTGAGGAGATGTATTGTGTGCATGCATGATTGTGATACATGTATATGTCTCATTACAATTGAGCAATAGATGAAATGATGAATTAATGATAATTCTGAGATCATTTCATGAGCTGCTATGAATGCAGGGGAAGAATTGCATGAAGGTAATCATGATTGACAAGCTTCCAGAGTGCTCTGTTGGAGGGATAGAGTTGTATAAATGATATGGCTATGAATTAATGAGCATTTAAAAGCTTTAAGTTAATTGCATAAATGATGTGACTGTACCTTGCAATTTTAGTATGATAATGATTTAAATGAAGTAAATGAGTTTGTTATATTGATATGTTAACAGCTGTAAGTGTTTGAATTATGGAATGTTATAATTCTGGAAATGCTTCAGTGATTGTTGCAGCAATGAAATATTATATGCATGGAGACTTACAAAGTGTTTGGCTGATTGAAGTTTCAGATTTTAAGTAGATTATTCTAGGCATGGCAATGTGGGTAAGTCCATGATGGAGGCTAGAGTCTATCATGTGCAAAATCCAAAGGTTATGAGAAGATTCTCATGGGTGTGAAATTTAATTTATGCATGAAACAAATCTGAAAATATTCTCATTTACATTTATGAGAATAATATCATGGTTGCAAATCTAATTTCTTTAGGGAGCAGATTTGAAAATTTGATTTAGAGCTTATGAGAAGGAATCTCATGGTTGAGAAATCTAATCTCTATTAGAAAGAAGAATTGTAAATCTCAGATTTGTAAATTTTCAGATTTGAAATTTTGCTAATAATTGCTAATGATTGTTTGGCTTATGTAAAATTGTGTCAGGAGGACATGTTGTAGGTGGATGTCCATGTATGGAAGCAAACATAAATCCATACTGGACAGAATGGTGCCACTTACAAGAGCCAAGCAATATGAGGATAGCCTCATGGCTAAGAAAATAAATTTATGTAGTAGACAGAGTTGCAAATTCATATTGAATTTAATTATTAGTACCATTGATTGGTTATGGAACAATCGCATTTGAATTTTATTGTTAAATGTTGCTGACTGTTTGGCTGTTTGAGGAATGTGTCAGGAAGACACGTTGCAGGAAGACCATGTGTGATGGCCTGCAGAATCCAAACTTCATGGAAAGGGATTCCATGATTTGAAAATGGGTTTCGGCTGAAACGCCATTAGACATTATTAATGTCTCATCCGCATTGCATGATTGGTAAACAATATGAGTGAGGTGGTAAAGATTATGTCAGTAAGACATATGAGGGTTATGTAACATCAAAAGGAGTTGGGATGGAAAACCGAGGGACTGTCAACTCAGAGAAGGGAGCCCCCATTCCTCATTAATCAAGAAAGACTACATCTGCAAATGGATAAGTGTTATGTAAACCTTGACTGATATATATATATATATATATATACACACACACACATATATGTGTGCAAGTCTAATTGTTAGAATTACCATGCATAACATATTCTATTTATGTACATTAGTCAGACTGCTTGAAGTATGATTAGGACTTGCATAGCTCGCATCAGTGAGGAGTGCACGCCTTTCTGATGATGAGCTATGTTAGGGATGCCAATATTGATTACGCCCTAAAGGAATGGACACATTCCTAGTGTTTCAATACTTGATAGTGAATGCTATGAATTATGGTTATAATTCATGAATAACAGCGCTGACAAGTATGCCTATACTACTTGTGCTGTCACCTTAAACAGATGCAATTTGGTGCTACACACTAAAGGAACAAAGTAAAAGGTTGTTGTGAGGGGTTGTGGTGGAAGGGTTAATGTGTATGAAAGCATGTTGTGGAGGTTGTGGGGTTTTTGATGAAGGGTAGTGAAGGTGTTGATGAAAAGGCGGTTATATGACTATGGCTTCATAGTAGATCCTTGACCTAGAAATGGTCATAGTGAATTTTCCTTCCAAGTCGGCGTGAAGGTGTACTGGTTGGACATTGATTATTTGATGTTTTGGAGCAGCCTGCATGTTGGCCCAACATCCCAGTCCGCAGGAGGATCCCAAGGCTTGTAAAGTAAAAGCAGGACCCTGTGGACCAGAGAGGAAATGCACAATACATATAAGTATTCAATTTCATTTATTTCTTGTTTGGAATAATGAAGATTTCAAGTATAAGTCTTGTAACAGTTAAGCCGATGCACTATTGTTTCTTTGTTGGAAACCTTGGTCATACAGGAAGCAAGGACCCTAAAAGAAATATAAATTGCTTGGTAAATATAGAGAGTGACTGGTTGGGCATTGATTATTGGATGTTGTGGAGCAGCCTGCATGCTGGCCAAACATACAAGACTATTTGATGTTGTGGAGCAGCCTGCGTGCTAGCCAAACATACAAGACTACTTGATGTTGTGGAACAGCCTGCGTGCTGGCCAAACATACAAGATTATTTTATGTTGAGGGGAAGCCTGCGTGCTGGCCAAACATCCAAGTCCATAGGCGACTCCAAGGCTTGTAAAGCAAAGAAGGACCCTATGGAATAAAGTGGAGACATCCAATGCAGATAAGTATTTGTTTATCTTGTAATTTATTGCTTATGAATATACATGTGTATATGATTTGGTTATGATTTCCTATGAAAATAAACTAAACATGTGAATTAATTCAATGTTTGAGTGTAGGTATTGCTGGGAGCAATGACTATGAAAGCATCTTAAGGATGCGTGTGGACATGTGACTGTCCTAAAAGGCTCAGCTTGCGCATAAATGAATGATGGTGCTATTGGACTTGTAGGGGTCCTAGAAGCCAAGGGAGTTGTAGACAAACCATGTGGAGGGACTCCATGGTTGAGAGGTCTGGAATAGACCATAGACACTAAGTGTCATAGCCAAGAAGGGCAGGTCAAGCATTCACGTTGAAGTGAAAGAGGCTAGGAGCATGAAAACCACAGTGGTGGTGTGGGTTCCAGAATGGAACACGACTAAGAGAAGAAAACTCCTACTGCTCTCTCTTTCCTTTTTATTGATGCATTTATACATACAGAAAATTGTTGAATGCATGTATGTCTGAAAGTAGAATGTGTTTATTTGATTGAAATAAATTGTGAATGATGAAGTAGTTAATTTATTGTGAATGGATGAACATGAAAGAATTCATGTGTATGCTGGGAAAGCATGGAAAGTGTGAAAGTCTCATGAATAGAGCATGGGATCTCCATGTCAATTCGGGAAAAAAAAAAATTGACTGATTTTTTAATGTTTAGGTTATGCTTGGCATAACAAGATTTTTAATGATGAATTTCACAGGTGGAAATTAAATCCATTGGTTGCAGCTATACGAGCAAGTGCTACTTGTGAGAAAAGTGAGAACCAGCTGTGCACAGTGACCATGGCAGCAGACCATAAGCCGTTGGAATTGGCTGAAAGTCTTCTTCAAACAATTTACAAGACCCAAGAAAATCTTGAAGAGATGCTCAAGATATAGAAGAGGCAGAATGAGATGAACCACAGGGTTTTACAGGACTCTATTTGTCCGCAAAGAGAGGTAAAAAGCATTATGAGAGCAATCAGTAAGGGAAAGGAAAGTGGATCAATGATGAGGCATTCGTACAATTGGTCCATTAAGAAACGTTCCAGGCATAAAGATTCAAAGGAATTTGAGCAGATAAAGATGAAGCAGCCAGTGAAAAGTTGGAAATGTGGAGGACATCATTGCCTTCGCAACTGCCCAACAAGGGAACATCAAGAGAGTAGCAGCCATAAATTTTTCAGACTTGTGGATGAGCTGAAAGATCAGAACCAGCAGGAGAAGCTTGTGGAAGTCAAAGGACTTGGTCCTGAAAGTTCAAAGTAAAGGATAGAATGCAAGGCAAACCTGCAAAATGTTTTGAAAATTTTTGGACGTGTAAATTGTATATGTATTCCAAGTATTCGAACACCGAGGACGGTGTTATTCTAAGGGGGAGGGGATTGTAATACCCCATTTTGACCCTTAGGATATATTAACTTTTAATGTAAATATTGTATACATGTGATGTATATTTTCCTATAGTGGAGCTCAAGGCCAAGGCCCCACTAGTGGAAGCTCGAATTTTATTTAAAATGAAAGTATTAGACATTACGTTACCCATATTTTATTTAACCATGGAACATTGTACAAATGATATAAATAAACATCATGCAATAAAATACCAAAACTGGCCATGGAGGCAACAAATGAGAAGGGGCCATGTGGATCCACTAGGGAGTGGTGAGGGGGCTGTGGGATTGAACCATAGGCTACCATATGTCACCTTGAGAACCCATTTGACTTTCCTTGCTAACATTTAATTCTATTGTAAGGAAGTGGTTGAGGAATTCAGTCCATGGCTTCAATGGAGCATGGGCAGCCCAGAAATTCATATGGCGGAGTATGGGCTCTGTTTTCTTGTGCCAAAAGTCACTCTACCTCATGGGAGTTGCTTATTCCTCATCCCCATTCCATTGTGGAGGGGACCAGCATCACTTTCCATCCAAAAACGAATTCCAGCAGGGAGCAAAACCAGAAATCGAAACTTTGCAAGAACCCACGTTTTGAAGAGCCAAAAACGCCCAGATTTGGTATTTGACAGTGAAATCCAATGAGGGATCCATAGGTATGAACCTTGGGGTGAATTTGGGAGCATTAGCTACCCCGAAATACATTGGAAAACCTAGTTTTGATAGCCCAGAAAACCAGTGACGGGATTGAGTTATTCGTTGACAGAATGGTGAGAAATCCAAGTGTGGATATTTGAACAGAGGATCGGATTGCTTGAATTTAGCTTGACTTTCCTGTAGCTCTGTGGTTGAGCTCACTGGATTAGCATCCTCCTCATTTATCTTTTGCATGCTTGATAAAACCAACTATGTGTTGGCTTAGCATAGCTCTTGAGTGAAACGATGGTTGTGAGTGAGCCCATCTAGTTCCTCCTTAGTGGATACACAACCCAGCTCTAGGGTGATCTCTCAACTGAAAGAATACAGGATGGACAGAGATCTATGGTTGGGTGGAACATTGCTCTCACATAGCCAGTCGTTTGGACAGCTTCATCCTCCAGATAAGTGTTCTCTGTGATTTAAATTATTAGCATTCTGTTTCTTGCAATGTGTTGATTCAGAATGATAATTGTTCATGTTAATGGAATTGATATGAAGTCTGTGCATAGCATGAAAATGGGATGGATTCTCTTCCTGTTGATTTATCATTTGCTTGAGATAAATATGCTGATGTATTTCAGTTGTGTGTGCAATTGTGTTTATTTCCGCTGTGTATATATTGAGTATGAATTTAACACAAAAGTTTTAATTATCCATGAATTTTTTAGAATGAACGGGACTGAGATTGCTAATAAGCCAGGTAGATTGGTCACGTTTCCTTCCTGGCATCGGACTAGATGGAAGGGGACGTGACAGAGGGGCTGAGATTGCTAATAAGCCCGGTAGATTGGTCACGTTTCCTTCCTGGCATCGAACTAGATGGAAGGGGACGTGACAATCTTAAAAATAAAACATATGTATTTATCATTAAAAAAATTATACACTAAGCATTGAGAAACCAACGTAGGGCAAGTCGAGGGTTCAATCCCCCCTTTACCAAAATTTTACATACGGCTTAAATATTACAACGACTGTAAAAACCAAAGCTGAGAAACAAAACCAAATTTTCGGCCAAACCAAACAAAGACCAGCTTCGTGATAATGCTTCACCACAAATCTTCCAAGTGCTTTGAATGCCCATAGGGAGTCACCGAGGCTTACCAGGGTCAAAGAAGTTCGTATTCCCTTCAGGAGAAGGTTGGGTGGAACAGGATTCTTTGGCTGCTTGTCTTCAGGAGAAGGTTTGGTGGAACGAGCTCCTTTGGCTGTTTGTCTCTTCTACAGTTACCACGTTCAAATTGTGTTATCTTATTTACTTTCTGTCAAATTATTGCTAAGGATCTGAATGTTATTATGTTATCAGTTTTCTATTTAATTCTAGGTATTTTGGACTATTAATGAATGTCTTTCTACAAATTATCTATTCTGAAAAGACATATAGTTGTTAAGTTAAAATGCAATTTGGATAGTTATAGTTAAATTAATGAATGATAGAATAAAAATGCTTCCCTGCATTTTTTCACACACAGTCTTAGTGTTGTACTCTAGTACAGGGAAGATAGATTTAAAATAGATTAAATAATGATATACATTATGCAGAATTCGAATGATTGTATGTCATAAGAAATCTATTTTATTTCAGTGCAAACTAACATTGTACATCTGGATAACCCTTTATAGTATAGAGTTTATGCTTTATTTATAATGCAAACCTATGTTTTTATAAACATGATAAAATAGGATAAAATTTATGATCATTTTACAAGCTTGTAATCATAGCAATTCACTTCCTTTTGATCTATAAACGATAGTAATGCAATTATCAAAATCAAAATAACTTATACATAAATACAAATAATTTAATTTCAATACAACTCATTTTATAAACAGTAGTATTATAAATACCATCATCGAATTATTGTTTAAAAACAACTACAGACGCATACTGTAAGTCTAGCTCTCGTTGTAAACCACTTATAAAATGAAACCATAAGTGTATCATATTCCACATAAGTATTCACTTAAATACTTTTACACAAAATTCTTGTAAAACGTTTCAAAATGATTTATCATTGATCCGAACCATTAAAATATACAAAGATTTTAATAAAACAAACAACAACTCTTTTGGTCCGTCGACTGTCCCAGGGTTCTAACCCTGTTTATAAGTTACACTCAGTATTACTAAGATAACTTTTCATCCATCTACCAAAACGAAGGAGTAATATGAGACCAAGGTTCAATACCTGAAGGGTTCACCCATACAGTCCAATCTTCCATAATAATACAAGTTACTATGTTAAAAATGTATCGGGTGCAGGGTTCGAAACCCTCAAGTGACTCCACAAACAAATCTTAAGAATGGTAGTATCCACGATAGGGTTTATAACCCAGCCTTACGGCTTTGTTTATAAAACAATTCTAAACATTATAACCATTCAAACTATATTGTCGGGCTTTGCCCGAACTTTTGTTTATCCAACAACTTTACAAATAACAACGAATGTCGAGAGCATTCTCTTAGGGTTACTTTTGTAAAACTTATTTTTATTGCAAAAACCACATTCTACACATACATTACAAAAGGAAGCAATGCCAAACCAGGTTGAGGGTTCAACACTCCCTGTGGCTAGTATTCTCAAACAGAACCGGGTTTAAAACCCTAACCACAAAAAGGTTTATCAAAACATTTCATTTGCTCAAATATTAAAATACGATAGTGAAACTCTTCAAAATTGTATGCCGAGCTAAATCTGGATCTTAAAAAGAAAACATATATATTTATCATTAAAAAATGTATACAGTAAGCATTGAGAAACCAATGTAGGCCAGGTCGAGGGTTCAATCCTCCCTGTACCGAAACTTTCCATATGGATTAAATATTACAACGACTGTAAAAACCAAAGCTGAGAAACAAAACCAAATTTTCAGCCGAACCAAACAAAGACCAACGTCGTGCTAATGCTTCACCACAAATCTTCCAAGTGCTTTGAATGCCCATAGGGAGTCACCGAGGCTTACCAAGGCCAAAGAAGTTCGCATTCCCTTCAGGACAACCTAAAAACCTCGTCGAGGAAGATCCTGCCATGAACAAAACAAATAAGTGGTTACAAACTTAATGTAGCTCAGACTTTAAAACTCAACCATTGATAATGTTAAACATTTAAAGAAACACCATGGAACGACCAAACATTACCTACAAACCTCGTAGCTCGCCTAATCACCTTGGCAATGTATTAAGCCATTCATCAACACTACAGGTGCACGGTTCACCATCAAATGCAGTAAGATACAACTCCTTAATGGTTCAGCTCATATAGCCTGCTCGTAAAAATAAATGAAATTTACAGGTCTCGACATCGAACCTCAAGAGAGATGACTTCAAACCATTGCTAAGAACCCTAAGAAACCGAGAGCCTGTCGGCCTCTCCACCCTCACTCAATGTAAAAATGAATGCTCTAGGTTTTGGTTTTGCCGAGTTATTCAAAGTGCATTAGGGTTAACACTTTTACCAAGAATCCTCACATGGAGACCTGCCACGAGGGATGCCAATGGGAATTCCACCCAAACACCATTAATATCATTTAAAGCATCATAGCTACCAAGTGTATGTATGCTACCAATGCAGAGATTCACTAAGGTTCCGTTATGGTCATCATCAATGCTACATCATAAAATATATTACGTGCCTAGTCAAGCTTATAATGTATAGTTCTATTTTAGAAGAGCCACACTATGTTTATAGTATAAGGTTTGTGCATATAGTGTATAGTACCGAGGATTAGTATAGATGCACAAGATTATAATATCTAACATTAGTATATATGCATATAGTTACAATAGTTAAAACATATGTTAGCGCTTAGTAATAAGCCTTTGTATAAGGTTTAATATTACATAAAAGTTATATGAGATGTTAAGATATATTAACCCATGACTTACTACAAAAGAAATAAAGAGGCACAAGCATGATCTTGTTTAAGAAGCATAAACATTTTGTAAATACAAGTAATTATACAAGACTTAAATAAATTCCGTAACTTGGTTTTAAAACTATATAAAGGTAAGAGTGGCATGTTAAGACCTTTAAAGTCGAGGATCGAAACCAAGGTAGATATCACCCTTGAACAAGTCTAGTCCTCTATGCTTTTTTTATATATCAAGGCAAATTGAAGTTAAGTAAAGTCCTTTTTACATCATTGTTAAAGCTTCGGGAAGGAGTATCTCTCTTACCTGTGATTTGCAACAGAAGTTTAAGAGCATTAGCTAAATAGCTAAGTAAGCCTCGGGGTGTCTATAGGACCCCTTCATCATCAAGAAAACAAACAGTTAACACTTATAATTAAAACAGTACCATATCAAAACTACGATGTTCATACATTTAAAGAAGCAACGATCTTTAATTTAAAGACAAAAATAAGGTTAAGACATCCAGTAGTAATGGAAAACATGCATTTATCCATTCATAAGCAGAAGGGGCTTTATGACAAACATAGTCATACTTGACGTAACATGTTTTTTTTAACTTTGACGACAAATTAATGAAGGTGTTGTCTTATTACAAACCAGGTTGTAGTTTAATTAAGCAAATCATCATTTATTATATTTCCGCATAACAAAAATGAACATTTAATTCTACATAGAAAATTTTAATTTTTTGTGAATTTTTGGGGATGTTACAGTCAATCCTAAGAAACATAAGTCTTTAGAGGTTATTTTCAATGTAGTTACATAATAAACAAGGTGCATTTTAGATGTAATATAAGAGAGATATGATGAAGGTATGTAATGTAAAAGAAAATAATAATAAAAAGATAAATCGACAAATAGATAAGGGAGTGAATTAAAAATGGACAAATTCAACCATTTTTTCGTCAAAATTCTTACCCAAATCTAGCAATAATTTTTCTAGAACTTATAGTTCTACTTAACTGATGATAACCTTTAACATCGAATATTTCCCTTGAAAAACAACTCGCTAGCAAGGTTGAGTTTGTCCACTTTTTAGCTTAATCCAATATGTAAGTACGAAGAGTTGAACTGTACATACTTTCCATTTAGATATTCTATGGTACTCTTTTAAGAAGGCTAAACATTTTATGTTTTTGACCTTTTCTAGTTTTCCATAATCATAATTTGAATAGACAATCAATATTGAAATCATAATTTTGGATTTATGAAATTGTTTATTTTAATGCAAAAATGGATTTGATACCCTTGAATGCCCCTAATACAATAGGATTATGCAATGTTAACATTTAATATTTACAATTTATCGGTCTAAAATGATTCCCATTAAATTTAAAGCTAAAAATACCAATTTCCTTTCTCCATATTTTAAACAAAAAAGAAACAATTCATCACACATTTAAATTATTTAGTTTTTGTATACATCTTACCTAAAATAAAACTATAATTATTTAGTTTTTTTATACATCTTACCTAAAATAAAACTATATTAACTTCAATACAATATAATGATGACAATTCATAATAGTTAATCATGTAAACACTTTACGTGTGTTTATTATTAGTGTTGTAATCCTAAATATTATGTGTTTTATTTTGTTTAACTATAGTTATACTAACCACATATGTCTCGTATCAAATTATCTTTTACATAAATGTGCTTCTACATTACATATACACACACGTCTTAGAGGAGCGCTATATGCATCCACAACTAGTAAAGACATGTGGTTGTCCATCAAAAGCTATTATTTATGAGACCTTCTATTTAAGTCATTTTCTATATGACTAACTCAAGGCTTCAACTCCACGTTTTTTCATGTCATAAGATTTTAAAAAATACAAGATTCCATATGTCCTACCACCACTTCAAAATAAACAAGAGAGAAAGTTGCAAGCAGTTAATTCCCTGCTAATTAGAAAGTGCATCTTTGAAACACATGATATCAAAGACATGATTCATAACAGGAGGTGCAGTATAATTTTAAAGCTTTGAGATGGCGCTCAACGAAGGGAAGAGGGAGATATATACATTGAAAACCACCACGTAAGAGACCACTTGTATATCGAAACCAAAAGATATTAAAATCCTAAAAATGATATACTAAACTCTAAAAAAAAGAAACCAGACCTCAGCAAACCTATAGGTCGGTGTACAAGAAAAATGGTCAAAGTTTACTATGTGATCAACGAAACCTTCAAAGGAAGTGTTTTTTTCTTCTTTTGTTTTGTAGGCCAATGCATATGGTGGAAATATTGGTTGGAGAATTGATCCTTCCTTTTCTAACACTAGAATATAATATATCCGTAATGGCAAGGATTCCTTAATAGGAGAAAAAGAAAGGGTCCTACTTTATTCTACTTTTATGAAATTGTTTATTTGCATATTACAAAAGGGGTAATATTATGACTATGTTCATTTCCTTAGTCTTATTCATCTTAAAATTTATAAGACATTTTTTACTATTACATTTTAAAAAATTAAAATTAAAAATACACAAATCAAAATTCAGCTCTGGATGCTCTTCAAGTTGAAGAGCTATATGGTGAGCTTTCATAGCAGCCATATTGAAATAAGTAATGATTTGTGAAATAATGTCAATACAACCCTATGACTGGAACATACTCCTCCCTTGATGTGGTTTAGAATAGTAAATATAGGATAATAAAAAAATAGACAAAGTTGGAAGGACTAGAAGAAAATGTGATACTCTCTATGTATGAGGATGAATTGTTTGAGGATACAACTCCATCAATCTAAAGCTCATATCTTGCTACTAGTGCAAAAGCCTACTACCCATCATATCTAGTACCGATCATATTTTGTGAAGAAATTATGGAATTGAAAACTCCAAAAGCCTGCTATCCCCGACAATTAGAGTTTCCTTTGTTATCGGTCGATTCTGTATTGTATGAATACTAATTCGAATTTATGTATTTTATATAATAAAATAATACATTTTATTATATGATATTATTATAAATAAATATATTAGACTCTTCCTGCATACATTAAAGTATAGTCTCAATACAAATTACCAAACCTGATTATATAAATTGTATGAAATTTAAATAATTGTAAAAGATGTTATCAAATAAATATAATGATAACGTATTTACGTTAATTGTACATTTTTTAAAAATTTAAATTATTTTAAAAGAGGTTATTAAATAAATATAATGAGCACAGGTTTGAGTTAATTATAGATTTATCAAAAAATTTAAGAACCTTCAAATCTTTATTTCTCAAATGTAATTATTTTATTATTTAAGATTGACTTAAGTAATTGTAAGTAAAAAGTCAAAAATTAATATATAAAATAAAGATATACAAAATATAGTTTTAGTTTTGAAATTATTTTTATATATAATTTTTTTGAGATTTTTTTATATAGTTTTTTTTTATATTCACATATATATATATATATAAATAAAATCTATTTTTTTAAACCTACTTTAATGATTAAGAATATATATTTCTTAGTATAAAATTTTTTATTTTATAAAACAAGTATATCTTAGGTTTTAATAGTCAATTTAATGAGTTCAAGCCTTGAGTCCTATTGGGTTAGGCCGAGGGTTTACTATCCCTACCATCCATGAAATGTGAGGAAGTATTGGTGGGTTTCCCTCTTAGCTGGAAAAAAAAAATCAATTTAATTCCACATTAAAGCTAATCAATCACTTTATATTTAGATTATCTTTTGTATCATTATTTTGGAAAATATATCATGCATAAAAAAATTTAATCTCCATAGTCTTAATGTCATGCTAGAACTTGTAGCATTGATTTTATAGCCTATAATTGTAAAGGAAAAATGAATTGTACTGTAAGGAAAATCCCTGCAATAATGGGACAGGGTGCAGGCGATACCCAGGACCTGTATTGTATATGAGTATAATTTATAAAAGTTCCTTTAGACAAGAATTTGTCCAGTAGATTCATGCTTAATAAGTGTTTCCCAATGAAGATGGTACGAGGCTATCTACTGCGCCACAGCAGAAGTTACGAATTAATTACTAAGACATCCAAGGACTTTTTCAAATTTCCAAATCAATTTAAACTGTGCAAAATTCTTACCTCCAACATACAGTTAACTATAAGAAGGCGTTGTTTTCCTATGGCGTCGGTCAACTGAGTATCAATACAGTCCAACATATGAACATATGATTTTGTAATGGAGGTTTCTTACGCTCCCTTGCTTTAAATTTCTGAAATATATCCTCGTCTTCATCCTCAGTGCACGTATAGTCCTACAGTCCTGCAGATCAGTAAAAGAAACAAAAGCATTATGAATTGCAATTTCAAAACTCTTGGACGTTGCAATCGAAGCAAATGGTCCAGAGTTTTCTGAGAAAGTTGCAGGTCCACCTTCTCTACATTTATTAAACACCACACTATTCGATACGTTCTTCACACTATTTATTCAGAGCACGTTTTCCCTTTGGTCACACTCCTTCGCTACTCCCCATGGGTGATAGTACCCTCTTGGTTTCTACCTATATATCATATTCCGCTGTGTGTTTTTCTGAGTGTTTTGTTCTATTAGTACTGTGCATATTAGGCAGTTTCAAAGTTATTTTTTCGCCCATCGTGGAAGAAGGGTGTGCTTAATGTTGGGTAAGGTGCTGACAGAAGAAAGTGGGCACACATAGGGGCAAATTTATGCACCCCGCAGCAGACTAATTAAGTCTGCTGGAGGGCTCTGACACACTCTAAGTCTCCGTGAGCATCATATTTCCCGGCCAAAGCTTTCCGACTACATTGGTTCACCATCGAGTGAGCGATAACCTATCCAGGCATGATATGCATGACATATATCCATGCCCACTAGCTATACTATTCTGACACTGTTTTTACGACACGAATTTGGATTTTGAATTTCAAATGCCCGTCGTTTTTAAGACACTAATTTGAATTTTGAATGTCAAATGCCCGCTCTCCACATAGTTACGCAGGAATTCGGAGGTTCTGCTAGGTGGTAGGCATGCAACTCCTTCCATGTATTATGTCAAACTGAGTTCCTTCCTTCACGAATTTCGTCCATACCCACCCACATGCTCCTTAGCACCTGCAGACAGAGCCTTCTACGGAGATTACAAGAAACGCACAGGAGTCAATATGTTGCCTTACGCAGCTTGGGTGAGAAATGAAACTAAGTTTTGAGATCAACAGGGATGCTGGGAGTAGTATTGAAAGAAAGGACTGGGAAGAATCGAGGAACTGAATATATATGTGGATAACCATTTTGCACATACCTCTACACAACGAAGCTCCAAAGCAATAGTTTACATCGGATCCAAAGGCATATTTTACAGTATGTAGACACAATGGGAACCAAGATGCATGTATTCCATAATGCTCTACACAACCACTGCTCGACAGTAAACCAAGGCATGGGTTCTACAGAGCCCTCTATACACCCAAGCTATAACACCCAGATCCTCTACCCAATGTTATGAGATAGTCAAGACAAAATACATGAGCTCAAAGAAAACCTCCTACACCACCAATATGAAAACCTTCTACCTGGACACACAACAAAGGAGACCTTGAGCCTCAATCTGACTGGGTATCAACGCAACAAACAAAAAATCACACTACAACCAAATAGAAGACAAGAGACACAAAGACAATCCACTAGGTATAAATGTAGCAAAGAAGAAATCACACATCAACAACATCCACGATAGAGTCAAGAAAGAAGACATGAGCCCCCAATAGAAGACAATGAGTTGAATAAGAATGCATACAAATGAATTGTAGCTACGAGATGAAATTATCCACAACAATGACACCCCTTACCAACAGTTATGCCTCCGACACCACTAACAGTGGACAATGGTAAAACCTCCTACCTACCATTTACACCCCCTACCAGCAACCAAAGGTGGGATGACATCAACAAGAAGACATGAAGTGAATGAAACCCCTTAGCTCAATCAAATCACCAATTTTCTAGAGCGGAAACTATGGAAAACTAGAAGGATTGCAAGACTAATCACTATATGTCCCACATGATAAAGGTTATTCCAGAACCACAAATAAATATATGAATACCAACATAGATCCATCCTAAATGTGGATCTATAAAGCACTGAGAGGCATCCAATTTCTTGAGGTGTTATTTTTTTAATGACTTTTTACTTGATTTTAAATTTTTATTTTATGAGTGGATATGGACTTTTAAATTATTTTTTATTTTATGAACCGATATAATTTTCTTAATTACTTTTTATTTTTGGTACATAATGTGGTTGTAAGCACCTTACTACTCTTGGTGCAATTAATTTAACTTGATGAGCTACCAATAACAAGGTTGATAAGATCATTTATATGATGCTTAGAAAGTATATTAATATTTTTTATAATATACAATCTAATTACTAAAGTAATTTTATAATAATTAAGTATGCTATTTAATTGTCTTCTAAAATAATTTATAATAATTAAGCATCTTGTTTCATTTTTTATTCACAAATAATTGGTATGAAGTTCACAATATCTATTAATCATTATCAACTCAAGGTGAAAACTGCAGATGAAAAAAATTATCAATTAAATACCTTGTTGATGTATTCGTTGGAAATTTGGAATATCTAAATGGAGATGCAACAAAACAATTCAGGAAACAAACCAAAAACCTGTAATGGAGTTCTTTACTTTTTGTTCAGAATGTAAATATATTACATATATTTGGGTTTCCAAACCAGTTTTAGAAAGTCATTTTCCATGCCAAATCAAACTACTGTGGTAATTAGATAGCCATAGCTATACCTGTGGGCCTGATATATTATAACATTAGAGCTGATAGCTTTTTATTTCTATTCGTATAAGTAACATTGAATTTTCATTGAAACAAAACGAAAAAAACACAATGCCCAAGGTCAATGGTTTGATTGGCTGCATTATTGAGTTATGCACTTTGGTTAGCTGAAAGCATGGTTGATTGGACGCAAAGTAAAAGTTTTAACTTGATACTGTCTTTCCTCTCTAATAAGATGTAAAAGTTTTAACTTGATACTGTCTTTCTTTCTTCTCTAATAAGATGCAAAAGTTTTAACTTGATATTGTCTTTCATCTTGGTATAATGAATTTTGGAATATTACGGTAATTTTTTTTATAGACACTTACATTAATGAATATAGAAAAATAAAATAAATGAACATTTTATACATTCAAAGAATTATACTTTTTGCATTAGAGTAGCTAGGTGCTCTATATCTCACTATGTAAGAGATGATGTTATGTAAAATGAGCAATTATAATCTACATCACAAAAAAATAGCATGCCAACTCATAAAATAAAAAAATTAAAACCATCGTACATTCATCTAAAACCTACATCCTTCTTTGGCATATTTATATATTCCAATAATCTAATAATCTGGATGCATTCTTTGGCATCTTTATATATTCCAATCTAACAAAATCTAGATGCCTCCAAATGGTGTGGGATTGTAAACTATATGGTCAATTCTTTTACTGTTGAGAAAACAATTTTTTTTATGTACTAAACTTTTTAATTGAGGTAGTCTTCATTGATATGTTGATCAGCCTTTACTGGATTGAGAATATCTGTCTCTTGTGAGCCCTATGGCATGTCTCCTTATCTCCACAAAAGTAGTTGCCTTATTATTTGACATTGGCATTGCTTTCTTCTTTGACATTGGCATTTGGTTATGAAGATCATTTGGAATGTTATTCCAAAAACTCTTTGTAGCTGAAATTATTATCAAAAGGTTTTTGAAAATGCTTATGCTCATCACATTTTTGAAAACAGTCACATGAGGCAACGGTTTCTAAATGAGGAGATGATGACCAAGATGTATAAGACATGTTTTTCTCTTGCATTTTCTCAAGGCACAATACCAACTGCAAAACCCACCCCAAACTATATGTTAGTAAAAACAAATATTCATCTCTCCTCTTTGCAAATATAAAGAGGAAAAAAAGACAGTCAAAATCCATGATGATATATATACCTGTGATTCCAAATAATCCTAGCAAATGTGAAAGGTTTAATGTGGTTTTGGCATGTGCTCTAGCCATTGGCCCAAATACAAAACTTGTGAGTAACATCCCTTTTGAACAAAACCACAAAAACGACTCAGGAGAACATTCCAATTTCAGTGAACATCAATAGCACATTCCAAGAAAAACTAGCAACATATCAAAGACGAAAAAACTGAATATTAAAAAAACAAAATCAGAAAAAACTTTTATCAATTTTGCCTTCATCCAGGGTTTCATATCAAACATGAAAGAACTAAATATAAAAAAGAAACAGAAAAAACTTTTATCAATCTTGCCTTCATTCACTGTCTCCTTCAATTCCTTGTGTACCTGTTATGTACAGAACTTTGAATTTTCAGTTAGACCCACAGAAATGCACATGTCTATTAGTGTGAACTTATTTATAGAGCTAGGTTTCTATCCAAACTTGTACATAAACACATAATTATGTATAGGGCATAAAAATACAATTAAATATCTAGAAATGATCATTAGATTTTCATTTACTGCATCTAGAGTAATTTTGATCTAGATGATAAAATAACTATACATAAAATATAAAAATACAATTCAAAATTTTCAATGCCTCTAGATTCTTCATAAATCTCTATAATTTTATAGTTTTATAATAAAAATAAATCATTTTTGATAGAAATAAATAGAAACTAACATTGTCTTTATGCAGTTCAACTTTCCCATCCAGGAAAGCTTTTTTTTCCAACGAAGATCAAAAGGCTCCAATGCTATAAATCCATCTTCACCAATGAATTCTGAATCAAGATGATGATAAATAGACCTATTTTCTCAATCAAACTGGGAAATAAACCCATTTTATAAAAACCTGGAGCTATCACAACACTGAAGCAACTACATCAATTTTGTTTAATCCAAACAGAAACTCTCCATTTTATCCATACAAACATAGAAAAAACAGTCAATTATTTCTATTGGACAACAACAAAAACCCTTCAATCTGATTACTCTCTTCCCACAGGTTTGTATTTTATATAGCCTACCGATGAGTGTGGGCGGGCATTTACCGATAATCTTTCTTCCTTTTCCGGCGATTTTTCGCTGGAATATGGAGATTGCAAATCGATTTTCCCCTGTTTTACTTAGAACCTTGCATATTCGAATGTGATTTTAGGGTTCTTTAAGGGTGGTTAGCCCTGTCAGATCTCTACCATATATTGAAGTGACAGGTTTCAAGGTCTCTAACAAGAAACTGTTAGGGTTTTCCGGAGGTGCATAAGGTGTGGCCTAATTTCCAACTAATGTGTCATTCGTTTACGATCCTGTCCAAATATGAAGGAAAAATATTTGTCATATTTTTAAAGATAATTTTTATTTAAAATAAAATTAAATGTCAATAATAAAATATTAACTAAAAATATTTATAAAAATCTTATTTAAAACACTAGTTCATATTTAAACATTCAATTTGAACAACTATTGCTAAAAGAAAGTTATTTGTTGGAGATCAATGCTAAAACATTTTAATATTTCAAGAAAATATTTCATAATACAATTAAAACATATAAAAATATAAAAATAAAAATATATTATTGATATTAAAATTATTAATTGAATAGAAATATTAATGTCCAACACAGTTCCTCCTTACTTTCAACTGCTACTGCGACTACATTCATACACTAAAAATATAACTGAAAGTTTTGCTCCTCCTTACTTTCAACTGCTACTGCGTACTGACTTCATTCATACACTAAAAATATAACTGAAATTTTAGTTCATGTTTTAAATAATGTTTATGAATGGAAAATTATAATTGCAATTTATTATTATTTTATAATTAAACATAAAAATGTTAATAATGAATTAATAAAAAATTAAGATAAAAATTTTTATTGTATCTAGAGGAGCGAGGTGTTTTAGGAGATGTTGAAACCTAACTTAACGTTATCATAATCAAGAAAATTCATGTCACCTAATAAAATAAAAAAAATTATAAAAAGTAATTAAAAAAATCCATTTCCAAAATAGAAAATTAAAACTTAAACCTCAATCTATCAAGCAAGAGAGGAATCGGATTTCTTGACTTTAAGATTAAAAAAAAACTACATCTCAAGAAATTGGATCCCTATCTATGCTTTGAAATTTAAATTGAGATGTTGCATTATGTTTAGACATAATGGATTAAAATGCAATTTTAATGTAGATTATTAAAAACAAATAGGTAATGTTTAGATAATACAGTTAAAAATATTATCACTTATTAAAATTAGTAATTGTTTTTTAATATGCAAAAAGTACTTTTTTTTCAATTATAAATCAAAGAAGTACTTGTCTAGATATCCTTGATTGAAATTGACCAAGAGACATTACACTGTTTCAAAAACTTAGTAAAAAATCATTCCATTCATTTATGAAATAGGGAAAAAGCATAGGATGCTACCATGAAGCCCACAAAACCATTTTATTTATAAATTTAATTAGAGATTACAACACTATTATTTTAAAATTTTGTTAGGGTAATCTTATCAAATAAGATATTTGAATATGAAAAAGTCAATTATTGTATGTTTAAGTGTTACAGAGAAGATGAATTAAGAACAATTATTATCGCATTATTAGAAGTGACTATATAAAACATTTGAATCCTACACCAATATTATTTTTTAAACGGAACAGATTTTATGAATATAATCTTGCATGACAACACTTTTTCCTCCTTATGATGGAGTGTTACTAGTGATTACCATTGAAGAATTTTTTTGACCTCTTCATATTATATAAATTCATCTACAATGCTATAATGCCACCATGTTTTATGGATAAGAATATGACTTACTAAACTAAAAGTGACAAATTACATTTGAATACTTGAAGAATGTGTTTACTCGAGTGACAAATTGTCATATTAATCCAATTAATTAATTTTCACCTCAACGGAACTCTAGATTGTTTTGACCACTTAATTGTTTTTGCCACTTAAGCAACTTCCACCTCCATTTGTTTGGTCATAGTATAGGGTGAACAAAGGATATGATATATGAGGGAGGAAATGAGCCTAAAATGGAGGAAAGATATCATAACAAATTATCTTTAAAGAGTATATTAAGTAGGCCAAAACATTGCATAGGTAGGGGAGACATACACATTGATGAATCTTGACTAGGGTGGAGCCCTATTGAATAAGGCATTAATTTTAGTCTTAACTTAAGCAACAAAAGGGGAACCATTTAGAACCACATATAATGTTTGGTGCAAGGAAGGAGAGAAAGAACATGGAAGAAACAAAAGGGTGCAGAGAGAAGATTATTAAAGGTATAAGGTTTCCATTGGTATTTTAGAGGCAAATTGAGGGAGAAAAGAGAATGATGTCAAAATAAAGGGTGATGAAATGACCAAGGAATAGTTTGGGCCTACTCAAAGAAGAAGACACATAGCATGGACACCACGAGGGAAGGGGGAAAGGAAGGAAAGGTTCCTTCCCCTAGTGAATAAGGGGATAAATAAGGTCCAAGGAAAATCTTGCAATGAGCAAGATGAGAGAGAAATATTCCAAAAAGTATAGGAATCAATGGATGGGAACATCAATGAAAATGTACTTGAGGGAAGTAGAAATGTGTTGAAAGTTCAAGCATGGGATAAGAAAAAGAGCTAGTTGAAGCAAAGGATGAATAAACAAGAGGGATTGAAGCACGGGGGGTTCACTAGTGATGCAATATCATATCACGTCCATTCATATTGGGGGTTTGAATACTCCTAAAAACTTCAAAAATATATTGTTTCATATTAAGGGGCCAAGGGGGCATTTTTAATTTTACATAGTAATATAAATATTGGGGGTTATTTTATTTGGGTGAGATGAGGAATAACCTCCAAATTGTTGAATGGATTCATACCTCCAAATCATGGAATCAATTCATACATCCAAATTGCGGGTTGGATTCATATTAGTCCTAGTTTTTGCTAAGGAATAACCTCCAAATTGTGGGCTACAATCATACCTCCAAATCAAGGGATGGATTCATATCAGTCCTAACTGCTGCTAAGGAATAACCTCCAAATCGTGGGATGGATTTACACCTCCAAATCATTGAACTTATAAAGTCTTCTTTTTTTAGAATAATTTTCTCCATGAATGGGATTGATCTAAGATTTCACTGGCCCCAAGTCCATGAAAATGGGAGGTAAAAAAATAGAAGAAAATAATGAAATTCATAAATGTGATCTTCCTCTTGATGAGACATGCTCTTAAATTCCTAGTCAATTGTGCCTCCATCCATAAGTGTGATCTGTCCTTTTAAATTCCTAGTGTTGTTTGAATAATTTAATGTTATCCGTGACTCCATTCGATTGTTGAGGTTCACATTTGTATGATGCAAGCAATTTTCTCATCCATATTTTGTCACCCATATAATTCCTCATGGGGCCTTCATAGTTTTCTATTTATTTTATACAACTTGCATTCTAGCTAGGAAGTAAATGTTTGGGAAACTCTTTTCTCCATAGTTGTTTAAATTTATATAGAATTCTGGTGCTCCTCAATGCATCTACTATGTAGATGCATAAATCGACCTGTGCAAATTTTCTACTCAGCTACATCGAACTCAACAATTGAGCTTATTTTTTCATTTTTGCATGAAGACCGATTTACATTTCTGTGGTTGCTACAAATTAAAAAACAAGAAAAACAGTCATCCTCTAAAGCATGTCTCCCCAAAAAACAGCTTATTTTTAATGCACATAAGCTGCAATTCATGTAGAATAAATTAAAAAAAGAAAAAAATACATATTTAATCTCTTAGATATATGCATACCTTTTTTCATGCATTTTCTCTTTAACATCTATGTATAGTTTTCTTTTGAAAAAAACCAAAAACAAAAGAGGATTGGGAGAGCTCCAATTCTCAATGGTTATTTCTTTGGAAATATGGAGGCTAAGGTTGGAGATTTCCTCCCATGCCACTTTAAAACAATTTCACAAAAGAAAATGATGGCATGAATTGAATGAGGGTGGTGAGAATTTACTAGTTGCATTCATTGCTTTGACCATCGTAGTTGATTGCTTCAATTTCCCCTAGATTTGGTTGTGTACACATTTCAACTAGCATCCTCCCTGATCCCCCGATTTCATATTTGGAATTTACTACCCGTCTTCTTCTTTTCCTATCTTCCCATACTTTCCCATTCTGCTTTCGATTTCGAATTTATTCTTGATTCTTCATCGGTATAAGCTTCGGATCTTTGCTGGTTCAAATTTCTACAATTCTTTAGAACCCTCCAGCCCCCAAATTCTTGAATTCTGCAAGGGTTTGGTCTTTTTTGTCCTATAGAAGGGGTTAACTAGGCCAAGGATTGAAATGTGTTATCATTGGTCCCAATGTTAGTTAGGGATAGGCATCCGCTCAACTTCTAGGTATTCTTTGCACATAATGCAAAAGTGATTTCTTTTCATTTCGTTCGTGTGAAGTTCTTGCGCTTTCTTCTTGTAAATGATCTAACTCTTCATTTTTTTAGGTTAGGGTTTAGGTGGGTATTGAGATTCAATCAAACCTTGCTCCATGACAACCAAGAAAAGTGAGACCACTCTTTCTTGGCTCACTAGAACCAAGAAATTTGGATCAATCTTTCTTGACTAATTATTTCTTTCAACCTTTTGTATCCTTCCTTAACATTTTCACATTTTCCAGTTAGGAATAGTTGTTAGATTGAGTTATATTTGGCACATTCATAATTTTGTAAAATCTAAGCACGATAGATCTATGAAACAAGACAACAGTTACTAGAGATGCATGCGGCAAATAATATGTCAAAATACTAATGCAAAAGGTTTGCAGCAGTTCATGCATTATCATAAACTCGGAAGAAGATTACAATGTATAACAATGGATACAATAAGCCAAGCAATTTGAATTCCAGAGAGGTCATTCGAATTGAATGGATGAGAGTGGCTTACTTGGCAGTTAACACCACTCAACACATCAGTTAACCACTTAACTACTATGTAACTGACTCTAAAATTGTCTAATTGAGTCTAGTTGAATCTAGAACTCAACTGAATGCCCAAAAATAGGGGACCGCACCTTTTCGTCTGCAGTTAACTGAATAGTAGGTGAAAATAACACCAGATGAAGTCAACCAGTGTAGTAGGGCGCCTTTCTGTCTCTAGTTGGCTGAATATAATAATAAAAGCTGTCAGTTAGACTGAGTAGAGCGCTTCAGTCATGCAAAACACCTCAATAGGCTCCCTGAATGATGGAGGAGGCCCAATTCACTGAAACTGATGATGTGAGCACATAATTGAGTCAAAATACTTAGGATAAGTGGAAAATTAAGTTGTGAAGCTCAAATAAATGATGTGTGGTTGGAAAATGATCCAACAAATTTTAATTTCAATTCTTATATGTAAGGCAATCATTTTAATATTGTATTGGAACTGACATGAACATAAGTGAAAATATAAATCCTTACTTACATACCTTATGTGTTATCATTACCATGAAATTTTATCATATAAGTTTCACCATCTGTGTATCTTTATAACTATTGCATACTTGAAATTTAACAATGGAGATTTACCCCTCTCCTGGAAAGATTAAAAAAACTAGATATAACCCAAGAAAATGTAACTAAATGTTGTTAATTCCCTTGATTACAAGAATAAATGTAAAGGAAGTGGAGGAAATTCATTGCATATTGTGAATGACCCAAATCCAAGCTATGCACATGATCATATGGTGTTATTGGAAAGTAAGAGGAATTTTTTTATGTTCATTTGGGTTCAAACAATAATGATGTTTGTTTTGACAGGAAGGTAGACAAGTCCATCCACGGAAGGGTTTAAATTTTTCGTTTTTGTGGAATTTAATTTATTAAGCTTATAGAAAACATGATCTCTTTATGTCTATACTTGTATTTACATAATATAAAATTGGTAGATTGACAGTTTGTGGTGTGAAACATCTGTAATTCTCATGTTTTCTAATCAATGCACTAACTATTGGACTATCAGTCTTTTACATTCTTTGTTACATTGATCTCTTGACTGCGTTGCCTTTTATGCATTTTCCCTTTCCCCATTACTATTTCATTAGGTCTTCCACTATCCAATGCTACATATTGATCAGTTTCCCCTGCAATCCCGTTGGGATCATTATTAGCATTATACTATTGTTTTATTTAGCATCTCGCTTGCTTATACTAAGATGCATTAGGGCTCTTGTTTGTTACAAATTGATAATATGATATAAATGGAGTATTAAAAATGGGATGATAAAAATGGATACCTACAATATTTGGTGAAACTAGGGGTTTTCTTAATTGGAAAGGTATATTGAGAGGGGGGTTCAACAATACAATTTTAGGAGGCATTTTCCAATATTTAGTGAAATTAGGGTATTCTTTAATATCCTATGAACGATCGTGCTATGTAACAAGTTCACTGAGTGAACCCCCCGTGGATTGAAGTAAGGGATCAAGGAATTATTGTTGAAGGTGGAACAAGGGGTCTCTTCATATCTTGAAAGGGCTGAAGGAAGAATCTATCTTTAGAATCTCACATTTATTACCTTTAAATTTTTTATTCCATGCATGAAATATCTTATCATCCAGTTTGAGTCTTAAGGTTGTATGTTAAAATAGACATGAAGTATTGATGGTTAAATGGCCACATGAATCTTTTATACTAGTGTAGTGTAGGTTTAAGGAAATATTTGAGGCATGGTCATGAGAACACTAAGGTTGATATCCCCAAATATCATGACCAATAGGAGATGTTGAATCTGCATGTTCCTAACCATTTGTGTAATGGGTTCTATGTAAAATTATCTTGAAGGAGCCATGAAAATTTCATGAACACCTTAGCAATAACCAATTATTTGTTTCATGTTTAAAGGAGGTGCCAAAATATCTCCATGGTAAATTTGGTTCATGTTTAAAAAATGAATAAAATTACCTATATGCAATATGAAATGTTAGAACTACTCTTGTCCCGGTCAATGTTTATGAAATTCTTGCAATATGAGAGGTGCATTTTGGAATTCCTAGTCTCAGTCAATGTCTTAATTAGTATTGTTTCAATGGAAACAATGTATGGTAGCTGTGATTTATTTGCATAGGTGCAAGTGTTATTTCATGTGAGTAATAGTGATAAACAAGTCGATTGTTGGGTTTGACTAAAATTTAACTAATGGTCTTTAATAGTAGTGTAGTTTTCTTTCAAGTTTTCAATATCTCCACTCAATAACAAGTGAGTTCTATAGGGTTTGGCCATGCTAGTTTTGAACCATGAATCAATCAATAATATTCAATCCTCCATGTGTTACTATAGGATTGAAAAAAAATCGGTAGGATTGATGCTTGTTGTCATATTGTTGGAAAAAAAAACTTGCATATATATATATATAATTAAGATATGAAATTAAAATTTAAACAAAAATTTTAAAATTATGGTTGCATAACTATTTTCAGTCAATAAAACTTTATATATATATATATATATATATATATATATATATATATATATATATATATATATATATATCAATCAACAAGCTCACTAACCTCTCACTTTAGACGCCATGATCAAAGGTGGAAGGCATTGGCTTGCTTGAGACCTTGGTCAAGGGTTGCCAAGAGCTCAATTGAGGGTGCACTATGGAAAGCGTTGAAAAATCAGATGGTTGTATGTTTTTTTTGTTTATATAAAAGAAAACCTTTGATCGAGCTCTAGGAGCTCAATTGAGAGTTTGTTTAACCCAAGAAGGACCTCTATTGAGGGTTTTCCTTGTCTTCCACAATCCCACAATTAAGGGCTTATTCAAGCACATAATCAAGCTATTATAGCTCAATCAACGACTTAAAAATGCCTCAATCGAGGGTTGATAAAACCTGTTTTCTTGGATTTTCTTGCCAAAAAGTGTTATCTAGCTTCATTGATTGACCAATAAGGCATCAAGGCCTCACATGGTGGTTCCAGAATGAGCAGTTTGTTATCCTCAAAAGTCTGAACATATAGATACAGGAATTTCACTAACAAATTTACATGAGCATAATCATGTTAAGGAATGATCATTGAGTTGGAACATACTTTCTCTATTGTTATCCCATAGATATTCTTTTGTATCCATAAAGCAACAATAGAAGTGGTATGATGACCATGATATAGGATCGATACCAACTAGCATTTGGTGCACAAAGTCTTTGTTTCCCCTCTAAGAAAAGTAATCAGTTGTGTCCATTAATTCCATTTGTACGAGTTCACTTATTGGGTAGAATCTAATGCATAGTAAGAAAGTGCAAGGATGAGTTTGTAAGAGTACTCCTAAGCAATAACTTAAGGAAGGGGATATTGGAGCAATTTTTCACTTATTGGTAGAAATCTAATGCATAATAAGAAAGTGCAAGGATGAGTTTAGAAGAGTACTCCTAGGAAATTTAAGGAAAGGGATATTGGGGCAACTTTTAACCATTAGCTGGGTAAAATCTGTAGCAAATAAAAATTGTCACAATGTATGGGTGAAGTACATCAATACACGAAGACGAAAAAGATAAGGAAAAATACTAATACAAAATGGACATACAAGCTCGTATCCATGATTGTCTAACTTATCTAGATGGTTGTAAATCTCAAAAAATCACATCAAGTTTTATGTTTCTATAAGAGGAATGCCCTATTGTATAATTATGCATCAGTTTTAACTTAGATAAATAAAACATAGTTATTTATGTTATTTCAGCTATATATTGATTTACAAAATTTGGAGATCCTTTTATTGTGGTGCAAAGAGTCGCATATGTTGAAAACATCTTAACTAATGTGTCATTGTCTTTCTAGTTGTTGGAATGCTTTTTTATTATATACAAAAAAACAAAACAAAAGAAAAGCCTTAACCAATGAACTTATCATTGCCATTTCTTCTAATTAGTAAACTTACCATTGTCATTTCTCATTGAGTAAGTTATCATCTCCCATCTTTTGTCATTATAATGAGTAAACTATCATCTCTCGTCTTTCAAATAGCTTATGGGATAAGGAGTATTTAATTCTTTTTTCATTTTTTAAGCATGAAAATAATGAAAATTTATTCATGAAAATCCATCAAATTTAATTTTACAATTTCATAAATCTCAAATTAAAATGGATACTCTAAACCATATAGATAGATGAAATTTGTTACGTCAACTACTAATTTTCTGATTTCAATAATTATATGTCCACTAGATTCTAGGGACTTCATTGACTCATAAGGCAATAAACGTGCCTCTTTTACTATGCCATTAATTTTTTCAAAAAGATGTTCACAAATTTTTTCTACATAATTTTTCAAACATAATTGGCAGTGATTTTATGGAAGCATTATATATTACTATTATTATCGACAAAATGTCATCACCTTTTAAAAGTATATTCCTATGATTGAAAATGTTAATCAATCCTAAGAAACATAACTCTTTAGAGGTTATTTTGAATGTAGTTAAATAAACATAAACAAGGTGAATTTTAGATGTAATATAGGAGAGATATGTTGAATGTATGTAATGTAAATAAAATAATAAAAAAGATAGATAGACAAATAGATAAGGGAGTAAGTTAAAAAGTAGACAAACTCAACCATTTTTTCGTCAAAATTCTTCCCCAAATCTAGTAGTAATATTGCTAGAAGTTATAGTTCCACCTAATTGATGGGAACTTTTAACATCGAACATTGCCCTTGAAAAACAACTTGCTAGCAAGATTGAGTTTGTCCACTTTTTAGCTTAATCCAATATGTAAGCACAAAGGGTTGAACTATGCATACTTTCCATTTAGATATTCTATGGTACTCTTTTAAGAAGGCTAAGCATTTTATGTTTTTTACCTTTTCTAGTTTGCCTTAATCAGATTTTGAATAGGCAATCACTATTGAAATCACAATTTTGGATTGATGAAATTGTTGATTTTAATGCAGAGATAGATTCAGTACCCTTGAATGCCCCTATTTCAATAGGATTATGCAATGTTAACATCTAATATTTGCAATCTATCCCGATCTAGAATGATTCTTACTTGATTTAAAGTTAAAAATGGCAATTTCCTTTCCCGATATTTTAAATAATTAAAAACAAACAATTCATTACATGTTTAGATTATTTGATTTTTCTATACATCTCAACTAAAATAGAACTATATTAACTTCAATACAATATGATGACAATTAGTAATAGCCAATCATGCAAACTCTTAAAAAAAACATGTGTTTATAATAATAATAATAATTTATTTTTAAGGTCATTCTTAAGTGAGACACGTTTATGGGACAAAGGCCCCTATGCGCAACAATTTAGGTGTTAAAGTTTACCAAGGTGCACATAACCTACCCCTCCAGATTTGAATGTGTGACCTCTTAGGAAGAAACATGTGTTCTTAACCATTAACCTTACTCAAACTATTAATCCTAAATATTATGAGTTATATTTTTTTTAAAGAAAAATCACCCTTATTAGATAATTATACCACCCACATATTTCTCGTATCAAATTATCTTTTACATAAATGTGTTTCTACATTACATATACACACACCTCACCTCTTATAGGAGCGTTATATCAAATTATCTTTTACATAAATGTGCTTCTACACCAGCATAGATCCATCTTAAACTCGTATCTATCAAGCACCGAGAGGGATCCAATTTCTTGAGGTGTACTTCTTTTTTTAAATTTAAACTCAAGAAATTTAATCTCTCTTGATTGATAGATCTGGGTTTAATTTTTTTTATTTATTTTATAAACGAACATCTATTTTTTAATCACTTTTCATAATATTTTATTTTATGAGCCGACATGGATTTTTTTAAAATACTTTCCACAATTTTACTTTTTTTTTACATTTTAATTAATGGCCAACAATACATTTTACTTTTTTACTTTTCATTACATTTTACTCTTTTACTTTTCATTAAATACTTTCCATCGCCGAAATAATATTAAATTATTATTATTATTATGTTAAATACAAACTTTATTTATTATGGCCGACTATAAGGACAAACATGGACAAATGATCTCCCCCATACTGGGCTGTAGAGCACCTCGTTTCACTCGGTGCAATTACATATACACACCTCACCTCTCATAGGAGCACTATATGCAAGATAAAAAAATTAGTACCCTTGAATGCCTCTATTGCAATTGGATTATGCAATGTTAACATCTAATATTTGCAATCTATTAGTCCAAAATGATTCTCAGTTGATTTAAAGCTAAAAATGCCAATTTCCTTTCCCGATATTTTAAATAATTAAAAAAAAAACAATTCATTACATGTTTAGATTATTTGATTTGTCTATACATCTCAACTAAAATAGAACTATATTAACTTCAATACAATATGATGACAATTAGTAATAGCCAATCATGCATACTCTTAAAAAAAAACATGTGTTTATAATAATAATAATAATTTATTTTTAAGGTCATTCTTAAGCGAGACACGTTTATGGGACAAAGGCCCCTATGCGCAACAATTTAGGTGTTAAAGTTTACACCGAGTGAAATGAGGTGCTCTACAACCCAGTATGGGGGAGATCCTGTAGCGTTTGTCCATGTTTGTCCTTATAGTTGGCCATAATAAATAAAGTTTGTCTTTAACATAATAATAATAAAAAAATAATATTATTTCCGCGATGGAAAGTATTTAATGAAAAGTAAAATAGTAAAATGTAATGAAAAGTAAAAAAGTAAAATGTATTGTCGGCCATTAATTAAAATGTAAAAAAAAAGTAAAATTATGGAAAGTATTTAAAAAAAATCCATGTCGGCTCATAAAATAAAATATTATGAAAAGTGATTAAAAAATAGATGTTCATTTATAAAATAAAAAATTAAAACTTAATCCCGGATCTATCAATCAAGAGAGATTAAATTTCTTGAGTTTAAATTTTAAAAAAGAAATACACCTCAAGAAATTGGATCCCTCTCGGTGCTTGATAGATACGGGTTTAAGATGGATTTTGAATAGGCAATCACTATTGAAATCACAATTTTGGATTGATGAAATTGTTGATTTAAATGCAGAAATAGATTCAGTAACCTTGAATGCCCCTATTGCAATAGGATGATACAATGTTAACATCTAATATTTGCAATCTATCAGTCTAAAATGATTCTTACTTTATTTAAAGCTAAAAACGCCAATTTCCTTTCTCGATATTTTAAATAATTAAAAAAAAACAATTCATTACATGTTTAGATTATTTGATTTTTCTATACATCTCAACTAAAATAGAACTATATTAACTTCAATACAATATGATGACAATTAGTAATAGCCAATCATGCATACTCTTAAAAAAAACGTGTTTATAATAATAATAATAATTTATTTTTAAGGTCATTCTTAAGCGAGATACGTTTATGGGACAAAGGCCCCTATGCACAACAATTTAGGTGTTAAAGTTTACAAAGGTGCACATAACCTACCCCTCCAGATTTGAATGTGTGACCTCTTAGGAAGAAACATGTGTTCTTAACCATTAAGCTTACTCAAACTATTAATCCTAAATATTATGAGTTATATTTTTTTTAAAGAAAAATCACCCTTATTAGATAATTATACCACCCACATATTTCTCATATCAAATTATCTTTTACATAAATGTGCTTCTACATTACATATACACACACCTCACCTCTTATAGGAGCGTTATATCGAATTATCTTTTACATAAATGTGCTTCTACACCAGCATAGATCCATCTTAAACCCGTATCTATCAAGCACCGAGAGGGATCCAATTTCTTGAGGTGTATTTCTTTTTTTAAATTTAAACTCAAGAAATTTAATCTCTCTTGATTGAAAGATCCGGGTTTAATTTTTAATTTTTTATTTTATAAACGAACATCTATTTTTTAATCACTTTTCATAATATTTTATTTTATGAGCCGACATGTATTTTTTTTAAATACTTTCCATAATTTTACTTTTTTTTACATTTTAATTAATGGCCGACAATACATTTTACTTTTTTACTTTTCATTACATTTTACTTTTTTACTTTTCATTAAATACTTTCCATCGCCGAAATACTATTAATTTTTTATTATTATTATGTTAAAGACAAACTTTATTTATTATGGCCAACTATAAGGACAAACATGGACAAACGATCTCCCCCATAGTGGGCTGTAGAGCACCTCGTTTCACTCGGTGCAATTACATATACACACCTCACCTCTTATAGGAGTGCTATATGCAAGAAATAGATTTAGTACCCTTGAATGCCCCAATTACAATAGGATTATGCAATGTTAACATCTAATATTTGCAATCTATTAGTCCAAAATGATTCTTACTTGATTTAAAGCTAAAAATGTCAATTTCCTTTCCCGATATTTTAAATAATTAAAAAAAAAACAATTCATTACATGTTTAGATTATTTGATTTTTCTATACATCTCAACTAAAATAGAACTATATTAACTTCAATACAATATGATGACAATTAGTAATAGCCAATCATGCATACTCTTAAAAAAACATGTGTTTATAATAATAATAATAATTTATTTTTAAGGTCATTCTTAAGCGAGACACATTTATGGGACAAAGGCCCCCATGCACAACAATTTAGGTGCTAAAGTTTACACCGAGTGAAACGAGGTGCTCTACAACCCAGTATGGGGGAGATCCTGTAACGTTTGTCCATGTTTGTCCTTATAGTCTGCCATAATAAATAAAGTTTGTCTTTAACATAATAATAATAAAAAAATAATATTATTTCCGCGATGGAAAGTATTTAATGAAAAGTAAAAAAGTAAAATGTATTGTCGACCATTAATTAAAATGTAAAAAAAAGTAAAATTATGGAAATTATTTTTAAAAAATCCATGTCGGCTCATAAAATAAAATATTATGAAAAGTGATTAAAAAATAGATGTTTGTTCATAAAATAAAAAATTAAAACTTAAACCCGGATCTATCAATCAAGAGAAATTAAATTTCGTGAGTTTAAATTTTAAAAAAGAAATACACCTCAAGAAATTGGATTCCTCTCGGTGCTTGATAGATACGGGTTTAAGATGGATTTTGAATAGGCAATCACTATTGAAATCACAATTTTGGATTGATGAAATTGTTGATTTTAATGCAGAAATAGATTCAGTACCCTTGAATGCCCCTATTGCAATAGGATTATGCAATGTTAACATCTAATATTTGCAATCTATCAATCTAAAATGATTCTTACTTTATTTAAAGCTAAAAATGCCAATTTCCTTTCCTGATATTTTAAATAATTAAAAAAAAACAATTCATTACATGTTTAGATTACTTGATTTTTCTATACATCTCAACTAAAATAGAACTATATTAACTTCAATACAATATGATGACAATTAGTAATAGCCAATCATGCATACTCTTAAAAAAAACATGTGTTTATAATAATAATAATAATAATAATTTATTTTTAAGGTCATTCTTAAGCGAGATACGTTTATGGGACAAAGGCCCCTATGCCCAACAATTTAGGTGTTAAAGTTTACAAAGGTGCACATAACCTACCCCTCCAGATTTGAATGTGTGACCTCTTAGGAAGAAACATGTGTTCTTAACCATTAAGCTTACTCAAACTATTAATCCTAAATATTATGAGTTATATTTTTTTTAAAGAAAAATCACCCTTATTAGATAATTATACCACCCACATATTTCTCATATCAAATTATCTTTTACATAAATGTGCTTCTACATTACATATACACACACCTCACCTCTTATAGGAGCGTTATATCAAATTATCTTTTACATAAATGTGCTTCTACACCAGCATAGATCCATCTTAAACCCGTATCTATCAAGCACCAAGAGGGATCCAATTTCTTGAGGTGTATTTCTTTTTTTAAATTTAAACTCAAGAAATTTAATCTCTCTTGGTTGATAGATCCGGTTTTAAGTTTTAATTTTTTATTTTATAAACAGACATCTATTTTTTAATCACTTTTCATAATATTTTATTTTATGAGCCCACATGAATTTTTTTTAAATACTTTCCATAATTTTACTTTTTTTTTAGATTTTAAAATTAATGGCCGACAATTCATTTTACTTTTTTACTTTTCATTAAATACTTTCCATCGTCGAAATAATATTAATTTTATTTTATTATTATGTTAAAGAAAAACTTTATTTATTATGGCCGACTAGAAGGACAAACATGGACAAACGTTATAGGATCTCCCCCATACTGGGCTGTAGAGCACCTCGTTTCACTCGGTGCAATTACATATACACACCTCACCTCTTATAGGAGCGCTATATGCAAGAAATAGATTCAATACCCTTGAATGCCCCTATTGTAATAGGATTATGCAATGTTAACATCTAATATTTGCAATCTATCAGTCTAAAATTATTCTTACTTGATTTAAAGCTAAAAATGCTAATTTCCTTTTAATTAAAAAAAACAATTCATTACATGTTTAGATTATTTGATTTTTTTATACATCTCAACTAAAATAGAATTATATTAACTTCAATACAATATGATGACAATTAGTAATAGCCAATCATGCATACTCTTAAAACAAAACATGTGTTTATAATAATAATAATAATTTATTTTTAAGGTCATTCTTAAGCGAAAAAAACGTGTTTATAATAACAAGCTTAGATCCAAATCCTAGGCTCTATCAAGTGCCGAGAGGGATCAAATCTCCTGAAGTGCAAACCTCTCCTTGAATAGCTCCTTGAATGCAATACATGAGCCACCTAATCCTAAGCTCTAAAGTCTCATATTTACTTTTTACTTTGTATTAAAAGTAGAAAGTAAAGTCTCTAGTTTAAATCTCATATTTGCTTTTTACTTTGTATTATTCTTTTTTGTTTATGCCGACATAATATTTACCACATAATCCTAAGCTCTAAAGTCTCTAGTTTAAGTCTCATATTTGCTTTTTAGTTTGTAATATTCTTTTTTTGTTTACTTTGTATTATTTTGTTACTCGACAAATACTCAACTCACAAAATCTCCCCCATACTAGGTTGTAGAGCGCCTCTTGGTGCAATAATAATAATTTATTTTTAAGGTCATTCTTAAGCGAGACACGTTTATGGGACAAAGGCCCCTATGCGCAACAATTTAGGTGTTAAAATTTACAAAGGTGCACATAACCTACCCCTCCAGATTTGAATGTGTGACCTCTTAGGAAGAAACATGTGTTCTTAACCATTAAGCTTACTCAAACTATTAATCCTAAATAGTATGAGTTATATTTTTTTCAAAGAAAAATCACCCTTATTAGATAATTATACCACCCACATATTTCTTGTATAAAATTATATTTTACATAAATGTGCTTCTACATTACATATACACACACCTCACCACTTATAGGAGCGTTATATCAAATTATCTTTTACATAAATGTGCTTCTACACCAACATGGATCGATGTTAAACCTGTATCTATCAAGCACTGAGAGGGATCCAATTTCTTGAGGTGTATTTTTTTTTTAAATTTAAACTCAAGAAATTTAATCTCTCTTGATTGATAGATGCGGGTTTAAGTTTTAAGTTTTTATTTTATAAAGGAACATCTATTTTTTAATCACTTTTCATAATATTTTATTTTATGAGCCGACGTGGATTTTTTTTAAATACTTTCCATAATTTTACCTTTTTTTTACATTTTAATTAATGGCCGACAATACATTTTACTTTTTTACTTTTCATTACATTTTACTTTTTTACTTTTCATTAAATACTTTCCATCGCCGAAATAATATTTTTTTATTTATTAAAGACAAACTTGATTTATTATGGCCTACTATAAGGACAAACATGGACAAACGTTACAGGATCCCCCCCATACTAGATTGTAGAGCACCTCGTTTTACAGGATCTCCCCCATACTGGACATGGATTTTTTTTAAATACTTTCCATAATTTTACTTTTTTTACATTTTAATTAATGGCCGACAATACATTTTACTTTTTTACTTTTCATTAAATACTTTCCATTGCCGAAATAATATTATTTTACATGTAATATAAGAGAGATATGTTGAATGTATGTAATCTAAATAAAATAATAAAAAAGATAGATAGACAAATAGATAAGGGAGTAATTTAAAAAGTAGACAAACTCAACCATTTTTTCGTCAAAATTCTTCCCCAAATCTAGTAGTAATTTTGCTAGAGCTATAGTTCCACCTAATTGATGGGAACTTTTAACATCGAACATTGTCCTTGAAAAACAACTTGCTAACAAGATTGAGTTTGTCCACTTTTTAGCTTAATCCAATATGTAAGCACAAAGGGTTGAACTATGCATACTTTCCATTTAGATATTCTATGGTACTCTTTTAAGAAGGCTAAACATTTTATGTTTTTGACCTTTTCTAGTTTGCCTTAATCATATTTTGAATAGGAAATCACTATTGAAATCAAAATTTTAGATAGATGAAATTGTTGATTTTAATGTTGAAATAGATTCAGTACCCTTGAATGCCCCTATTGCAATAGGATTATGCAATGTTAACATCTAATATTTGCAATCTATCAGTCTAAAATGATTCTTACTTGATTTAAAGCTAAAAATTCCAATTTCCTTTCCCGATATTTTAAATAATTAAAAAAAAAAACAATTCATTACATGTTTAGATTATTTGATTTTTCTATACATCTCAACTAAAATAGAACTATATTAACTTCAATACAATATGATGACAATTAGTAATAGCCAATCATGCATACTCTTAAAAAAACATGTGTTTATAATAATAATAATAATTTATTTTTAAGGTCATTCTTAAGTGAGACACGTTTATGGGACAAAGGCCCCTATGTGCAACAATTTAGGTGTTAAAGTTTACCAAGGTGCACATAACCTACCCCTCCAGATTTTAATGTGTGACCTCTTAGGAAGAAACTTGTGTTCTTAACCATTAAGCTTACTCAAACTATTAATCCTAAATATTATGAAAAATCACCCTTATTAGATAATTATACCACCCACATATTTCTCGTATCAAATTATCTTTTACATAAATGTGCTTCTACATTACATATACACACACCTCACCTCTTATAGGAGCGTTATATCAAATTATCTTTTACATAAATGTGCTTCTACACCAGCATAGATCCATCTTAAACCCGTATCTATCAAGCACCGAGAGGGATTCAATTTCTTGAGGTGTATTTCTTTTTTTTAAATTTAAACTCAAGAAATTTAATCTCTCTTGATTGATAGATCCGGGTTTAAGTTTTAATTTTTTATTTTATAAACAAACATCTATTTTTTAATCACTTTTCATAATATTTTATTTTATGAGCCGACATGGATTTTTTTTAAATACTTTCCATAATTTTTATTTTTTTACATTTTAATTAATGGCCGACAATACATTTTACTTTTTTACTTTTCATTACATTTTACTTTTTTACTTTTCATTAAATATTTTCCATCGCCGGAATAATATTAATTTTTTTTATTATTATGTTAAAGACAAACTTTATTTATTATGGCCGACTATAAGGACAAACATGGACAAACGTTACAGAGAGCACCTCGTTTCACTCGGTGCAATTACATATACACACCTCACCTCTTATAGGAGTGCTATATGCAAGAAATAGATTCAGTACCCTTGAATGCTCCTATTGCAATAGGATTATGCAATGTTAATGTCTAATATTTGCAATCTATTAGTCTAAAATGATTCTTACTTGATTTAAAGCTAAAAATGCCAATTTCCTTTCCCGATATTTTAAATAATTAAAAAAAAAAAACAATTCATTACATGCTTAGACTATTTGATTTTTCTATACATCTCAACTAAAATAGAACTATATTGACTTCAATACAATATGATAACAATTAGTAATAGCCAATCATGCATACTCTTAAAAAAAAACATGTGTTTATAATAATAATAATAATTTATTTTTAAGGTCATTCTTAAGCGAGACACGTTTATGGGACAAAGGCCCCTATGCGCAACAATTTAGGTGTTAAAGTTTACACCAAGTGAAACGAGGTGCTCTACAGCCCAGTATAGGGGAGATCCTGTAACGTTTTTCCATGTTTGTCTTTATAGTTGGCCATAATAAATAAAGTTTGTCTTTGACATAATAATAATAAAAAATAATATTATTTCGGCGATGGAAAGTATTTAATGAAAAGTAAAATAGTAAAATGTAATGAAAAGTAAAAAAATAAACAAACTTCAGTGACCAAATTCCATGAGCCAAATAAAAAACATGACAACCTCCAACGATAATAGGACTCATATATGATTGCCACGCACTCTACTATAGTAATCTACTAACGTGACTTTTAAAATCTCCACCATAAAACTTTGACTATAAAGTGCATTATTACACTCCTCCAAAATGACTTCAAAAGAAATGACATATACATATCTATAAGACAATAAACCTGACAAAAATCTTGACATTTCTAAAAGACAACTTTAATAAGCCTAGCAGGAACCTGAAGAAAGTAATATGTTCTCTATAAATTATTCATAAAAAAAGGCATCCTTCACCTTTTTCAATGTCGTTTTTGGACATTCTACTGCTTGAGCATTAAAATGCATGTAGATATGAGTGGAAGACAAGAAATGGAAATTTTGTTTCAATACTCTCATTATGTTCATCAAATTTTCGAATATAGTCACTTGCAGATTTGCATTTCTAGCAGCCCACTCCAGTATGAATTTGGAGTCTCCAGTAACTTGTAGAGACAATATATGTTTTACTTGAGGAAAGTAAAGTGACCCCCAAATTGTCCATAGCTTCACTCTTGTATTAGTGCCCACTCCACAATCCATCCACAGGAAAAAATAATAAATGAAACCCCAAAGCTCAACCAAATCACCAATTTCCAAGCCAAAACGATGGAAAACTAGAAGGATCGCAAGACAAATCACAATATATCCCACATAGATAAAATGTTATTCAAGAACCACAAATAAAATATGAATATTAATTTATCTTAACGAGTTGCCGATAACAAGGTAGATAAGATGACTTATATAATGCCAAGAGAGTATATTAATATTTTTATAATATACACTGTAATTACGAATAATTGTTTAAAAAACTAATTTTATAAGTACCTTGTTTCATACTTTTTTTAGAATTTATCTACACAAATAACTGGTCACTCTTTTGGTTAATATTTATATTCACAAATAATTGGTCTTAAGTTTACAATATCTATTAATCATCAACTTAAGGTGAAAAATGCAGATGCAGCCATAAAAAAAACCTATGATTAAGTACCTCGTTTAATATCTTTGTAAGGACCTATTCGTTGTGAATTATTAATCATTATAACTCATGGCGAAATGGAGATACAACACAACAATTCAGGAAACAAACCAAAAACTAGGTCTAAAATCTGTCAAAGAGTTCTTTGCTCTTTGGTCAGTATGTGAATATATTACATATATTTGGGTTTCCAAACAAGTTTTAGAAAGTCATTTTCCAGGCCAAATTATACTACTGTGGTAATTAGATGGCCCCAGCTATACCTGTAGGCTTGATATATTATAAAGCTATACCTGTAGGCCTGATATATTATAAAATTAGAGATGGTGGTTTTTCGTATAACATTTAATTTTCATCGAAACAAAACAAAAACGCACAATGCCCCTAACAGATGGTGGATTGGCTACATTATTAAGTTATGCTCTTGGGTTGTGAAAGAGTGTTAGAGTTGGGAAAGAGTGCATATAACAGATATATAAAAATATGTTATCAAAAGAAATTCATATAAATGATATAGCATGTCTTTAATAGTAGCGAACTTTGAGCAAATTTTTCTCTCTCCATGGTGGATATATTATATATATTTTTCATTATTAAGTCAGTTTACTATTTAATAAGATGCAAAAGTTTTAATTTGGTATTGTATTTGGTATTTAATTCAGAAAAATAATCAGTAGCTAGGTGCTCTATATTCCACTATGTAGGAGATTTTCCCTGTTTTACGTAGAACCTTGTATATTTTGAATGTGATTTTAGGGCTCTTTAAGGGTAGTTAGCCCTGTCAGATCTCTACCATATATTGAAGTGACAGGTTTCGAGGTCTCTAACAAGAACTTGTCAGGATTTTCCAGAGGTGCATAAGGTGTGGACCCAGAGGTGCATAAGGTGTGGACTAATTTCCAACTAATGTCTCATTTCAGGTGTTTTCCAGAACGATCCTATTCAAATATGATTGAAAAATATTTGTCATATTTCTAAAGATAATTTAAAAATAAATAAAAATAAAATTTGAATAATAAATTAATAAAATATTAATTAAAAATATTTTTAAAAATCTAATTTGAAACACTATGGTTCATGATTCATATTTTAAAAAAATAAAAATAAAAATCAACCTGGAATATTATTTGTTGGAGATCTATGTTAGAAGCAATTTATTATTTAGATAATGTGTCCCAAGTGTTTAAAGAAAATATTTCATAATAAAATATATAAAAATAAAATATATTATTGATATTAAAATTATTAATTGATTAGAAACTAAATGTTTCACATTACATATTATTGATATTAAAATCAATAGAAAAATAAATGTTTCATAGTAAATTATTAAAATATTGAAAAAATATAACTGAAAATTTTAATTCATGTTTTATGAATGGAATATTATAATTGCAATTTTATTATTATTTTATAACTAAACATAAAAATGTTAATAATTAGCTAATAAAAAATTAAGATAAATTTTTTCATTTATTGAAATGAAGTTGAGATGTTCCTCATATTTAGATATAATGAATTAAAATGCAATTTTAATATGAATTATTAAAAACAATTAGCTAATATGTATTATCATAAAAATGTTAATAATGAATTAATAAAAAATAAAAAATAAAAAAAAAATTTATTTATTAAAATTTAAATTGAGATCTTCCATAATATTTAAATATAATGGATTAAAAAACAATTTTAATGTGGATTATTAAAAGCATTTAGCTAATGTTTAGATGATACATAGATGATACAGTATCAACATTACAAAAAAATAGAAAATAGTTGTTACTTATTAAAATTAGTAATTGTTTTTGAATATGTAAAAAGTACATTTTTTTCAAACAAAAGAAAAAAAATACTTCTTGCTATTATAATAAATCAAAGAAGTAGTTGTCCAGATACAAGAGTGATCCGTGAGTGAAATTGACCAAGAGAGTGTACAGCATTACAATGTTTCAAAATCTTAATAAAAAACAAGACCACAAAACCATTTTACTTTTAAATTTAATTAAAGACTACAACACTATAATCTTAAAATTTTGTTAGGGTATCTTAAACATTTTTGTTTGCTATGTTATGGATTATTAAAACAAACAACAGTTTTTGAATACTTAGCTAGTACAAGGCCAAGAAGCAAGTAGGTTTCAATATAGAACAAGGAATTACCAAATAAGATATTTGAATATGAAAAAGTCAATCATTGTAAGTTCAAGGGTAGACAATATAAATTAAGAACAATTATTATCTCATTATTAGAAGTGACTATATAAAACATATGAATCCTACACAATGTTTTTTAAACGGAACAGATTTTATAAACTTTTCATATTATATAAATTTATCTATAATGCTATAATGCCATCATGTTTTATGGATAAGAATATGACTTAGTAAACTAAAAGTGACAAATTGCATTTGAATACTTCAAGAATATGTTTACTTAAGTGGAAAATTGTCATATTGATCCAATTCATTAATTAATTGTCACCTCAATGGAATTCTCAATTGCTTTGACCACTTAATTGTTTTCGCCACTTAAGCAACTTCCACCTCCACTTGTTTGGGTATAGTATAGGGTGAACATAGGATATGATAGATAAGGGAGGAAATGAGCCTAAAATGGAGGAAAGGTATCACAACAAATTATCTTTAAAGGGTACATTAAGTAGTCCAAAACATTGCATAATATATGAGAGGTAAGGAAGACATGCACATTGATGAATCCTAATTAGGGTGGAGCCCTATTGAATAAGGCCCTAATTTTTGTCTCAACTTAAACAACAAAAGGGGAACCAACTAGAGCCACATATAATGTGTGGTGCAAGGAAGGAGAGAAAGAATATGGAAGAAACAAAAAGGTGCAGTGAGACGAGTATTAAAGGAATAAGGTTTCCATTGGCATTTTAGGGGAAAAATGAGGGAGAAGAGAGAATGATGTCCAAATGAAAGGTGATGAAATGACCAAGGAATAGTTTGGGCCTACTCAAAGAAGAAGACACATAGCATGGCCACTATGAGGGAAGGGGGAAAGAGAGGAAATGTTCCTTCCCCAACTGGATAAGGGACACTCTCATGGTCAATTGTCCCCATACCTGTTTTGTCGATCGCTAGCAACTAAGTCCCTTTGGAGACTAACTCAAAATGCCAATTCTTTATGGGGGGAGTTATTATTTCAAAGTATTACCCTAATTCCTCTCTAGTAGACTGGTTGAGACATCCTATTAAGACTTTCAAAAATGGATCTATAGGATGGAAAGCCTTAAATCTAGCCTTTCCTCCAGTAGGCAATTGGTTGGTGTGGAAGGTAGGAGATGGAAAAAGTATTTGTTTAGGAGAAGACCCTTGGGTAGGAGTAGGAAATGAATATAATATGTCAATGGAAACAATTGAGTCCCTTCAAGGAAGAGAACTGAATGTTTTACCCGATGAACAAGCTCGGATTCTTCAAGATTAGGGTAGAGAAGGTTGGAAATCAACATTATCAATTGGTTTAAGCGACATTGCCCCTAGGGAATGGACATGTTATGTAAATAAATTGGTGGGGATTTTCATCCATGTGGATGAAAACTAGTCGGATTCCTTAGCTTGGACGAAGAACTGTACTTCAAGGGGATTCATAGACAAGCTAGGGTATGAGACATCCATTATAGGATATTACAGAGGAAGAAAATAATGGTGGTGGCCTGTTGTGTGGAAAGCTTCAGGTTCATTAAAGGAAAAAATAGTCATGTGGTTAGCATTGAGTAGAAAATTGTTAACATGGGACAATCTTATTAAGAGAGGATGGAACGGACCGAGTTGGTGCTATATGTTCCATAATGCTGATGACGAATCTTCTCACTTATTTGTATCATGTCCTTATGTAGATTCAGTCTGGATTGCTGTGTCTAAGGAACTGAAGGAAACCTTAAGTCAAATTAGCGCGACACTGGAGCAAAGTTGTCAACAGTGGTGGAAGGACCCTACGGTACGTTCCTTTGATGCGTTCCCTCCCTCATTCATCTATGGAATTTGGTGGGCGAGAAATACTGCAATTTTCAAAACCGTGTGATGCCACAAGAGGTAATAAATGCATTGGTTTTGCAGTGGAAAAGGGAGCACAAGGTGGAGAAGAAGGCTGGGAAGCGTTGAGTTTTGATTCCTCTAGCAATTGATAAAGAACATTAATGGGCTCATTTCGATGGTGCAATCCAAGGAGACCTACATTTACGTGGATCGGGTGTGGTTCTATTTAGATCAAAATCAAACAAATCAAAATTTGTATTTTCTCCAAGACACTGCTCGAACATCAAGGAAGGATTAGCAGTTATGTGGGAAGCTCTAAAGGTGGCTTCCTCCATGGGATGTAGCAGATTGCAACCAATTGGAGATTCAAAAATGGAAATTGACTAGGAAAACCAAAAGATTCATATTAATGTGTCGCATCTTCAACATTTGCTTGCTGCAATTCAAAGTTTGATGAAGAATTTTGAATTTTCATCCTTTGTGCGTATCTACAGAGAGTTGAATACAGAGGCAAATCAACTCTCAAAAGATGCTCTTTTGTTAGAACCGAGTCAGATGGTAATTGAAGAAGAAAGGGATGGGAGACTCATCTCTTCATATCATTTTGTATGAATAACATCAGAATTAGAATAGGAAATACAAGGATGGTAATAAATTCGAGATTGTAATGAACAAAGTTGAGCAGTTGTATAAATGGTTTGCAACAATCTTTAGGATTGATTTTTTTTTAGGTCAAGAAGGAAATGAATAAAGGCCAAATAGGAAATAGATGTATGTAAGTCCTTTGGACAGTCAATGTTTATTCAAATGAATAAAAGATTTTTTCTTCAGAATATATATATATATATATATAAACAAGCCCACTAACCTCTCACTTTAGATGCCATGATCAAAGGTGGAAGGCATTGTGTTGCTTGAGAGCTCGGTCAAGGGTTGTTAAGAGCTCAATTGAGGGTGCACTATGGCAAGTGTTGAAAAATAAGATGGACGTATGTTTTTTTTGTTTATATGAAAAACAAACCTTTGATCGAGCTCTAGGAGATCAATAGAGAGTTTGTTTAACCCAAGAAGTACCTCGATTGAGGGTTTTCCTTGTGTACCACAATCCCTCAATTAAGGGCTTATTCAAGCACACAATTGAGCTATTAGTAGCTCAATCAACAACTTAAAAATACCTCAATCGAGGGTCGAGAAAACTTGTTTTCTTGGCTTTCCTTGCCAAAAAGTGTTAGCTAGCTACATTGATTGACCAATAAGGCATCAAGGCCTCACATGGTGTTTCCAGAATGAACAGTACATTATCCTCAAAATCGTAAACATATATATCATATCAATCTATAGATACAAGAATTTCACTTACAAAATTATGTGAGCATAATCATGTTAAGGAATGAGAATTGAGTCGAAACATACTTTCTCTATTGTTATCCCATAGATATTCCTGTGTATCCGTAAAGCAACAATAGAAGTAGTATGATGACCATGATATAGGATCGACACTTGCTAACATTTGGTGCACAAAGTCTTTTCCTTCCCTCTGAGAAAAGTAATCAGTTGTGTCCATATATTCCATTTGTACGAGTTCACTTATTGGGTGGAAATCTAATGCATGATAAGAAAGTGCAAGGATGAGTTTAGAATCTAGTACTCCTAGGCAATAACTTAAGGAAAGGGGTATTGGAGCAACTTTTAACCATTATCTAGGTAAAATATGTAGCAAATAAAAACTGGCACAATGTATGGGTGAAGTACATCAATACACGAAGACGAAGAAGGAAAGGAAAAACACAATGTATGGGTGAAGTACATCAATACATCAAGTTTTATGTTTCTATAAGGGGATTCCTTATGGCATAATTATGCATCGGTTTTAAATTAGGTAAATAAAACATAATTATTTATATTACTTCAGCTATATATTGATTTACAAAATTTAGGGATCCTTTTATCATGGTGCACAGAATTGTATGTTTTGAAAATATCTTAACTAATGTTTCATTGTCTTTAACTTATCATTGCCATTTCTTTTAAATAGTAAACATACCATTTCTATTTCTCATGGAGTAAGCTTATCATCTCTGATCGTTTTTTGTTTTTTATACAAGTGGAATTGGTAGTAGTTGGGAGTCTCCTAATCATTAGTTGGGGTTGAGCCCAACCACTATCATTATAATGAGTAAGCTACCATATCTCATCTTTTATCATTATAATGAGTAAGCTATCATCTCTCATCTTTTGTTATTATAATGAGTAAATTATCATCTCTCGTCTTTCAAACAGGTAAATTTTTAGGGGTGATATTTTTCAAATTGGTTATTTTTCAGGAATTTTTTCAAAAAATAAATTTGTTATTTGGTCATTTTTATTTTCTAATATTGCCTATATTTACATAAAATATGTTTTCTTATTGGAATATTTGCCAAATTTTACAAATTTTAGTAGTAAATAGTATGTTTCATATTTAACATTCGCCTACCTATCAATATATAAGATTTTTTCAACCCAAAATAATCGTCTAGAATACTATACTTAGGTATACTATTATAATCCTTAAAAATACCATGCTTTCAAATGGCTTCTTAAAATTAGTTTATTCACATTTTTTTTTTCTAGCATCGAAATAATAAAAAAATATTCATAAAAACCCATCAAACCTAATACTGCAATTTCATAAATCTCAAACTAAAATGGATGCTCTAAATCCACATAGATAGAGGAATTTGTAATTTCAACTACTGATTTTGTGATTTCGACTATTTTATGTTCACTAGATTATGGGGGCTTCATGGATTAATAAGGCAATAAGAGAGCCTCGTATACTATGCCATTATTTTTTTCCAAAAAAATGTTCACAACTTTTTCCTATATAATTTTTCAAACACAATTGCTAGTTATTTTCATTGAAGCATTATATTACTACTAATATTGACAAAATGCCATCACCTCTTAAAAGTATATTCCTATGATTCGAAATGTCTAATGTGTGATCTTATTCATGGCTTCTGCATATTATAACATATACATAGTATAACACATTGTAGACAACAACATGATATTAATACAGTAGAATTATCTTACCCTAGTAGGTAATAATATAGCCTATTTATCAAGGGGAATATATAAGCTTCTATGTTGGCTTATTGGTATACCATAGCTACCATTGTGTTTTCCGATTAACTGCCTAATACAATGTTTTTCATCATATTGCCCTGTTTTTCCTCAGTAAGTTATTCATAAGCATAGATAGCGATTACACGTATGTTAATTCACCCGCTGTGATCAAAGAGCCATATGTGTGTGAGTACTTGCTCTCTGAGCCCTGCTTAACTACTACTAGCTTAAGTAACTATAATTAATATCCTGAGTAGTTGAACTAGTTTGATTACTCGAAGTACAACTCAATAAGTCAATGTCACATACACAAGTTCTAAACATTTTATGTTATTAGAAAAACATTATGTTTTATTTTTATTGTAAAGTTTTATGACTATTGACCAAGTAGGGTCAAGGATGACTGTAATTAATTACTTTGAATATTTTATTATTAATAAATAAAAGTGGAGACAAATATCCAAAGGAGGCTGTTGAATGAGTGTTCACTGACCCACTAGGAGGAATGGACTGGGGTGGAGAGCAAATTGACACTTGGCAGCATCCTCAACTCACTTCTTACTGTTGCAGGGGGCAAATTCCCTAAATTTATAGTCATGTTCCCCAAGAAAGTGGAACTGAGCAAGTGGCTCATTAACTAAGAAACTGACCAAAAGACTTAGGCATGCTTATCTACCCATCGAATTCAACAGGAGGCTATTCATTTTTTCTTACCTTATGACAATTTCTGAATGGGAAAGACAAGAGAGCACAAGGGATTCAATGAGGGGAAAGTTAGAAGTGATTGAGTGAGATAAGTCTGCATTCTAAACTAGTGCAACCACATTGTTGAGTTCAATATTGCTAAAAGTAGAAGTACTACAGTCAAGTACTACTGCTGATTTGCAAAGGAATTTATTCCATTTTCTCCACACAACATCTTTGTCCTGGCGGTTCAGTGAATAGGCTCGGGGGTCCTAAGAAAAGTAACTTGGCTGTCTTCAGGAGAAGGTTGGGTGGAACGAGCTCCTTTGGTTGTTTGTTTCTTTTACTTTTTGTCAAATTATTACTACGGATCTGAATGTTATTATGTTATTAGTTTTCTATTTAATTCTAGGTATTTTGGACTATTAATGAATGTATTTCTGCAAATTATCTATTCTGAAAAGACATATAGCTCTTAAGTTAAAATGCAATTTGGATAGTTATAGTTAACTAAATGAATGATAGAATAAAAATGCTTCCTTGCATTTTTCCACACTGTCTTAGTGCCGTACTCTAGTACAGGGAAGATAGATTTAAAATAGATTAAATAATGATATACATTATGCAGAATTCAAATCATTGTATGTCATAAGAAATTTATTTTATTTCAGTGCAAACTAACATTGTACATCTGGATAACCCTTTATAGTACAGAGTTTATACTTTATTTATGCTTAGAATACTAACACAAACCTATGTTTTTATAAACATGATAAAATAGGATAAAATTTATGATCATTTTACAAGCTTGTAATCATAGCAATTCACTTCCTTTTGATCTATAAACGATAGTAATGCAATTATCAAAATCAAAATAACTTATACATAAATACAAAGAATTTAATTTAAATACAACTCATTTTATAAACAGTAGTATTATAAATATTATCATCAAATTATTGTTTAAAAACAACTACAGAAGCATACTGTAAGTCTAGCTCTCGGTGTAAACCACTTATAAAACGAAACCGTAAGTGTATCATATTCCACATAAGTATTCACTTGAATACTTCTACACATAAGTCTTGTAAAACGTTTCGAAATGATTTATCATTGATCCGAACCATTAAAATATACAAATATTTTAATAAAACAAACAACAACTCTTTTAGTCTGTCGACTGTCCCAGGGTTCTAACCCTGTTTATAAGTTACACTCAATATTACTAAGATAACTTTTCATCCATCTACCAAAACCGAGTAATACGAGACCAGGGTTCGATACCTGAAGGGTTCACCCATACAGTCCAATCTTCCATAATAATACAAGTTACTCTGTTAAAAATGTATCGGGTGCAAGGTTCGAAACCCTCAAGTGACTCCACAAACAAATCTTAAGAATGATAGTATCCATGACAGGGTTTATAACCCAGCCTTACGGCTTTGTTTATAAAACAACTCTAAACATTATAATCATTCAAACTATATCGTCGGGATTTTCCCTAACTTTTGTTTATCCAACAACTTTACAAATAACAACGAATGCCAAGAGCATTCTCTCAGGGTTCCTTTTGTAAAACTTATTTTTATTGCAAAAACCACATTCTACACATACATTACGAAAGGAAGCAACGCCAGACCAGGTCAAGGGTTCAACCCTCCCTGTGGCTAGTATTCCCAAACAGAATCGGGTTTAAAACCCTAACCACAAAAAGGTTTATCAAAACATTTCATTTGCTCAAATATTAAAATACCGAGAGTGAAACTCTCCAAAATCGTATGCCGAGCTAAATCTGGATCTTTGTAATACCCCATTTTGACCCTTAGGATATATTAGCTTTTAATGTAAATATTGTATACATGTGATGCATGTTTTCCTAGAGTGGAGCTCAAGGCCAAGGCCTCGCTAGTGGAAGCTCAAATTTTATTTAAAAGGAAAGTATTAGACATTACGTTACCCATGTGCTATTTAGCCATGGAACATTGTAAAAATGATGTAAATAAGCATCATGCAATAAAATACCAAAACTGGCTATGGAGGCAACGAATGAGAAGGGACCATGTGTATCCACTAGGGAGTGGTGAGGGGGATGTGGGATTGAACCATAGGTTTCCATTTGTCACCTTGAGAACCCATTTGACTTTCCTTGCTGACATTTAATTATGTTGTAAGGAAGTGGTTGAGGAATTCAGTCCATGGCTTCAATGGAGCACGGGCAGCCCAGAAATTCGTATGGCAGAGTATGGGCTATGTTTTCTTGTGCCACAAGTCACTCTACCTCATGGGAGTTGCTTCTTCCTCATCCCCATTCCATTGTGGAGGGGACCAGCATCACTTTCCATCCAAAAATGAATTCCAGCAGGGAGCAAAACCAGAAATCGCAACTTTGCAAGAACCCACATTTGGAAGAGCCAAAAATGCCCAGATTTGGTATTTGACAGTGAAATCAAATGGGGGATCCACAAGTATGAACCTTAGGGTGAATTTGGGAGCATTAACTACCCCGAAATCCATTGGAAAACCTAGTTTTGATAGCCTAGAAAACCAGTGACGGGATTGAGTTATTCGTTGACAGAATGGTGAGAAATCCAAGTGTGGATATTTGAACAGAGGATTGGATTGCTTGAATTTAGCTTGAGATTTCTATAGCTCTGTGGTTGAGCTGACTGGCTTAGCATCCTCCTCATTTGTCTTTTGCATGCTTGATAAACCCAACTGTGTGTTGGCTTAGCATAGCTGTTGAGTGAAACCATGGTTGTGAGTGAGCCCATCTAGTTCCTCCTTAGTGGATACACAACCCAGCTTGGGGGTGATCTCTCAGCTGAAAGAATACAGGATGGACAAAGATCTATAGTTGGGTGGAACGTTGCTCTCACATAGCCAGTCGTTTGGACAACTTCATCTTCCAGATAAGTGTTCTCTGTGATTTAAATTATTAGCATTCTGTTTCTTGCAATGTATTGATTCAGAATTATAATTGTTCATGTTAATGGAATTGATATGAAGTTTGTGCATAGCATGAGAATGGGATGGATTCTCTGCCTGTTGATTTATCATTTGCTTGAGATAAATAAGCTGATGCATTTCAGTTGTGTGTGCAATTGTGTTTATTTCCGTTGTGTATATATTGAGTATGAATTTAACACAGAAGTTTTAATTATCCATGAATTTCTTAGAATGAACGGGGATGAGATTGCTAATAAGCCCGGTAGATTGGTCACTATTCCTTCCTGGCATCGAACTAGATGGAAGGGGACGTGACAGAGGGGCTGAGATTGCTAATAAGCCCGGTAGATTGGTCATGTTTCCTTCCTGGCATCGGACTAGATGGAAAGGGACATGACAGAGTGGTATCAGAGCCCAGCTTGCAACACTGGGGCTGCTTGGGCCAAATTCTGAGTTACAGGCAAGTAACAGAATGGTTTTAGTGCAGTATTAGTGAAGATGGGGTGGCATTTTTTATTGAAAAAATGACAGGGTTAGAGTTCTCAGGTGTGGGGGAGGATCACACCATTGCATATATCTCTCCAAGAGCTTTCCAATGGTACCAGACTCGCCTCATTTGGCCAAGGGACAAGGGAGTTATGAACCCTGGAAGTTATAGGAAACGCAGGTGTTTTTCGCAGTTTCGCGCTGTCGGGTTTCGGGTTTCGAGAACGCAAATTTTCAAAATTTGCGTTTGGATTTCCAAAATTCCGAACCCGCAATTTTCAGCTTTCGGGCTGTCGGGTTTCAGGTTTCAGGAATGCGAATTTTCAAAATTTGCGTTTGGATTTCTGAAATTCCGAACCCCAATTTTCGGCTTCAGGCTGTCAGGTTTCGGGTTTCGGGAACGCGAATTTTCAAAATTTGCATTTGGATTTCCGAAATTCCGAACCCGCAATTTTCGGCTTTCGAGATGTCGGGTTTCGGGGTTCGGGAACGTGAATTTTCAAAATGTGCATTTGGATTTATGGTCCAAAAATTGGAATTTTGGAAAAATGTGAAAAGTGGAAAGTAGTCAAACCCAGAATTTTATAGAAAACGAATGGTGCATCGGAACAGAGATCCACGAGTTGCTGAGCGTTCCTTGTTATATGGAATAATTTCGCCCGGTAGAAATTTTTTGTGATTCTTCATAGATTTTCTTCCACAGGTGGCTGAAGTTGGCATTCCAGACCAAAATACAACTGTGTAAAAATGTGCAGAATTATTGGTAAAAGTTGTCATTTTTTAAGTAATGCAATTTCCACACCCGAAGTCAGAATGGAGCATGTGGATAGGCATTGGAAAGCTTGTCCAACAGGGAAAAATGGTGCATAGTCAGAATCTAAATGGGGTTATCATACACCATATATAATTGGAGCAGAAAAGTGCCAGTGGCTGTTTGGCAAAATTGTTGTCGATATGGGCAAATTCTAGAATTGCATTCCTGGAAGTAGCATGCCATGAAATCGAACCAGCTACGATGTGGAAGAGGAAGTTCATGCCAGAGATGAGGGATCGAAAAGGGAGAGTTCCTTAACCCCCTGTCTCACTAACTGCATTTATATTTTATAAGCTTTATGTGCATAAAATTATGGCATGAGAATGCTGAAAATGCAAGAGATTAGATGAGTGGCATGAATATGCATTGATTGGCATATTAATAAACATTGCACAGTGCATGAGTATATGTTTTGCATGCATATGACATTACATATTAGTAAAAGTAGTGAGATTTTACATATGCGGTGAACCACTAATGGTAAATATTGTGGTTAATAATCACTATTGGTGATTGGTTTTGGTTGTAGGACCAAAGACAACAGAAGCATGGATAAATATGTTGAGGATGTTATTGCATGAAGTCAACAACCTTATGAAGAAAGGATGGTGCAACAAATCTATGATCATGAGGTTGGCAAAAGGACTATGTAGCCTTGGTAAGAAACCAACTGATCAGGTAACATCAAGTGATGTTAATGACAACCATGCAAGTAATGGTTATTGATGCATAATTGCATGAATGTTGAAAGAGGATTTGGTAAGATCCCTTCAACTATGTTTGAACTATGTTGATTTGGTTTGCATGTGGTATTGAGTGCCCGAATGGTAACGTTAACCTACCGAGTATGGTGAGGTGTGGGTAAGTGAAGGCAATGATCCTTACACCCTATACTTGCTTAGAATCTCAATGCATTCATATGAAATTATATCATGCTATTTGAGTATGTCGATTGTGAGTTTAACAACCAAAGCAAGTGAGGATCGGTGGTCCTGATTATGGTAATACATGTTATATGAGATAGTCATGATTAAGTCATAATATGCTTGAATGCATAGTACTCATGAAACAATGCAAGGTGGCATTGAGTGGATGTGCATTAAGAGATTTTATAAATCTTGTAGTTAAGCATTGAGTGAATGCATATGAAAAACTTGAGTAAATGTCGTGAATATGCATACATGTGGGTAGCTACACCTGAGGAGATGTATTGTGTGCATGCATGATTGTGATACATGTATATGTCTCATTACAATTGAGCAATAGATGAAATGATGAATTAATGATAATTCTGAGATCATTTCATGAGCTGCTATGAATGCAGGGGAAGAATTGCATGAAGGTAATCATGATTGACAGGCTTCCAGAGTGCTCTGTTGGAGGGATAGAGTTGTATAAATGATATGGCTATGAATTAATGAGCATTTAAAAGCTTTAAGTTAATTGCATAAATGATGTGACTGTACCTTGCAATTTTAGTATGATAATGATTTAAATGAAGTAAATGAGTTTGTTATATTGATATGTTAACAGCTGTAAGTGTTTGAATTATGGAATGTTATAATTCTGGAAATGCTTCAGTGATTGTTGCAGCAATGAAATATTATATGCATGGAGACTTACAAAGTGTTTGGTTGATTGAAGTTTCAGATTTTAAGTAGATTGTTCTAGGCATGGCAATGTGGGTAAGTCCATGATGGAGGCTAGAGTCTATCATGTGCAAAATCCAAAGGTTATGAGAAGATTCTCATGGGTATGAAATTTAATTTATGCATGAAACAAATCTGAAAATATTCTCATTTACATTTATGAGAATAATATCATGGTTGCAAATCTAATTTCTGTAGGGAGCAGATTTGAAAATTTGATTTAGAGCTTATGAGAAGGAATCTCATGGTTGAGAAATCTAAGCTCTATTAGAAAGAAGAATTGTAAATCTCAGATTTGTAAATTTTCAGATTTGAAATTTTGCTAATAATTGCTAATGATTGTTTGGCTTATGTAAAATTGTGTCAGGAGGACATGTTGTAGGTGGATGTCCATGTATGGCAGCAAACATAAATCCATACTAGACAGAATGGTGCCACTTACAAGAGCCAAGCAATATGAGGATAGCCTCATGGCTAAGAAAATAAATTTATGTAGTAGACAGAGTTGCAAATTCATATTGAATTTAATTATTAGTACCATTGATTGGTTATGGAACAATCACATTTGAATTTTATTGTTAAATGTTGCTGACTGTTTGGCTGTTTGAGGAATGTGTCAGGAAGACATGTTGCAGGAAGACCATGTGTGATGGCCTGCAGAATCCAAACTTCATGGAAAGGGATTCCATGATTTGAAAATGGGTTTCGGCTGAAACGCCATTAGACATTATTAATGTCTCATCCGCATTGCATGATTGGTAAACAATATGAGTGAGATGGTAAAGATTATGTCAGTAAGACATATGAGGGTTATGTAACATCAAAAGGAGTTTGGATGGCAAACCGAGGGACTGTCAACTCAGAGAAGGGAGCCCCCATTCCTCATTAATCAAGAAAGACTACATCTGCAAATGGATAAGTGTTATGTAAACCTTGACTGATATATATATATATATATATATATATATATACACACACACACACATATGTGTGCAAGTCTAATTGTTAGAATTACCATGCATAACATATTCTATTTATGTACATTAATCAGACTGCTTGAAGTATGATTAGGACTTGCATAGCTCGCATCAGTGAGGAGTGCACGCCTTTCTGATGATGAGTTATGTTAGTGATGCCAATATTGATTACGCCCTAAAGGAATGGACACATTCTTGGTGTTTCAATACTTGATAGTGAATGCTATGAATTATGGTTATAATTCATGAATAACAGCGCTGACAAGTATGCCTATACTACTTGTGTTGTCACCTTAAACAGATGCAATTTGGTGCTACACACTAAAGGAACAAAGTAAAAGGTTGTTGTGAGGGGTTGTGGTGGAAGGGTTAATGTGTATGAAAGCATGTTGTGGAGGTTGTGGGGATTTTGATGAAGGTTAGTGAAGGTGTTGATGAAAAGGAGGTTATATGCCTATGGCTTCATAGTAGATCCTTGACCTAGAAATGGTCATAGTGAATTTTCCTTCCAAGTCGGCGTGAAGGTGTACTGGTTGGACATTGATTATTTGATGTTTTGGAGTAGCCTGCATGTTGGCCCAACATCCTAGTCCGCAGGAGGATCCCAAGGCTTGTAAAGTAAAAGCAGGACCCTGTGGACCAGAGAGGAAATGCACAATACAGATAAGTATTCAATTTCATTTATTTCTTGTTTGGAATAATGAAGATTTCAAGTATAAGTCTTGTAACAGTTAAGCCGATGCACTATTGTTCCTTTGTTGGAAACCTTGGTCATATAGGAAGCAAGGACCCTAAAAGAACTATAAATTGCTTGGTAAATATAGAGAGTGACTGGTTGGGCATTGATTATTGGATGTTGTGGAGCAGCCTGCATGCTGGCCAAACATACAAGACTATTTGATGTTGTGGAGAAGCCTGCGTGCTAGCCAAACATACAAGACTACTTGATGTTGTGGAACAGCCTGCGTGTTGGCCAAACATACAAGATTATTTTATGTTGAGGGGCAGCCTGCGTGCTGACCAAACATCCAAGTCCATAGGCGACTCCAAGGCTTGTAAAGCAAAGAAGGACCCTATGGAATAAAGTGGAGACATCCAATGCAGATAAGTATTTGTTTATCTTGTAATTTATTGCTTATGAATATACATGTGTATATGATTTGGTTATGATTTCCTATGAAAATAAACTAAACATGTGAATTAATTCAATGTTTGAGTGTAGGTATTGCTGGGAGCAATGACTATGAAAGCATATTAAGGATGCGTGTGGACATGTGACTGTCCTAAAAGGCTCAGCTTGCGCATAAATGAATGATGGTGCTATTGGACTTGTAGGGGTCCTAGAAGCCAAGGGAGTTGTAGACAAACCATGTGGAGGGACTCCATGGTTGAGAGGTCTGGAATAGACCATAGACACTAAGTGTCATAGCCAAGAAGGGCAGGTCAAGCATTCACGTTGAATTGAAAGAGGCTAGGAGCATGAAAACCACAGTGGTGGTGTGGGTTCCAGAATGGAACAAGACTAAGAGAAGAAAACTCCTACTGCTCTCTCTTTCCTTTTTATTGATGCATTTATACATACAGAAAATTGTTGAATGCATGTATGTCTGAAAGTAGAATGTGTTTATTTGATTGAAATAAATTGTGAATGATGAAGTAGTTAATTTATTGTGAATGGATGAACATGAAAGAATTCATGTGTATGCTGGGAAAGCATGGAAAGTGTGAAAGTCTCATGAATAGAGCATGGGATCTCCATGTCAATTGGGGAAGAAAAAAAATTGACTGATTTTTTAATGTTTAGGTTATGCTTGGCATAACAAGATTTTTAATGATGAATTTCACAGGTGGAAATTAAATCCATTGGTTGCAGCTATACGAGCAAGTGCTACTTGTGAGAAAAGTGAGAACCAGCTGTGCACAGTGACCATGGCAGCAGACCATAAGCTGTTGGAATTGGCTGAAATTCTTCTTCAAACAATTTACAAGACCCAAGAAAATCTTGAAGAGATGCTCAAGATATAGAAGAGGCAGAATGAGATGAACCACAGGGTTTTACAGGACTCTATTTGTCCGCAAAGAGAGGTAAAAAGCATTATGAGAGCAATCAGTAAGGGAAAGGAAAGTGGATCAATGATGAGGCATTCGTACAATTGGTCCATTAAGAAACGTTCCAGGCATAAAGATTCAAAGGAATTTGAGCAGATAAAGATGAAGCAGCCAGTGAAAAGTTGGAAATGTGGAGGACATCATTGCCTTCGCAACTGCCCAACAAGGGAACATCAAGAGAGTAGCAGCCATAAATTTTTCACACTTGTGGATGAGCTGAAAGATCAGAACCAGCAGGAGAAGCTTGTGGAAGTCAAAGGACTTGGTCCTGAAAGTTCAAAGTAAAGGATAGAATGCAGGGCAAACCTGCAAAATGTTTTGAAAATTTTTGGACGTGTAAATTGTATATGTACTCCAAGTATTCGAACACCGAGGACGGTGTTATTATAAGGGGGAGGGGATTGTAATACCCCATTTTGACCCTTAGGATATATTAACTTTTATGTAAATATTGTATACATGTGATGTATATTTTCCTATAGTGGAGCTCAAGGCCAAGGCCCCGCTAGTGGAAGCTCGAATTTTATTTAAAATGAAAGTATTAGACATTACGTTACCCATATTTTATTTAACCATGGAACATTGTACAAATGATATAAATAAACATCATGCAATAAAATACCAAAACTGGCCATGGAGGCAACAAATGAGAAGGGGCCATGTGTATCCACTAGGGAGTGGTGAGGGGGCTGTGGGATTGAACCATAGGCTACCATATGTCACCTTGAGAACCCATTTGACTTTCCTTTCTAACATTTAATTCTATTGTAAGGAAGTGGTTGAGGAATTCAGTCCATGGCTTCAATGGAGCATGGGCAGCCCAGAAATTCATATGGCGGAGTATGAGCTCTGTTTTCTTGTGCCACAAGTCACTCTACCTCATGGGAGTTGCTTATTCCTCATCCCCATTCCATTGTGGAGGGGACCAGCATCACTTTCCATCCAAAAACGAATTCCAGCAGGGAGCAAAACCAGAAATCGAAACTTTGCAAGAACCCACGTTGTGAAGAGCCAAAAACGCCCAGATTTGGTATTTGACAGTGAAATCCAATGAGGGATCCATAGGTATGAACCTTGGGGTGAAGTTGGGAGCATTAGCTACCCCGAAATACATTGGAAAACCTAGTTTTGATAGCCCAGAAAACCAGTGACGGGATTGAGTTATTCGTTGACAGAATGGTGAGAAATCCAAGTGTGGATATTTGAACAGAGGATCGGATTGCTTGAATTTAGCTTGAGTTTCCTGTAGCTCTGTGGTTGAGCTCACTGGATTAGCATCCTCCTCATTTATCTTTTGCATGCTGTATAAAACCAACTATGTGTTGGCTTAGCATAGCTGTTGAGTGAAACGATGGTTGTGAGTGAGCCCATCTAGTTCCTCCTTAGTGGATGCACAACCCAGCTTGAGGGTGATCTCTCAACTGAAAGAATACAGGATGGACAGATATCTATGGTTGGGTGGAACATTGCTCTCACATAGCCAGTCGTTTGGACAACTTCATCCTCCATATAAGTGTTCTCTGTGATTTAAATTATTAGCATTCTGTTTCTTGCAATGTGTTGATTCAGAATAATAATTGTTCATGTTAATGGAATTGATATGAAGTCTGTGCATAGCATGAAAATGGGATGGATTCTCTGCCTGTTGATTTATCATTTGCTTGAGATAAATATGCTGATGTATTTCAGTTGTGTGTGCAATTGTGTTTATTTCCGCTGTGTATATATTGAGTATGAATTTAACACAGAAGTTTTAATTATCCATGAATTTTTTAGAATGAACGGGACTGAGATTGCTAATAAGCCAGGTATATTGGTCACGTTTCCTTCCTGGCATCGGACTAGATGGAAGGGGACGTGACAGAGGGGCTGAGATTGCTAATAAGCCCGGTAGATTGGTCACGTTTCCTTCCTGGCATCGAACTAGATGGAAGGGGACGTGACAATCTTAAAAATAAAACATATGTATTTATCATTAAAAAAATTATACACTAAGCATTGACAAACCAACGTAGGTCAAGTCGAGGGTTCAATCCTCCCTTTACCAAAATTTTCCATACGGCTTAAATATTACAACGACTGTAAAAACCAAAGCTGAGAAACAAAACCAAATTTTTGGCCGAACAAAACAAAGACCAGCTTCGTGATAATGCTTCACCACAAATCTTCCAAGTGCTTTGAATGCCCATAGGGAGTCACCGAGGCTTACCAGGGCCAAAGAAGTTCGTATTCCCTTCAGGAGAAGGTTGGGTGGAACAGGATTCTTTGGCTGCTTGTCTTCAGGAGAAGGTTTGGTGGAACGAGCTCCTTTGGCTGTTTGTCTCTTCTATAGTTACCACGTTCAAATTGTGTTATCTTATTTACTTTCTGTCAAATTATTGCTAAGGATCTGAATGTTATTATGTTATCAGTTTTCTATTTAATTCTAGGTATTTTGGACTATTAATGAATGTCTTTCTACAAATTATCTATTCTGAAAAGACATATAGTTGTTAAGTTAAAATGCAATTTGGATAGTTATAGTTAAATGAATGAATGATAGAATAAAAATGCTTCCCTGCATTTTTTCACACACAGTCTTAGTGTTGTACTCTAGTACAGGGAAGATAGATTTAAAATAGATTAAATAATGATATACATTATGCAGAATTCGAATGATTGTATGTCATAAGAAATCTATTTTATTTCAGTGCAAACTAACATTGTACATCTGGATAACCCTTTATAGTATAGAGTTTATACTTTATTTATAATGCAAACCTATGTTTTTATAAACATGATAAAATAGGATAAAATTTATGATCATTTTACAAGCTTGTAATCATAGCAATTCACTTCCTTTTGATCTATAAACGATAGTAATGCAATTATCAAAATCAAAATAACTTATACATAAATGCAAATAATTTAATTTCAATACAACTCATTTTATAAACAGTAGTATTATAAATACCATCATCGAATTATTGTTTAAAAACAACTACAGAAGCATACTGTAAGTCTAGATCTCGTTGTAAACCACTTATAAAATGAAACCATAAGTGTATCATATTCCACATAAGTATTCACTTAAATACTTTTACACAAAATTCTTGTAAAACGTTTCAAAATGATTTATCATTGATCCGAACCATTAAAATATACAAAGATTTTAATAAAAGAAACAACAACTCTTTTGGTCCGTCGACTGTCCCAGGGTTCTAACCCTGTTTATAAGTTACACTCAGTATTACTAAGATAACTTTTCATCCATTTACCAAAACGAAGGAGTAATATGAGACCAAGGTTCAATACCCGAAGGGTTCACCCATACAGTCCAATCTTCCATAATAATACAAGTTACTATGTTAATAATGTATCGGGTGCAGGGTTCGAAACCCTCAAGTGACTCCACAAACAAATCTTAAGAATGGTAGTATCCACGATAGGGTTTATAACCCAGCCTTACGACTTTGTTTATAAAACAACTCTAAACATTATAACCATTCAAACTATATTGTCGGGCTTTGCCCGAACTTTTGTTTATCCAACAACTTTACAAATAACAACGAATGTCGAGAGAATTCTCTTAGGGTTACTTTTGTAAAACTTATTTTTATTGCAAAAACCACATTCTACACATACATTACAAAAGGAAGCAATGCCAAACCAGGTCGAGGGTTCAACACTCCCTGTGGCTAGTATTCGCAAACAGAACCGGGTTTAAAACCCTAACCACAAAAAGGTTTATCAAAACATTTCATTTGCTCAAATATTAAAATACCGATAGTGAAACTCTTCAAAATTGTATGCCGAGCTAAATATGGATCTTAAAAAGAAAACATATATATTTATCATTAAAAAATGTATACAGTAAGCATTGAGAAACCAATGTAGGCCAGGTCGAGGGTTCAATCCTCCCTGTACCGAAACTTTCCATATGGATTAAATATTACAACGACTGTAAAAACCAAAGCTGAGAAACAAAACCAAATTTTCAGCCGAACCAAACAAAGACCAACGTCGTGCTAATGCTTCACCACAAATCTTCCAAGTGCTTTGAATGCCCATAGGGATCCACCGAGGCTTACCAAGGCCAAAGAAGTTCGCATTCCCTTCAGGACAACCTAAAAACCTCGTCGAGGAAGATCCTGCCATGAACAAAACAAATAAGTGGTTACAAACTTAATGTAGCTCAGACTTTAAAACTCAACCATTGATAATGTTAAACATTTAAAGAAACACCATGGAACGACCAAACATTACCTACAAACCTCGTAGCTCGCCTAATCACCTTGGCAATGTATTAAGCCATTCATCAACACTACAGGTGCACGGTTCACCATCAAATGCAGTAAGATACAGCTCCTTAATGGTTCACCTCATATAGCCTGCTGGTAAAAATAAATGAAATTTACAGGTCTCGACAACGAACCTCAAGAGAGATGACTTCAAACCATTGCTAAGAACCCTAAGAAACCGAGAGCCTATCGGCCTCTCCACCCTCACTCAATGTAAAAATGAATGCTCTAGGTTTTGGTTTTGCCGAGTTATTCAAAGTGCATTAGGGTTAACACTTTTACCAAGAATATTCACATGGAGACCTGCCACGAGGGATGCCAATGGGAATTCCACCCAAACACCATTAATATCATTTAAAGCATCATAGCTACCAAGTGTATGTATGCTACCAATGCAGAGATTCACTAAGGTTCCGTTATGGTCATCATCAATGCTACATCATAAAATATATTACGTGCCTAGTCAAGCTTATAATGTATAGTTCTATTTTAGAAGAGCCACACTATGTTTATAGTATAAGGTTTGTGCATATAGTGTATAGTACCGAGGATTAGTATAGATGCACAAGATTATAATATCTAACATTAGTATATATGCATATAGTTACAATAGTTAAAACATATGTTAGCGCTTAGTAATAAGCCTTTGTATAAGGTTTAATATTGCATAAAATTTATATGAGATGTTAAGATATATTAACCCATGACTTACTACAAAAGAAATAAAGAGGCACAAGCATGATCTTGTTTAAGAAGCATAAACATTTTGTAAATACAAGTAATTATACAAGACTTAAATAAATTCCGTAACTTGGTTTTAAAACTATATAAAGGTAAGAGTGGCATGTTAAGACCTTTAAAGTCGAGGATCGAAACCAAGGTAGATATCACCCTTGAACAAGTCTAGTCCTCTATGCTTTTTTTTATATATCAAGGCAAATTGAAGTTAAGTAAAGTCCTTTTTACATCATTGTTAAAGCTTCGGGAAGGAGTATCTCTCTTACCTGTGATCTGCAACAGAAGTTTAAGAGCATTAGCTAAATAGCTAAGTAAGCCTCGGGGTGTCCATAGGACCCCTTCATCATCAAGAAAACAAACAGTTAACACTTATAATTAAAACAGTACCATATCAAAACTACGATGTTCATACATTTAAAGAAGCAACGATCTTTAATTTAAAGACAAAAATAAGGTTAAGACATCCAGTAGTAATGGAAAACATGCATTTATCCATTCATAAGCAGAAGGGGCTTTATGACAAACATAGTCATACTTGACGTAACATGTTTTTTTTAACTTTGACGACAAATTAATGAAGGTGTTGTCTTATTACAAACCAGGTTGTAGTTTAATTAAGCAAATCATCATTTATTACATTTCCGCATAACAAAAATGAACATTTAATTCTACATAGAAAATTTTAATTTTTTGTGAATTTTTGGGGATGTTACAGTCAATCCTAAGAAACATAATTCTTTAGAGGTTATTTTCAATGTAGTTACATAATAAACAAGGTGCATTTTAGATGTAATATAAGAGAGATATGATGAAGGTATGTAATGTAAAAGAAAATAATAATAAAAAGATAAATCGACAAATAGATAAGGGAGTGAATTAAAAAATGGACAAATTCAACCATTTTTTCGTCAAAATTCTTACCCAAATCTAGCAATAATTTTTCTAGAACTTATATTTCTACATAACTGATGATAACCTTTAACATCGAATATTTCCCTTGAAAAACAACTCGCTAGCAAGGTTGAGTTTGTCCACTTTTTAGCTTAATCCAATATGTAAGTACGAAGAGTTGAACTATACATACTTTCCATTTAGATATTCTATGGTACTCTTTTAAGAAGGCTAAACATTTTATGTTTTTGACCTTTTCTAGTTTTCCATAATCATAATTTGAATAGACAATCAATATTGAAATCATAATTTTGGATTTATGAAATTGTTTATTTTAATGCAAAAATGGATTTGATACCCTTGAATGCCCCTAATACAATAGGATTATGCAATGTTAACATTTAATATTTACAATTTATCGGTCTAAAATGATTCCCATTAAATTTAAAGCTAAAAATACCAATTTCCTTTCTCCATATTTTAAACAAAAAAAGAAACAATTCATCACACACTTAAATTATTTAGTTTTTGTATACATCTTACCTAAAATAAAACTATAATTATTTAGTTTTTTTATACATCTTACCTAAAATAAAACTATATTAACTTCAATACAATATAATGATGACAATTCATAATAGTTAATCATGTAAACACTTTACGTGTGTTTATTATTAGTGTTGTAATCCTAAATATTATGTGTTTTATTTTGTTTAACTATAGTTATACTAACCACATATGTCTCGTATCAAATTATCTTTTACATAAATGTGCTTCTACATTACATATACACACACGTCTTAGAGGAGCGCTATATGCATCCACAACTAGTAAAGACATGTGGTTGTCCATCAAAAGCTATTATTTATGAGACCTTCTATTTAAGTCATTTTCTATATGACTAACTCAAGGCTTCAACTCCACGTTTTTTCATGTCATAAGATTTTAAAAAATACAAGATTCCATATGTCCTACCACCACTTCAAAATAAACAAGAGAGAAAGTTGCAAGCAGTTAATTCCCTGCTAATTAGAAAGTGCATCTTTGAAACACATGATATCAAAGACATGATTCATAACAGGAGGTGCAGTATAATTTTAAAGCTTTGAGATGGCGCTCAACGAAGGGAAGAGGGAGATATATACATTGAAAACCACCACGTAAGAGACCACTTATATATCGAAACCAAAAGATATTAAAATCCTAAAAATGATATACTAAACTCTAAAAAAAAGAAACCAGACCTCAGCAAACCTATAGGTCGGTGTACAAGAAAAATGGTCAAAGTTTACTATGTGATCAACGAAACCTTCAAAGGAAGTGTTTTTTTCTTCTTTTGTTTTGTAGGCCAATGCATATGGTGGAAATATTGGTTGGAGAATTGATCCTTCCTTTTCTAACACTAGAATATAATATATCCGTAATGGCAAGGATTCCTTAATAGGAGAAAAAGAAAGGGTCCTACTTTATTCTACTTTTATGAAATTGTTTATTTGCATATTACAAAAGGGGTAATATTATGACTATGTTCATTTCCTTAGTCTTATTCATCTTAAAATTTATAAGACATTTTTTACTATTACATTTTAAAAAATTAAAATTAAAAATACACAAATCAAAATTCAGCTCTGGATGCTCTTCAACTTTAGAAGTTGAAGAGCTATATGGTGAGCTTTCATAGCAGCCATATTGAAATAAGTAATGATTTGTGAAATAATGTCAATACAACCCTATGACTACAACCCTATGACTGGAACATACTCCTCCCTTGATGTGGTTTAGAATAGTAAATATAGGATAATAAAAAAATAGACAAAGTTGGAAGGACTAGAAGAAAATGTGATACTCTCTATGTATGAGGATGAATTGTTTGAGGATACAACTCCATCAATCTAAAGCTCATATCTTGCTACTAGTGCAAAAGCCTACTACCCATCATATCTAGTACCGATCATATTTTGTGAAGAAATTATGGAATTGAAAACTCCAAAAGCCTGCTATCCCCGACAGTTAGAGTTTCCTTTGTTATCGGTCGATTCTGTATTGTATGAATACTAATTCGAATTTATGTATTTTATATAATAAAATAATACATTTTATTATATGATATTATTATAAATGAATATATTAGACTCTTCCTCCATACATTAAAGTATAGTCTCAATACAAATTATGAAACCTGATTATATAAATTGTATGAAATTTAAATAATTGTAAAAGATGTTATCAAATAAATATAATGATAACGTATTTACGTTAATTGTACATTTTTTAAAAATTTAAATTATTTTAAAAGAGGTTATTAAATAAATATAATGAGCACAGGTTTGAGTTAATTATAAATTTATCAAAAAATTCAAGAACCTTCAAATCTTTATTTCTCAAATGTAATTATTTTATTATTTAAGATTGACTTAAGTAATTGTAAGTAAAAAGTCAAAAATTAATATATAAAATAAAGATATACAAAATATAGTTTTAGTTTTGAAATTATTTTTATATATAATTTTTTTGAGATTTTTTTATATAGTTTTTTTTTATATTCATATATATATATATATATATATAAATAAAATCTATTTTTTTAAACCTACTTTAATGATTAAGAATATATATTTCTTAGTGTAAAATTTTTTATTTTATAAAACAAGTATATCTTAGGTTTTAATAGTCAATTTAATGAGTTCAAGCCTTGAGTCCTATTGGGTTAGGCCGAGGGTTTACTATCCCTACCATCCATGAAATGTGAGAAAGTATTGGTGGGTTTCCCTCTTAGCTGGAAAAAAAAAATCAATTTAATTCCACATTAAAGCTAATCAATCACTTTATATTTAGATTATCTTTTGTATCATTATTTTGGAAAATATATCATGCATAAAAAAATTTAATCTCCATAGTCTTAATGTCATGCTAGAACTTGTAGCATTGATTTTATAGCCTATAATTGTAAAGGAAAAATGAATTGTACTGTAAGGAAAATCCCTGCAATAATGGGACAGGGTGCAGGCGATACCCAGGACCTGTATTGTATATGAGTATAATTTATAAAAGTTCCTTTAGACAAGAATCTGTCCAGTAGATTCATGCTTAATAAGTGTTTCCCAATGAAGATGGTACGAGGCTATCTACTGCGCCACAGCAGAAGTTACGAATTAATTACTAAGACATCCAAGGACTTTTTCAAATTTCCAAATCAATTTAAACTGTGCAAAATTCTTACCTCCAACATCCAGTTAACTATAAGAAGACGTTGTTTTCCTATGGCGTCGGTCAACTGAGTATCAATACAGTCCAACATATGAACATATGACTTTGCAATGGAGGTTTCTTACGCTCCCTTGCTTTAAATTTCTTAAATATATCCTCGTCTTCATCCTCAGTGCACGTATAGTCCTGCAGATCAGTAAAAGAAACAAAAGCATTATGAATTGCAATTTCAAAACTCTTGGACGTTGCAATTGAAGCAAATGGTCCAGATTTTTCTGAGAAAGTTGCAGGTCCACCTTCTCTACATTTATTAAACACCACACTATTCGATACGTTCTTCACACTATTTATTCAGAGCACGTTTTCCCTTTGGTCACACTCCTTCGCTACTCCCCATGGGTGATAGTACCCTCTTGGTTTCTACCTATATATCATATTCCGCTGTGTGTTTCTCTGAGTGTTTTGTTCTATACTGTGCATATTAGGCAGTTTCAAAGTTATTTTTTCGCCCATCGTGGAAGAAGGGCGTGCTTAATGTTGGGTAAGGTGCTGACAGAAGAAAGTGGGCACACATAGGGGCAAATTTATGCACCCCGCAGCAGACTAATTAAGTCTGCTGGAGGGCTCTGACACACTCTAAGTCTCCGTGAGCATCATATTTCCCGGCCAAAGCTTTCCGACTACATTGGTTCACCATCGAGTGAGCGATAACCTATCCATGCATGATATGCATGACATATATCCATGCCCACTAGCTATACTATTCTGACACTGTTTTTACGACACGAATTTGGATTTTGAATTTCAAATGCCCGTCGTTTTTAAGACACTAATTTGAATTTTGAATGTCAAATGCCCGCTCTCCACATAGTTACGCAGGAATTCGGAGGTTCTGCTAGGTGGTAGGCAGGCAACTCCTTCCATGTATTATGTCAAACTGAGTTCCTTCCTTCACGAATTTCGTCCATACCCACCCACATGCTCCTTAGCACCTGCAGACAGAGCCTTCTACGGAGATTACAAGAAACGCACAGGAGTCAATATGTTGCCTTACGCAGCTTGGGTGAGAAATGAAACTAAGTTTTGAGATCAACAGGGATGCTGGGAGTAGTATTGAAAGTAAAGGACTGGGAAGAATCGAGGAACTGAATATATATGTGGATAACCATTTTGCACATACCTCTACACAACGAAGCTCCAAAGCAATAGTTTACATCGGATCCAAAGGCATATTTTACAGTATGTAGACACAATGGGAACCAAGATGCATGTATTCCATAATGCTCTACACAACCACTGCTCGACAGTAAACCAAGGCATGGGTTCTACAGAGCCCTCTATACAACCAAGCTATAACACCCAGATCCTCTACCCAATGTTATGAGATAGTCAAGACAAAATACATGAGCTCAAAGAAAACCTCCTGCACCACCAATATGAAAACCTTCTACCTGGACACACAACAAAGGAGACCTTGAGCCTCAATCTAACTGGGTATCAACGCAACAAACAAAAAATCACACTACAACCAAATAGAAGACAAGAGACACAAAGACAATCCACTAGGTATAAATGTAGCAAAGAAGAAATCACACATCAACAACATCCACGATAGAGTCAAGAAAGAAGACATGAGCCCCCAATAGAAGACAATGAGTTGAATAAGAATGCATACAAATGAATTGTAGCTACGAGATGAAATTATCCACAACAATGACACCCCTTACCAACAGTTATGCCTCCGACACCACTAACAGTGGACAATGGTAAAACCTCCTACCTACCATTTACACCCCCTACCAGCAACCAAAGGTGGGATGACATCAAAAAGAAGACATGAAGTGAATGAAACCCCTTAGCTCAATCAAATCACCAATTTTCTAGAGCGGAAACTATGGAAAACTAGAAGGATTACAAGACTAATCACTATATGTCCCACATGATAAAGGTTATTCCAGAACCACAAATAAATATATGAATACCAACATAGATCCATCCTAAATGTGGATCTATAAAGCACTGAGAGGCATCCAATTTCTTGAGGTGTTATTTTTTTAATGACTTTTTACTTGATTTTAAATTTTTATTTTATGAGTGTATATGGACTTTTAAATTATTTTTTATTTTATGAACCGATATAATTTTCTTAATTACTTTTTATTTTTGGTACATAATGTGGTTGTAAGCACCTTACTACTCTTGGTGCAATTAATTTAACTTGATGAGCTACCAATAACAAGGTTGATAAGATCATTTATATGATGCTTAGAGAGTATATTAAAATTTTTTATAATATACAATCTAATTACTAAAGTAATTTTACAATAATTAAGTATGCTATTTAATTGTCTTCTAAAATAATTTATAATGATTAAGCATCTTGTTTCATTTTTTTTAAAATTATGTTCACAAGAATTGGTCAATTTTTTTAGTTAGGATTTATATTCACAAATAATTGGTATGAAGTTCACAATATCTATTAATCATTATCAACTCAAGGTGAAAATTGCAGATGAAAAAAATTATCAATTAAAAACCTTGTTGATCTATTCGTTAGAAATTTGGAATATCTAAATGGAGATGCAACAAAACAATTCAGGAAACAAACCAAAAACCTGTAAAGGAGTTCTTTACTTTTTGGTCAGAATGTAAATATATTACATATATTTGGGTTTCCAAACCAGTTTTAGAAAGTCATTTTCCATGCCAAATCAAACTACTGTGGTAATTAGATAGCCATAGCTATACCTGTGGGCCTGATATATTATAACATTAGAGCTGATAGTTTTTTATTTCTATACATTGAATTTTCATTGAAACAAAACGAAAAAACCACAATGCCCAAGGTCAATGGTTTGATTGGCTGCATTATTGAGTTATGCACTTTGGTTAGCTGAAAGCATGGCTGATTGGACGCAGAGTAAAAGTTTTAACTTGATACTGTGTTTCCTCTCTAATAAGATGTAAAAGTTTTAACTTGATATTGTCTTTCTTTCCTCTCTAATAAAATGCAAAAGTTTTAACTTGAGATTGTCTTTCATCTTGGTATAATGAATTTTGGAATATTACGGTAATTTTTTTATAGACACTTACATTAATGAATATAGAAAAATAAAATAAATGAACATTTTATACATTCAAAGAATTATACTTTTTGCATTAGAGTAGCTAGGTGCTCTATATCTCACTATGTAGGAGATGATGTTATGTAAAATGAGCAATTATAATCCACATCACAAAAAAATAGCATGCCAACTCATAAAATTAAAAAATTAAAACCATCATACATCCATCTAAAACCTGGATCTATCAAGCAACTAGAGGCATTCAATTTCTTGAAGTGTAAATTTGTTTATCTTAAATTTTTTACATATGAAGAAAAAAATTTACACCTCAAGAAATTGGATCCAACATTAGAGATTCAATAACATGAGCACTTAGATTGAAAAGTAGTAGCTAATAAAGTCAAAATGACCAATGTTGCCTCCTTATTTTAGTAGGCAGCTATGATACCTAAAGCATGGCATTTCTACTAGAAAATAAGGAAAAAAAAACCTACATCCTTCTTTGGCATCTTTATATATTCCAATAATCTGGATGCATTATTTGGCATCTTTATTTATTCCAATAATCTAGATACATTCTTTGGCATCTTTATATATTCCAATAATCTAGATACATTCTTTGGCATCTTTATATATTCCAATCTAACAAAATCTAGATGCCTCCAAATGACGTGGGATTGTAAACTATATGGTCAATTCTTTTACTGCTAAGAAAACAACTTTTTTATGTACTAAACTTTTTAATTGAAGTAGTCTCCATTGATATGTTGATTAGCCTTTACTGGATTGGGAATATCTACCTCTTGTGAGCCCTATGGCATGTCTCCTTATCTCCACAAAAGTAGTTGCCTTATTATTTGACATTGGCATTGCTTTCTTCTTTGACATTGGCATTTGGTCATGAAGATCATTTGGAATGTTATTCCAAAAACCCTTTGTAACTGAAATTATTATCAAAAGGTTTTTGAAAATGCTTATGCTCATCACATTTTTGAAAATAGTCACATGAAGCAACTGTTTCTAAATGAGGAGATGATGACCAAGATGTATAAGACATGTTTTTCTCTTGCATTTTCTCAAGGCACAATACCAACTGCAAAACCCACCCCAAACTATATGTTAGTGAAAACAAATATTCATCTCTCCTCTTTGCAAATATAAAGAGGAAAAAAAGACAGTCAAAATCCATGATGATATATATACCTGTGATTCCAAATAATCCTAGCAAATGTGAAAGGTTTAATGTGGTTTTGGCATGTGCTCTATCCACTGGCCCAAATACAAAACTTGTGAGTAACATCCCTTTTGAACAAAACCACAAAAACGACTCAGGAGAACATTCCAATTTCAATGAACATCAATAGCACATCCCAAGAAAAACTAGCAACATATCAAAGATGAAAAAACTGAATATTAAAAAAACAAAATCAGAAAAAACTTTTATCAATCTTGCCTTCATCCAGGATCTCATATCAAACATGAAAGAACTAAATATAAAAGAAAAAACAGAAAAAACTTTTTTCAATCTTGCCTTCATTCACTGTCTCCTTCAATTCCTTGTGTACCTGTTATGTACAGAACTTTGAATTTTCAGTTAGACCAATAGAAATGCACATGTCTATTAATGTGAACTTATTTATAGAGCTAGGTTTCCATCCAAACTTGTACATAAACACATAATTATGTATAGGGCATAAAAATACAATTAAATATCTAGAAATGATCATTAGATTTTCATTTACTGCATCTAGAGTAATTTTGATCTAGATGATAAAATAACTATGCATAAAATATAAAAATACAATTCAAAATTTTCAATGCCTCTAGATTCTTCATAAATCTCTATAATTTTATAGTTTTATAATAAAAATAAATCATTTTTGATAAAAATAAATAGAAACTAACATTGTAAGGATGCAGTTCAACTTTCCAATCCAGGAAAGCTTTTTTTTCCAACGAAGATCAAAAGGCTCCAATGCTATAAATCCATCTTCACCAATGAATTCTGAATCAAGATGATGATAAATAGACCTATTTTCTCAATCAAACTGGAAAATAAACCCATTTTATAAAAACCTGGAGCTATCACAACACTGAAGCAACTACATCAATTTTGTTTAATCCAAACAGAAACTCTCCATTTTATCCATACAAACATAGAAAAAACAGTCAATTATTTCTATTGGACAACAACAAAAACCCTTCAATCTGATTACTCTCTTCCCACAGGTTTGTATTTTATATAGCCTACCGATGAGTGTGGGCGGGCATTTACCGATAATCTTTCTTCCTTTTCCGGCGATTTTTCGCTGGAATATGGAGATTGCAAATCGATTTTCCCCTGTTTTACTTAGAACTTTGCATATTCGAATGTGATGTTAGGGTTCTTTAAGGGTCAGATCTCTACCATATATTGAAGTGACAGGTTTCAAGGACTCTAACAAGAAACTGTTAGGGTTTTCCGGAGGTGCATAAGGTGTGACCTAATTTCCAACTAACGTGTCATTCGTTTACGATCCTGTCCAAATATGATGGAAAAATATTTGTCATATTTTTAAAGATAATTTTTATTTAAAATAAAATTAAATGTCAATAATAAAATATTAACTAAAAATATTTATAAAAATCTTATTTAAAACACTAGTTCACATTTAAAATAAAACATTCAATTTGAACAACTATTGCTAAAAGAAAATTATTTGTTGGAGATCAATGCTAAAACATTTTAATATTTCAAGAAAATATTTCATAATACAATTAAAGCATATAAAAAAATAAAAAAATATATATTATTAATATTAAAATGATTAATTGAATAGAAATATTAATGTCCAACACAACTCCTCCTTACTTTCAACTGCTACTGCGTAATGACTATATTCATACACTAAAAATATAACTGAAAATTTTAGTTCATGATTTAAATAATGTTTATGAAAAGAAAATTATAATTTCAATTCATTATTATTTTATAATTAAACATAAAAATGTTAATAACCAATTAATAAAAAATTAAGATAAAATTTTTATTGTACCTAGAGGAGCGAGGTGTTTTACAGTTCAGTATGGAGGAGATGTTGAAACCTAACTTAACGTTACCATTATCAAGAAAATTCATGTCACCTAATAAAATAAAAAAATTATGAAAAGTAATTAAAAAAATCCATTTCCAAAATAAAAAATTAAAACTTAAACCTCAATCTATCAAGTAAGAGAGGAATCGGATTTCTTGAGTTTAAGATTAAAAAAATACTACATCTCAAGAAATTGGATCCCTATCTATGCTTTGAAATCTAAATTAAGATGTTGCATTATGTTTAGACATAATGAATTAAAATGCAATTTTAATGTAGATTATTAAAAACAATTAACTAATGTTTAGATAATACACTTAAAAATATTGTCACTTATTAAAATTAGTAATTGTTTTTTAATATGCAAAAAGTACATTTTTTTCAATAATAAATCAAAAAAGTACTTGTCTAGATACCATAGTGATCCTTGATTGAAATTGACCAAAGAGACATTACAATGTTTCAAAAACTTAGTAAAAAAATCATTCCATTCATTTATGAAATAGGGAAAAAGCATAGGATGCTGCCATGAAGCCCACAAAACCATTTTATTTATAAATTTAATTAGAGATTACAACACTATTATCTTAAAATTTTGTTAGGGTAATCTTATCAAATAAGATATTTGAATATGAAAAAGTCAATTATTGTAAGTTTAAGTGTTACAGAGAAGATGAATTAAGAATAATTATTGTCGCATTATTAGAAGTGACTATATAAAACATTTGAATCCTACACCAATATTATTTTTTAACGGAACAGATTTTATGAATGTGATCTTGCATGACAACACTTTTTCCTCCTTATGATGGAGTGTTACTAGTGATTACCATTGAAGAGTTTTTTTTGACTTCTTCATATTATATAAATTCATCTGCAATGCTACAATGCCACCATGTTTTATGAATAAGAATATGATTTAGTAAACTAAAAGTGACAAATTACATTTGAATACTTGAAGAATGTGTTTACTCGAGTGACAAATTGTCATATTAATCCAATTAATTAATTGTCACCTCAATGGAACTCTGGATTGTTTTGACCACTTAATTGTTTTTGCCACATAAGCAACTTCCACCTCCACTTGTTTGGTCATAGTATAGGGTGAACAAAGGATATGATATATGAGGGAGGAAATGAGCCTAAAATGGAGGAAAGATATCACAACAAATTATCTTTAAAGAGTATATTAAGTAGGTCAAAACATTGCATAATATATAAAGGTAGGGGAAACATACACATTGATGAATCTTGATTAGGGTGGAGTCCTACTGAATAAGGCATTGATTTTAGTCTTAACTTAAGCAAAAAAAGGGGAACCATTTAGAACTACATATAATGTTTGGTGCAAGGAAGGAGAGAAAGAACATGGAAGAAACAAAAGGGTGCAGAGAGAAGATTATTAAAGGTATAAGGTTTCCATTGATATTTTAGAGGCAAATTGAGGGAGAAAAGAGAATGATGTCAAAATAAAGGGTGATGAAATGACCAAGGAATAGTTTGGGCCTGCTCAAAGAAGAAGACACATAGCATGGACACCACGAGGGAAGGGGGAAAGGAAGGAAAGGTTCCTTCCCCAAGTGAATAAGGGGATAAATAAGGTCCAAGGAAAATCTTGCAATGAGCCAGATGAGAGAGAAATATTCCAAAAAGTAGAGGAATCCATGGATGGGAACATCCATGAAAATGTACTTGAGGGAAGTAGAAATGTGTTGAAAGTTCAAGCATGGGATAAGAAAAAGAGCTAGTTGAAGCAAAGGATGAATAAACAAGAGGGATTGAAGTAAGGGATCAAGGAATTATTGTTGAAGGTGGAACAAGGGGTCTCTTCATATCTTGAAAGGGCTGAAGGAAGAATCTAGCTTTAGAATCTCACATTTATTACCTTTAAATTTGTTATTCCATGCATGAAATATCTTATCATCCAGTTTGAGTCTTAAGGTTGTATGTTAAAATAGACATGAAGTATTGATGGTTAAATGGCCACATGAGTCTTTTATACTAGTTTAGTGTAGGTTTAAGGAAATATTTGAGGCATGGTCATGAGAACACTAAGGTTGATATCCCCAAATATCATGACCAATAGGAGATGTTGAATCTGCATGTTCCTAACCATTTGTGTAATGGGTTCTATGTAAAATTATCTTGAAGGAGCCATGAAAATTTCATGAAAACCTTAGCAATAACCAATTATTTGTTTCATGTTTAAAGGAGGTGCCAAAATATCTCCATGGTAAATTTGGTTCATGTTTAAAAAATGAATAAAATTACCTATATGCAATATGAAATGTTAGAACTACTCTTGTCCCAGTCAATGTTTATAAAATTCTTGCAATATGAGAGGTGCATTTTGGAATTCCTAGTCTCAATCAATGTCTTAATTAGTAATGTTTCAATGGAAACAATGTATGGTAGCTGTGATTTATTTGCATAGGTGCAAGTGTTATTTCATGTGAGTAATGGTGATAAATAAGTCGATTGTTGGGTTTGACTAAAATTTAACTAATGGTCTTTAATAGTAGTGTAGTTTTCTTTCAAGTTTTCAATATCTCCACTCAATAACAAGTGAGTTCTATAGGGTTTGGCCATGCTAGTTTTGAACCATGAATCAATCAATAATATTCAATCCTCCATGTGTTACTATAGGATTGAAAAAAATCGGTAGCATTGATGCTTGTTGTCATATTGTTGGAAAAAAAAACTTGCATATATATATATATATATATATATATATAATTGAGATATGAAATTAAAATTTAAACAAAAATTTTAAAATTATGGTTGCATAACTATTTTCAGTCAATAAAACTTTATATATATATATATATATATATATATATATATATATATATATATATATATATAAACAAGCTCACTAACCTCTCACTTTAGACGCTATGATCAAAGGTGGAAGGCATTGGCTTGCTTGAGACCTTGTTCAAGGGTTGCTAAGAGCTCAATTGAGGGTGCACTATGGAAAGCGTTGAAAAATAAGATGGTTGTATGTTTTTTTTGTTTATATAAAAGAAAACCTTTGATCGAGCTCTAGGAGCTCAATTGAGAGTTTGTTTAACCCAAGAAGGACCTCTATTGAGGGTTTTCCTTGTCTTCCACAATCCCACAATTAAGGGCTTATTCAAGCACATAATCAAGCTATTATAGCTCAATCAACGACTTAAAAATGCCTCAATCGAGGGTTGATAAAACCTGTTTTCTTGGATTTCCTTGCCAAAAATTGTTATCTAGCTTCATTGATTGACCAATAAGGCATCAAGGCCTGACATGGTGGTTCCAGAATGAGCAGTTTGTTATCCTCAAAAGTCTGAACATATAGATACAGAAATTTCACTAACAAATTTACATGAGCATAATCATGTTAAGGAATGATCATTGAGTTGGAACATACTTTCTCTATTGTTATCCCATAGATATTCTTGTGTATCCGTAAAGCAACAATAGAAGTGGTATGATGACCATGATATATGATCGATACCAACTAGCATTTGGTGCACAAAGTCTTTGTTTTCCCTCTAAGAAAAGTAATCAGTTGTGTCCATTAATTCCATTTGTACGAGTTCACTTATTGGGTAGAATCTAATGCATAGTAAGAAAGTGCAAGGATGAGTTTATAAGAGTACTCCTAAGCAATAACTTAAGGAAGAGGATATTGGAGCAATTTTTCACTTATTGGGTAGAAATCTAATGCATAATAAGAAAGTGCAAGGATGAGTTTAGAAGAGTACCCTTAGGAAATAACTTAAGGAAAGGGATATTGAGGCAACTTTTAACCATTAGCTGGGTAAAATCTGTAGCAAATAAAAATTGGCACAATGTATGGGTGAAGTACATCAATACACTGTAGAACCCTGTCCTAGATTTTCTAATTAACTTTAATAAAATCCATGTTTTCTTTGTTTTCACATGTCTCAAATTTCTGTTTTCATTTCATGTTTTCATTTCTAATTTTGCTCATTTACATGCCTATAAAAAAAATATAAAATCTGCAATTTTCAATATAAAATCTGCATTATCATTTTTTTTCAGTTTATCTACTTCTGACAAGTTCTCTACCTCTAACAAGTTTTGTTCATGCAGGAGTAGCAGATTATAATAACAACATATAACCATTTTTAATTAACTTAAAACCGAATTTGACAAGGTAGAAATAATCAACATACCTACTGGAAAATACCTGTAGATAGCTAGTAAATCCACCCTTGTTGCTGTCCCCGTTTGTTGTTTTTCCTTGCTTTTCCCTGCAACCAAAAGCCTTCCCCAAAGTTCTGAAGCTCAACCAGCCCAAAATAGTCTTGCCACCCTGCCAACTGGCGCGGTCTCGTCGACCACCCAACTCCAAAGGTACCCCTTTGGACCCCCGAGCCCAAACCGAGTACAAGCCCAAGCTGTTGTATCCCTTCAGAAAAACAATCCCCAACAAGAACCCTCCTTTTCAGCTCTGCTCTCCAAATTCTGCTCTCCCAATTCTCCCCAAAAAAATCTTCAAGGTAAAAGAAAGATCCCTCTCCTTCCTCCCTTCTCCATCTTATCCCCTTCACTTGCCGACTCCATCCCTCATTACTACCCCTATCACTAACATAAATGTTTCCACCCCCTTCCATCTACCATGTAAGTCCTCGAGCCCTTAACTTGGACTCTTATTAATAATTTAAATTAATATTAAAAGGTGTTGCTTGGGGTCACTTCTCAACCGTAACTTCCAATTTCATTAAATTTAATCCTTTTATTTCATATAATAATTTTAAACATTTCCTTACTCATATTTCAATATTTGACCATTTAATTAATAAATAATAAATGTTACATATATATTATATAGTTTAAATTTGCGGTTGTTTCACCCACCAACCGTAAGTGGTTTTACACTTACACATTTTAACACATTAATTACTAGTCATCCCTTAGTGTTTCATAATTCAATGCTTCATTTATTATTAATTAATTTGTTTATTGATTAACTTAAAATACATTTTTAACACTTTGTTTAATAATGGTGTACGAAAACATTTATAGTTTATGCCATGTCCTATATAACCTCGACACAACCTTTACAATTAAGTAATTATAATTTATATCTTATCCTTATAATTTTAACTAATTAATTAACATTGTTTAGGATGCAATTAATATTAACCTATAAGTTATTACTACATTTTTTTTTCCCCGAAAAAAAGCGTAATTTCATTTCATCCAAGGAGTACGAAATTACATTGATCAGCTCACTCATCTAGAGTGGAGTATAGTACTGCAGAGACAGTTATCCAATAATGTTTCCCAAAAAAACTATGATGTTCTCACTATGTGAGCAGTAACATCTTTTACAAAACACGAAGAATATACTTCATCGGTGCCATATAATCAGATACAGAATGTTTCTATGCCTATATACAAAACAGTTAAAGTAGCAAAAAGTTCAGTTCAGTCTCCACAAGAGAATATCACCAGTGACAGAATCCGGTGCCAAGGACCCAAAGTCCCGTTCATTCAATAAATGGTCGATGATAGAAAACCTGCACATTCCCATTCAAAGATTCAGTAATCTTCCAAATGCCGTCCCCCAAGGTGAGTCCCTCCTTGGAGGCCGCATCTGCCTCAGCATTGTTCTCACAGAAGAGGTGCCTGTAAGTAAAAGTATCCAGTGTGAGAGTGGCATTCTGAATTTGATCCAAAACAGAGGCAATCCTCCGGTTGTTGCAGAGATAAGTGCCATTAACCCAATTAACCACATTCAATGAGTCCCCAAAGACGTTCAAATTCAGTAATGAAAGTTCCAGAGCATAAGAAAGCAGCAGCTTGAGGCTAAGTATTTCAGCCCAATTGTTGGTTCCTCTTCCGAAACCAAAGGCCATCACATAGAAATGCAAAGGGGAGATGAATAGAACTACTCCTCCCCCACATGTGTCATTTTGACAGGCCCCGTCGAAGAAGCCCCAAGGCTGAGATCTATCAATATCAATAGGTAGAATAGTACGGGGAGAGGATGGCTACCGGACCTGTCGGAGGGCTAGAAAGATCCCACAGCTATTTATTGCCACTTGAGCCGGAGTGCCCAATTTGTCTTTAAACAATCCACTGTTGCGCATGAGCCAAAGTCCCCAGTTCACCACCGGAGGGAGAGCTTTAAAAGATTTCAGAGCTACATTGTTAGTCCAACTCCTCCATGCTTCGTCAATAGAGTTGCTGGCCCAGGGGAGAGGTGTTTTTAGGATGCGACAAGTAATGTTCCAAACCTCCTTGGTGAAATGGCACTGAAGGAACAGGTGTGGTGTAGTTTCCTCGCACAGGTTGCACAAAAAACAACGACTAGGCCCATGGAAACTGCGCTTCTGCAGAATTTCCCACGTTGGTATCCGATTAGCCAAGGTACACCACAGGAAGAGTCTGGCTTTGGGGGGACAATGGAGCTTCCAAACCGTTTTCCACCACCAAGCCAATTCTCGTGGCTCATGGTTTTCAGAAATCCACAGATAACCACTTTTAGGGGTGTAGTTTCTCGATGGATCTCCATCCCAGATTAGAGTATCTTCATCATCGTTCAGAAAAACCTGTTCCCTGCTAAGAGCTCTACAGTAAAGTCTTAATTCATCCACAAGCTCCACTCTTAATCCGAATGAGTCCAGCCTCCTCCAAAGAGGTCTGCCCATCCAAAGATTTTCCAAATCCGCTAAATGACAGAGAGTTATAATACCTCGTTGCCTCAGTGCTTCCATCAGATCATCAGACAGGATGTGCTGATCGACGCATCCGACCCAGGGGTCGCGGCTGATCCGAAACCTTTGTCCATTGCCAACATCCTAGGTGAGATTGTGCTCTATGATATCGAATGATTTTACCAGTGCTTTCCAGATGACAGAGCCTCCATAATGCCTCTTGTTAGGAGATCTTATCCAATCTTCCATCGAGTCAGGTTCCACATATTTCTGCAGCATAACCTTGGCCCAGAAACCTTCCGACTTGATTAGACGCCATCCACACTTGGCAGCCAGGGCCTTTGAGAAATGAAAAATATTCTTGAGGCCCCATCCTCCAAGGGCTTTAGGAGCAGCAATTCTGTCCCACCTCACCCACGGGGTGACATGAGCATCATCCTTCCCATTCCACAGAAAATTAAAACAAATCTTCCTTGCTGCTTCCAGTGTCCCTTTAGGTATCCAAGCAAGTGACATCCAGTAGACCGGAATGGCTTCCAGCACCGACTTAACAAGGACAAGCCTCCCTGCACGCGAGAGCCACCTAAAACTCCAGCACTTCAACCTCTTTTCCAATTTATCCAGCAACCAGGTCCAATCTTTTTTTAGATAGTCATTAGGCTTTAAATTGAAACCCAGGTATTTTAGCCCATCTGAAAGGTTGAGGATCCTGAAGGGAAATGATGTGGTGTATAAAGTAAGATCCTCCTCCCGCAGAAGAGAGACAGAAAGGGTGGATTTTCCTTCATTAATCTCCATTCCCGTAGCAGTTGAGAAGAGTTGCAAAATCTCTTTAATCCTAACAGCGTCTAAATTAGAGCCAGAGCAGAAGATCAGGATATCGTCCACAAAAAGCAAGTGAGTTAGTGATAGACCAGGAGCTACCAAAATCCCTTCGAAACCGCCAGACCGTTTGGCTTCCAAGATGGCTCTACTCAAGCTCTCCGTCACCAGCAAGAATAAGAGAGGAGAGAGAGGACATCCCTGTCTTAATCCACGGCCAGAGTGAAAGAACTGGGTTGCTGCTCTATTCAGTAAGACAGAGAAAGAGATGGTGGTAATACAACTCATAATCCAGCGAATAAAACCGATCTCAAAACCTAGGTGGGTAAGCATGAGTCTGATATACAGCCAGCTCACCTTATCGAATGCTTTGGACAGATCAATTTTGAGAATAGCTCCCTTCAGTTTTTTAGTCTTAATGCTATGCATCCCTTCCTGAGCTATGCCAATAGCCTCATGAATTTGGTGCCCCTCCAAAAACCCGAACTGCTCTTCAGAGATGTGAGAGGAAAGAATAGGTTTGAGTCTGCTAGCAATTACCTTAGTGACTATCTTGTACACACAGCTGCACAAAGAGATAGGCCGAAAGTCGTTTAAAGTAGTAGGAGTATCCACCTTGGGAATAAGTGCAATGAAAGTGGAATTAATGCTGGCTGGCACCCTACCAGTTCTTCTCGAGTCTTCCACAAGTTCAAGCAGGTCATTCCCAATGAGATCAAAGAGAGCAATAAAAAATTCAATTGTCCACCCATCAGGCCCTGGGATTTTGTCCTTCTGAAAGCTTGCCATAACCTTTTTTAATTCCTCCCCTGAGATGGGAGCCATCAAGTTCCTGTTATCCTCCACCTCCACAAACCTAGGAAAAAGCTGAGCAACCTGGATCACTTCTCCAATATTCACTCTCTCACTGGCTTTGAAAAGGTCCTTGAAATGAGATATCCCCACCGATGCCATCCCTTCAAATGTTGACCAAGAGTTACCTTCAGCATCATCCAGACTCCAAATGGTATTGGCAGACCGTCTTCCTTTGGCATAGGCATGGAAGAATTTGGAGTTCTCATCCCCACTTTCCAGCCATATAGCACGGCTTTTTAGTCTCCATGTTTCCTCTAACTGAAGAAGCATACGATTCCTCAGATTTTCCAGATGTACCAAACGATCCTTTGACTGTTGAGAGCTGAATCCTCCTCCCGCTTCCTCAGCAATAGTGGCTAATTCCTCTTCAATATCTCTAAGAGTTTTATCATCCCTCCTCCTTTTCTCAGCAGCCCAGGCCTTGATGGGTTCCTTAAGAATCCTGAGATTTTCAGCAAAATGAAAGGCAGCAGAGTGAATCGAATCAGGATGAAAAGGTACCCAGTGTTGCTTAATCAGTTCCAAAAAGGTCGAGTCATCCAGCCAGACTTTGTTGAATTTAATAGGAGCAGGAGGTTTGTTGGGACCGTCTTTCATCTCCAAGAATATAGGTTCATGGTCTGAAATGCCCCCTGATCCAATCCATTGTCGAGCATAGAAGGTTGACTCCACAAGATGCTCAGAAAGTAGAAACCGATCCAGTCTCTTAGCCACACTGTCCTGACCAATTCTCTTATTCCTCCAGGTTGGCTTAAGCAGTACAGGTTCCACATCAATCCAATTACCTTCAGTTAGCTTCCGAAAAAAAAAATTAGTAAGGGGATCTACATTGGCGTTCGGCCCCCAAACCTCAGCATGACCCAAAGAAAAATTTAGGTCACCCCCCAAAATCACTGAATCCCCCCCGAGCTGATTCCTCCTCAGAAGTGAATTCCAAAACATCTCCCTCTAACAGTAAGGTCCATAAATATTGACAATAGTAAAGGTACGTTCAGACTCTAGGAATTTGCAAGAGATTCCCAGAACCGACTGCATCCCCCGGCTGGATGTAACTCAAACCCTAGCTTCATTCCAACCAATTGCCACGCCACCGGAGCGGCCCCTAGCATCCAAAGCTTCAAAGCTCCACCCTGGAAACCAAGCCTTAAGCCTATTGATAGCCTCAGTACCGCCACACATTGTTTCTTGTAAAAGTAGGACATCAGGATGCTCAAGTTGCAGCACCCGTCGCAGGGCTGGTCTTTTGGAGGGACCAGCCAGACCTCGATAATTAAAAGACATAAGCTTCATCACAACCCAACCAAGTGGGTATTCGCTGCTCTAAGTGCCCTTTCAATTGAAAGTTGAGTACCATTCCGAAGATCCGAGCGTGCTCTGGTTTTGGCCTGTGAGATGAAAGACTTCCTTCCCCTGGTTTTGGGTTTTTTAGATTTTTCCAGCCCTAATCCTCCTCCCTTAGCTTTGTTCATGGAGCGTAGGTAATACCCAGACTCTGAGGATCCGGAGTTTGAAGAGGCCTCAGCCATCACTTGAACTAAAACAGGAGAATCCTCAACAGTACCAATGGTGGGACAGGGAACCCGAGTGATTACCGTCACAAGTGAAGAGTCAACATCATTCGAAAGAGGGGGTAAAATAGCTAGTGGCTTTGTAGAAATATTTAAGTTCCTAAGACCATCCACCCAATCGAAACCAGGAAGAACAAAGTTATTAAAGAAAAGACTGAAGGAAGGGTTTAAGAAAGGAGTGGAAAAAGTACCAGCAGCCGAGTCGGGAACATGTGCCAGTGCCAGCGAGGAGGCCTCCGGAGCCTTATCATATTTTAAGACCTGTTCAGTCTCTGTTGTGCCTGAAGAAATGTTCAGCTCAGGGACAATGCTGTCCATCTCCTGAATGTTCGCCACTTCCAATTCCTTCTCCTGGGTGTTCTCAGCAATCTCAACGAAAATGGGATTCTCTTCAGCTGAGCGTCCCAAATCCTTTCCTTCCTGCTCATCTTCGTTCCCTAAATCCCCTTCCTCCTCCACAACGGGCCTCCTCTTCAAATTCTTGCATATCCTCATACGAACAGGCAGAGAGCATTCAACTGCCGGGTGTCCATACGCATGACATCTTCTGCAGCGAAACGACACATTTTCAAAGTCCAGAATTTGAGTGAAGCAGTATGGTCCCCAGTTTAAATTTATACTCTCAAATAACCCATCATGAACATTGATGCTAACCAGGCTCCAAGCCACCTTCTGAACAACAGTTGATTGGAATAAGAGGTCGGCTTCCAAATAGCTTCCCAGAATATTTCCAATGCTCCTAAAGTGATATTCTGTCCAATAATGCAAGGGTAACCCAGGAAGCCGAACCCATAGGGGGATAGTATCCAATCTCTCACGGCTAGCGTCAAAAAGCGGGCTCCATGGCTTGAGAAGTAGTGGCGCCTTGAAGATAGACCAGTTCAGGCTGAGCGCCCAAGCTGCATGTGCATCCGAGTTAAAGTGGAAAGCAAACCATCCTCCAGAGAGTCCCACAATCCGTGGAACATATCCACAGTGACCCAACCAGACACTGGAGGCCCGCTGAATCACCAAATGAAGGCTTACTGCCCTGCCATAGACCCTGCCCACCAGTACAGAGTTTACCATTTCAATAATCTGCTGAAAACCGATGTCCTCTCCCAAGGCGTAGTTTGGTGCTCTACCAGAGTTCTTAAGCCACTTCCTACGCGTCTTCGCCTGAGGGCACTGAGTACCCACAGGATCATCACCAGAGCTAGCAGCCTTCCCTACCAGAGCACCGCCTGGGCTGGAGAAGCCCCTGTGTTCGGCCCAGTCCAACGCCGTAGCGCAATCACTTCCTGGCAGGACCCCACAATCATTCAGACCCTATAAAGCTTCATGTGCGTTCAACGCCCCACTTAAAACCCGCACCGGAGAATCAAGTGAACCCTCCGAGGAGAGAAGGAATTCAGGGAGATCTCCAATTCCATCGCTAACCGGTTCTGGAGAGGGCTGGTGCGGGACCAAAACTCCCCAGATAGAGGCTGCCCTACTCGACGCTACAAGGCCGTCACTGTTTCTAACCTAAAGAGGAGAGACCAAAATGGAAGATGTCGGAGAGTAAACAAGGGGAGCCGGTTCAGCGGAGGTAAACAAACCTACGTTCAGAAGAGAGTCCGCTGAACAGCCGCTGTCAAAACCACCTACACTCTTCGAAAACCGGGAATCGCCAGGTGGCGAGCTCCAAATGTCGCTAGGGTGCAGCGTGTCGCTACTGTAATCCACATCATCTAAAGGCTCCATCTCCGCAAGGATCAAGAAGCTACCGCAGGGGAAAGTAAGAATAAGCAGTAAAAAACTTACCGCTGTTAAAACCCACTAACCGTGACCATGGAACCAAGGCTAATCGTCCAGGGGAACCGTGCCCTCGCCTTCCATCTCTGACTGCCTGCTGCCGTCCGCCGAGGGCCTGGCTGACGCCACAGTCGTGTTCAGTCTCCTGCCGCCATCCCGTCAAACCCTAATCCTCAACCTCCCATCTCAATAATAATTGTGATGAATTTTCATTACCATATGTTATTGTATTCACAATAGTCTCGATATTGAAGTGATGAGTTGACGTGCATTAAATTTCCAATTGCCTATTACTACCTTAATTAACATTACAATCACATTTAATATCTTTAACCAAGGTCTTAGCTGATCAAGTTCATTAATATTCATTTAAGCATTACTAACCAAATTGCACTATTTGCACCTAGTTTTAACCATAACTTGTTTATTAATCAGTAATAATTAATCATTGGTGCACAATAATTAACATTAATCAACATTAATAACTTAATGGACAGTAATTAACATTAATCTACATTGTTAGCATTAATCATCATTATTAACTTTAATCGACATCATTAAAATTGATCAACAGTAGTTAATTACTAAACGACAGTAATTAACATTAAGCGACACTAATTAACATTATTACTCAACAATATTTCATGTAATTCATAATATGTAGGCGAGTTATGTAAGCGTAGCTACTGCTTACATTCCTCACGTAAGTACACTAAAAGTAATAATTCACATACATCAGTCATAATCAAGGAACTTATTATTTACTGACACATGTTTTAACATAGTTTGCAAGGTACAAGCCATTAACTAACTGAAATCCAAGTTACAACAGTTCATACATCACTGAGTTACGACACATACTCAATCAAGAGTTTTACACACATGTAGTTAGATCTTGTTTTCACCCCTACTTCAAGCTACACCTATCTACCTACATCATCACTAACTTCCACATCCTATCCTGTCCTCTGCTGGACTACCCTGAAATGCCAAGTCATGACCAGTTCCAACTAGAACCCGTAAGCGGAAGTGTCGACTACCTCGACCAAGCTTCCCCAGCAGGACACCACCAGTCATCATCACACACCTTGGGGAGCGCGCCGTAGCACAGCCCTCCCATGACTCCGGGTTTCGGGGATAAATGGTGGGTAAAGCCTCCACCCCCCTAATGGAACGAGGGACTATGTCTACTTGACATAACAACAGCATTGCACTTGTACTCGGTCTGTCATCGTATAACCAATCTGGGCGGTTTAGTTTCCTGAAACCCTACCCCACCCATGTCACAACATACATCATAATAAACAACATAATAACCACACAAAAATAAATAATGCATCACTCGCATACCATTTTATCTTTCGAAGTCCATGTCCCCGAGGCCCTCCCACCTCGTAGGATCCAGCTATCACTTAGCCTTTTCAACCTGTAAGCCAGTCCTCAACATACAATATAGAATATTGTGCATAAATCCTCGATATGTACACATATATTTCCTCATAACATAACAATAATAAACTCATTCATTCGCCATGCACCTGGCATAACATTCATTATTTCAACATATAACTGTAACGGTATCCGTGTACCCATCATTTAGTAATTTCCATATATTTGACATAATTAACACATGATACATATCTAAACATGACTACCGATCATAATACTATCATCACACACACATATATATATCGGCAAAATAATAGGACCATATGTCCACAGTGTCGTCAAACTGACGAGGTCTCACAATCAAACAAATACAACATATAATAGTAGTTCAGGTAAAAATGTCAAAACGGGGTGTTACATACACCCACCCTTCAGGAAACTTCGTCCTGAAGTTATGGTCAAAACAACATGGGATAATCACGATGCATAGTCTCTACGTCCTCCCAGGTGGCAGAAACTAGGCTATATCGGTTCCACTGGACCTTAACTTGGTCCACCAAATGGTGCCTCAACTGTTTAACCCTGCGGTCCAATATAAGTAATGGTTCGACCCCGATGGTTCCCTCGTTCGAAACCTGCAGTTCCGTCCAATTTATTTTATGTGACTCATCAGCTACATAATGTCGTAAAACAGATACATGAAAAACATTATGAGTTTTGTGAAAATGGGGGTGGCAGCGCAAGACAATACGCAACGGGTCCAACCTTTTCTAAAATTTCAAAGGATCCTATAAATCATGATGACAACTTTGTCCCTTTCCCAAACCTGATGGTACTTTTGTTAGGCCTGATGCGGACGAAAACTGCATCGCCAACCTTATAGCTTTGGTCAACCCTATGCGCATCGGCGTAGCTCTTCTGTCTATCCTGTGCTTCCTTTAACCGCTGTCTAATCTGAGCAACTTGCTCTTCCATCTCCTGAATCAACTCAGGTCCTATAATTACTCGATCCTCTAACCTTTCCCAACTCAATGGTGTCCTGCATGGCCTTCCATATAAAGCTTCATATGGAGGCAGCCCAATTGAGCTATGGTAACTGTTATTGTAAGCAAACTCTACCAAAGGTAAGTGCTTTTCCCAATGAGTTTGTTGATCCATGACATACATTCTAAGCATGTCCTCCATCACCTGATTCACTCTTTCTATTTTCCCATCTGTCTCTGGATGGTAAGCAGTGCTTAGGTTCAACTGAGTACCCAACGCTGACTGCAAACTCGTCCAAAACCTAGATGTAAACCTGGAATCTCTATCCGATATAATCTTCTTGGGAAACCCATGGAGACGAACAACTTCATTTATGAACACACGTGTTACATCCGTGACATCATAGGTCTCCTTAACTGGAATGAAGTGAGCAGTTTTGGTCAGTCTATCAACGATGACCATAATGGCATCATGCCTATGAGAGGTAAGAGGCAATCCCACCACGAAGTCCATGGAGATAACCTCCCACTTCGACATAGGAATGTCATGTGGCTGCAACAGACCTGCCGGGTGGTGATGATCAGCTTTTACCTGCTGACACTCAAGGCACCTAGCGACAAATTTGACCACGTCGCTTTTCATCCCTGCCCAAAAGAAGAGTTGCTTCATGTCTACATACATCTTCTTTACACCCGGGTTTGCACAATACACTGCTCTGTGGGCTTCCTTAAGGATAGTCTCTCTAATATCTCCCTCCTCGGGAATATACATCCTCCCTTGATACCATAACAAACCATCGGCTTCTAACTCATAGCCTTCAAACTTTGGTCCCACTGGTTTCCCATTCTGGAGTGCCGCTGTGACCTTTAGGTACCAACTATCCCCAAGTAGCTGCCCTAAAATTCTTTCCCTCAAATCCACCTTCAAAGGTACAAGAGAGAAAAGTCTGGGTTTTCTTCTTAAGGCATCCGCTACCACATTCTCCTTCCCTTTCATGTAGGAAATCCCAAAATCATACTCGCTCATGAATTCACTCCATCGCCTTTGCCTAGCATTTAGGTCTCTATCAGTGAAGATATACCTTAAGCTTTGGTGATCAGACTTGAGTTCAAAGCTTCGTCCAACAAGGTAATGTCTCCAAAGCTTCAAAGCTAACATCACTGCAGCCAACTCTAGGTCATGAGTAGGGTAATTCTCTTCATGTGTTTTTAGCTTTCTCGATGCATAAGCTATTACCCCACCTTCCTGCATCAACATTGCACCCAAACCTTGCCTTGAAGCATCGGTGCAAACTGTGAATTCCTTCTCCATATCTGGAACTCATAGAATTGGTGCACTCGTCAATAGTCTTTTCAGCTCGGCGAAGGCGGCATCGCATTCATCTGTCCATTCGTACCTAGTGCCCTTACGCTGTAGGGTAGTTATGGGTTTTGCGATTTTTGAGAAACCCTCGACAAACCTTCTATAATACCCGGCTAACCCCATGAAGCTCCTTACTTCATGCACATTCTTTGGCATGGGCCAATCCATTATGGCCTTCACCTTTTCAGGGTCAACAGAAATTCCCTCACCGGAAATTATATGCCCTAGGTAATGGATCTCCTTCTGATAGAACGAACATTTGGACAACTTACCATACAACTGATGCTCCCTTAAGCATAACAACACTATTCTTAAGTGTTCCTCGTGCTCCTGTTCATTCTTGGAGTAGATGAGGATGTCATCCAAGAAGACTTGCACAAACTGATCTAAGTATTTTCGAAACATGCTATTCATGAGACTCATGAATACGGCTGGGGCATTGGTCAAACCGAAGGGTACCACCACAAACTCATAGTGCCCGAACCTTGTTCAAAAAACAGTCTTAGGTATATCACCTTCCTTAATCCATAGCTGGTGGTAACCTGATCGTAAGTCGATCTTTGAGAAGACTGTCGCCCCTTTCATTTGATCAAAGAGGTCATCAATTCGAGGTATCAGGTACCTATTCTTCACGGTGGCTCTATTCAAATCTCGGTAATCTATGCAAAGACGCAAGGAACCATCCTTCTTCTTCACAAAGATTACTGGTGCACCCCACGGTGAAATACTTGGTCTAATGAACCCTAGATCTAGCAGTTCCTTCAAGTGCATTTGCAACTCACAAAGTTCTGGGGCCGTCATCCTGTAAGGTGTCTTCGATGTTGGCTCTGAACCGGGTTTTACCTCAATGGTAAAATCAAGTTCCCTCTTAGGAGGTAACCCAGGAAATTCCTTTGGGAATACATCACTGAACTCGGCTAACACTAGATAGTCATCAAAGGAGGGTCCCTTCTCACTATTTACCGCTTCAACAATGTACAACTGGCATCCCTGTCGCATACATCGCTTTACGTTCATCGTTGATATGAACCGTAGGGACACCTTTCGTTTGATACCTTGGATCTTGATGGCCTCTCCATTGTCATTAATGCAAAGAACTTTCTTTCCATAACAGTCCAAGAAAGCTCGATGTTCCTCAAGCCAATTCATACCTATGATGAGATCATAAGTTCCGAGGGTGGTGACGTACACTTTGACTTGTGTAACACACACCCCGAGATCCACTACACACTTATCGACACTAGGTCCCACTGCTTACTTTACCCCTGAAGCCATTTCGACTAAGCTGAAATCGTCATGCTCGTAGGCTGCCAACCCACATTTGTCTAATGCATATGGAGAAATGAAACTATCAGTAGCACCAGGATCAAACAATATTCTAAGCTTGACATTATTGACCATACCTGATGATTCCACCACAGTGGATTGGTGCTCTGCCTAATGGTTGTTTACTATAGCCGAGATCTGATTCCTACTACCCCCACTCCCCATTGGAGCTTTTCCTTCTCGACACACTGTACCGGATCATAATTCAGGACAGTCACGCTGGTAATGTGGACCTCCACATCCCCAACAAGCAACCTGTAATGGAGTGGGCGAGATAACCGGTTCAGACCTCTGAGAGGGGTTCCTCCCCCTAGGACCCCTTCCTCTATCGGCTGATCCTCTGAAATTCTTCACACCCTGGTGAGTTCCTGTGGTTGATTGGGGCACCGCCCTAGTTGCCACTGATCTGTCTACCACTGCGACTCTTGGTGTGCTCCTATTCCCGTAGGGAGGTGGTCTCGCATATCCTCCCTGAGGGTAGCTTCGAGGGGCCTTCCCCACAAACCATGACTGCTGAGAGTTGAATGACCTGATGGGATTTGCACCCAACATCTCCTCAGTGTAACGAGCACAATCTACTTCTTCGACGACCGAAGTTGGTTTCCACATCTGTACCTGAGCCCTGATCTTGGTATTGAGCCCATACACAAAGCGCTCAACCTGGCGTTCATCGTTGTCCAAGTAAGGGACATACTTCACTAATTCCATGAACCTCTCTTCATACTCCTCCACAGATAGATGCCTTTGTACCAAGGCATGAAGAGCCCCTGCTTGTTCTTCCTAGTAGGATGTGGGTAGGTACTTCCCTTTGAATTTTTCCACAAATAGTTCCCATGGAACCGTGTCTGGTGTAAGGTTTAGCTACCTTTCTTGGTTTCCCCACCAGTTCAAAGCGCTCCCCTTTAGTTAAAAGATGGCCAGTTTGGACTTGGACGTGGAGGTGTACTCCTGCAAGGTCAAGCACCTGGTCATCTCTTCCAACCACAACTCTCCTCGTATCCCTGATCGACCCCCCGAAAATTCTGGAAGCCTTATCTTCTGAAGCTCCCTTTTGATATCCTGATGCGGAGTTCTTGGTACCGTATTCACTTCTACCACTGGAACTTCCTCCCTTAGTGGAGGGGCATCCACCTCTACCTCCGAGGTAACACTTCCTCTCTGTGCTAGTCCCCTGAGTGTTTCGTTTATAGCTTCCAGCGAGCACAGTATAAGGATGGTCTCTGGCGATGGTGCTGGCACATTCGGCTCAGGTAATGCCGTCGACGGACCTCGCCCCCGACCTGCTCACGTTCTTACCATGTTTATCCTTGTAACATGGAATAGTAGGATAATTAGCTTATGATGACATCATGACTAATTACCATCAAACTCAACAGTTAATTCAAAAGTGCACCATGACTAATTATTATCAAACTCAACAGTTAATTCAAAAGTGCACCATGACTAATTTACGAGCGTTTTTACTCTAAGAGCTATAGTTCAGGACGTTTCGATCAGGCCATCTTGAGGCCACCCGGTACTAAATTTACAGCAGTAGTTCTACGTAGGTTTAGGTATTGGATTCTACACAACCCTCATTAAGTCGCCATCAACTCTTCAAGATATTTAATTAATGTTTACTACCTTGTTTCTTATTAATATTTAATAATAATAATTATTATTATTTTATTTATTTATTTATTTATTTTATAATAGCATAACCTAAGTTTTAAGTCTAGAGTCATGTTTATCATGCATTTTGGTCATAGGGTAGAATCATTGTCTTGGCGATCAGCTCGTCATGCTGGTCTCCGTGGTGTCTTGTTTTCGAGATTCGGTGTCTGTTTTACCCCTTCGACTAAACGTCGAAGTTTCGATAGTGAACATTTTCAAGAAAAGATAAGCCAAATGGTGTAAATTTTAACTTACCATTAATGTTATCTAATAGTTATGCATATTAATCAACGTATCATCTAAATTAACTAATTTATCTACTTAACAATTTTAATAATTAGATTACATAAGACAATGTAAAATAATTATTACATTAATTATTATGTCAATCATAAATAAAAATAAAACAATTTCCTAATGATTAATTATCATTTATCATTATAACACTTAACATCATAAATAAAATGCGTACCATTTAAACTTCACAAAAATTTAAATGAGTTACATAGCTGAGTAATTATTTAACTATATATATATATTATTTATACATGTATATTTTTTGAATTTTACACATACTATGAGTAAATTTTCAACTTTTATTTATCACATATAGACATATTAATTCAATATGATAATTAATTTTAAACCATAATTCCCTAAATTAATTGCTTATTTAATCATAAAACTCAATTATTGCTTAAGTTCTCTTAATTAATATTAACAATTTATACCCCACATAATTACTCATCTTAATATAATCCTGTCAACTAAGTTGTCTTAATTATACTTAATTACAAGTTTACTTCTAATTAACTTTAATCAATTAAGAACAACTTATAACCAATTTTATGTATATAATAATTTATATATATAATTTAATACTATATAATTTCTAAGGTTCCTTGTGTTTAAACAAGTTTTTTTTTTTATATTTTGAATTCTGAAAATATATATATATCTATTAGAATGATTAAAATTAATAATAATGTTTTTTATTTTTTTATTTTTTATATAATCAAAATAAAATACATTAATAAGCTTTACCCTAACCCTACTATCCCTCGCAGGCATGAGGGCCACGTGCCCGGTCTGCGGCCACCTGCCCGGTCTCGTCGTCCCAGTTAAGATTAGGTTCCCTTACGTGGTGGTCATTTCCCTCGTCATATTTTTCATATTTTCCGAGCGAGCTCTCTCCCATTCTCCTCGGCGAGCCCTGTTCTGGAGGAACCCTGCTACGGCCGAGCTCTGCTCGAACAGGTAAGCTTTCTTTAGCGTTAGGGTATATATATATATATATATATATATTTTTTATAAGAGTTCTTATATATATATATATATATATATATATATATATATATATATTTGCAGAAAGCAGGTAGGTTTCCCCACGACCAAGGTCGCAGGTCCATGGTCGCGAGCCCCTGGCTGCGCCATGGCCGCGGAAATAGCTCCGTCTGCATACGATTATTGAAGGTTTGAAAGGCTCCGTTTCCATTGCTCCCGTAGCTTACAAACTCCTTCTGGGGTATTGCCGTTGTCTACATATGAACTAAAGCTATATAGGGGACCATTGCCGCCCTCACTGTAGCCTTTGAAACTGTTGGTGATAACATTGGATTTCTCGAACCTCATGCTGCGCTACGGCCGTGCATGGCTAGGCAGGATGCCCAGATTTATTTGTTTATACATTTTATTCTTTTTTTTTTTTTTTTGCCGCCTCAAACGGGTCGGCCGCCCATGGCCGTAGCAGCTCAGCTGTCGACCGAGTGAGACATACCTGCGTCGTCAAGTATAGCATCCTTCTATGGAGTTTTATTGGGACCTGCTCTCTCTACCGGCCGCGCCTTGCTTGGCTGCTAGCCGGATTTCCCAGGCCGCGCCCTATGGGCTGCTGGCCGGGCTGCCATGGCCGCAGCTGTGCTGCAGGTTGGCCCTGCCCAGGCCGCAAGCCTCAAGAGCTGCTGGCCGGGCGGGCATGGCCGCAGCTAGCAATTGGCCGGCTGCCATGGCCGCAACTAGCTGCTAGCCGGCTGCCATGGCTGCAGCTGGCCGCAACCCTAAATGTTTTTTTTTTAACTTTTATTAATTTATTTATTTATTTATTTTTTAACTATGTTACAGTTTGTTTTTATTTTTTATTTTTATTATATTTTTTTTGTTTATTTATTTATGTTTATTTTATATATATATACTTTTATTTTAAATCCCTGTTATCAATAACTCCCTATTGATATTGAAAGTTCCTTATTACCATCCCACCGTCCCTGACCCCATCTTCATTATTGAGAGAATGACACTAATTTATGATAAATGAAATAAATCTGTCATGCTCTGTTTAGTTCGGCCTCCAATTACTGCAGTTACTCTCCATTAAGACACGATGAAAGCTATTTTGTGGGTTTGATGCGAGGCAGCAAATATCTAGTACCCGATTACCCAAGCTAATCGATTAGGATTCCGTTGCTTCTTTTCAGAATTGGTAAAGACAATGCATGTGTTTTTTCTGGTGATAGACTGACAAAATATTCCTCACACGTCCTCTGTTTTATGGATCTTTAGCTGTTTGCAACTTAGACTATATAGAGAAAAGAAAAAAGAAAAAAAAATTATTTTATTATTTTTTTTTATGTTTACATAAAAAAAAAATCCATATATATATATATATTTTTCTCATTCATATATAAATAATCACATTTTTTTTTTTTTAGCTAAGGTCTTTTTAAAAAAAAAACATGTTTAGGTTTTCAATTTCTAGTGTAAACAGATGACCCTACTCTTCTTGTTTTTTTTTTTTTTATATATATAACTGATCTTTTATTTATTCAACTATATATATATATATAAGTATGGTTTACCCTATGCTTGTCCAAATATATATATATATATATATATATATATATATATATATATATATATATATATATATATATAAAACAAAAAGAATAGTTAACCCTACTTTGTTCCATCCCGGCATTTATTCCATGGTTATATTTGATTACAATTGCAGCAATAAGATTAAGTGAGTAATAGCAGGAATCTTATGATATTTATTATATTTCTACAGTCATTTTCTACCGACATGTTGACAAGTTTTCACTAACTTGTAACTCTATTCATTTTGCTTTGTAGGTCAAAAGCTTCTGCCACCACAAATAAACTGCAGTAATTACTTGCATAGGAGTTGTAGTAAGCCCTCTGGTTCCAGATTTGGAAACCTGGCTCTGATACCATATGTAGAACCCCATCCTAGATTTTCTAATTAACTTTAATAAAATCCATGTTTTCTTTGTTTTCACATGTCTCAAATTTCTGTTTTTATTTCATGTTTTCATTTCTAATTTTGCTCATTTACATGCCTGTAAAAAAAATATAAAATCTGCATTTTCAATATAAAATCTGCATTATCATTTTTTTTCAGTTTATCTACTTCTGACAAGTTCTCTACCTCTAACAAGTTTTGTTCATGCAGGAGTAGCAGATTATAATAACAGCATATAACCATTTTTAATTAACTTAAAACCGAATTTGACAAGGTAGAAATAATCAACATACCTGCTGGAAAATACTTGTAGATAGCTAGTAAATCCACCCTTGTTGTTGTCCCCGTTTGCTATTTTTCCTTGCTTTTCCCTGCAACCAAAAGCCTTCCCCAAAGTTCTGAAGCTCAACCAGCCCAAAATAGTCTTGCCACCCTGCCAACTGGCGAGGTCTCGCCGACCACTCAGCTCCAAAGGTACCTCTTTGGACCCCCGAGCCCAAACCGAGTACAAGCCCAAGCTATTGTATCCCTTCAGAAAAACAATCCCCAACAAGAACCCTCCTTTTCAGCTCTGCTCTCCCAATTCTCCCCAAAAATATCACCAAGGTAAAAGAAAGATCCCTCTCCTTCCTCCCTTCTCCATCTTATCCCCTTCACTTGCCGACTCCATCCCTCATTACTACCCCTATCACTAACATAAATGTTTCCACCCCCTTCCATCTACCATGTAAGTCCTCGAGCCCTCAACTTGGACTCTTATTAATAATTTAAATTAATATTAAAAGGTGTTGGTTGGGGTCACTTCTCAACCGTAACTTCCAATTTCATTAAATTTAATCCTTTTATTTCATATAATAATTTTAAACATTTCCTTACTCATATTTCAATATTTGACCATTTAATTAATAAATAATAAATGTTTCATATATATTATATAGTTTAAATTTGCGGTTGGTTCACCCACCAACCGTAAGTGGTTTTACACTTACATGTTTTAACACATTAATTACTAGTCATCCCTCAGTGTTTCATAATTCAATGCTTCATTTATTATTAATTAATTTGTTTATTGATTAACTTAAAATACATTTTTAACACTTTGTTTAATAATGGTGTACGACAACATTTATAGTTTATGCCATGTCCTATATAACCTCGACACAACTTTTACAATTAAGTAATTATAATTTCTATCTTATCCTTATAATTTTAACTAATTAATTAACATTGTTTAGGATGCAATTAATATTAACCTATAAGTTATTACTACCTTAATTAACATTACAATCACATTTAATATCTTTAACCAAGGTCTTAACTGATCAAATTCATTAATATTCATTTAAGCATTACTAACCAAATTGCACCATTTGCACCTAGTTTTAACCGTAACTTGTTTATTAATCAGTAATAATTAATCATTAGTGCACAATAATTAACATTAATCAACATTAATAACTTAATGGATAGTAATTAACATTAATCTACATTGTTAGCATTAATCATCATTATTAACTTTAATCGACATCATTAACATTGATCAACAGTAGTTAATTACTAAACGACATTAATTAACATTAAGCGACAGTAATTAACATTATTACTCAACAATATTTCATGTAATTCATAATATGTAGGCGAGTTATGTAAGCGTAGCTACTGCTTACATTCCTCACGTAAGTACACTAAAAGTAATAATTCACATACATCAATCATAATCAAGGAACTTATTATTTACTGACACATGTTTTAACATAGTTTGCAAGGTACAAGCCATTAACTAACTGAAATCCAAGTTACGACAGTTCATACATCACTGAGTTACGACACATACTCAATCAAGAGTTTTACACACATGTAGTTAGATCTTGTTTTCACCCCTACTTCAAGCTACACCTATCTACCTACATCATCACTAACTTCCACATGCTATCCTGTCCTCTGCTGGACTACCCTGAAATGTCAAGTCATGATCGGTTCCAGCTAGAACCCGTAAGCGGAAGTGTCGACTACCTTGACCAAGCTTCCCCAGCAGGCAACCACCAGTCATCATCACACACCTTGGGGAGCGTGCCGTAGCATAGCCCTCCCATGACTCTGGGTTTCAGGGATAAACGGTGGGTAAAGCCTCCACCCCCCTAATGGAACGAGGGACTATGTCTACTCGACATAACAACAGCGTTGCACTTGTACTCGGTCTGTCATCGTATAACCAATTTGGGCGATTGAGTTTCCTGAAACCCTACCCCACCCATGTCACAACATACATCATAATAAACAGCATAATAACCACACAAAAGTAAATAATGCATCACTCGCATACCATTTTATCTTTCGAAGTCCATGTCCCCGAGGCCCTCCCACCTCGTAGGATCCAGCTATCACGTAGCCGTTTCAACCTGTAAGTCAGTCCTCGACATACAATATAGAATATCGTGCATAAATCCTCGATATGTACACATATATTTCCTCATAACATAACAACAATAAACTCATTCATTCGCCATGCACCTGGCATAACATTCATTATTTCAACATATAACTGTAATGGTATCCACGTACCCATCATTCAGTAATTTCCATATATTTGACATAATTAACACATGATACATATCTAAACATGACTACCGATCATAATACTATCATCACACACACACACATATATATCGGCAAAATAATAGAACCATATGTCCACAGTGTCGTCAAACCGACGAGGTCTCACAATCAAACAAATACAACATATAATAGTAGTTCAGGTAGAAATGTCAAAACGGGGTGTTACATACAGGAAGACGAAAAAGATAAGGAAAAATACTAATACAAAATGGACATACAAGCTTGTATCCATGATTGTCTAACTTATCTGGATGGTTGTAAATCTCAAAAAATCACATCAAGTTTTATGTTTCTATAAGAGGAATGCCCTATTGTATAATTATGCATCAGTTTTAACTTAGATAAATAAAACATAGTTATTTATGTTATTTCAGCTATATATTGATTTACAAAATTTGGAGATCCTTTTATTGTGGTGCAAAGAGTCGCATATGTTGAAAACATCTTAACTAATGTGTCATTGTCTCTATAGTTGTTGGAATGCTTTTTTATTATATATAAAAAAACAAACAAAACAAAAGCCTTAACCAATGAACCAACTTATCACTGCCATTTCTTCTAATTAGTAAACTTACCATTGTCATTTCTCATTGAATAAGTTATCATCTCCCATCTTTTGTCATTATAATGAGTAAACTATCATCTCTTGTCTTTCAAATAGCTTATGGGATAAGGAGTATTTAATTCTTTTTTCATTTTTAAGCAAGAAAATAATGAAAATTTATTCATGAAAATCCATCAAATTTAATTTTACAATTTCATAAATCTCAAATTAAAATGGATACTCTAAACCATATAGATAGATGAAATTTGTTACGTCAACTACTAATTTTCTGATTTCAATAATTATATGTCCACTAGATTCTAGGGACTTCATTGACTCATAAGGCAATAAACGTGCCTCTTTTACTATGCCATTATTTTTTTCAAAAAGATGTTCACAAATTTTTTCTACATAATTTTTCAAACATAATTGCCAGTGATTTTTATGGAAGCATTATATATTACTATTATTATCGACAAAATGTCATCACCTTTTAAAAGTATATTCCTATGATTCAAAATGTTAATCAATCCTAAGAAACATAACTCTTTAGAGGTTATCTTCAATGTAGTTAAATAAACATAAACAAGGTGAATTTCAGATGTAATATAAGAGAGATATGTTGAATGTATGTAATGTAAATAAAATAATAAAAAAGATAGACAGATAAATAGATAAGGGAGTAAGTTAAAAAGTAGACAAACTCAACCATTTTTTCGTCAAAATTCTTCCCCAAATCTAGTAGTAATTTTGCTAGAAGTTATAGTTCCACCTAATTGATGGGAACTTTTAACATCGAACATTGCCCTTGAAAAACAACTTGCTAGCAAGATTGAGTTTGTCCACCTTTTAGCTTAATCCAATATGTAAGCACAAAGGGTTGAACTATGCATACTTTCCATTTAGATATTCTATGGTACTCTTTTAAGAAGGCTAAACATTTTATGTTTTTGACCTTTTCTAGTTTGCCTTAATCAGATTTTGAATAGGCAATAACTATTGAAATCACAATTTTGGATTGATGAAATTGTTGATTTTAATGCAGAAATAGATTCAGTACCCTTGAATGCCCCTATTTCAATAGGATTATGCAATGTTAACATCTAATATTTGCAATCTATTGGTCTAAAATGATTCTTACTTGATTTAAAGCTAAAAATGCCAATTTCCTTTCCCGATATTTTAAATAATTAAAAACAAACAATTCATTACATGTTTAGATTATTTGATTTTTCTATACATCTCAACTAAAATAGAACTATATTAACTTCAATACAATATGATGACAATTAGTAATAGCCAATCATGCATACTCTTAAAAAAACATGTGTTTATAATAATAATAATAATTTATTTTTAAGGTCATTCTTAAGTGAGACACGTTTATGGGACAAAGGCCCCTATGCACAACAATTTAGGTGTTAAAGTTTACAAAGGTGCACATAAACTACCCCTCCAGATTTGAATGTGTGACCTCTTAGGAAGAAACATGTGTTCTTAACCATTAAGCTTACTCAAACTATTAATCCTAAATATTATGAGTTATATTTTTTTTAAAGAAAAATCACCCTTATTAGATAATTATACCGCCCACATATTTCTCGTATCAAATTATCTTTTACATAAATGTGTTTCTACATTACATATACACACACCTCACCTCTTATAGGAGCGTTATATCAAATTATCTTTTACATAAATGTGCTTCTACACAAGCATAGATCCATCTTAAACTTGTATCTATCAAGCACCGAGAGGGATCCAATTTCTTGAGGTGTATTTCTTTTTTTAAATTTAATCTCTCTTGATTGATAGATCCGGATTTAATTTTTTATTTTTTATTTTATAAAGGAACATCTATTTTTAATCACTTTTCATAATATTTTATTTTATGAGCCGACATGGATTTTTTTTAAATACTTTCCATAATTTTACTTTTTTTTACATTTTAATTAATGGCCGACAATACATTTTACTTTTTTACTTTTCATTACATTTTACTTTTTTACTTTTCATTAAATACTTTCCATTGCCGAAATAATATTATTTTACATGTAATATAAGAGAGATATGTTGAATGTATGTAATGTAAATAAAATAATAAAAAAGATAGATAGACAAATAGATAAGGGAGTAAGTTAAAAAGTAGACAAACTCAACCATTTTTTCGTCAAAATTCTTCCCCAAATCTAGTAGTAATTTTGGTAGAAGTTATAGTTCCACTTAATTGACGGGAACTTTTAACATCGAACATTGCCCTTGAAAAACAACTTGCTAGCAAGTTTGAGTTTGTCCACTTTTTAGCTTAATCCAATATGTAAGCACAAAGGGTTGAACTATGCATACTTTCCATTTAGATATTCTATGGTACTCTTTTAAGAAGGCTAAACATTTTATGTTTTTGACCTTTTCTAGTTTGCCTTAATCATATTTTGAATAGGAAATCACTATTGAAATCACAATTTTAGATAGATGAAATTGTTGATTTTAATGCATAAATAGTACCCTTGAATGCCCCTATTGCAATAGGATTATGCAATGTTAACATCTAATATTTGCAATCTATCACTCTAAAATGATTCTTACTTGATTTAAAGCTAAAAATTCCAATTTCCTTTCCCGGTATTTTAAATAATTAGAAAAAAAACAATTCATTACATGTTTAGATTATTTGATTTTTCTATACATCTCAACTAAAATAGAACTGTATTAACTTCAATACAATATGATGACAATTAGTAATAGCCAATCATGCATACTCTTAAAAAAAACATGTGTTTATAATAATAATAATAATTTATTTTTAAGGTCATTGTTAAGTGAGACACGTTTATGGGACAAAGGCCCCTATGCACAACAATTTAGGTGTTAAAGTTTACAAAGGTGCACATAACCTACCCCTGCAAATTTGAATGTGTGACCTCTTAGGAAGAAACATGTGTTCTTAACCATTAAGCTTACTCAAACTATTAATCCTAAATATTATGAGTTTTTTTTTTTTTAAAGAAAAATCACCCTTATTAGATAATTATACCACCCACATATTTCTCGTATCAAATTATCTTTTACATAAATGTGCTTCTACATTACATATACACACACCTCACCTCTTATAGGAGCGTTATATCAAATTATCTTTTACATAAATGTGCTTCTACACCAGCATAGATCCATCTTAAACCCATATCTATCAAGCACCAAGGGGGATCCAATTTCTTGAGGTGTATTTCTCTTTTTAAATTTAAACTCAAGAAATTTAATCTCTCTTGATTGATAGATCCGGGTTTAAGTTTTAATTTTTTATTTTATAAACAAACGTCTATTTTTTAATCACTTTTCATAATATTTTATTTTATGAGTGGACATGGGTTTTTTTTAAATACTTTCCATAATTTTATTTTTTTTTACATTTTAATTAATGGCCGACAATACATTTTACTTTTTTACTTTTCATTACATTTTACTTTTTTACTTTTCATTAAATACTTTCCATCACCGAAATAATATTTTTTTTTTTATTATTATGTTAAAGACAAACTTTATTTATTATGGCCGACTATAAGGACAAACATGGACAAACGTTATAGGATCTCCCCCATACTGGGCTATAAAGCACCTTGTTTCACTCTGTGCAATTACATATACACACCTCACTTCTCATAGGAGCGCTATATGCAAGAAATAGATTCAGTACCCTTGAATGCCCCTATTGCAATAGGATTATGCAATGTTAACGTCTAATATTTGCAATCTACTAGTCTAAAATGATTCTTACTTGATTTAAAGCTAAAAATGCCAATTTCCTTTCCCGATATTTTAAATAATTAAAAAAAAAAACTCATTACATGTTTAGATTATTTGATTTTTCTATACATCTCAACTAAAATAGAACTATATTAACTTCAATACAATATGATGACAATTAGTAATAGCCAATCATGCATACTCTTAAAAATAAACATGTGTTTATAATAATAATAATAATTTATTTTTAAGGTCATTGTTAAGCGAGACACGTTTATGGGACAAAGGCCCCTATGCGCAATAATTTAGGTGTTAAAGTTTATACCGAGTGAAACGAGGTGCTCTACAGCCCAGTATGGGGAGATCCTATAACGTTTGTCCATGTTTGTCCTTATAGTCAGCCATAATAAATAAAGTTTGTCTTTAACATAATATTAATAAAAAAATTATTATTTCGGTGATGGAAAGTATTTAATGAAAAGTAAAAAAGTAAAATGTAATGAAAAGTAAAATGTAATGAAAAGTAAAAAAATAAACAAACTTCAGTGACCAAATTCCATAAGCCAAATAAAAAACATGACAACCTCTAACAATAATAGGACTCATATTTGACTGCCACGCACTCTACTATACTAATCTACTAAAATGACTTTTAAAATCTCCACCATAAAACTTTGACTATAAAGTGCATTATCTTCAAAGGAAATGACATATACATATCTATAAGACAATAAACTTGACAAAAATCCTGACATTTCTAAAAGACAACTTTAATAAGCCTAGCAGGAACCTAAGAAAGTAATATGTTCTCTATAAATTATTCATAAAAAAGGCATCCTTCACCTTTTTCAATGTCGTTTTTGGACATTCTACTGCTTGAGTATTAAAATGCATGTAGATATGAGTGGAAGACAAGAAATGGAAATTTTGTTTCAATATTCTGATTATGTTCATCAAATTTTCAAATATAGTCACTTGCAGATTTGCATTTTCAGCAGCCCACTCCAGTATGCATTTGGAGTCTTTAGTAATCTGTAGAGACAATATATGTTTTACCTGAGGAAAGTAAAGTGACCCACAAAATGTCTATATCTTCACTCTTGTATTAGTGCCTACTCCACAATCCATCCACGAGAGAAAATAATGAATGAAACCCCGAAGCTCAACCAAATCACCAATTTCCAAGCCAAAACGATGGAAAACAAGAAGGATCGCAAGACAAATCACAATATATCCCACATAGATAAAAGGTTATTCAAGAACCACAAATAAACATATGAATATTAATTTATCTTAATGAGTTGCCAATAACAAGGTAGATAAGATGACTTATATAATGCCAAGAGAGTATATTAATATTTCTATAATATACACTCTAATTACGAATAATTGTTTAAAAAACTAATTTTATAAGTACCTTGTTTCATACTTTTTTTAGAATTTATCTACACAAATAACTGGTCACTTTTTTGGTTACTATTTATATTCACAAATAATTGGTCTTAAGTTTACAATATCTATTAATCATCAACTTAAGGTGAAAAATGCAGATGCAGCCATAAAAAAACCTATGATTAAGTACCTCGTTTAATATCTTTGTAAGGACCTATTCGTTGTGAATTATTAATCATTATAACTCATGGCGAAATGGAGATACAACACAACAATTCAGGAAACAAACCAAAAACTAGGTCTAAAATCTGTCAAAGAGTTATTTGCTCTTTGGTCAGTATGTGAATAGTCTGAATATATTACATATATTTGGGTTTCCAAACAAGTTTTAGAAAGTCATTTTCCAGGCCAAATTATACTACTGTGGTAATTAGATGGCCCCAGCTATACCTGTAGGTTTGATATATTATAAAGCTATACCTGTAGGCCTGATATATTATAAAATTAGAGCTGGTGGTTTTTCGTATAACATTTAATTTTCATCGAAACAAAACAAAAACGCACAATGCCCCTAACCTTAGCCAATGGCTGGATTGGCTACATTATTAAGTTATGCTCTTGGGTTGGCTGAAATCATGGCTGATTGGACTCAATATGAAGATCCTGGGGTTGTGAAAGAGTGTTAGAGTTGGGAAAGAGTGCATATAACAGATATATAAAAATATGTTATCAAAAGAAATTCATATAAATGATATAGCAGGTCTTTAATAGCGAACTTTGAGCAATTTTTTCTCTCTCCATGGTGGATATATTATATATATTTTTCATTATTAAGTCAGTTTACTATTTAATAAGATACAAAAGTTTTAATTTGGTATTGTCTTTGGTATTTAATTCAGAAAAATAATCAGTAGCTAGGTGTTTTACATTTCACTATGTAGGAGATGTTGTTATGTAAATGAGTAATAATAATCCACATCCTATAAAAATAACATTTCAACTCAGAAAATAAAAAAAATTAAAACCATTATATATCTCTCTAAAACCAAGATCCATCAAGCACCTAGAGCCAAGATTCAATAACATGAGTAAGTTAATTGAAAACATCAACTAATAAAGTCAAAATAACCAATGTTGCCTCCTTATTTTAGTAGGCAGCTATGATACCTAAAGCATATCATTTCTACTAAAAAATAAGGAAAAAAAAAATAACATCTTTATATATTCCAATAATTTGGATGCATTCTTTGGCATTCGGCATCTGTATAAATTCCAATTTCTTCAACATCTTTATATATTCCAATGTAACAAAATCTAGATGCCTCCAAATGACATGGGATTATAAAATGTTTATGGTAAACTTCTTTATTGCTGAAAGAACATATATTTTTATGTACTCGAAGTAGTTTTCATTGATATGTTGATCAGCCTTTAATGGATTCAGAATATCTGTTTCTTATGCCTTATTTTTTGACATTGGCATTTGGTCATGAAAATCATTTGGAATGTTATTGCAAAAACTTTTTGTAGCTGAAATTATTATCATAACATTTTTCAAAATGCTTATGCTCATCATATTTTTGAAAACCATCACATGAGGCAACTGTTTCTAAATGAGGAGATGATGAACAAGATGTATAAGCCGTGTTTTTCTCTTGTCTTTGCTCAATGCACAATACCAACTGCAAAATCCACCCAAAACTATATGTCAAAAATATCAGTCTCTCCTCTTTGCAAATTTAAAGAGGGAAAAAAGACAATCAAAATCCTAAATGATATATGTACCCATGAGTCCAAATAATTCTTACAAATGTGCAAAACTTAATGTTGTTTTTTGCATGTGCTCTACCCGTTGGCCCAATACAAAACCACAAAAACAATTTATAAGAACATTCCAATTTGAGTGAAATCCATCAATCATACATTCCAAGAAAAACTAGCAACATATCAAACATGAAAATTTTGAATATTAAAAAAACAAAAAAACAAAAACTTGTATTAATCCTGCCTTCATCCATGGTCTCATATCAAACTATTATCAATCTTATTGTCATCCAGTGTGTCATATCAAACATGAAAAATCCGAATATTGGCTCCATCCAGTGTTTCCTTCAATTCTGTGTGTACCTGCAATGGACAGAACTTTGAATTTTCAGTTAGATCCACATAAATGCTCATGTGTGTTGGTGTGAACTTATTTACTATTCAAAAATTCTATTGCATCTAGATTCTTCATAAATCTCTATAATTTTGTGGTTTCATAATAAAAGAGAATCATTTTTAATAAAAATAAAAAGAAACTAACACTGTAACGATGAGTTCAACTTTCCAATCGAGGAAAGCGTTTTTTTCCAACGAAGATCAGAAGGCTCCAATGCTATAAATACATGTTCACAAAATTCTGAATCAAGATGGTAAATAGACCTATTTTCTGAATCAAACTGGGAAATAAAACCATTTTATAAAAACTTGGAGCTATCATAACACTGAAGCAGCTACATCAAATTTTCTGAATGCAAACAGAAACTCTCAGAGAAAAATCATTATATTATTTCTTTTGAACAACAAAGAAACCCTTCAATCTGACTACTCTCTCCCTACAGGTTTGTATTTTATATAGCCTACCTATGGGTGTGGGCGGGCATTTACCGATAATCTTTCTTCCTTTTCCGGCGATTTTTCGCTGGAATTTGGAGATTGCAAATCGATTTTCCCTGTTTTACTTAGAACCTTGTATATTTTGAATGTGATTTTAGGGCTCTTTAAGGGTAGTTAGCCCTGTCAGATCTCTACCATATATTGAAGTGACAGGTTGCGAGGTCTCTAACAAGAACTTGTCAGGATTTTCCAGAGGTGCATAAGGTGTGGACTAATTTCCAACTAATGTCTCATTTCAGGTGTTTTCCAGAACGATCCTATTCTAATATGATTGAAAAATATTTGTCATATTTTTTAAAGATAATTTAAAAATAAAATTTGAATAATAAATTATTAAAATATTAATTAAAAATATTTTTAAAAATCTAATTTGAAACACTATGGTTCATGATTCATATTTTAAAAAAATAAAAATAAAAATCAACCTGTATTGCTAAAAGAAAATTAATTTGAAACAGTATGGTTCATGATTCATATTTAAAAAAAAAATAAAAAAAAATCAACCTGTATTGGTAAAAGAAAATTATTTGTTGGAGATCTATGTTAGAAGCAATTTATTATTTAGATAATGTGTCCCAAGTGTTTAAAGAAAATATTTCATAGTAAAATATATAAAAATATAAAAATAAAATATATTATTGATATTAAAATTATTAATTGAATAGAAACTAAATGTTTCACATGACATATTATTGATATTAAAATCAATAGAAAAATAAATGTTTCACAGTAAATTATTAAAATATTGAAAAAATATAACTGAAAATTTTAATTCATGTTTTATGAATGGAATATTATAATTGCAATTTCATTATTATTTTATAACTAAACATAAAAATGTTAATAATTAGTTAATAAAAAATTAAGATAATTTTTTTTATTTATTGAAATGAAGTTGAGATGTTCCTCATGTTTAGATATAATGAATTAAAATGCAATTTTAATATGAATTATTAAAAACAATTAACTAATGTGTATTATCATAAAAATGTTAATAATGAATTAATAAAAAATAATTTTTTTTTTTTTAATTTATTGAAATCTAAATTGAGATCTTCCATAATATTTAAATATAATGGATTAAAAAGCAATTTTAATGTGGATTATTAAAAGCATTTAGCTAACGTCTAGATGATACAATATCAACATTACAAAAAAATAGAAAATAGTTGTTACTTATTAAAATTAGTAATTGTTTTTGAATATGCAAAAAGTACAATTTTTTCAAACAAGATAAAAAAAATACTTCTTGCTATTATAATAAATCAAAGAAGTAGTTGTCCAAATACAAGAGTGATCTGTGAGTGAAATTGACCAAGAGAGTGTCCAGCATTATAATGTTTTAAAATCTTAGTCAAAAAACAAGACCATAAAACCATTTTATTTTTAAATTTAATTAAAGACTACAACACTATAATCTTAAAATTTTGTTAGGGTATCTTAAACATTTTTGTTTGCTATGTTATGGCTTATTAAAACAAACAATTGTTTTTGAATACTTAGTTTGTACAAGGCCAAGAAGCAAGTAGGTTTCAATATAGAACAAGGAATTACCAAATAAGATATTTGAATATGAAAAAGTCAATCATTGTAGGTTCAAGGGTAGAAGATATAAATTAAGAACAATTATTATCTCATTATTAGAAGTGACTATATAAAACATATGAATCCTACACAATGTTTTTTAAACGGAACAGATTTTATGAGTATGATCTTGTATGACAACACTTTTGCCTCCTTGTGATGGAGTGTTACTAGTGATTATTATTGAAGAATTTTGGATAAAATTTTCATATTATATAAATTTATCTATAATGCTATAATGCCATCATGTTTTATGGATAAGAATATGACTTAGTAAACTAAAAGTGACAAATTGCATTTGAATACTTCAAGAATATGTTTACTTAAGTGACAAATTGTTATATTGATCCAATTCATTAATTAATTGTCACCTCAATGAAATTCTCAATTGCTTTAACCACTTAATTGTTTTCGTCACTTAAGCAACTTCCACTTCCACTTGTTTGGGTATAGTATAGGGTGAACATAGGATATGATAGATAAGGGAGGAAATGAGCCTAAAATGGAGGAAAGGTATCACAACAAATTATCTTTAAAGGGTACATTAAGTAGTCCAAAACATTGCATAATATATGAGAGGTAAGGAAGACATGCACATTGATGAATCCTAACTAGGGTGGAGCCCTATTGAATAAGGCCTTAATTTTTGTCTCAACTTAAACAACAAAAGGGGAACCAACTAGAGCCACATATAATGTGTGGTGCAAGGAAGGAGAGAAAGAATATGGAAGAAACAAAAAGGTGCAGTGAGACGAGTATTAAAGGAATAAGGTTTCCATTGGTATTTTAGGGGCAAAATGAGGGAGAAGAGAGAATGATGTCAAAATGAAAGGTGATGAAATGACCAAGGAATAGTTTGGGCCTACTCAAAGAAGAAGACACATAGCATGGCCACTATGAGGGAAGGGGGAAAGGGAGGAAATGTTCCTTCCCCAACTGGATAAGGGACACTCTCATGGTCAATTGTCCCCATACCTGTTTTGTCGATCGCTAGCAACTAAGTCCCTTTGGAGACTAACTCAAAATGCCAATTCTTTATGGGGGGAGTTATTATTTCAAAGTATTACCCTAATTCCTCTCTAGTAGACTGGTTGAGACATCATATTAAGACTTTCAAAAATGGATCTATAGGATGGAAAGCCTTAAATCTAGCCTTTCCTCCAGTAGGCAATTGGTTGGTGTGGAAGGTAGGAGATGGAAAAAGTATTTGTTTAGGAGAAGACCCTTGGGTAGGAGTAGGAAATAAATATAATATGTCAAGGGAAACAATTGAGTCCCTTCGAGGAAGAGAACTGAATGTTTTACCCGATGAACAAGCTCAAATTCTTCAAGATTAGGGTAGAGAAGGTTGGAAATCAACATTATCAATTGGTTTAAGCGACATTGCACCCAGGGAATGGACATGTTATGTAAATAAATTGGTGGGGAGTTTCATCCATGTGGATGAAAACTAGTCGGATTCCTTAGCTTGGATGAAGAACTGTACTTCAAGGGGATTCATAGCCAAGCTAGGGTATGAGACATCCATTATAGAATATTACAGAGGCAGAAAATAATGGTGGTGGCTTGTTGTGCGGAAAGCTTCAGGTTCATTGAAGGAAAAAATAGTCATGTGGTTAGCATTGAGTAGAAAATTGTTAACATGGGACAATCTTATTAAGAGAGGTTGGAACGGACCGAGTTGGTGCTATATGTTCCATAATGCTGATGACGAATCTTCTCACTTATTTGTATCATGTCCTTATGCAGAGTCAGTCTGGATTGTTGCGTCTAAGGAACTAAAGGAAACCTTAAGTCAAATTAGCGTGACACTGAAGCAAAGTTGTCAACAGTGGTGGAAGGACCCTACGGTACGTTCCTTTAATGCGTTCCCTCCCTCATTCATCTATGGAATTTGGTGGGCGAGAAATAATGCAATTTTCAAAACCGTGTGATGCCACAAGAGGTAATAAATGCATTGGTTTTGTAGTGGACAAGGGAGCACAAGGTGGAGAAGAAGGCTGGGAAGTGTTGAGTTTTGATTCCTCTAGCAATTGATAAAGAACATTAATGGGCTCATTTCGATGGCGCAATCCAAGGAGACCTACATTTAGGTGGATAGGGTGTGGTTCTATTTAGAACAAAATTTGTATTTTCTCCAAGACACTGCTCGAACATCAAGGAAGGATTAGCAACTATGTGGGAAGCTCTAAAGGTGGCTTCCTCCATGGGATGTAGTAGATTGCAACCAATTGGAGATTCAAAAATGGAAATTGACTAGGAAAACCAAAAGATTCATATTAATGTGTCGCATCTTCAACATTTGCTTGCTGCAATTCAAAGTTTGATGAAGAATTTTGAATTTTCATCCTTTGTGCGTATCTACAGAGAGCTGAATACAGAGGCAAATCGGCTCTCAAAAGATGCTCTTTTGTTAGAACCGAGTCAGATGGTAATTGAAGAAGAAAGGAATGGGAAACTCATCTCTTCATATCATTTTGTATGAATAACATCAGAATTAGAATAGGAAATACAAGGATGGTAATAAATTCGAGATTGTAATGAACAAAGTTGAGCAATTGTATAAATCGTTTGCAACAATCTTTAGGATTGATTTTGTTTAGGTCAAGAAGGAAATCAATAAAGGCCAAATAGGAAATAGATGTATGTAAGTCCTTTGGACAGTCAATGTTTATTCAAATGAATAAAATATTTTTTCTTCGGAATATATATATATATATATATAAACAAGCCCACTAACCTCTCACTTTAGATGCCATGATCAAAGGTGGAAGGCATTGTGTTGCTTGAGAGCTCGGTCAAGGGTTGTTAAGAGCTCAATTGAGGGTGCACTATGGCAAGTGTTGAAAAATAAGATGGACATATGTTTTTTTTGTTTGTATGAAAAACAAACCTTTGATCGAGCTCTAGGAGATCAATAGAGAGTTTGTTTAACCCAAGAAGTACCTCGATTGAGGGTTTTCCTTGTGTACCACAATCCCTCAATTAAGGGCTTATTCAAGCACACAATTGAGCTATTAATAGCTCAATCAACAACTTAAAAATACCTCAATCGAGGGTTGAGAAAACTTGTTTTTTTGGCTTTCCTTGCCAAAAAGTGTTAGCTAGCTTCATTGATTGACCAATAAGGCATCAACGCCTCACATGGTGTTTCCAGAATGAACAGTACATTATCCTCAAAATCCTAAACATATATATCATATCAATCTATAGATACAAGAATTTCACTTACAAAATTATGTGAGCATAATCATGTTAAGGAATGAGAATTGAGTCGGAACATACTTTCTCTATTGTTATCCCATAGATATTCTTGTGTATCTGTAAAGCAGCAATAGAAGTAGTATGATGACCATGATATAGGATCAACACTTTCTAACATTTGGTGCACAAAGTCTTTGTCTTCCCTCTGAGAAAAGTAATCAGTTGTGTCCATATATTCCATTTGTGCGAGTTCACTTATTGGGTGGAAATCTAATGCATGATAAGAAAGTGCAAGGATCAGTTTAGAATCTAGTACTCCTAGGCAATAACTTAAGGAAAGGGATATTGGAGCAACTTTTAACCATTATCTAGGTAAAATATGTAGCAAATAAAAACTGGCACAATGTATGGGTGAAGTACATCAATACACGAAGACGAAGAAGGAAAGGAAAAACACAATGTATGGGTGAAGTACATCAATACATCAAGTTTTATGTTTCTATAAGGGGAATTCCTTATGGCATAATTATGCATCGGTTTTAAATTAGGTAAATAAAACATAATTATTTATATTACTTCAGCTATATATTGATTTACAAAATTTAGAGATCCTTTTATCATGGTGCAAAGAATTGCATGTTTTGAAAATATCTTAACTAATGTTTCATTGTCTTTAACTTATCATTGCCATTTCTTTTAAATAGTAAACATACCATTTCTATTTCTCATGGAGTAAGCTTATCATCTCTGATCGTTTTTTGTTTTTTATACAAGCGGAATTGGTAGTAGTTGGGAGTCTCCTAATCATTAGTTGGGGTTGAGCCCAACCACTATCATTATAATGAGTAAGCTACAATCTCTCATCTTTTATCATTATAATGAGTAAGCTATCATCTCTCATCTTTTGTTATTATAATGAGTAAATTATCATCTCTCGTTTTTCAAACAGGTAAATTTTTAGGGGTGGTATTTTTCGAATTGGTTATTTTTTAGGCATTTTTTCAAAAAATAAATTCGTTATTTGGTCATTTTTATTTTCTAATATTGCCTATATTTACCTAAAATATGTTTTCTTATTGGAATATTTGCCAAATTTTACAAATTTTAGTAGTAAATAGTATGTTTCATATTTAACATTCGCCTACCTATCTATATATAAGATTTTTTCAACCCAAAATAATCGTCTAGAATACTATACTTAGGTATACTATTAGAATCCTTAAAAATACCATGCTTTCAAATGACTTCTTAAAATTTGTTTATTCACATTTTTTTTTTCTAGCATCAAAATAATAAAAAAATATTCATAAAAACCCATCAAACCTAATACTGCAATTTCATAAATCTCAAACTAAAATGGATGCTCTAAATCCACATAGATAGAGAAATTTTTAATTTCAACTACTGATTTTGTGATTTCGACAATTTTATGTTCACTAGATTATGGGGACTTCATGGATTAATAAGGCAATAAGAGAGCCTCGTATACTATGCCATTATTTTTTTCCAAAAAAATGTTCACAACTTTTTCCTATATAATTTTTCAAACACAATTGCTAGTTATTTTCATTGAAGCATTATATTACTACTAATATTGACAAAATGCCATCACCTCTTAAAAGTATATTCCTATGATTCGAAATGTCTAATGTGTGATCTTATTCATGGCTTCTGCATATTATAACATGTACATAGTATAACACATTGTAGACAACAACATGATATTATTGCAGTAGAATTATCTTATCCTAGTAGGTAATAATATAGCCTATTTATCAAGGGAAATATATAAGCTTCTATGTTGGCTTATTGGGATACCATAGTTACCATTCTGTTTTCCGATTAACTGCCTAATATAATGTTTTTCATCATATTGCCCTGTTTTACCTCAATAAGTTATTCATAAACATAGATAGCGATTACACGTATGTTAATTCACCCGCCGTGATCAAAGAGCAATATGTGTGTGAGTACTTTCTCTCCGAGCCCTGCTTCACTACTACTAGCTTAAGTAACTATAATTAATAGCCTAAGTAGTTGAACCAGTTTGATTACTCGAAGTACAACTCAATAAGTCAATGTCACATACCCAAGTTCTAAACATTTTATGTTATTAGAAAAACATTATGTTTTATTTTTATTGTAAAGTTTTATGACTATTGACCAAGTAGGGTCAAGGATGACTATAATTAATTACTTTGAATATTTTATTATTAATAAATAAAAGTGGAGACAAATATCCAAAGGAGGCTGTTGAATGAGTGTTCACTGACCCACTAGGAGGAATGGACTGGGGTGGAGAGCAAACTGACACTTGGCAGCATCCTCAACTCACTTCTAACTGTTGCAGGGGGCAAATTCCCTAAATTTATGGTCATGTTCCCCAAGAAAGTGGAACTGAGCAGGTGGCTCATTAACTAAGAAACTAACCAAAAGACTTAGGCATGCTTATCTACCCATCGAATTCAACAGGAGGTTGTTCATTTTTTCTTACCTTGTGACAATTTCTGAATGAGAAAGACAAGAGAGCACAAGGGATTCAATGAGGGGAAAGTTAGAAGTGATTGAGTGAGATAAGTCTGCATTCTAAACTAGTGCAACCACATTGTTGAGTTCAATATTGCTAAAAGTAGAAGTACTACAGTCAAGTACTACTACTGAGTTGCAAAGGAATTTATTCCATTTTCTCCACACAACATCTTCGTCCTGGTGGTTCAATGAATAGGCTCGGGGGTTTTAAGGAAAGTAACTTGGCTGTCTTCAGGAGAAGGTTGGGTGGAACGAGCTCCTTTGGTTGTTTGTCTCTTCTACAGTCACCAGGTTCAAATTGTGTTATCTTATTTACTTTCTGTCAAATTATTATTAAGGATCTGAATGTTATTATGTTATTAGTTTTCTGTTTAATTCTAGGTATTTTGGACTATTAATGAATGTATTTCTGCAAATTATCTATTCTGAAAAGACATATAGCTGTTAAGTTAAAATGCAATTTCGATAGTTATAGTTAACTGAATGAATGATAGAATAAAAATGTTTCCTTGCATTTTTCCACGCTGTCTTAGTGCCGTACTCTAGTACAGGGAAGATAGATTTAAAATAGATTAAATAATGATATACATTATGCAGAATTCAAATGATTGTATGTCATAAGAAATTTATTTTATTTCAGTGCAAACTAACATTGTACATCTGGATAACCCTTTATAGTATAGAGTTTATACTTTATTTATGCTTAGAATACTAACACAAACCTATGTTTTTATAAACATGATAAAATAGGATAAAATTTATGATCATTTTACAAGCTTGTAATCATAGCAATTCACTTCCTTTTGATCTATAAACGATAGTAATGCAATTATCAAAATCAAAATAACTTATACATAAATACAAAGAATTTAATTTAAATACAACTCATTTTATAAACAGTAGTATTATAAATACTATCATCGAATTATTGTTTAAAAACAACTACAGAAGCATATTGTAAGTCTAGCTCTCGGTGTAAACCACTTATAAAACAAAACCGTAAGTGTATCATATTCCACATAAGTATTCACTTAAATACTTCTACACATAAGTCTTGTAAAACGTTTCAAAATGATTTATCATTGATCCGAACCATTAAAATATACAAAGATTTTAATAAAACAAACAACAACTCTTTTGGTCTGTCGACTGTCCCAGGGTTCTAACCCTATTTATAAGTTACACTCAGTATTACTAAGATAAATTTTCATCCATCTACCAAAACGAAGGAGAAATACGAGACCAGGGTTCGATACCCGAAGGGTTCACCCATACAGTCCAATCTTCCATAATAATACAAGTTACTATGTTAAAAATGTATCGAGTGCGAGGTTCAAAACCCTCAAGTGACTCCACAAACAAATCTTTTGAATGGTAGTATCCATGATAGGTTTTATAACCCAACCTTACGGCTTTGTTTATAAAAAAACTCTAAACATTATAATCATTCAAACTATATCGTCGGGCTTTCCCCTAACTTTTGTTTATCCAACAACTTTACAAATAACAACGAATGCCAAGAGCATTCTCTTAGGGTTCCTTTGTAAAACTTATTTTTATTGCAAAAACCACAATCTACACATACATTACGAAAGGAAGCAACGCCAGACCAGGTCGAGGGTTCAACCCTCCCTGTGGCTAATATTCCCAAACAGAATCGGGTTTAAAACCCTAACCACAAAAAGGTTTATCAAAACATTTCATTTGCTCAAATATTAAAATACCGAGAGTGAAACTCTCCAAAATCGTATGCCGAGCTAAATATGGATCTTTGTAATACCCCATTTTGACCCTTAGGATATATTAGCTTTTAATGAAAATATTGTATACATGTGATGTATGTTTTCCTAGCGTGGAGCTCAAGGCCAAAGCCCCGCTAGTGGAAGCTCGAATTTTATTTAAAAGGCAAGTATTAGACATTACATTACCCATGTGCTATTTAGCCATGGAACATTGTAAAAATGATGTAAATAAACATCATGCAATAAAATACCAAAACTAGGTATGGAGGTAACGAATGAGAAGGGACCATGTGTATCCATTAGGGAGTGGTGAGGGGGCTGTGGGATTGAACCATAGGTTGCCATATGTCACCTTGAGAACCCATTTGACTTTCCTTGCTGACATTTAATTCTGTTGTAAGGAAGTGGTTGAGGAATTCAGTCCATGGCTTCAATGGAGCATGGACAGCCCAGAAATTCGTATGGCAGAGTATGGGCTCTGTTTTCTTGTGCCACAAGTCACTCTACCTCATGGGAGTTGCTTCTTCCTCATCCCCATTCCATTGTGGAGGGGACCAGCATCACTTTCCATCCAAAAACGAATTCCAGTAGGGAGCAAAACCAGAAATCGAAACTTTGCAAGAACCCATGTTTTGAAGAGCCAAAAACGCTCAGATTTGGTATTTGACAGTGAAATCCAATGGGGGATCCATAGGTGTGAACCTTGGGGTGAATTTAGGAGCATTAGCTACCCCAAAATCCATTGGAAAACCCAGTTTTTATAGCCCAGAAAACCAGTGACGGGATTGAGTTATTCGTTGACAGAATGGTGAGAAATCCAAGTGTGGATATTTGAATAGAGGATTGGATTGCTTGAATTTATCTTGAGATTCCTGTAGCTCTGTGGTTGAGCTCGCTGGCTAGCATCCTCCTCATTTGTCTTTTGCATGCTTCATAAACCCAACTGTGTGTTGGCTTAGCATAGTTGTTGAGTGAAACCATGGTTGTGAGTGAGTCGATCTAGTTCCTCCTTAGTGGATACACAACCCAGCTTGGGGGTGATCTCTCAGCTGAAAGAATACAGGCTGGACAGAGATCTATAGTTGGGTGGAACGTTGCTCTCACATAGCCAGTCGTTTGGACAACTTCATCCTCCAGATAAGTGTTCTTTGTGATTTAAATTATTAGCATTATGTTTCTTGCAATGTGTTGATTCATAATGATAATTGTTCATGTTAATGGAATTGATATGAAGTTTGTGCATAGCATGAGAATGGGATGGATTCTCTACCTGTTGATTTATCATTTGCTAGAGATAAATATGTTGATGCATTTTAGTTGTGTGTGCAATTGTGTTTATTTCCGCTGTGTATATATTGAGTATGAATTTCACATAGAAGTTTTAATTATCCATGAATTTCTTAGAACGAACGGGGATGAGATTGCTAATAAGCCCGATAGATTGGTCACGTTTCCTTCCTGGCATCGAACTAGATGGAAGGGGACGTGACAGAGGGGCTGAGATTGCTAATAAACCCGGTAGATTGGTCACGTTTCCTTCCTGGCATCGGACAAGATGGAAGGGGACGTGACAGAGTGGTATCAGAGCCCAATTTGCAGCACTAGGGCTGCTTGGGCCAAATTATGAGTTACAGGCAAGTAACAGAATGGTTTTAGTGCAGTATTAGTGAAGATGGGGCGGAATTTTTTATTGGAAAAATGACTGGGTTAGAGTTCTCAGGTGTTGGGGAGGATCACACCATTGCATAGATCACTCCAAGATATTTCCAACGGTACCAGACTCGCCTCATTTGGCCAAGGGATGAGAGAGTTATGAACCCTGGAAGTTATAGGAAACGCAGGTGTTTTTCGTAGTTTCGGGCTGTTGGGTTTCGGGTTTCGGGAACGCAAATTTTCAAAATTTGCGTTTGGATTTCCAAAATTCCGAACCCGCAATTTTCGACTTTCGGGCTATAGGGTTTCAGGTTTCGGGAACGCGAATTTTCAAAATTTGCGTTTGGATTTCTGAAATTCCGAACCCGCAATTTTCGGCTTTCGGGCTGTCAGGTTTCAAGTTTCAGGAACGCGAATTTTCAAAATTTGCATTTGGATTTCCGAAATTCTGAACCCACAATTTTCAACTTTCGGGCTGTTGGGTTTCGGGTTTCGGGAACGCGAATTTTCAAAATTTGCCTTTGGATTTCCGAAATTCCGAACCCGCAATTTTCGGCTTCGAGCTGTCGGGTTTCGGCTTTCGGAAACGCGAATTTTCAAAATTTGCATTTGGATTTCCGAAATTCCGAACCGGCAATTTTCGGCTTTCGGGATGTCGGGTTTCGGGAACGCGAATTTTCAAAATTTGCATTTGGATTTATGGTCCAAAAATTGGAATTTTGGAAAAATGTAAAAAGTGGAAAGTAGTCAAACCCAAAATTTTATAGAAGACGAATGGTACATCAGAACAGAGATCCGCGAGTTGCTAAGGGTTCCTTGTTATATGGACTAATTTCGCTCGGTAGAAATTTTTTTGTGATTCTTCATAGATTTTCTTCCACAGGTGGCTGAAGATGGCATTCCTGACCAAAATACAACTGTGTAAAAATGTGCAGAATCATTGGTAAAAGTTGTCATTTTTGAAGTAATGCAATTTCCACACCCGAAGTCAGAATGGAGCATGTAGATAGGCATTGGAAAGCTTGTCCAACAGGGAAAAATGGTGCATAGTCATAATTTGAATGGGGTTATCATACACCATATATAATTGGAGCAGAAAAGTGCCAGTGGCTGTTTGGAAAAATTGTTGTCAATATGGGCAAATTCTAGAATTGCATGCCTGGAAGTAGCATGCCATGAAATTGAACCAGCTACGATGTGGAAGAGGAAGTTCATGCCAGAGATGAGGGATCGGAAAGGGAGAATTCCTTAACCCCCTGTCTCGCTAACTACATTTATATTTTATAAGCTTTATGTGCATAAAATTATGGCATGAGAATGCTAAAAATGCAAAAAGATTAGATGAGTGGCATGAATATGCATTGATGGGCATATTAATAAACATTGCACAGTGCATGAGTATATGTTTTGCATACATATGACATTACATATTAGTAAAAGTAGTGAGATTTTACATATGCAATGTACCACTAACGGTAAATATTGTGGTTGATAATCACTATTGGCGATTGGTTTTGGTTGTAGGACCAAAGACAATAGAAGCATGGCTAAATATGTTGAGGATGTTATTGCATGAAGCCAACAACCTTATGAAGAAATGATAGTGCAACAAATCTATGATCATGAGGTTGGCAAAAGGACTGTGTAGCCTTGGTAAGAGGCCAACTAATCAGGTAACATAAAGTGATGTTAATGACAACCATGCAAGTAATGGTTATTGATGCATAATTGCATGAATGTTGAAAGAGGATTTGGTAAGATTCCTTCGACTATGTTTGAACTATGTTGATTTGGTTTGCATATGGTATTTAGTGCTCGAATGGGAACGTTAACCTACCGAGTATGGTGAGATGTGGGTAAGTGAAGGCAATGATCCTTACACCCTATACTTGCTTAGAATCTCAGTGCATTCATATGAAATTATATCATACTATTTGAGTATGTCCATTGTGAGTTTAACAACCAAAGCAAGTGAGGATCGGTGGTCCTGATTATGGTAATACATGTTATATGAGATAGTCATGATTAAGTCATAATATGCTTGAATGCATAGTACTCATGAAACAATGCAAGGTGGCATTCTGTGGATGTGCATTAAGAGATTTTATAAATCTTGTAGTTAAGCATTGAGTGAATGCATATGAAAAACTTGAGTAAATGTTGTGAATATGCATGCATGTGGGTAGCTAAACCTGAGGAGATGTATTGTGTGCATGCATGATTGTGATACATGTATATGTCTCATTACAATTGAGCAATAGATGAAATGATGAATTAATGATAATTCTAAGATCATTTCATGAGCTGCTATGAATGCAGGGGAAGAATTGCATGAAGGTAATCATGATTGACAGGCTTCCAGAGTGCTCTGTTGGAAGGATAGAGTTGTATAAATGATATGGCTATGAATTAATGAGCATTTAAAAGCTTTAAGTTAATTGCATAAATGATGTGACTGTACCTTACAATTTTAGTATGATAATGATTTAAATGAAGTAAATGAGTTTGTTATATTGATATGTTAACAGCTGTAAGTGTTTGAATTATGGAATGTTATAAATCTGGAAATGCTTCAATGATTGTTGCAACAATGAAATATTATATGCATGGAGACTTACAAAGTGTTTGGCTGATTGAAGTTTCAGATTTTAGGTAGATTGTTCTAGACATGGCAATGTGGGTAAGTCCATGATGGAGGCTGGATTCTACCATGTGCAAAACCCAAAGGTTATGAGAAGATTCTCATGGGTGTGAAATTTAATTTATGCATGAAACAAATCTGAAAATATTCTCATTTACATTTATGAGAATAATATCATGGTTGCAAATCTAATTTCTGTAGGGAGCAGATTTGAAAATTCGATTTAGAGCTTATGAGAAGGAATCTCATGGTTGAGAAATCTAAGCTATGTTAGAAAGAAGAATTGTAAATCTCAGATTTGAAATTTTGCTAACAATATCTAATGACTGTTTGGCTTATGTAAAATTGTGTCAGGAGGACATGTTGTAGGTGGATGTCCATGTATGGCAGCAAACATAAATCCATACTGGACAAAATGGTGCCACTTACAAGAGCCAAGCAATATGAGGATAGCCTCATGGCTAAGAAAATAAATTTCTATAGTAGACAGAGTTGCAAATTCATATTGAATTTAATTATTAGTACCATTGATTGGTTATGGAACAACCACATTTGAATTTTATTGTTAAATGTTGCTGATTGTTTGGCTGTTAAAGGAATGTGTCAGGAAGACACGTTGCAGGAAGACCATGTGTGATGGCCTGTAGAAGCCAAACTTCATGGGAAGGGATTCCATGATTTGGAAATGGGTTTCGGGTGAAACGTCATTAGACATTATTAATGTCTCATCCGCACTGCATGATTGGTAAACAATATGAGTGAGATGGTAAAGATTATGTCAATAAGACATATGAGGGTTATGTAACATCAAAAGGAGTTGGGATGACAAACCGAGAGACTGTTAACTCAGAGAAGGGAGCCCCCATTCCTCATTAATAAAAAAAGACTACATCTGCAAATGGATAAGTGTTCTGTAAACCTTGACTGATATATATATATATATGTGTGTGTGTGTGTGTGTGTGTGTGTGCAAGTCTAATTGTTAGAATTACTATGCATAACATATTCTATTTATGTACATTAGTCAGACTTCTTGAAGTATGATTAGGACTTGCATAGCTCCCATCAGTGAGGAGTGCACGCCTTTCTGATGATGAGCTATGTTAGGGATGTCAATATTGATTACGCCCTAAAGTAATGGACACATTCCTGGTGTTTCAATACTTGATAGTGAATGCTATGAATTATGGTTATAATTCATGAATAACAGCGCTGACAAGTATGCATATACTACTTGTGTTGTCACCTTAAACAGATGCAATTTGGTGCTACACACTAAAGGAACGAAATAAAAGGTTGTTGTAAGGGTTGTGGTGGAAGGGTTAATGTGTATGAAATAATGTTGTGGAGGTTGTAGAGGTTGTGGGGATTTTGATGAAGGGTAGTGAAGGTGTTGATGAAAAGGCGGTTATATTCCTATGGCTCCATAGTAAAGCCTTGACCTAGAAATGGTCATAGTGAATTGTCCTTCCAAGTCAGCGTCAAGGTGTACTGGTTGGACATTGATTATTTGATGTTTTGGAGTAGCCTGCGTGCTGGCCAAACATCCCAGTCCGCAGGAGGATCCCAAGGCTTGTAAAGTAAAAGCAGGACCCTGTGGACCAAAGAGGAAATGCACAATACAGATAAGTATTCAATTTCATTTATTTCTTGTTTGGAATAATGAAGATTTTAAGTATAAGTCTTGTAACAGTTAAGCTAATGCACTATTGTTTCTTTGTTGAAAACCTTGGTCATATAGGAAGCAAGGACCCTGAAAGAACTATAAATTGCTTGGTAAATACAGAGAGTGATTGGTTGGGCATTGATTATTGGATGTTGTGGAGCATCCTTCGTGCTGGCCAAACATACAAGATTATTCGATGTTGTGGAGCAGCCTGCATGATGGCCAAACATACAAGACTATTTGATGTTGTGGAGCAGCCTGCGTGCTAACCAAACATACAAGACTATTTGATGTTGTGGAGCAGCCTGCGTGTTGGCCAAACATATAAGATTATTTGATGTTGAGGGTCAGCTTGCGCGCTGGCCAAACATCCAAGTCCATAGGCGATTCCAAGGCTTGTAAAGCAAAGAAGGACCCTATGGAATAAAGTGAAAACATCCAATGCAGATAAGTATTTGGTCATCTTGTGATTTATTGCTTATGAATATACATGTGTATATGATTTGGTTATGATTTCCTATGAAAATAAACTAAACATGTGAATTAATTCAATGTTTGAATGTAGGTATTGCTGGGAGCAATGACTATGAAAGCATCTTAAGGATGCGTGTGGACATGTGACTGTCCTAAAAGGCTCAGCTTGAATGATGGTGCTATTGGACTTGTAGGGATCCTAGAAGCGAAGGGAGTTGTATACAAACCATGTGGAGGGACTCCATGGTTGAGAGGTCTGGAATAGACCATAGACACTAAGTGTCATAGCCAAGAAGGGCAGGTCAAGCATTCACGTTGAAGTGAAAGAGGCTAGGAGCATGAAAACCACAATGGTGGTGTGGGTTCCAGAATGGAACAAGACTAAGAGAAGAAAACTCCTACTGCTCTCTCTTTCCTTTTTATTGATGCATTTATACATACAGAAAATTGTTGAATGCATGTATGTCTGAAAGTAGAATGTGTTTATTTGCTGAAATAAATTGTGAATGATGAAGTAGTTAATTTATTGTGAATGGATGAACATGAAATAATTCATGTGTATGTTGGGCAAGCATGGAAAGTGTGAAAGTCTCATGAATAGAGCATGGGATCTCCATGTCAATTGGGAAAAAAAAAAACAATTGACTGATTTTTTAATGTTTAGGTTACGCTTGGCATAACAAGATTTTTAATGATGAATTTCACAGGTGGAAATTAAATCCATTGGTTGCAGCTATATGAGCAAGTGTTGCTTGTAAGAAAAGTGAGAACCAGTTGTGCACAGTGACCATGGTAGCAGACCATAGGCTATTGGAATTGGCTAAAAGTCTTCTTCAAACAATTTACAAGACCCAAAAAAATCTTGAAGAGATGCTCAAGATACAGAAGAGGCAGAATGAGATGAACCACAGGGTTTTATAGGACTCTATTTGTCCGCAAAGAGAGGTAAAAAGAATTATGAGAGCAATCAGTAAGGGAAAGGAAAGTGGATCAATGATGAGGCATTCGTACAATCGGTCCATTAAGAAACGTTCCAAGCATAAAGATTCAAAGGAATTTGAGCAGATAAAGATGAAGCAGCCAGTGAAATGTTGGAAATGTGGAGGACATCATTGCTTTCGCTACTGCCCAACAAGGGAACATCAAGAGAGTAGCTGCCATAAAGTTTTCAGACTTGTGGATGAGCTGAAAGATCTGAACCAGCAGGAGAAGCTCTTGGAAGTCAAAGGACTTGGTCCTGAAAGTTCAAAATAAAGGATAGAATGTTTTGAAATTTTTTGGACGTGTAAATAATATATGTATTCCAAGTATTGGAACACCGAGGATGGTGTTATTCTAAGGGGGAGGGGATTGTAATACCCCATTTTGACCCTTAGGATATATTAGCTTTTAATGTAAATATTGTATACATGTGATGTATGTTTTCCTAGCGTGGAGCTCAAGGCCAAGGCCCCGCTAGTGGAAGCTCGAATTTTATTTAAAAGGCAAGTAGTAAACACTACGTTACCAATGTGTTATTTAGCCATGGAACATTATACAAATGATATATATAAACATCATGCAATAAAATACCAAAACTGGCTATGGAGGCAACGAATGAGAAGGGGCCATGTGTATCCACTAGGGAGTGGTGAGGGGGCTGTGGGATTGAACCATAGGCTACCATATGTCACCTTGAGAACCCATTTGACTTTCCTTGCTGACATTTAATTCTGTTGTAAGGAAGTGGTTGAGGAATTCAGTCCATGGCTTCAATGGAGAATGGTCAGCCCAGAAATTCGTATGGCAGAGTATGGGCTCTATTTTCTTGTGCCACAAGTCACTCTACCTCATGGGAGTTGCTTCTTCCTCATCCCCATTCCATTGTGGAGGGGACCAGCATCACTTTCCATCCAAAAACGAATTCCAGCAGGGAGCAAAACCAGAAATCGCAACTTTGCAAGAACCCACGTTTTGAAGAGCCAAAAACGCCCAGATTTGGTATTTGATAGTGAAATCCAATGGGGGATCCATAGGTATGAACCTTGGGGTGAATTTGGGAGCATTAGCTACCCCGAAATCCATTGGAAAACCCAGTTTTGATAGCCCAGAAAACCAATGACGGGATTGAGTTATTCATTGACATAATGGTGAGAAATCCAAGTGTGGATATTTGAACAGAGGATTGGATTGCTTGAATTTAGCTTGAGATTCCTGTAGCTCTGTGGTTGAGCTCACTGGATTAGCATCCTCCTCATTTGTCTTTTGCATGCTTGATAAAACTAACTATGTGTTGGCTTAGCATAGCTGTTGAGTGAAACCATGCTTGTGAGTGAGCCCATCTAGTTCCTCCTTAGTGGATACACAACCCAGCTCGGGGGTGATCTCTCAGCTGAAAGAATACAGGATGGACAGAGATCTATGGTTGGGTGGAACGTTGCTCTCACATAGCCAGTCGTTTGGACAGCTTCATCCTCCAGATAAGTGTTCTCTGTGATTTAAATTATAAGCATTCTGTTTCTTGCAATGTGTTGATTCAGAATGATAATTGTTCATGTTAATGGAATTGATATGAAGTCTGTGCATAGCATGAGAATGGGATGGATTCTCTGCCTGTTGATTTATCATTTGCTTGAGATAAATATGCTGATGTATTTCAGTTGTGTGTGCAATTGCGTTTATTTTCGTTGTGTATATATTGAGTATAAATTGTACACAGAAGTTTTAATTATCCATGAATTTCTTAGAATGAACGGGGCTGAGATTGCTAATAAGCCCGGTAGATTGGCCACGTTTCCTTCCTAGCATCGGACTAGATGAAAGGGGACGTGATAGAGGGGCTGAGATTGCTAATAAGCCCGGTAGATTGGTCACGTTTCCTTCCTGGCATCGGACTAGATGGAAGGGGACGTGACAATCTTAAAAATAAAACATATGTATTTATCATTAAAAAAATTATACAGTAAGCGTTGAAAAACCAACGTAGGGCAGGTCGAGGGTTCAATCCTCCATTTACCGAAATTTGCCATACGGCTTAAATATTACAACGATTGTAAAAACCAAAGCTGAGAAACAAAACCAAATTTTCGGCCGAACCAAACAAAGACCAGCTTCCTGATAATGCTACACCACAAATCTTCCAAGTGCTTTGAATGCCCATAGGGAGTCACCGAGGCTTACCAGGGCCAAAGAAGTTCGCATTCCCTTCAGGAGAAGGTTGGGTGGAACAGGATCCTTTGGCTGCTTGTCTTCAAGAGAAGGTTTGGTGGAACGGGCTCCTTTGGCTGTTTGTCTCTTCTACAGTTACCAGGTTCAAATTGTGTTATCTTATTTACTTTCTGTCAAATTATTACTAAGGATCTAAATGTTATTATGTTATCAGTTTTCTATTTAATTCTAGGTATTTTGGACTATTAATGAATGTCTTTCTGCAAATTATCTATTCTGAAAAGACATATAGTTGTTAAGTTAAAATGCAATTTGAATAGTTATAGTTAAATGAATGAATGATAGAATAAAAATGCTTCCCTGCATTTTTCCACACACTGTCTTAGTGCCGTACTCTAGTACAGGGAAGATAGATTTAAAATAGATTAAATAATGATATACATTATGCAGAATTCAAATGATTGTATGTCATAAGAAATCTATTTTATTTTAGTGCAAACTAACATTGTACATCTGGATAACCCTTTATAGTATAGAGTTTATACTTTATTTATGCTTAGAATACTAATGCAAACCTATGTTTTTATAAACATGATAAAATAAGATAAAATTTATGATCATTTTACAAGCTTGTAATCATAGCAATTCACTTCCTTTTGATCTATAAACGATAGTAATGCAATTATCAAAATCAAAATAACTTATACATAAATACAAAGAATTTAATTTCAATACAACTCATTTTATAAACAGTAGTATTATAAATACCATCATCGAATTATTGTTTAAAAACAACTACAGAAGCATAATGTAAGTCTAGCTCTCGGTGTAAACCACTTATAAAATGAAACCGTAAGTGTATCATATTCCACATAAGTATTCACTTAAATACTTTTACACCAAATTCTTGTAAAACGTTTCAAAATGATTTATCATTGATCCGAACCATTAAAATATACAAAGATTTTAATAAAACAAACAACAACTCTTTTAGTCGGTCGACTGTCCCAGGGTTCTGACCCTGTTTATAAGTTGCACTCAGTATTACTAAGATAACTTTTCATCCATCTACCAAAACAAAGGAGTAATATGAGACCAGGGTTCGATACCCGAAGGGTTCACCCATACAGTCCAATCTTCCATAATAATACAAGTTACTATGTTAAAAATGTATCGGGTGCAGGGTTTGAAACCCTCAAGTGACTCCACAAACAAATATTAAGAATGGTAGTATCCACGATAGGGTTTATAACCCAGCCTTACGGCTTTGTTTATAAAACAACTCTAAACATTATAACCATTCAAACTATATTGTGGGGCTTTGTCCGAACTTTTATTTATCCAACAACTTTACAAATAACAACGAATGTCAAGAGCATTCTCTTAGGATTCCTTTTGTAAAACTTATTTTTATTGCAAAAACTACATTCTACACATACATTACAAAAGGAAGCAACGCCAAACCAGGTCGAGGGTTCAACACTCCCTGTGGCTAGTATTCGCAAACAGAACCGGGTTTAAAACACTAACCACAAAAAGGTTTATCAAAACATTTTATTTGCTCAAATATTGAAATACCGAGAGTGAAACTCTCCAAAATCGTATGCCGAGCTAAATCTGGATCTTAAAAAGAAAACATATATATTTATCATTAAAAAATTTATACAGTAAGCGTTGAAAAACCAACGTAGGCCAGGTCGAGGGTTCAATCCTCCCTGTACTGAAATTTTCCATATGGCTTAAATATTACAATGACTATAAAAACCAAAGCTGAGAAACAAAACCAAATTTTCGGCTGAACCAAACAAAGACCAACGTCATGCTAATGCTTCACCACAAATCTTCCAAGTGCTTTGAATGCCCATAGGGAGTCACCGAGGCTTACCAAGGCCAAAGAAGTTCGCATTCCCTTCAGGACAACCTAAAAACCTCGTCGAGGAAGATCCTGCCATGAACAAAACAAATAAGTGGTTACAAACTTAACGTAGCTCAGACTTAAAAACTCAAGCATTGATAATGTTAAACATTTAAAGAAACACCATGGAACGACCAAACATTACCTACAAACCTCGTAGCTCGCCTAATCACCTTGGCAATGTATTAATCCATTCATCAACATTGCAGGTGCACGGTTCACCATCAAATGCAATAAGATACAATAATGGTTCAGCTCATATAGCCTACTGGTAAAAATAAATGAAATTTACAGGTCTCGACATTGAACCTCGGGAGAGATGACTTCAAACCGTTGCTAAGAACCCTAAGAAACCGAGAGCCTGTCGGCCTCTCCACCGTCACTCAATGTAAAAATGAATGCTCTAGGTTTTGGTTTCGACGAGTTATTCAAAGTGCATTAGGGTTAACACTTTTACTAAGAATCTTCACATGGAGACCTGCCACGAGGGATGCCAATGGGCATTCCACCCAAACACCATTAATATCATTTAAAGCATCATAGCTACCAAGTGTACGTATGCTACCAATGCAGAGATTCACTAAGGTTCCGTTATGGTCATCATCAATGCTACATCATAAAATATATTACGTGCCTAGTCAAGCTTATAATGTATAGTTCTATTTTAGAAGAGCCACACTATGTTTATAGTATAAGGTTTGTGCATATAGTGTATAGTACCGAGGATTAGTATAGATGCACAAGATTATAATATCTAACATTAGTATATATGCATATAGTTACAATAGTTAAAACATATGTTAGCACTTAGTAATAAGCCTTTGTATAAGGTTTAATATTGCATAAAAGTTATATGGGATGTTAAAATATATTAACCCATGACTTACTACAAAAGAAATAAAGAGGCACAAGCATGATCTTGTTTAAGAAGCATAAACATTTTGTAAATACAAGTAATTATACAAGACTTAAATAAATTTCGTAACTTGGTTTTAAAACTATATAAAGGTAAGAGTGGCATGTTAAGACCTTTAAAGTCGAGGATCGAAACCAAGGTAGATATCACCCTTGAACAAGTCTAGTCCTCTATGCTTTTTTTTATATATCAAGGCAAATTGAAGTTAAGTAAAGTCCTTTTTACCTCATTGTTAAAGCTTCGGGAAGGAGTATCTCTCTTACCTGTGATCTGCAATAGAAGTTTAAGAGCATTAGCTAAATAGCTAAGTAAGCCTCGGGGTGTCCATAGGACCCCTTCATCATCAAGAAAACAAACAGTTGACACTTATAATTAAAACAGTACCATATCAAAACTACGATGTTCATACATTTAAAGAAGCAACGATCTTTAATTTAAAGACAAAAATAAGGTTAAGACATCTAGTAGTAATGGAAAACATGCATTTATCCATTCATAAGCAGAAGGGACTTTATGAAAAACATAGTCATACTTGACATAACATGTTTTTTTAATTAATGAAGGTGTCATCTTATTACAAACCAGGTTGTAGTTTAATTAAGCAAATCATCATTTATTACATTTCCGCATAACAAAAATTAACATTTAATTCTACATAGAAAATTTTAAATTTTTGAGAATTTTTGGGGATGTTACAGTCAATCCTAAGAAACATAACTCTTTAGAGGTTATTTTCAATGTAGTTACATAATCATAAACAAGGTGCATTTTAGATGTAATATAAGAGAGATATGATGAAGGTGTGTAATGTAAAAGAAAATAATAATAAAAGATAGATCGACAAATAGATACGGGAGTGAATTAAAAAATGGACAAATTCAACCATTTTTTCGTCAAAATTCTTACCCAAATCTAGTAATAATTTTGCTAGAACTTATAGTTCTACATAACTGATGAGAACCTTTAACATCGAACATTTCCCTTGAAAAACAACTCGCTAGCAAGGTTGAGTTTGTCCACTTTTTAGCTTAATCCAATATGTAAGTACGAAGAGTTGAACTATACAAACTTTCCATTTAGATATTCTATGGTACTCTTTTAAGAAGGCTAAACATTTTATGTTTTTGACCTTTTCTAGTTTTCCATAGTCATAATTTGAATAGACAATCAATATTGAAATCATAATTTTGGATTTGTGAAATTGTTTATTTTAATACAAAAATGGATTTGATACCTTTGAATACCCCTAGTACAATAGGATTATGCAATGTTAACATTTAATATGTACAATATATCGATCTAAAATGATTCCCATTAAATTTAAATCTAAAAATACCAATTTCCTTTCTCCATATTTTAAACAATTAAAAAAGAAACAATTCATCACACATTTAAATTATTTAGTTTTTGTATACATCTTACCTAAAATAAAACTATAATTATTTAGTTTTTGTATACATCTTACGTAAAATAAAACTATATTAACTTCAATACAATATAATGATGACAATTCATAATAGTTAATCATGTAAACACTTTACGTGTGTTTATTATTAGTGTTTTAATCCTAAATATTATGTGTTTTATTTTGTTTAACTATAGTCATACTAACCACATATGTTAAGAGACCACTTGTATATCGAAACCAAAAGATATTAAAATCCTAAAAATGATATACTAAACTCTAAAAAAAAGAAACTAGACCTCAGCAAACCTATAGGTCGGTGTACAAGAAGAATGGCCAAAGTTTACTATGTGATCAACAAAACCTTCAAAGGAAGTGTTTTTTTCTTCTTTTGTTCTTTAGGCCAATGCATATGGTGGAAATATTGGTTGGAGAATTGATCCTTCCTTTTCTAACATTAGAATATAATATATCCATAATGGCAAGGATTCCTTAATAGGAGAAAAAGAAAGGGTCCTACTTTATTCTACTTTTATGAAATTGTTTATTTGCATATTACAAAAGGGGTAATATTATGATTATGTTCATTTCCTTAGTCTTATTCATCTTAAAATTTATAAAACATTTTTTACTATTACATTTTAAAAAATTAAAATAAAAAATACAGAAATCAAAATTCAACTCTGGATGCTCTTCAACTTTAGAAGTTGCGAGCTATATGGTGAGCTTTCATAGCAGCCATATTGAAATAAGTAATGATTTGTGAAATAATGTCAATACAACCCTATGACTGGAACATACTCCTCCCTTGATGTGGTTTAGAATAGTAAGTGTAGGATAATAAAAAAATAGACAGAGTTGGAAGGACTAGAAGAAAATGTGATACTCTCTATGTATGAGGATGAATTGTTTGAGGATACAACTCCATCAATCTAAAGCTCATATCTTGCTACTAGTGCAAAAGCTTACTACCCATCATATCTAGTACCGATCATATTTTGTGAAGAAATTATGGAATTGAAAACTCCAAAAGCCTCCTATCCCCGGTAGTTAGAGTTTCCTTTGTTATCGGTCGATTCTGTATTGTATGAATACTAATTAGAATTTATGTATTTTATATAATAAAATAATACATTTTATTATATGATATTATTATAAAAGAATATATTAGACTCTTCCTGCATACATTAAAGTATAGTTGCAATACAAATTACCAAACCGGATTATATAAATTGTATGAAATTTAAATAATTGTAAAAGATGTTATCAAATAAATATAATGATAACGTATTTACGTTAATTGTACATTTTTAAAAAATTTAAATTATTTTAAAAGAGGTTATTAAATAAATATAATGAGCACAGGTTTGAGTTAATTATAGATTTATCAAAAAATTTAAGAACCATCAAATCTTTATTTCTCAAATGTAATTATTTTATTATTTAAGATTGACTTAAGTAATTGTAAGTAAAAAGTCAAAACTTATATAAAAATTAATATATAAAATAAAGATAAACAAAATATAGTTTTAGTTTTGAAATTATTTTTATATATAATTTTTTTGAGATTTTTTTATATAGTTTATATATATATATATATAATCTATTTTTTTTCTTAGTATAAAATTTCTTATTTTATAAAACAAGTATATCTTAGGTTTTAATAGTCAATTTAATGAGTTCAAGCCTTGAGTCCTAAGGGGTTAGGCCGAGGGTTTACTATCCTTACCATCCTTGAAATGTGAGGAAGTATTGGTGGGTTTCCCTCTTAGCTGGAAAAAAAATAATCAATTTAATTCCACATTAAAGCTAATCACTTTATATTTAAATTATCTTTTGTGTGGTTATTTTGGAAAATATATCATGCATAAAAAAATTTAATCTCCATAGTCTTAATGTCATGCTAGAACTTGTAGTATTGATTTTATAGCCTATAATTGCAACTGTAAGGAAAATCCCTGCAATAATGGGACAGGGTGCAAGCGATACCCAGGACCTGTATTGTATATGAGTATAGTTTATAAAAGTTCCTTTAGACAAGAATTTGTCCAGTAGATTCGTGCTTAATAAGTGTTTCCCAATGAAGATGGTACGAGGCTATCTACTACGCCACAGCAGAAGTTACGAAGTAATTCAAGGACTTTTTCAAATTTCCAAATCAATTTAAACTGTGCAAAATTCTTGCCTCCAACATCCAGTTAACTATAAGAAGAAGTTGTTTTCCTATGACGTCGGTCAACTGAGTATCAATACAGTCCAACATATGAACATATGACTTTGCAATGGAGGTTTCTTACGCTCCCTTGCTTTAAATTTCTGAAATATATCCGTCTTCACCTCAGTGCATGTATAGTCCTGCAGATCAGTAGAAGAAACAAAAGCATTATGAACTGCAATTTTAAGACTCTTGGCCGTTGCAATCGAAGCAAATGGTCCAGAGTTTTCTGAAAAAGTTGCAGGTCCACCTTCTCTACATTTATTAAACACCACACTATTCGATACGTTCTTCACACTATTTATTCAGAGCACGTTTTCCCTTTGGTCACACTCCTTGGCTACTCCCCATGGGTGATAGTACCCTCTTGGTTTTTGCCTATATATCATATTCCGCTATGTGTTTCTCTGAGTGTTTTGTTCTATTAGTACTGTGCATATTAGGCAGTTTCAAAGTTATTTTTTCGCCCATCGTGGAAGAAGGGCGCGCTTAATGTTGGGTAAGGTGCTGACAGAAGAAAGTGGGCATTAGTACTGTGCATATTAGGCAGTTTCAAAGTTATTTTTTCGCCCATCGTGGAAGAAGGGCGCGCTTAATGTTGGGTAAGGTGCTGACAGAAGAAAGTGGGCACACATAGGGGCAAATTTATGCACCCCGCATCAGACTGATTAAGTCTGCTGGAGGGCTCTGATACACTCTAAGTCTCCGTGAGCATCATATTTCCCGGCCAAAGCTTTCCGACTACATTGGTCCACCATCGAGTGAGCGATAACCTATCCATGCATGATATGCATGACATATATCCATGCCCACTAGCTATACTATTCTGACACTATTTTTAAGACACGATTTTGGATTTTGAATTTCAAATGCCCGCCGTTTTTAAGACACGAATTTGAATTTTGAATGTCAAATGCCCACTCTCCACACAGTTCCGCACACAGTTACACAGGAAGTCAGAGGTTCTGCTAGGTGGTAGGCAGGCAACTCCTTCCATGTATTATGTCAAACGGAGTTCCTTCCTTCACGAATTTCGTCCATACCCACCCACATGCTCCTCAGCACCTGTAGACAGAGCCTTCTACGGAGATTACAAGAAACGCACAGGAGTCAATATGTTGCCTTACGCAGCTTGGGTGAGAAATGAAACTAAGTTTTGAGATCAACAGGGATGCTGGGAGTAGTATTGAAAGTAAAGGACTGGGAAGAATCCATCCCAAAATCTTTGCTTCCATGATCAATGCTTCTGAGAAGAGTACCAGTGTTGTCAAAGTGTAGGGCCCATATTTTGCAGAATGGTTGAAGAATGGTTTTAGAACATCCATCAACATGTTGAGTTGTGGTTTAGTCGACAAAGGGGAATTTTCCTCAACTAGCTTAGCTTCCATTTTCAGCCTTTCGGTCCTCCCCATCAATCTGAGAATCCCCATCAAGTCTCTAAGTTTTGAACTACTTCGCCAAAAACTGGGTGCTTTCTATTCTGAAAAAAGAAGTCACGCTTCAAGCATGGTAAGCTTCCAGTGCCGAAAGTTCAGCATAAATCTTGTCATACGTTTTAGGTCTTGGAATAGTTGGAGAATAGCAATTGAGATCGCTTCCAGATCTCAAGCTCCTTACATGGTTTTGTTTCAGTATTGTCACTAATTATTAGTATTACACTAATTTTGTGCCTGATTTGGCCAATCAGATTACCTATGGTAGATGTAGACTTGGAAATAGGCGGCGAGGTTAACTGCGACGGCAATGTCGTCTTGACCACTCCAGAACTGGAGGATGGCCAGATAGCAGCGGTGTATGTTATAAATCATGTTTTTATTGCTATTGCTATCATTCAACTCTCATACAAATTCATAATAATAATGTGGTGCTTTGCAGAAACGTGGTAGACGATGCAAATGGAGAGAATTCGCAGTTAGTTCAAAAGCATGCCAATCCAACATCTGAGCAACTTCTGGGAAACGATGTAGACGGTGAAAATGGAGGGAAATGGCAATTAGATCCAAAGCATGCCAAGCAAACATATGACATATCCAATTTATTAAAAATTTATGCCGTTAATCAGGCCGGTATTCTCGCTGGGACGAGACGCTTCTTCTTAGATGAGTACCGGTGTTGTCAAAGCGCAGGGCCCAGATTTCGCAGAATTGTTGAAGAATATTGTTTCTAAACATGACTTTGTGGTTATGAAGATGGGCGTGGAGGGTGCAAAGTTCTATTTGTTGCCGAGGATGTTCACGACAGGCGCTAGTTGCTTAATTGACGAGCTGTTCCTTGAATGCCATTACAACCGATGGCAAAGATGTTGTCGGGAGAGGACCCCCAAATATCAGAGGACTTATGGAGAGTGTCTAGATTTGTTTAATTCCCTGCGAAGTGAAACAATGGCATCCTTGTGCAGTAGTGGTGGTGACACATTCATAAACAGTACAAGATGTCGTTATGGTCTTGGTAATAGATTGCTTTTGGGTTATTTAGGCTAAGTTTGTTTTGTTAAACGAATTGTGTATTGCAAGCAATATACTTGCACAAAATATATATTCAATTCATGTTTATCTGCTCAAGGATATATTCAGAGCCAACTATTCGAGCGATGCGGGCACGCTTCAGTAAATCAGGATGAGTTCTGTGCTATTTCACATATCCATGTTTTAGGCCTTTGTCATTTTTTTGCATTTATGTTAGGATTTTATGGTTCATGGTATCTGAGTTGGGAGGACGCTTTCTCCAATTACTTGGGAACGCTGTTGATACCCTCCCTTGAATCTCCCTATCTGCCAGTGCCAGCCATTTATATTTTTCAGAATTAAAAAGATTATTCGAAAACTTCAAATTTTTCTCCAAAAATTTAAGAGATGTTTTTCATTTTCATCTACACCTCTCGTAGAGTATTGGAGTGAGACAATACAAGGAACTATAAATATATCCAACTAACTCGACACCTTCCAAATTCAAATTATCATTCATAATATTACATTATATATTATGATATCGCAGATAGATTCCAGCACTGAAATTAACAGAGTTGATAAGTTTGAGTTCATTCATAATATTACGTTATAAATTATGATATCCCAGGCAGATGCAAGTTATAAAACTGGCAGAGTTGTTAAGGTTAAATCACTACTAAATTAATCCGTAGTGAGCAGGGTTTTTGTTTTTGTTAAAAGAGTTCTCAGAATGAATTGTATTCAGAATCTACTTATATTTTGATTCAAGACATAATATAATCTTTAGTTCTCATGGCCACATGGTCAAGTGAAAAACCAAGGTGCTCATGTACTTATTATCCTTGGGGACAATATCAACCTTGCTTCGGAACTTTAAATAGTTTAAATACTGGAATTATTCAGAGTGGTTAGCAATTGTGACGTAGATGTCTTAAAGTGTGTTATATAGGAGGAAAAAAACATGGGCAAAAAAGTTGAGTAATGGGAAAGTTGGTAAATTTGAGAACAATATTAGCTTAGGCATACACAATCGGTTATTACATCTAAGCATGTAGATGTATTAATATTTATAAATAAATATATTTAAATAGTAGAGTTAATAATTAAGAATATATATTTCTTATTTAAAAATTCAAGAATATATATTTTTTATTGGAAGTTACATGTGGGTTTTATATAATCTAGTTTAATACCAATTCTAAAAGTAAATTATTATTTATTAATATGAGTAGACAGAACATGTCATTATTTTTAGTGAGTTTGAGTTTTCTATACTAAATTTTCAAACTAAAGGCTTTCAATTAATACAAAATTGAAATTGAAAATTAATTTAAAAAAAAATTAACTCTTTCAATTGGTTAAAAATTGTAATTATCCATTATTGTAAAACAAAAGTAATTAATTAAAAACCAATAATTATCATAAAGATAAATAATTAAAATAAATTGAAAGAAAATTATCCATTATTATAAAATAAAATAAAAAACAATAATTATCATAAATAAATTGAAATTAGAATATAATGATAAAAATTAAAATTAGTGAATATATAGATAAATAACTAAAATAAATTGAAAGAAAAAATTAATTGATTAAAGAGAACTGAAATAAATTAAATAATAAAGAAGGCTAAATGTTATTTAAGATTTTGAATTTTTTAGATTTGTATAACTTAAATCTTATCATAAATTTTGGATTGTTGAAATTGTTGTTTTTAATCCAAAAAAATGGATTTAACATCCCCATTGTAACCTAATTCTGCAATGTTAATGATTGATATTGCAATTCCATCAACTCTAAATTATTGTTGTTGAATTTCACACACAAAAAGTGGTAGTTTCCCTAAAGTTAAATTCTGACAACATTTAAACTACAAACCAAATAATAGCTTAAAACACAAAAGGAATTAAATTATATATAATTTCTTCTTTTTTTTGCAAGTGGTACCCCTTACATTGATGGATTTTTGGTATCCGTGGGTTTCAAACATGTGACCATTCAAATTAGGGGTGTCCTAATCATCTCCCACCGCGGGCTATTCTACATCTCGGGGATTAAACTATATATAATTTCAAAAGTTAGTTAAATATACAATTTTTAAGTAGATGTGACTAAGAAATAAGCATAAATTTTAAACATTTACTATATTGTAATGAAGAGTGTGACGACTATCCAATTGAAAGTACAAAATTGGTTAATCATAATCTTATATCACACCGTACTTCCAAAATTTTTAGGACAATACATATTGACATTACAAAACAAGTTTTCATGCTCAAAACTCAATAGTATAGTACCTATGGAATTGTCCTAGTATAAATACAAATCAACAAAGCATCTAGAAACATTGTAAAAACTAGGAAATAATGGTTTGGGTAAACAATGGATGGCTTCCAATTCAGTTACCTCTAGAGTGGTCAGAGTGGTATCATCTGATGGAGCTATGGGTTCATTTATTGTTGGAAAAACTAGAAGAGGAGAGCATTATTATTGATTCAATTCTTCAATATCCAATAAGGTCACTTGGAATGTGGAAATGTAACCCTGTTACCATTTGTTGTAGGTGAGAAAGCTCATGTCATGTATTGGCCTCCTGAGTTTGAATTTGTTGGAGATGGTGTTGTATATCATCATGAAACTAAAAAGTTGAATCACCTTCCCCAAAATTTAAGGTTTCCAACCTCATTTTGTGGCCAATGATGAGGAATTAGACATGGGAGGTAGAATCCCTAGCCTCGTCACTTATCCCTTGTAGTTCTAACTTAGGCACAAAGATATTTAACCTCTCTAACTATGTAGCAAAGACACCATCAATTGGTCATAAAAATGGTGAATGTCATAATCAAAACATGAACATGAATGTAAGAGTTAGATGGGGAAGTGAGGCTGCATTGGTTCGATTGAGTTATAGAGCTCCTTCAACTAGTAATAAGGGAAGTGTGTCATTATCATTTCCCTTAATATAGTGTGTGAAATTGGAATCGGGGATCTAGCTAGAGGACAAGGAGTTGAACCTCCCCACTTCTTAAATTGATGTGTTCAATGTATCATAAGGAAGAGTCCCTCCTTTGATAGGTTGGTCAAATCCCCCCCTATTGTCATGGTCATAGAGTAATTAAGGAGTGGGATAACACACACTCACAAGAAACAATACTACCTCCTTCATGGTTGGTGCCTTGATTCACCAATTCATCTATGACAAAGTTATTATCATAAAGAATGTGGAAGAGAAATACATTGTGGAATTTCTTGAAAAATAATCTCTCTCTTTGGTTGATGAGAACGAGGGTGAGGAAATTGTGGTAGTTCCTTTAAATGCTTCAATAAAAATCAATGTGTCAATTGACATTAACCCAAGCCCCCATCCATGTATTACCCATCCCATAGAGAAGGGATGCAACTAATATTAGTAAACTTGTATATAAATTCAAACCCATTAAACTTCAACACTATCTGAATTCATACATCTATGCAAATAAGTAATGAAAGAAAAATTAACATGCATAAACTCATGAAAATCATGGATTTCATAACCATTTTTTTCATAAACATAATATAAACTTAAATCACAACATTAAAAATAAAGAATGAAGGACAAAGATGGAACACTTAAATATTATAACTATGATTGTCCAAGAAACTATATGCATACAATAAATATTGCACATAATAGGCATATAGTGCGAATGCCACCACAAATAGGCTATGAGGCCTTCAAGGTGAAAGATACTAGTTATGGAATCACAAAAAACTCTTAAGATAAGTTAATATGTTCACAACTAAGCACACTAGGAATCTATCTATTAGAATTTTGATACTTCCAGGATGGTTATGTTATATCTTCAATCAATTTATATATTATCACAATAAGCATAAACAATAGGATCACTGAAAGATAGACAAGCACATCATAACAAGAGAACATAAATATTTACCCTGGGAAAACCCTCTCACGAGAAAAACCCAACAAAAATTCTTCAATATAGATTCATCATAAAGTACAATGTCAATCTCATACAATAACCCAAGAATAAGATAAAATAGAAACCCCAAGAAAATATGTCTTCAATGTAGCTACTCTTTCTCCCAAGCAAACTTGTGCTTCTGCCTCTACTCATGCGAACTTACTTGAGTGAGATGATGCACCAAATGATCTAGGCGCCACACTATTTATACTAGTCACAAACTGGACTTTCTACCTTACTAAGATGACTTGACTTTCCTTAACTAGGCCGACTTGATTGGGGTAGTTTTCCCCATTTTTGGGGGCAGATTGCCCATTGTTTGGGGCAGTTTACCCACTAAGTCGACTTGTCTATTTTACATAATTTATTTTAGGGTTTTTACATAATAAAAAACAATATGAATATTTCCCGAAGGAAGTACAATAAAAATACAATAAGAATATCTTCTGAAGTTACATTCTTCAACACTATCCAACCATCAAATAATCATGGTGTTCTCATGGATTGCTCACACAAAACAATGAGTGGGTGTTGAGCTATAGGCTCTCGAGCACCTAGAATACAAAGACTCGTTATGTTTGAGTTGGTGTTGAGCTATAGGCTCTGGAGCACCTAGACTATCACTTGTTATGAGTAATTGATGTTGATCTGGTAGGCTCTGGTGTATATACCGATATATACACTGGTGTATATACTTGTATACATAGTGTATATACCGATATATTCACTGGTGTGTATAATACACTGGTATACACACGAGTGTATATGCCGGTATATACACCAGTGTATATACTGATATATAGTGTATACACCAGTATATATATACCCATATATACACTGGGTATATACCGGTATATACACCAATGTATATATTGGTATATACATTGGTGTATATACATATACCAGTATATATACTATATATACTGGTGTATGGTGTATACACTGGTATATAAACCGATGTATCTGGTGTATATACCAGTGCATACACCAGTGTATATACTGGTATACAGTGGTGTATATACACTAGATTGACAAAATTACTATAGAATTAATACATCATTAAAGTCATATAAATGAATAGATCTACAACCAAAGTGAACTTAAAACAACTATTTTATTTCATAATACTAGAATAAATAAATATTAACATGACTATCAAACATGTGTTGAACTCCAAATGTAATTTGAAAACACATTTGAAGGGGATTCTCTTTAAGTGGATATCTCTTTATTCATCAAAGGTAAAAAAAAGTACAATGTTTAGCCTTCTTCATTTGTACATACTCAAATCAAATAAATGACTTCCACTCTAATAAATAAATATTAACATGACTATCAAACATGTGTTGAACTCCAAATGTAATTTAAAAACACATTTGAAGGGGACTCACTTTAAGTGAATATATGTTTATTCATCAAAAGTAAACAAAGTAGAATGTTTAGCCTTCTTCATTTGTATATACTCAAATCAAATAAATGACATCCACTCTAGAACATATTTCTTTTCCCTTATTAAATTGTGAATCCATGGATGAAGAAATGAGTACCACCATTTATATTATAAGAAGGTTGAGGAGAAAGGAGAGTACTTATTAATTAGACATGCAATAGTGCAGATAAATTAAATTTAAAAATTGAATATTTACAAGCACACCATTTGCTAAACTCTTCATATCCTTTCAGTCCTTTCTGAAATCGAGAAATGAGAGCGACTTTGATGCCTTAAAATTCATTGATCTTAACTACGTCAATTTACAAGAGCATTTTATAATCCCAATACTTGCTACTAAATCTCTCATAACGTCTCTTTAAACATTTAAACCCTTAGAATCCCAATCTAAGAACTTCTTACCATATGTTTTGTTTTTCAAGGAAAGTCTCGCGAGGAAACGTAAGGAAAGATTATCCACATTCATAGATAGAATCCTCGGTAAACTCATCAGCATATACTAGTGCATCTAATGTAGGGGGATTCAAACTAGACATCTATTGGCGCATAGCTAACTAAATTCTCAACAACATTGGTGACAATTTCCTAAGCTAATCCCTTGGGCTAAAAATGTTTGGAATATCTTGTCCCACTCTTAAGCACGTAAGTGACAGTGATATTTATATTACCTTTCCAACCCCAATTGGCCCATGAGGGGAATATATATATGAAGCAATATTTGAACTTGGGTGGCAAGCATAACAACAACTCTTATTAACCACCTAAGTTAGATCCGGTTTACAACTTCTTACTAGATATTCCCTAACATATGTTAAATTTCAGATCCCTACACACAACACTAAATTAATTAAAGTACCTACATGCTACACTAGATGAAAAATTGTATCAATATTTGGTCACTTGGAGCTCTTAACCTCAATTCAATGCCTAATCTACTTCCCATTTGAATCTTGGATACACGACTAATTTCAATATGCAACGAGGACAGGTTTGAAAGATCAATTTGAACAAGGTATCTTTTGGGAGAAAGAATATTGATGGAACAACAATATTCATTAATGGAATAATTTGAACAAGGTATCATGGCATTCTTCCATTACTGCATCCCGAATCCTAGGAACTTCAGATTCTTCAATATCTTCAATAGATAGTTTTCTTGAACTTCATTGTTGGAACAAATGTTATAGTCCTTCTTTTGTAGGTGATTGTACACGATCTTTCCTATGAGTCAAATTCAATTGCATGATTAGAAACTTCTCATAGTTTCCAAAAACAAATTCTTAAGCATAAATACATATGTCATACACTCATGCAATTATCTTAGCCAATGCTTCAATACAACATTTATCCATATCTGTATTCACATGATAACTTTCTAGATGCCTTCCATCTCTACCAGAACATTGTTAAGAGTGCACAACTCCCAACATGTCAACAAAGAGGTTTCATTCTAGATAAGTAGAAATGGAATGTTGTACAGTACCATAGGCCACTTACCCATTACTTGCATATTAGTAGTATCTTGTTCATTAATGCAACTTTTCTAATATGCATAATATACATCCTAAATATAGGAACATAAGCATGTACATGACTAGACAGCATCATTTAAGTAATCAAATATATAATAAATGACAATTCAAAATACTTATCTTTGTTTAGTTGTTGGGTGGACTCTCTCTCAATCTTTGCTTCTTTGCAAGAACTACTGGAGTGTGCTCCCTCTTGATATTTGCTTCCTCGAGTGTGATCCCTCTTGATATTTGCTTCCTAGATTACATGTCCTTGACCTTATATCCATCTTGGACCACTATGCATGCTTAAGTGTGCACTAGTGTCATGATTGTGTCATCCTCAAGATCTCATACATAACCATACATCCATTAGTATAATCTCAATACTATCAAAACATTATGATTCTAAATAATCTTAAACATCTATTGTCATGATCATTTCAAACACAGATAACTTATCATAAGCATTAGTATTCAAGGTTTCAGGGAGTACTTCTTTTACTCATGCATATTCTTATTTTACCATAGGACTCTTCTGGTTAGTCATATCATTAATCAAAGTAAGAAACATAATATGCATAAATCCTTGATTACTTAAACTTCTAGCTTCAAGAATAATCATTATCACTCATACAAAAGTACTTATGTAAGAGATCCTAACACAAGATAGGATTCTAACTTGATATAGGAAAAACGTACCTGGTTATCATGTTTGCTAGTTATGTCTAACATACTCACAGAATGTCTTCTTGTTCTCTTCAATGACTTGTGCTACTAACCTGCATAACTCATAAGTTAACCATTGTAGAACCAAAATATACATACCTCATAAGTAGAGCTTCTATGAGATCCATAACTATGGATGAGTCTTTGTCTTTATGTCACCATGGTCACATGTTCTTGAACTAGAAATTTTTTTATGTATCTTTCATGTTAGCGGACAACATAAACCTCATACAACACCACAATGCATTAGTACAATCATAAGTGTCATAACCCTAATCAGTGAATGCATTCATACTTTTACTAGGGTGAAAAGACAAGTCTAAAATTGTACTAACCTCAATAATATGAAGACAAACATATCATAAACGTAATCATGAACATATTACAAAACATACTTGTAAGTCATACCTATCGATATTGCTTGTAGCATTATTTAGCCTCATCTCCCTCTAGAACTGGAACTTCTTCACTTATGCAGGTGTCCAATTCATTCTCTTCTAGGATTAACCCAATCCACTTTGATTTTCTGAAACTAGATCTGGAGATAAATTAGAGTTTGTCAGAGAAACCCTAAAAATTCAAACTTTGAATTTCAAACTTCTGATTGGATGAAAAGATGCACCTTGCTGAGATGATCAAGCTGGTATACTTCAATTTTGAAAACTACAAAATTTGACCCCTCAAAAATGCCTTTGAAACTTCTGAATCTTCTAGACAGGATCCCGAACTAGGATTTGATAAAGCCCAGTTTTCTACCCATCCAAAAGGTTCTATCTTGTGTTCTAAACTTCGATTTTTTTGAGGAGTTTCCAGCCGTGGTCAGAGATTTCAAAAATTCCAACTTTTGCAGAAGCCCTAATTTTCCACCTTTCCGATCAAAATCCCGAACTAGGGTTTGATCAATCCCGGCCTTCAACCCAACCAAAAAATTCGATCTTGGTCTCTAAATTTCGATTTTGATGAGGGTAATCCAGCCATGGTCTCCAAATCCAAGAATTCCAACTTTCTCCTAAACCCTAATCTCCCATAGCAGTGATAAGTCAAGAATGAAGGTGCTCAAAATCCAATTCTGTTTTGACATAAATATGCACATGATTGTTTCTGGTGTAAATCCAAAATTATGAATCCACAGTGTTTGAAACTTCGACCTGTGGTAGCCTGACCTGTCATCTTTCCAACCCCACAGTTTTGACCTCAATTGGATTCTCTTAGAAAGATTTATGCCAAGTGCCGCAACATGACCTATTTATGGGATAAAACGAGAGAGCGAACTTGTACGGCATGCCACGTGTCATTGGTTCAACTTCAGCCTCTGAAAACCTTACTTATGAAATTACAGTCCATGCCCTACTAGCAAGTTTTTACAAAATTTCATTTGGAGCTTCCTAGCCCAAGTTATGACCTTTTTTCCTAGGTCCCCTATTTGTGACAGAGATTTGGAAGAGGTAGAAACCCTAACTTGTACGGATCATAAATCACAAAGTAGAATGCATCTGAGGTTGGCCTTTGGATACAAGGTACATGGGGATTTTATCTACGACCTGTAAATATTTCAAATCCTGAACTTTCTCCAAAATGGATTTATAGCGAAAATGCCACGATGACTGGTTTTTGCTATATCAAGCTCTAACCTCCAATTTGTGGCAAGTGCAACAAGTCTCATAAATTCCATACCATGCCTGCCTTCAGGCTATCTCTGATACCATGTTAGTTTTTCAGAATTTAATTCAATCTGATCTAGGATCTTAACTGAAGCAACAACATGTACAACATATCAAGCATAAGAGACAAGAGACAAGAGACACAAAACATTTCACCAGGGAAAACCAAGAAGGTGAAAAACCCCGCAACTTCCTCAGAGATAGAATAAGCATCAATACAAGGATCACCATGATCAAACCCAAGAGATAGATAAATTCAGCAGCATGCTCCTCCTCCACTTGTGCACCATCCTCCTCTCTCTCACTAATGCGAAGTGAGTGAACAATAGAATGTGTAAAATGAGAGGGACACACTCTCTATTTATACACTACATCACTTGACCTTTACTCAACTAGGTCGGCCCCAACTTAACCACATAACATAATGTTGACTAGGCCGACCCCCAATAGGGTGGTCTAATAACCCTTTAACCCACATGACTCATACAGGGCCTGTTGAAATATTGTAACTTCTAAGAATATTATACTTGTATTATTCTGGAGATGTTTCATTCATCCGATAGGACTTTATTATGTATCCGGAGATGTTTATTCCTCCGATGGATTATGGTAACTAGGGTTATTAGATCTCCCATGTGGGGGTTAGCCCTGAGTTAATTTATTAGGGGTTATTAGACTCTCTTAGGAGAGGTCAGCCCCATAGGGTAGAAAGTCAGTCGGGAAACAAGTATAAGTAGAGGAGATTGTTCCTCACTTATCTCACTCTTCCATCACTCGAAAAGTAGAGCACAAGTGAGAGAGAGGTCTGCATAGGAGGTAGAGAAGGAGCTCTAGTCTTGGACTACATCTTGTATTTGGTTGATCATCTTATTAAGGAAAGCTTTGCTGGGTTTTCTACCCCATGAGGGTTTCCAAGGGTAAAATCTCTGTCTATCTTGTGATTGTGTTTCTTTCAGTGATCTTGCTAGTCAAATTAGTATAAACTTAACATGGTATCAGAGCTAGCCTGAATAGGACATCTTTCACAAGGTGAAAATCTCTCTCTCTCTCTCTCTCTCCTCTGGTGAAAATTAGGGTTTATGCAAAAGTTGGTATTTTTGGATTCTGATTGCATGGCTAGATAGCCCTCCTCAAAATCAAAGTTTTGAGCCCTGGATCGAGGTTTTTGGTTGGGTAGAACTTTGGGAACGTCAAACCCTAGTTTGACCAAAAGTGTGGAAAACCAGAAATTCTGTTGCAGATCCGGAAGGTGAAAAGTTGAAGTTTCTAGAAGCAGAACACACAAGAACTTTCAATCAAGCACATCTCCCGGTAAGTGTTATTTTATCCCTTGAGAAACTTCAATCTCTTTGACCCCTGAAGAAGATGGCTCCAAGCACTAAGCTTGAAGACAAGTTAGAGGGTATAGAAAATTTTCAGGCATGGAAATACAGAATTGGCCTCATTCTTGAAGAGAATGATCTTGTCCAGTATATCAAGGATGAGATTGCATAACCTAGATAAGATGAAGCTAAAGAGAAGTATAGGAAGGATTTGACTAGGGCAAAGAGAATCATTGTTGATTCTATTAAAGACCACGTGATTCCCCAAGTGGCATCCAAGAAGACTCCAAAGGAAATGTATGATGCCCTTTCTAGAATGTATGAGGGAAAGAACATCAATAGGAAGATGAATCTGAGAGCTCAATTGAAGAGCACAAAGATGAACAAAGGAGAATCTGTTCAAGACTTTTTCTCAAGGATCTCCCAACTCGAAGAACAACTAGATGCTATTGGAGATACCCTTGATGAAGATGAACTAGTCATGACTACTCTAAATGGTCTCACTAGACCATGGGAGTCATTTATCCAAACCATGTGTGCCAGAAAAGAGAGCATGAAGTTTGATGTGGTATGGGAAGATTGCATCCAAGAAGAAGCTAGGGTTTCCAACAGAGAAGCCCTGCTCAAAGAAGATGACCAAGCCTTGGCTACACACACCAAGAGAAGGAGGAATCAATCTCACTTCAAGAAGGATAGTCACAAAGAGTATCAATCTCCTCAAAGATTTTAGAAGAAAGGAAGAAGAAAATACTCTTCTTTCCAATGTTTCAATTGTCATAAAGAAGGACACATTGCTAGATATTGTCCCTCGAAGAAGAAGAAAAATCTTCACCATAGAAGACATCAAGCACATGTTGCAGAAGATGAAAGTGAAGAAGAAGAAGAAGAGGAAGAAAGGCCTCACAAAAAAAGATCTAGAAGAGAAGAAGAAGAGGAAGAAAGGCCCTTCTTCAAAAGGAGATCTAGAAGAAATGAAGAAGAAGATGTAGGAGAATATGTTCTATTCTTTGCACTCTCTGGATCTATAACACCTGGAGAAGATACATGGCTTATTGATAGTGGTGCTTCAAAGCACATGACTGGACAAAAGAAAACTCTTTCAAAATTGGAAGAGAAGACCTCCCCACAGAAAGTGTCATTAGGAGATGACTATCAATATCCCATCAAGGGAATTGGTGAAGCAAACTACAAGCTTGATTCTGGAACCCCCATGAAGATGAAGGAAATATTGTATGTACCAGGATTGAAGAAGAACTTGCTTTCCATCTCAGTATTGGATAAGAAAGGTTATAGAGTTGCATTCATTGATGGACAAGTATTAATGTGGTCCAAAGGTAAATCTATTAAGAATGAAATTGTCATTGGTGAAGAGGAAGGAGGTCTGTACAATCTCAAGGGCCATCCAGAAGCTTCCCTTGTACATGAAGCCACTAGCCCAAATGAGCTATGGCATAGAAGGCTTGCTCATATTAATTACAAGGCACTACCTCATGTAAGCAAGGTAGTTATAGGTCTACCAGACTTAAAGTTTGATCATGATGGCACATGCAAAGGTTATGCAAAAGGGAATAATATCAAGAACCCATTTCCAAAGAGTGAAACAAATACTAAGAGTATCTTGGATTTAATTCATTCTGATGTATGTGTACTAATTCCCTCCACATCCTTGAGTGGATATGAATACTATCTCACATTTATTGATGACTATTCAAGGAAGACTTCGATATACTTTCTAAAAGGAAAGAATGAAGCCTTTGGAAATTTCAAGGAGTTCAAAGCTTTGATAGAGAATCATTCAGAAAAGAAAATCAAAATACTCAGGACAGATAATGGTGGAGAATATACTTCAAAGGACTTTGAATATTTCTGTAAGGAAGCTGGAGTCAAGAGGGATCTAACCACTCCCTACAATCCACAACAAAATGGTGTTGCAGAATGAAAGAATAGAACCATCATGGAAGTTGTGAATACAAAGATACATGATCAAGACCTACCTATGCATCTGTGGGATGAAGCAGCTAGGACAACAGTCTATGTGCAAAATAGACTATCCCACAGTGCTCTTGATTTCAAGATTCCAGAAGAAGTATTCACAGGAAAGAAGCCTGAGGTAAGTCACCTCAAGATATTTGGATGTCCAGTGTACATTCACATTCCAAAAGAAAAGAGGACCAAGTTCGATCCTTCTAGGAAGAAGGGAATATTTGTTGGATATTGTGAAGCATCCAAAGCATTCAGAATTTACATCCCAAGTTTTCATCATATGGAAATAAGTAGGGATGTGACATTTGATGAAGAAGCAGCTCTCAAGAGATCTAGGAATTGCCAGTATGAAGAAGTATATGAAGAAGATGCACCTCCCAGAACTACAGAGGCTTTACCCATCCCTGAAGATGTAACACCTGAAGACCATGATATGATAGAACCACAAGAACCCCCCTCTCAAACATTTCAAGAAAGAGAAAGCCAGCATGGGAAACAGATATTATACTAGGAGCAGAAAAGTATGGAGCTCCTGAAGGCTCCACTAGAGTAAGCAAGAAACCAAAGCCATTATCCAACTATATGGCTTTGATGTGTGATCTTGTAGATCAAGAACCTACTAGTTATGAAGAGGCAGTTCATAAGAAAGAATGGGTAGAGGCAATGCCAGAGGAATACCAGTCAATAATGAAGAATGATGTTTGGGATATAGTTTTCAAGCCAAAAGACAAAAGTGTGGTATCCTCCAAATGGATATACAAAATAAAGCATGCTGTGGATGTTAGCATTGAAAAATATAAAGCAAGATTTGTGGCCAGAGGATTCTCTCGGAAAGAGGGAATTGACTATGAAGAAGCATTTGCACTAGTTGCAAGGTACACTTCCATTAGAACCATCATGACACTTGCATCCATGATGAAATGGGATTTACACCAGATGGATGTAAAGACAGCCTTCCTGAATGGTGTGATTGAGGAAGAAGTGTACATAGAACAACCACAAGGATTTGAGGTAGAAGATGGAAGAACCCATGTATGCAAACTAAAGAAGGCCTTATGTGGGTTGAAGCAAGCTCCCAGAGCTTGGTATGGGAGAATTGACAGTTTCTTGACAAACTTGGGCTTTACCAAAAGTAAAGTTGATCCTAATCTTTATCTCAAAGTTTTGAATGATGAACCTGTCATATTGTTGCTATATGTGGATGATCTATTTCTGACTGGAAATGAGAAACAAATTATCGAATGCAAAAAGAAGCTCTCATTAGAATTTGAGATTAAAGATCTTGGTTTAACGCACTACTTCCTAGGTCTGGAAGTATGGCAAGGATTAGATGGAATCTTTCTCAACCAAGGTAAGTATGCTGTGGGAATCCTGAAAATATTTGATATGTTGGAATGCAAAGCCATGGCCACTCCCATGGATTCCAACTTAAAGCTATTAGTTGATGACTCTTCAGAGTTAGTAGATGTGACTCTGTACAGACAGATTATTGGGTCATTAATGTATCTGACAAATACCAGGCTGAATATATGTTTTGTGGTGAACACTCTGAGTCAGTACCTAGTGGAACCTAGACGAGTTCACCTAACTGCTGCAAAACATGTGATGAGATACCTAAAAGATATGATAGATTTTGGTCTTTATTATCTTGGAGATCATGACTTCAGATTATATGGCTACACAGATGCTAATTGGGTAGGAAGTGTATCAGACAGGAAGAGTACATCGGGTGGATGTTATTGTCTGGGATCTGCCATGATCTCGTGGTTTAGCAGAAAGCAGTCAAGTGTGACTCTCAGCACAGTTGAAGCAGAATATATAGCTGCCTGCTTTGCTATTTGCGAAGCGGTATGGCTTCGAAAGTTATTATCAGGATTGTTTGACTTAGAGATGGACCCCACTATGATTCTATGTGACAACCAGAGTTGTATCAAGATGACAGAGAATCCAGTGTTCCATGATAATTCGAAGCACATAGAGATCCGATATTTTTATATACGGGATATGGTGCAGAAATGAGCTATCAAGCTCGAGTATGTAGGCATGGATGAACAAGTTGTCGATGTATTGACCAAACCTCTATCTCGAGTAAAGTTTGAGTACTTTCGAGATAAGCTTGGTGTAGTTCAGAAGGACCCTCCTCGAAAGTGGGAGTGATATGGTCGATAATAATATTTGGATACTAGTATCAATGTGGATACCTGTATCGATGATTAAATTGCCTATATTGATGATATGTATTGATATGGATACTTGTACTGACGTTATGTATACTTGTATTGATGAGGATGCTTGTACTGATGATATGTATACTTGTATTGATGATATGTATACTTGTATTTATGAGGATACTTGTATTGATGATATGTATACTTGTATTGATGAGGATACTTGTACTGACGATATGTATACTTGTATTGATGAGGATACTTGTATTGATTTTATGTATACTTGTATTGATGAGGATACTTGTATTGATGATATGTATACTTGTATTGATGTTATGTATACTTGTATTGATGAGGATACTTATATGTATACTTATATAATGTATTGATGTGGATACTGTATTGATGAGGTTACCTATTCCAACGATGAGGTCGATGATGAGGTTTCCGGTTACGAAAATGAGGTCGATGTATGGTCCTTAGACTTTGTCTAAGTGGATGAGAGGGGATTGTATCATCCTCGAACTTCGGTCCCCTGAATTGATTCGTAGACATATGTCTCCGAGAATGTGGTCCCTAGTGGACGAGAGGGGGTTGTATCATCCCCGGACTTCGGTCCCCTGAATTGATCCGTAGACATATGTCTCCGAGAAAGAAGTCCCTAGTGGACATGATAGGACTACATCGTCCCTAAGCATTTAGTTCAAAATGTACATGAGAGGATTGTATCATCCTTGGACTTCAGTCCTAAAATGAGCTACAGAGTATATGTCACCGAGAGTGGGGATTGTATCATCCTTGGACTTCAGTCCTAAAATGAGCCGCAGACTATATGTCACCGAGAGTGGGGATTGTATCATCCTTAGACTTCAGTCCTAAAATGAGTCGCAGACTACATGTCACTGAGAGTGGGATTGTATCATCCTTCGACTTCAGTTCCAAAATGAGCCGCAGACTATATGTCATCGAGAGTGGGGATTGTATCATCCTTGGACTTCAGTTCCAAAATGATCCGCAGATAGATGTCTCCGAGAGTGAGGGGATTGTGTCGTCCCCGAACTTCGGTCCCTGAATTGATCCGTAGACATATGTCTCCGATAAGTGCTCCTTAGACTTTGTCTAAGTTGACGAGTGGACTGCATCGTCCCTAGACATGATATGGTGTCTTAAATAGATCATGTGTGTTGCAGGGTATGCTGCTATTGTGCTGTTGATCGAGAGGATCTAGTTGATGACGATGATGCAAATCGTGTGATGACGATGATGCAGATCGTATGGTGATGATGTTATGGTCATGATGGTCTAGATGACGATGTTGTTGATCGTGATGACGATGTTGTTGATTGAGAGATCCAGATGATGATGCTGTAGCTAATCGAGCACTGCAGAAGATGAAGACTCAATACTAACGATGTTGATGTTCCAGTAACTGTCTGAGTTACTGATGATGATGTATAAAGAAAGCTTCTGATGATTTATATATGTATCATGTATCATGTAGTCGATGACTCCTTGCTCCTGCAGATGTTGTTATAATATCCTTCTCATTAAGGGGGAGTGTTGAAATATTGTAACTTCTAAGAGTATTATACTTGTATTATTTCAAAGATGTTTCATTCCTCCGATGGGACTTTATTATGTATCCGGAGATGTTTATTCCTTCGATGGATTATGGTAACTAGGTTTATTAGATCTCCCATGTGGGGGTCGGCTCTGAGTTAATTTATTAGGGGTTATTAGACTCTCTTAGGAGAGGTCGGCCCCATAGGGTAAAAAGTCATTCAGGAAACAAGTATAAGAAGAGGAGGTTGTTCCTCACTTATCTCACTCTTCCATCACTTGGAAAGTAGCGCACAAGTGAGAGAGAGGTCTGCATAGGAGGTAGAGAAGGAGATCTAGTCTTGGACTACATCTTGTATTTGGTTGATCATATTATTGAGGAAAGCTTTGCTGGGTTTTCTACCCCATGAGGGTTTCCCAGGGTAAAATCTATGTCTATCTTGTGATTGTGTTTCTTTCAATGATCTTGCTAGTTAAATTAGTATAAAATTAACAGGTCCGGCCCCATCAAGGTGGTCTAATAACCCATCACATATAAGTTACGACACTTACAATATAACTTGCCACACTTGCAAGTACACATGACGACACTTCCAATTAGAGGAATAATACATCTCCGTTGGGGATACAATAAAGTACAAATACAATATACAAGTGAATATCTTCTGAAGTTACAAATAAATCAAGAGAAGATCATCCAAAATGGTTGAACCAAAGTTTCTCCTAAAGGTATTCTAAACAAAAGAAAAAGTAGTCCAGAAAAATCCTACACAAACTAAGGCAGCAAGCAAACATATGTGATAGGAGTGGATTCAAAGTCTGGAACCTCACAAGATTATCAAGGCTTCGCAAATCGCTATATACTGCAGGGTCCAACAGTAAAACGTGACAAGGAGGATTGGGACCATACCCTTTCCTGAATACCTGATTACATAGACGGTACGTGCGTAGTAATCTCCCCGAGTGATGTTCTCAGTGTATTGCTCTGTCAAGACGACCAAATGGTTTGCTTAGTTGGTTTCAGGAATCCTAGTGGTGTCTCCCGATATACGCAAGGTACGTGGGAGATCAAATCCATAGTGGTGTTGTCTAATGCACAACTGTAAAGCACAAGACCTTCTGATATACTACTGAGTACGTGAAACACCTTTCGATATATGCCAAGTACGTGAAACACCTTTCGATATACACGAAGTACTTGGTGGGTACGTGAAAGAGCTTCGATATACCTGTTTGGTACGTGAAAGATATTCGATATACCGATTTGTACGTGGAAGACTACAATACCCCCAGGATACAGTGCTGGCAAGTAACGATGGCTGCCACATTTTACGACGCCAGAACACGTCTCTAACTTAACACACAAGTTACTAAAGATTTTACCCTAGTTCTACCGTTAATTTTATCTGGACAGTTAGGTGAAATCATGAGGTGAGTACATAAATGTAAGCATAATGGAAGCCCTAACTACATGCAAAAAATATACTTTTCTTTTGATGAACTCTATATATGGGAGGGAGAAATCTTTTCAAGTGATATTGCCAAAACAACAAAAATGCAACAAATCTCGATTCTTCCAAAAATTACTATGAAGTATTCTTTTCCTTTTTGAGCGAAACACAAAAAATAACAACACTATTAATCCAAATCAAAGTATATTTTTTCTTTTCCTTTATCTTTTCAAAACAAAAATGATGCTAAGTGATGAAAAGAGAGAAATTCTATGTAGAGTATGCAAACTTTTCAGTTTCACTATGATGGCCTAAAAGCAATAAAAACCAAAAATGCATGTAATTTCCCAAGCATGGAATCACTTTTGCAAAAACTTGATATCTACTTGAATTTTTCAAGAAAATAAGTAACTCATAATTCGTGAAAAACACAAATAATTAATTGTTCTTTCAACTTTTCCAAAAGATCTATAAACAACACATTCCAATGCATGAACAATTTTTCCAAATGAACTTGAAAAAAATGATGAAAATGAAGCACTTTTGATTTTTCAATGGATGCACCAAAATAACACTTTGATAACAACAATGCTTTTAGATGCAAATGAATAAAACGAAAAGACTACTTGCAACACTCTAAATACTCATAAAATCTCAAGAAAAATGACAAGCACTCCAATGAACTGAAAACACACAAAAACACTCAAAATCAATCAGTGGCAAGAAAAGACTTAAAAAATGCATGCAAATGAGGTCTGGAAGCTGATCCAATGAAGTGACCAGATCAGGTAAGGAGAGGAGGGAATGCAAGGGTGAGTGAATGTAGGTGGGGGAGACCAAGGTGTCCACCACTACCAAATCTCAGACATGTCCAATATGGGACCCAAAACCAATCCAAAATAAAACCAAACACTGCAAATGCAAATAAAAAAAAGGTATTTGATTGGATCTTGTAGCACAGAGGGATCTGCACACCAAATCAAAACTCAAATAAAAAATGGAGGGGGGATGCCCTTGTATCAAAATAAACAGATCAGCACAGTCTGTGTTCAAACACAGAGCGATCGTCGCAAGTCACCAGTGCAGGGTTTGCGACAATGTCGCAGAACACTAGTGGGAAAATTGCGACGACAGCTCAGAAGACAAAGAAGCAGAGTGTAAAAATGACCGATCGGCGCTCTGGTTCTATGTCCCAGGTGCGACGGGCGAGATCCAAACTCAAGGATCAACAAATCTCCAAGAAATGATCAATAAAATGGTCTAAAGATTGTGAATGCAAACTCATAGGAAGACAACAGACTCTTCAAAGTGAAGATCTGATGGTGAAAAAGGCTTAAGAGGAAAATGAGATGGCTTGCAAAAGAAATCAAATGAAAATGGCATTAAATTTGAAAACTAAAAACAATGTTCTTCCCCAGTATGGTCGCCAAATTTGTTATCGGACAATCTACTAAGAGCGGACTCAAGGCATGATCTCCCCATCTTAATGCAAGTCGAGAACAAATGAGGCAGAATATGAAATAAATTTCCTAGATCTAATTAGAGATCAAGTGAATAGATACCTTACCTTCCAGATCGCAGATCCTTTCTCCTTGACATTGTTCAAGGATTGATGGTCTTCAGATCTCAACTGCAAAACCTGTCAAGACATACAAAACAACACAAGTAGTAGAATGCATCTAAACAATAATAGATCTAAGTAAGCAGTTAAGCAAGCAAACTACACAAACATCATAAATGCAATAACATTTGGTGGAAAGAATTTATATTACTGTATAAAAATTAAAATTACATAGAAGGAAGTGATTACAACGAAAGCTTAACGTAGCAATCCTTATCCAACAAGCCAATGCCAAAGCCTCCAAAGGAAGTATGGATCTCCCAAGAGATGAATAGAGATATCCTAAGCTAACTTCACCAGCATGTAAGTGCTATAGAATTCCTCCCTTTGGAGTGAAGAGGATCCTCATATAAATAGGACTAAGAGGATAGGGTAGGTTGATATATGGTAGGAGAAAGTTAGGGGATCCTTCCAAGAGGCTAGGAAACCGAATGCCAGCTCCCCTATAGGCTAGGGATAGGGATCCACATCACTCAGCTTCAATAATGGGCTCGAAGATCCAATTAACCAGCATTGTCGCAAGCTGCATTAGGACAACCTGGGACGTCACAGTTTGCATTAGGATGACCTGCGCCGACCTCACAAAACTCAATAGAAGTAGGTCATGATCTCTTCCAAGTTAACAACTTAGTCAAAGGAACTTTAGGGATGTTTACACTGAGTCTCATGATGGTAAGAGGGATGTTTACATTTAGTCTCATGATGGTAAGATTTTAGGTGTAACAGATTGTCAAAATCCAACAATACAAAAAGTTAGAGTTCTCATTGATCTGGAGCCTTGATAAAAAAAATTAATAATATGGGTTGATTCAAAATTGACCAAAACCCTTACAAGCATTGTTCCACCATATTGAATTAACATTGGATCATGGTATAGCTCTACTCATGCTTGAAATTTCTATAGTATTCTTGCTAGATTTGTGAGTAGAAAGAGGGTTGTTTCATACAAGCTTAGATTGTTTACTCATAATTAAATTAGGAGTAAGTTTATTTGTTGACAACCTCAACTTATTTCCATTGAAATACCTCCCCAAAGCTAGTAGTATTTTTGTCATAAGTTATAGTTTTACTTGACTAATTGCAACTTTACCTGTAGGGGATTTGACCCATTTTTAAGGCTACCTAGATTGTTGAAATTTTGAAAAAATGATTAAATATCGAGAGAGAAATTTGTCTTGTTTCAGAAACAAAAGAAAATAAACTCACCAAAAAAGTTGAGTTTGTACACTTTTTTTCACCTAAAAAAAAACATGGTATTTGATATTCATAGAATGAATCAAAGATCACATTTCTAGTACATACCATATCAAGACCATTTGACCTTTTCCTTCATCAATCAAAACTTCAGTGACCAAATTCCATAAGCCAAATCAAAAACATGACAACCTCCAACAAAAATAGGACTCATATATGACTGCCACACACTCTACTATAGTAATCTACTAACATGAGTTTTAAAATCTCCACCATAAAACTTTGACTATAAAGTGCATTATTGCAGTCCTCCAAAATGACTTCAAAGGAAATGACATATACATATCTATAAGACAATAAACCTGACAAAATACTGACATTTCTAAAAGACAACTTTAATAAACCTAGTAGGAACCTAAAGAAAGTAATATGTTCTCTATAAATTCTTCATAAAAAAGGCATCCCTCACCTTTTCCAATGTCTTTTTTGGACATCCTATAGGCTTGAGCATTAAAATGCCTGTAGATATGAGTGGAAGACAAGAAATGGAAATTATGTTTCAATACTCTGATTATGTTCAACAAATTTTCAAACAGAGTCACTTGTAGATTGGTATTGTCAGTATCCCACTCCAGTATGATTTTTGAGTCTCCAGTAACCTATAGAGACAATATATGTTTTACCTGAGGAAAGTAAAGTGACCCCCAAAATGCCCATAGCTTCACTCTTGTATTAGTGCCCACTCCACAATTTGATCCACGGGAGAAAATAATGATCCTCGTTGACTTTTAGAACCATTCTTGCTCCATGTTGGTGTCCATTTTGTCACCATTTTTTATCATCAAATATACTCCGAGTGGCGTTATTTTTACCATTTTTTATATGATAAGTCATTATTTCCGCCATTCAGACCGTCAATTAGACCCAGGTATGATCATATTCACATATCACATGAATTTCGGTTCAATCTCATCATATTGTAATTTATTAATGTTTATATGGCATTTTTCAACTTGCTTGGCAACTAGATTTCGGCTTGCAGGTTATGGGCTTCAAACGGACCTCCATTCAGACGCGTTTTCACGTTGCAAACGTTTAGCCGCATCCAGCCCACCATTCAGCCCTTTGTTCAACCGCAAAATCGTCGGTTGGCATATTCCTGCACATTAAAGACAAAAACCGAAATATGGGTTCTGTTAGCAACGTAGTGGTTGTTGAAATATTGTAACTTCTAAGAATATTATATTTGTATCATATTATTCTGGAGATGGTACATTCCTCTGACGGGACTTTGTTATGTATCCAGAGATGTTTATTCCTCCGAGATATTGTGGTAACTAGGGTTATTAGATATCCCATGTGAGGTCGGCCCTGAGTTAGTTATTTAGGGGTTATTAGACTCTCTTAGGAGAGGTCGACCCCACTAGGGTAAAAAGTCAGTTAGGAGATGAGTATAAGTAGAGGAGGTGTGTTCCTCACTTATCTCATTCATTCACTCACTTGTGATTGGCGCATAGGAGAGAAAGAGGTCTGCATAGGAGAAGAAGGAGCTCTTGTTGAGGACTACACTTTGTATTGGGTTGAAGTAGCTATATTGAGGAAAGCTTTGTTGGGTTTTCTACCCCATGAGGGTTTCGCAGGGTAAATCTTTGTCTATCTTGTGATTGTGTTTCTTTCAGTGATCTTGCTTGTCAATTTAGGCTAAACTTAACATGGTATCAGAGCTAGACTGAATAGGACATCTTTCACAAGGTGAAAATACCTCTCTCTCCTCCTCCGGTGAAAATTAGGGTTTCTGTAAAAGTTGAATTTTTTGGATTCTGATTGTATGGCTGGATAGACCTTCTCAAAATCAAAGTTTTGAGCCCTAGATCGAGATTTTTGGTTTGGTAGAACTCTGGGAAAGTCAAACCCTATTTTGACAAAAAATGCAAAAAACCAGAACTAGATTTCTACAGCAGGTCCGAAATTCGCTGATCAAGTTTGGAGGCTGAAAAATTGAAGTTTCCAGAAAGTAAGCACACAAGTCACCTCGCCTCAGTCAAGCCAATCTCCTGGTAAGGTTAGTTTTTCATTTTTGAAATTTTCAATTTTTGGTGACCCCCTGGATAAGATGGCCCCAAGCACTAAGCTTGAAGACAAGCTAGAAGGTATAGAGAATTTTAGGGCATGGAAATATAGAATTGGTCTCATTCTTGAAGAGAATGATCTTGCCCAATATATCAAGGATGAGATTGCAGAACCTGAAGGAGATGAAGCCAAAGAGAAGTATAGGAAGGACTTAATTAGGGCAAAGAGAATTATTGTTGATTCTATTAAAGACCACTTGATTCCCCAAGTGGCATCCAAGAAGACCCCAAAGGAAATGTATGATGCCCTTTCCAAAATATATGAAGGAAAGAGCATCAATAGGAAGATGAACCTGAGAGCTCAATTGAAGAGCACCAAGATGAATAAAGGAGAATATATTCAAGACTATTTCTCAAGGGTTTTCCAGTTCAAGGAACAAGTAGATGCTATTGGAGATACCCTTGATGAAGATGAACTAGTCATGACTGCTCTCAATGGTCTCACTAGACCTTGGGAATCATTTATTCAAACTATGTGTGCTAGAAAAGAAAACATGAAGTTTGATGTGGTATGGAAGGATTGTATTCAAGAAGAAGCTAGGGTTGCCAATAGAGAATCCTTGCTCAAGGAAGATGATCAAACTTTGGCCACCCACACCAAGAGAAGAAGGAGTCAATCCAACTTCAAGAAGGATAATCACAAGGAGTCTCAACCTCCACAAATATTTCAAAAGAGGAGAGGAACAAATCAAAGGAGAGATTACTCCTCATTCCAATGTTACAATTGTCACAAAATAGGACACATTGCAAGGGAATGCCCTTTAAAGAAAAGGAAGAGATTTCATCATAGAAGACATCGAGCACACTTAGCAAAGTAGTAACAGGATTGCCAGATTTGAAAATTGAACATGAAGGCACCTGCAAAGGATGTGCAAAAGGTAAGAATATCAAGAACCCATTTCCAAAGAGTGAAACAAAGACTAAAATTAGCTTGGAATTGATACATTCAGATGTATGTGGACCAATGCCCACCACCTCCTTAAGTGGATATGAATACTATCTTACATTCATTGATGACTATTCAAGAAAGACTTGGATATACTTCCTAAAGGGAAAGGATGAAGTCTTTGGGAAATTCAAGGAGTTCAAAGCCTTGATAGAAAATCATTCAGAAAAGAAGATCAAGATACTCAGGACAGATAATGGTGGAGAATATACTTCAAAATATTTTGAAGCCTTTTTTAAAGAAGCTGGAATCAAGAGGGAACTAACTACTCCCTACAATCCTCAACAAAATGGTGTTGCAGAAAGAAAGAATAGAACCATTATGGAAGCAGTGAAAAAAATGATACATGATTAAGATCTTCCCATGTATCTATTGGCTGAAGTAGCCAGGACTGCAGTCTATGTGCAGAATAGACTATCTCATAGTGCCCTTGAATTCAAGACTCCAGAAGAAGTTTTCACAGGGAAGAATCCTGAAGTAATTAATCTAAAGATATTTGGGTGCCCTGTGTATATTCACATTCCAAAAGAAAAGAGAACTAAGTTGGACCCTTCAGGAAAGAAGGGAATATTTGTTAGGTATTGTGATGCATCCAAAGCATTCAAGATATACATCCCAGGATTCCATCATATGGAAATTAGTAGGGATGTAACATTTGATGAAGAAACAGCTCTCAAGAGATATAGGAAGCGCCAGTATGAAAAAGTATATGAAGAGGATACACCTCCCAGAATTACAGAAGCTACACCAGCCCCTGAAGTAGAGACACTTGAAGACCATGACATGTTAGAACCACAAGAACCACCCATCACAAACATATCAAGAAAGAGAAAGCCAGCATGGGCTAGAGATATTATACTAGGAGCATAAAAGTATGGAGCTCCTGAAGGCTCCACTAGAGTGAGAAAGAAACCAAATCTATTCTCCAACTATGTGGCTTTGATGTGTGATCTGGTAGATCAAGAACCTACTAGTTATGAAGAGGCAATTCATAAGAAAGAGTGGGTAGAGGCAATGACAGAGGTGTACCAGTCAATAATGAAGAATGATGTTTGGGATGTGGTTCCAAAACCAAAGGACAAGAGTGTGGTATCCTCCAAATGGATATATAATATAAAACATGCTCCAGATAGTAGCATTGAAAAGTATAAGGCTAGGTTTGTGGCCAAAGGATTCTCTTAGAAAGAGGGAATTGACTATGAAGAGACATTTGCACCAGTTGCAAGGTACACTTTCATTAGAACCATTATGGCACTTGCATCCATGATGAAGTGGAAATTACATCAGATGGATGTAAAGACAGCTTTCCTTAATGGTGTGATTGAGGAAGAAGTGTACATAGAACAACCACAAGGATTTTAGGTTGCAGATAGAAGAACCCATGTATGCAAACTGAAGAAGGATTTGTATGGGTTGAAGCAAGCTCCCAAAGCTTGGTATGGAAGAATTGGCAGTTTCTTGACAAGCTTGGGCTTTACCAAGAGTAAAGCTGATCCTAATATTTATCTCAAGGTTATGGATGATGAACCTGTTATATTGTTACTATATGTGGTTGATCTATTTCTGACTGGAAATGAGAAACAGATCATCGAGTGCAAGAAGAAGCTCTCTTTAGAGTTTGAGATTAAATATCTCGGATTGATGCATTACTTCCTAGGTCTAAAAGTATGGCAAGGACTAGAAGGAATCTTTGTCAATCAAGGAAAATATGCTCTGGAAATCTTGAAAAGATTTGATATGTTGGAATGTAAAGCCATGGCCACTCCCATGGATTCCAACTTGAAGCTGTTAGCTGATGACTCCTCGGAGTTAGTGGATGTGACTCTGTACAGACAGATTATTGGGTCATTAATGTATCTGACGAATATTAGGCCAGATATATGCTTTGCTGTGAACACCCTAAGTCAGTATCTAGTAGAACCTAGACGAGTTCACCTGATAGCTACAAAGAATGTGACGAGGTACCTAAAGGGTACGATAGATTTTGATCTATGTTATCGTGGAGATCATGACTTCAGATTGTATGGCTACACAGATGCTAATTGGGCAAAAAGTGTATCAGACAGGAAGAGTACATTGGGTGGATGTTATTGTCTGGGATCTACCATGATCTCGTGGTTTAGCAGGAAGCGGTCTAGTGTGGCTCTTAGCACAACTGAAGCGAAATATATAGCTGCTTGCTCTGCTAGTTGTGAAGTGGTATGGCTTCGGAAGTTGTTATCATGACTGTTTGACTTAGAGATGGACCCCATTGTGATCCTGTGTGACAACCAGAGTTGTATCAAGATGACAGAGAATCCAGTGTTCCATGATAATTCAAAGCACATAGAGATCTGATATTTCTATATACGAGATATGGTGCAGAAAGGAGCTATCAAGCTCGAGTATGTGGGCACTTACGAACAAGTTGTTGATATCTTGACCAAACCTCTGTCTTGAGTAAAGTTTGAATATTTCCAAGACAAGCTTGTTGTAGTTCAGAAGGACCCTCCTCGAAAGGGGGAGTGATATGGTCGAAGAAGATATTCTTGGATACTGGTATCGATGTGGATACCTGTATCAATGATGATATTTCCTATATCGAAGGTAAGGTCGATGATGAGGATACATGTATTGATGAGGATACTATATCGTTGATGTGGATATTGTATTGATGAGGATACTGTATCATTGGTGTGGATACTGTATTGATGAGGATACTGCATCGGTGATTTGATGAGGATACCTGTATTGATGTAGATACATGTATCGTTGTTGAGGTTACCTGTTTCGACGATGAGGTCGATGATGAGGCTGCCTGTTTTGACGATGAGGTCATTGTGTGGTCCCTAGTGGACATGATAGGACTGCATCGTCCCTGAACGCTTGGTTCACGTGATAGGACTGCATCGTCCCTGAATGCTTGGTTCAAAATGTATGTGATAGGACTGCATTGCGTGATAGGACTGCATCATCCCTGAACGCTTGGTTCAAAATGTAGGTGATAGGACTGCATCGTTCCTAAACGCTTGGTTCAAAATGTATGTGATAGGACTGCATCGTCCCTGAATGCTTGGTTCAAAATGTACGTGATAGGACTGCATCATCCCTGAACGCTTGGTTCAAAATGTACGTGATGGGGATTGCATCATCCTAGAAAAACTAGTTCAAAATGTACATGATGGGGATTGCATCATCCCGGAACCACTAGTTCAAAATGTGCGTGATGGGGATTGCATCATCCCTGAACCCTTGGTTCAAAATGTATGTGTTAGTATTTTATCATCCTTCGACTTATGTCCTAAAGTGAGAAGGATTGATCATCCTGTAAATTCGATCATGTGTGTTGCAGGGTATGCTGCTATGATCGAAAGATCTAGACAATGAGGTTGTTGATCAAGAGATCCACATGATGATTGTGTGATGATGATGATGATGATCGTGTGATGATGATGTTGATGATCGTGTGAAGACGATGCTGATGATCGTTTGATGATGATGTTGATGATCGTGAGATGACGATGTTGATGATCATGTGATAACGATGATCGTGATATTGTTGTAGCTGTTCGAGTGTTACAAAAGATGAAGACTCAATACTATAGATGTTGATGTTCCAGTATTGAATATCTTGAAGACGTTCCAGTGACTGGTTGAGTTACTGATGATATACGAAGAAAGCTTCCAATGATTTATAGATTTATCATATATTATGTAGTTGATGACTCCTTGCTCCCGCAAACGTTGTTATAATATTCTTCTCGTTAAGGGGGAGTGTTGAAATATTGTAACTTCTAATAATATTATATTTGTATCCTATTATTCCGGAGATGGTACATTCCTCCGACAGGACTTTGTTATGTATCCGGAGATGTTTATTCCTCCGAGAGATTCTGGTAACTAGGGTTATTAGATCTCCCATGTGAGGTCGGCCCTGAGTTAGTTATTTAGGGGTTATTAGACTCTCTTAGGATAGGTCGGCCCCACTAGGGTAAAAAGTCAGTTAGGAGATGAGTATAAGTAGAGGAGGTGTGTTCCTCACTTATCTCATTCCTTCACTCACTTGTGATTGGTGCATAGGAGAGAGAGAGGTCTGCATAGGAGAAGAAGGAGCTCTTGTTGAGGAATACACTTTGTATTTGGTTGATTATCTATATTGAGGAAAGCTTTGCTGGATTTTCTACCCCATGAGGGTTTCCCAGGGTAAATCTTTGTCTATCTTGTGATTATGTTTCTTTTAGTGACCTTGCTTGTGAATTTAGGCTAAACTTAATAGTGGTTGTGGTTGGTGAGCCCCTGTTCTAGAAGATTCACCCTCTCGCCTTCCTAGCTTGACAACACACCTCCTGCTCATGTCAACGCTCCAGAAACTCTGTCTTTCTATTCGCCAAGCTTGACAGCACGCACTCATGCCCACATCAATGTTCTGGAAGCCTCCATGCTCCCACACTCAGCCTGCCAGCACATGCTTTTTCCCACGATTAAAGGAAACTAACACGCAGTTGTTCGCATCAAGGAGAATCAACGCTGTGAAAGTAGGCAGGCAACCTCTGCGATGTTGGAAACTAGCACAAAGATACATATATAGACTGTAGCAGTAACTTTTCATAGACATTGTGTAATTTTTATCAGTTAATGGAAATTCCAGTTTCATAGTTGTTTTGATGTTGGTGATTAGTTCAATTAAGTTTCAATCTATGATTGTTGGGAAGGGCCCCTCAACAACCAGAGGTTTTACTGTATATATTTTGCATTTCTTTTCTGCAAATTTATAGTGTTCATTTCCAGTCTTTAATTTGTTTCTTGTACATGGAAGTTCTTTATTTCCTATCTTAGTGTTAGTTTAATTTGCAATTCAAAGTGACCGGTCATGCTTACATCTTCTTAGTTTGCTTTCAGTTTTTGTCATTTGCAGTTAGATCTGAGTCAACTAGTTAATGTTTTAGTAGTTCATAGTTAGAAGTAATTCTGGTAATGCTTTTCCTGTAGTTGTAGGTTAGTTTTATTTATATCTCACTTTTGTTTCATTATGCCATAGAAATAGTTCATTCCTTAGACAATGATTAGTATAGGTTACTTCTTGTTATCTTAGTGTCTAAACACTCTATTCATTGCTTCCTTGCACTGTAGGTTCATATGCATCAACCAACTGGCGTTAAGTTCATCCAATCTACTTCTTTCCTTAGTTTAAATCATTTTCTTCCATCCGGACTGTCATTCAGACCGTCTTTCAGACTGTCAGCCGGATCGTCATATGGACTTTAATACTTTCTGCATTGTTTTTATGCTTATTTAGAATCCAGTTTTCTTAGGTTTTCGAACTGTAATATTTCTTGCCTTTAATTAGCATTCTTAACTGTAATTAAGATCTTGTTCCACACTATATAGATTCTTAATTTAGTTTCATCATCATTCTTAGTTTTCATTCCGTTTTCCTTAACTTTTCTTTAGTTGCTTTACAGATTATGTTTCTTTTTCATTAATGCTTTACTGTTCTAGAGTTTATCAGTTCCATTCTTAGCTTCGTTATGTCATGTATCTTAAGATTGATTTAGGATTAGAATTAGTAATTTCATCCTTCAAGAAGTTATCTTAGTTTTGATAGTTTCTTTGTTCAAATATTGAATTTGCTTCTCTCATTCATACAATTAATGAAGATGTTCATGCAATAAGATCTGATCTAGAACTAAGTTATTTTTATTAAGTTTTCTACTTGCTTCTAGATTAGGTTCACTCTCATAATTAAATATCTTTATTAAGTTTTCTACTTGCTTCTTAATTTAATTTTATCAAGTTTCCTACTTGCTTCTAGATCAAATCCATCTTAAAGTAAATATCTTTATTAAGTTTTCTACTTGCTTATAAGTTACATTAGTTTCATGTCATTTATTTATGGGTAGAGAATAGACCATAATGTTTAAAGTTAATTGTAGTTCAATAATCTTTAGTTTGCATTTATTTGTAGAAGTTCAACTAGATTTACTTCCATTTTTTTTCCTTGTTACATTCGAAATTCATTACGATACATTCACCCCAGTTCCTTTCACATTTGATGTACAATAGCAGGGGGAATGGAATTAGGTAGTTTAGTGTAGTCTTGAAATATTACTTGAATGCATGAATAGTTGTTGAATTCACTAAGTAGTTTGTAGTTTTGATTTAAGTTAATATAGTTCTTTGTCTCGTAGTTAATTGTCAATTGATTTATTTCATAGATAGGTCTCTAAACTCATTCTCAGTTGTTTCTAATTTCTAGATTCTAGATTAGAGTTTTTAATCAGTAGTTTTCAAATTCATCAAAGTAGTTTTGTTTCTGATTAAGTCCTGCTTTCTAAAATAATATTATTTTTTTTATATTTTCCATTATTTAATCATAGAGTAGAGTAGTATGACTTAATACTATTTTGACCAATAGGTTTAGTTAGGTTCAATTAGCTGAGTAGTTGTATTCTTAAAAGTTTGAGTCGGTTTTTCATTTTGAAATATATTTCGATCTTTTATTTATTAAACATTACTAAGGTCTGTTGAGCCGATAACTTAGGTACCTTTTACCTTAGCATATACTTTGCCACAACTCTAAGATTACCAACCCTGGTCGATAATTAAATATTAGGTGGTTCTTTGAGATAGCTCACACACCCAACACTCCACACAAATTTGTTTTTTATGTTCCATTGAAGAACTCAATAGGGTACGCCTAAGAAAATATGGGAGCTTTAAGAGCCAACACAACAAATTCCTTTTCTTCTTTATGATATTCCTTAAAATAACCAACAATTTTAGAACTTATCTAAGATACATTTTTCTAAGTATTGTCCAAAATAGCAGTGCTCCTTTGTCGCCAGATCCCCCAAATTATGTACAAAGGTAAGTCATTAAAATGGTTTTTTCACCCATCTAACTAAACAATCATCTAAAGTATTTAGGTCCCAGCCAGTAGAAATTTTTAAAGGCTGAGTAATGTGTTTCCATGTTTGTTGAGCAAACCCACAATGTACGCACAAATGGTCAATCAATTTCTCTCCCAGATTGCATAAAGAGCATTGATTAGGAAACCTCTCTTAATCAAGTTGTCAAAAGTTAGAATTTTATTCTCTAACACTAACCAATAGAACAACTTTAGTTTTAAAGGAACACACAATTTCCACAAAGATCTGTACCACCATTTTTCATCTATATCAATGTCAGAGTAAGAAATAGCTTCATACGCCATTTTTGCATTTACTTATCAAAAGGATGTATCCCAATATAACCACATAATTTGATATTCCCAATCTGATAACCTCACCCCATAGTGGTTTAATCCCTAAATGCATTTGTTCCACTCTTATGCAAATTCACCAACAAGCCCCAAATCATAAGCTTGAATCCAATAATGTGTACCATTACACCTCGGATCTGTATTTTTCACATGAGACAAGTACCTAATACCAAAGATACTCAAATAGGTAAGGATGGATGGTCATAATTTATAAAACTCATCTCTATTGATGAAGGGATCTTCTCCAAGCTTCACATGATTCCCGTTACCGATCATCCAAGCCAACCATTGACTCAAATAGGGAAAAGAAGCTAAGATCCCTCTCCAAATATTAAAATTGGATGAAACAACCTTCCCTTCAAATCTAAGCCACTTAGAAACATGTAATTTTTTTATATATTTAGCCTTTAGAACAACACTCCAAAACCCCTCCCCAAGCAATCCTCTCCATAAAATATTCAAATTCAATGCATGTGTAAACCAAAACATATTTCTTAATCCCCACCCATCAAGTTTTTTCAAAAGTGAAATTGTATTCCACTTAACTAGATGCACCCCTTCTTTAACCTTGCTACTTGTCCACAGGAACCTAAATAGCCTTTGTCTAAATTTTTTAAGTATGAACTTAGGGATCTTGGCCAAGGATAGCCAATACACAGAGATATTCTATAGAACTAAATTTACTAATACCAAATGACCTCCCAAAGAGAACCATCTATAAACCGAATTTTCAATCCTCTTCTCATCTTTTTTAAGAAACCACATTCAATCATCCTTCAAGTAATTTATTAAGTTTCAAGAAGTACCCAAGATGCTTAAAACCATTATCAATATGTACCATATTATATGGAAGAAAAGAACGTACATGAGCCAGTTCTTCATCAATAGCACCATTGTACAAGAAACTAGATTTTTGTGAGCTAACTTCCATACAAAACGTTTTACAAAATACACTAATGATCTCATGAAAGGAACTCCATTCCTCCATAGAACCATTACCAAAAAGGAGAACATCATAAATAAAGACTAAGTGTGTAATATAATGTATTGAAGAAATTTTAACCCTAGATATTCTCTCATCTCTTTTGGCTTTCTTGATTAACCTGCTCAACCATTCAACAATGAGAATAAAAAGTAATGGAGATAGGGGAAAGCTTTGCCAAAGGCCCCTATAAATTTGTTACACCTCAAATTGCCACACCATGTGTAAGCGAGGGTCTGCATGTTTCACCACCATGGAAAACATAATGTTAATGCCTCCTAAAGGGTGTTTGGACCCTTCATCAACATATTGGTCCCATCGCTAATCTACTTGGAAGCAAATCCAATCATGAAGGAGTCGAAACCAAACCTAATCAACCCCTAAATTCACTTCCTAATGATATTTTCTGTGCCTTGACAGTTCATCAAGGAGTGACAATTTCACATTTTTGCACTTTGCTAAGTTATGGAGGCACAAAAATTACAACATTTTTGTATTTTGCTTAGTTATAGGGGAGAAAAATATTGTAGTTAAGGCTTATCCCTTTGATTTTGGATCTTGGATATCATGGAGATTTTCTTGGGATGAAGTACCCCTTCGAATACCATATCACATTCCCTCATTGGCATGGTGATCTTGGAAACACCAAACCTATGGTCCTGTAATTCTTAGAGAACACTCATGATAAGGCCATTATGATCCCATAAGTATTACAAGGGTGATGTTGGAGAGATTGGAAGTAGATGTCGTCACTTTGGATATCAAGGTATAGCATTGTAATCAACTTCTTTAGCTTTCTATTTAATAGGTAACTTGGCCTATTCTCCCAAATTGTGTATTTCATATTGGAATGTCTCAATTTGTTACTTGTTTAAGTGAATAGATTTATTCTAACATGCTAGTCTAGGAAAGTATATTGTCTCTCTTCCATCATCCACAGGTTCACCTACTTCGATCATCAAGCAAGGATCTACCTCAACAAGGAACAACGAGGACGATCTTCTTGGTTGAGGTAGGACATTTATCTTCATCCGCTTTTCTTTTATATGTTCTTGAATATGTGTGATAGATCTAAGATATATAGAAACCATGTTTTTGGTTTCTATCATGGATTAAGTATCTAGGGGCTTAGTTATGTCCATGAGGTTTTCATCTGATTCGTAGGAAGAAAATTCTATCACATAAATTGGCGACCATACTGTGGACTTTTACCTAGTTTCACCCTTGGATTGATTGTTTAGATAATTAGACCCTCTTCTAAGTATTTTTTCTCATCACCTTAGATCCTCTTTGATCATCATTAGGGACCATTTTAAACTCAGAACCTCATCTTTGCTCGTATCTAGGAAACAAATTTCATTTTTTAATTCTACAGGAGAATTTTTGCTCCCTCAAAATAGGTTACAGAGCAAAATTTCCATTTCTCTCTTTGATAGTGTCCTAGGGCATGAAAATTTACAAATTTTCGCTCCCCCAGAGTGTTCTAGGGGGCAAAAAATATCATATTTTCACTCAGTGTTGGTCCGCACAAGGGCGAAAATTCCTTGTTTTGGTCATTTTTGAGCTTGTTTTGAGGGGTTCCCTTGGGTTTTTTGGTTGCAAAATTTTGGTGTGCATCCATATGGTCCATTTGCGTATTTTTGATACCTTTTTGAAGAAATTTGAGTCTCATTTGCATCTTTTTCATCCACATTTTTTCTCTAGTCCTTCATTGGTAGCTTTAAGGAAATTTGGTCAGTTTTGAGTCCTCTAAGCCAATTTCCACTTCTGGGAGTCAAGTGTACCTTCCTAGTAGCTTTAGGATATATTAAAAATAAATTTAAACCTTCCAAACTTTGTTTGGGATAATTTGGGACATTCTTTCTTTGTTTGAAAAACTAGGTTCTACCTTGGAAACTTGAAACCCGTAGGGTTAACTTTGATCCCTTTCCTTGTTGTTTCAGTTTTCTGAGTTTCATTATTTTGTAAAATGGTCTTATTATCTTCTTAACTAAATTGGAACCTTCCATTCCCCTTTTTGTTAGATTTGGTACCCTTCTTCCTTGTTTGGAAGTTGGAGTTTCTACTTGGAAAATCGAAATCCCCTTGGGTAACTTGATCCCTTGTGTACATTTTCGATTTTTCTAAATTAGAGCCTCTTGATTAGTGATTGTGTGACCTTTATAGGAGTTATTTATATTCATCCAAATCATCTTTGTATTTTTCTGGACATTGTTGGCAATGTTTGGAATTTCGAAGCCTTTGTTTGGTCTCTTGAGTCAAACTAGTGCTTTGTTTGCTTGTTGCGTAGAATTGTCATTCTTTTCAAGTCCCAATAGCTTGCATTTGTTTTTAAAATTATTCTTGACATCTGATGGTGATTGGATTCAAGTTTTATAAATCTCTTTCGTTTTCTTTCAAAAAGTTTTGCTTGAGTTTGGTGTGGTGTGGCTTGGTTGAAAGGTTTTGAAAATCTTGGGCCATCCCTGTCTTTTTCAGTCTTTTTTCTTGGTTTGTACATCATTGTTTCCTTTACATTCTGAGCTATCTATTGATCATTGAAGTAGATTGATTCATGGTTTCCATTTTAGTTCAAAGAGAAGCTTCAGTTTTGTATTTCTTTTGCTAGATTCACAAGCTTGAAAACAAAAAATACTTTTCTTGCATTATTATGATCATTTGATATTTTGGGTCTTGCATTCATGAGAAGAGAAAAAAGGTTGTTTCAAATTTTGTGCATTTGAGTTAGACAAGACTATTCAGTGTTTCTCTTTGTATTGCATTTGATTGAAACTGTTTGTGGAATCCTTCTTTCCATAGCTTAGATGTGTCTTTTTTAGTGTAAAAAGATAGGAAACAAATTTTGAGATTTCTTGCGTTTGGTGTTGATAGAAATATCTCATTTTGTACTTTAATATAGTTTGGGGTGCACCATTTTTAAATTTTTGGCTTTTTCTATCATTTTTTGAAAAGGTTAAAATTGGATTTTCATAGAGTTGTGCATTTGGTAAGAAAAACTATCTCTCTCTCCTTCTTAATTAGGATTTCATCAAAAAGAAGACTTGCATCTCATATTTGCATGGTTTTGAGTAAGGTCCAAATTTCATCTGTCCACTTAACCACATAAGATAAAATCAAGCACTTGTTAAGTTAAAATCATGTATCAACTTGGTATTATAGGCTAGAGACATGTTACGGCGTCGTAAAACATAGGAGTTGTCATTATTAGCCTGTAGTGCATTCTGATGGCTTGTAGTTCTTCCACATATTAGTCTGTTTATACAAAGGTATTTCACATACTTAATGGTATATATAAAGGTTCTTTCACGTACTTGATGATATATAGGAAGGCTCCTGTCAAACGGTTGTGCATCATACAACACTACTATGGATTTGAGCTCCCAAGTACCTTGTGTATATCAGGAGACCCCTATAGAATCTTGGAACCATCTGAGTAAACCTTCTGGGAGTCTCGTTGTCGCAATGCACCGAGAATAGCACTCGGGGAGATTACTACACACGCACTATCAAGTAGTCGAGTTATACGAACAAGGGTATTGTCCCAATCCTCCTTGTTTAGTGCTCTGAAAAATTTGGCTGAGTATAACTGTTGGACCCTACAGTATATCGTGAGTGGTGACTGCTTGATACACCCATGAGGAACTGTCTTTTTATCCCACCTAACACACATGCATGATTGTTGGTTTAGATTGAGTAGAGCTTGTTGTCTGTATAGTTAAAAAATTTGAGAGAGGGAAGTATATTTATTACATAGCTATGGCTACAACTTCTGGGACTACCAACCAAGAGACCCCTTCTCAAGGGGAACCCTTTTTTTTCCTTCATTTGGAAATGTTGGTCCTCCCTTCATTGCCACTTTGAATTTTCCTAGACTAACTATAGGATTGTCAGTTATTGCTATTCAAGCTGGTGATCTCAGATGCACCCAATGTCTTTAATGTCATTTCCTCATCACAAGAACACCAACCTCGTGTGGATCCTTCACCTTATTCACCGGATGTGATTTATTCCCTTTCTCCATGTTCGCATGTTGAAAGTTGTGATAATAGTAACAGGTGGATAAGAAGGATAAGAAAAGGAATATTAAGAAGAAGAAAAACAAACAAGCTACCAAATCTCAACCAACTACTTCTCCCAGTGTTGGAAGTGTTTATCTACCCACAAAAAACAAATCGTAAGCCTAAGTTCCCTTGAAAGCTTTGCAGGGGTGATCACCTTCTTAAGGATTGTCCTAATCTTTCAAAAGTGTTAGAAGAGTGGTATAAAGCCTCCAAACAACCTGTATCGTCAGCCTCTAGACATCATATTGATGATACCCCATCGACCAGTGGCTCTATGGTTAAGGGCCAGAAAGGTAAAGTCAAGAATCCTTGTTTGTTATGTAAGAATATGCATCTTAATTACCTTTTTCCGCGCATGGATGAAGCTTCATAGTTATTGGAAGACATTATTGTATCCCAGCAACATCTTCCAACAGGATATCGCATGTTGTCTCTTCACCCCCCATTGGTTGATGAAGTCGTCGATCCATCTCCATCCTCAGTCGATGCCACTCCTTCCCCAGAGAGTGAAGAACTAGTACTTCATCCTACACTTCCATTGAAAAGTGAAGTTGAAGTGTTTGAGTCAATGTCATCTCCACTCAATCCCACTCTTTGATTGGAGAATGCTAATAGTGAAGTAGTCACCATGACACAATCTTCATCTCATCTGACTCTTCTAGTTGAGAGTGAACCGAAAACCACTGATGTTTTCCTAGTCAGCTCAGATTGTTCTAGACAAGGGGAAATCCTGTCTGTTTAAACAGGAACACCTCCAAGCACTAAGGTCATTTCCTTTTATTGGAATAGTCTAACAGAATCTCATCTTCCTTCGAGTGTTCCTTTAGAGATAGTTGTAGGATTTGTCGGTAAGGAAATATTCCATACTATAGTTAAGGAATGAGATTTTGTAAGTATTTTATCTTCAACTACTTGGAAAGCTATAGGTTCTCCTCAGCTTGTGTCAGTCACTAATTCGATATTGGGCTTTAATAGAACAGCTACTATACCTTTAGGGATCCTTCCTCAGTTACCTATTGCATTAGTAGGGGAAACTATCCACATTGATGTCATGGTAGTCCAAGGTCCCTTAGATTTTAATCTACTCCTTGGATGATATTATGTTTATGCAATGAAAGTTGTAGTGTCCTCACTCTTTCAAGTGTTGTATTTTCCCCATAACAGGAGGATCGTAACCATTGATCAACTTTCCTTCGTTAAACCTAATCATCGCATGAATGCTAGTCATCAGAATTCCCTGAATGTTCCACATGTTTTAGTGGTTACTTTATCTTAGATATTTGGGCATGTCTCAAACCTATGGACGTCATGTTGGAGGTATCCCTCTAGCTTCTTATGTTGGGGGGAACCCTACCAACCTCAGGACATCATGTTGGGTAGGAACCAGTTCCAAGCATATTTGTTTTATGTTTCAAGCTTGTGTAAAAATGAAAAAGATCCCCATAAGCGAGGTTCTATTCCTATTTCAATCTCATTAAAAAATGAAACAAGTGACCATGGGCAGAGTTCTATTTCCGTGTCAAGTTCATTAAAAAATGAAACGAATGACTACAAGCATAGTTCTTTTTTATTTCAAGCTTGTTAACAAATGAAATGGACTATTATGAGCATAGTTCTCGTTCTATGTCAAGATCGTTAAAAAATGAAATAGGTGTCCACGAGCAGAGGTCTATTCCTGTGTTAAGCTCGTTAAAACATTAAACAGATTACTACGAGTAGAGTTCTCTTTTTGTGTCAAGCTCATTAAAAATGAAACAGGTTCCCATGAGCAAAGTTATTTTCATGTGTCAAGTTCATTTAAAAATGAAACAACTCATTACTAGCATGGTTCCTTATCTGTGTCAAGCTCATTAAAAAAATGAAATATATTACTTTCCCATTGAGTCGATTCTTCCACCAATATTCGTACATAAACCTTCTTTGCATCTACCATGCCATTCGATCCTCCTTCGTCTCTAGTGAGCATGTTACTATTAGTAACTAGGAGTTTAATTATATGAAGAAACAAACTAGGAAAACGAAACAAAGCTTGGGAGGCATGTCTTCAACCTCTAGACATCATGTTGAATTCAAGTTGATAACCTTTCCACACAATGTTGGAACTAAGTCGCTTACTTCCAGCAATCATGCTGGGGGCATGTACTAACCTCTGGATGTCATTTTTGGGAATTATCCGCCAATGGGAATCTTTTCGAGCATACTTTCTTTTTGGTTTCGAGATCGCTAAACCATGAAAATCATCTCGAGCATAGTTCATTTTATGTTGCAAGCTCATTAAAAACTGAAGCAGATACCATGAGCATGCTTCCAACCTATCTTCGAGCTCGTTAAAAACAGTAAGATGGTGTTGAGATTACTTTTTCCACTTTTCTGTGCTTTGGTTAAAACATGAAAAAGATGTGTCGAGCTTACTTTTCACTTTTTCGTGCTCTGTTCAAAAACATGAAAAGTAGTTGGAGCTTACTTTTTCCTCTTTCGTGCTCTGGACTCAAACATGGAAAAGATTCTGAGTACACTTTTTCGCTCTCATAAAAGTGATTACGAAAAAGGAAACCCCCTGGGGTTTCCTTTAAGCTCTTTTCAGACTCCCTAAATGTGAAAAGATTGTCGAATGAACTTGTTTCCTTTCATGCTCGTAAAAGTATTTGAAAGGGCACCTATTCAGTTTTAGTTTACCCCTTTTTGGGGCTGGGTAGTATTAATTATGAAAAAAGGTATACTTTGGTCAACCATTGACTATAAAAGTTCTCTTTCGCATTATTTTACACTTTTTCGAGCTTAGGGGACTAACTTTACGAAAAATTCATTTTGGAGTCTTCTTTTGACCATTTCATACTCTCTAAATGTGAAACATCACCAAGTTTTCCTTCTTTAGACTCGTAAAATTAAAACATTGAAGGACCCTTATGGGATCGAACCCCTCCTTTCTCACTCCTTTCTCAGGTTTGTAAAACATGTGAGATTGGACTCATCTGAAAGATTAGCTATACCAAGCATCTGTTATCCTCCTAGATCTCTTTAAAAAACAAAGAGGTACTCATCAATCATGATGGGGGTTGGGGAGAAATAAGCTAAGTTTTTTATGCACAAATTTATGGCAACTTGTGTCGCCCTTGAACATGGAACCTGTTTGTGTCTTGTCATACAGTTGGGTAATATGCTTGTCTCTCAATCATGCCATTTACATGAGTCGTCTCGCTCCTTCAACTCATCTGAAGAATGCCTCAGTCATTGTCGCATTATGTCTTGGTATCTTCCTCGTCGAGTCAATGGTTTCAAGTCACTTAGTATCGTGCCAATAAAATGTTCTAGGGAAGTATTTACCTAAGTCAACCTCTATAATATTGTCAGCATCCTTGTGTTATTCCATACTTATCTGATTCATTTCTTCACATCACTTTACTATGTCGTTTTTGTGTCGATGATGTGGGATTCATCATCGCCCTTCTTCCACAATTTGTTTCCTATCGACATCAGTATATGATCCAAGAATTAAACTTAGAAACTAAATTTAGTGCCTTGGTATCTACATGCCTCAATGGTAGGTTACCTCACTTTCAACAGTAGGTTTTCATCATTGACCTCTAATCGAAAGATTCCATGAATGTTCAACTCCATCTAATCTATTCATGTTCATCGGAATGTACTAGTGATACCTTGGGGATCATTTTCATCATTGGTGATTTCCCTCGCACTTGTTAACAGTTTACATTATTGACTAGTAATCAAGTGGTGTCTACCATGTTCAGCTTCAACACCTTGTAATCACATGGTTAGATTCGTATCGATTCGGGATCGGGTAGAAGAACCTCGGGATTCTTAATATGTTTTTACCAAGGTTGCGATGGATATTTTTTTAGTAGGTTTCCACGTAGACATCATGTTGGTGACCTCATTAATTTACTGTCACACATATCCACTCTTGAATTGGTTGTGGCTGTGTTATTATCTTATCATGGATCTATGCTTGTATTCTAGTAGCAATAATTTGTCTTCAGTCATTGTTGGGTACGGATCCACAATGTATGTTAGTGTTCGTAGCCTAAGTTAGTACTATCATGGATCTACAATGAAATGGGCAGCATCCATGTTTTGAATTACTTTATTTCAAGCATGGGTATGCCCGCCTCGGGTTTTCTATACTTATTGTTGATATTTGCTTGCAGCTCTTCTCAAGTTCTCCTTCAAATATCCTTGCAAACTTGTTATTGGTAAAGTGTTTCGACCATCAGATTCCTTCTAACCTCACACTTTAGGGGGCACCTATTACACCTCAAATTGATACACCATGTGTAAGTGAAGGTCTGCATGTTTCACCACCATGGAAAACATAATGGTTATGTCTCCTAAAGGGTGTTAGGACCCTTCATCAACATATTGGTCCCTCCTTAATCTACTTGGAAGCAAATCCAATCATGAAGGAGTCGAAAGAAAACCTAATCAACCCCTAAATTCACCTCCTACTAATATTTTTGTGCCTTGATAGTTCATCAAGGAGCGACAATTTCATATATTTTTGCTTTGCTCATTTATGGAGGCGCGAAAATTACAACGTGTTCGCATTTTTCTTAGTTATAGGGGAGAAAAAAATTGTAGTTTAGGCTTATCCATTTGATTTTGGATATTGGATCTCATGGAGATTTTATTGGGATGAATTACCCCTTTGAATCCCATCTCAAATTCTCTCATTGTCATGGTTTAGATCCTTGGTCCACATCTCCCTCACTTAGATCCATCATCTTCTCTAAGTGGTTGGCCTATAAAATCCTATAAGAAGAGATCCATCCATGATCCTTGGGGGTGATCTTGGAAACACCAAACCTATGGTTCTGTAATTCTTGGAGAACACTCATGAGAAGGCCATTATGATCCCATAAGTATTGCAAGGGTGATGTTGGAGAGCTTGGAAGTATATGCCATCACTTTGGAGATCAAGGTATAGCATTGTAATCAGCTTCTTTAGCTTTCTATTTAATAGGTAACTTGGCCTATCCTCCCAGATTGTGTATTTCATATTCGAATGTCTCAATTTGTTACTTGTTTAAGTGAATAGATTTAGTCTAAGATGATAGTCTAGGAAAGTATATTTTATCTCTTCCTTTGTCCACAAGTTCACCTACTTGGATCATCAAGCAAGGAGCTACATCAACAAGGAGCAACGAGGGTGATCATCTTGGTTGAGGTAAGACATCTATCTTCATCCACTTTCATTTTATATGTGCTTGCATATGTTTGATAGATCTAGGAGATATACAAACCATTTGTTTGGTTTCTGTAATGGAATTAGTATCTAGGGGCTTAGTTATGTCTATGAGGTTTTCATCTTATCTGCAAGAAGAAAATTCTATCACAAAAATTGGTGACCATACTGGGGACTTTTCCCTAGTTTCACCCTTGGATTTCTTGTTTAGATCATTAAACCCTTTTATAAGTGTTGTTTATCATCACCTTATATCCTCTTTGATCACCATTGAGGACCATTTTAAACTCGAGACCTCATCTTTGCTCGTATCTAGGAAAAACATTTCATATTTTAATCCTACAGGAGAATTTTCGCTCCCTCGAAACAAGTTACAGAGTGAAATTTCCAAATTTTGTCTCCTTTGTAGTGTCCTAGGGTACGAAAATTTACAAATTTTCACTCCCCCCATAGTGTTCTAGGGGGGTGAAAAAATCATATTTCCACTCTGTGTTGGTTTGTACAGGGGCAAAAATTCCTTGTTTTGATCATTTTTTAGCTTGTTTTGAGGGGTTCCCTTGGGGTTTTTGCTTGCAAATTTTTGGTGTGCCTCCATATGGTCCATTGGATTCTTTTTGGTACCTTTTTTAATAAATTTGAGTCTATTTTGTGTCTTTTTTATCCACATTTTGTCTCTAGTCCTTCATTGGCAAGTTTAAGGCAATTTGGTTAGTTTTGAGTCCTCTAAGCCAATTTCCACTTATGGGAGTCAAATGTACATTCCCAGTAGATTTGGGATCTATGTGACATCCGTTTGAACCATTCCAAACCTTTTTTGGGAGAATTTGGGACCTTCTTTCTTTGTTTGGAAGACTAGGTTCTACCTTGGAAACTTGAAACCCCCTAGGGTTAACTTTGATCCCTTTCCTTGTCATTTATGTTTTCTGAGTTTCATTATTTTGTACAATGGTATTATTATATTCTTAACACTATTTTGGACCCTTACATACCCCTTTTCGGTAGATTTGGGACCCTTCTTCCTTGTTTGGAAGTTAGAGTTCATGCTTGGAAAATCGAAATCCCCTTGGGAAAACTTGATCCCTTGTGTACAGTTTCGATTTTTCTAAATTAGAGCCTCTTAATCAATGATTGTGTGACCTTTATAGGAATTATTTGGATTCAACCAAATGATCTTTGGCTTTGTTTGGAAATTCTTGGCATGGTTTGGAAATTCGAAGCCTTCGTTTGGTCTCTTGAGTCAAACTAGTGCTTTGTTTGCTTGTTGGGTATAAATGTCATTCCTTTCAAGTCCCAATAGCTTGAATTTGTTTTTAAAATTCTTCTATTAAACTAATTGTGATTGGATTCAATTTTTAGAGATATCTTTTGTTTTCTTTTGAAAATGTTTGCTTGAGTTTGGTGTGGTATGGCTTGGTTGAAAGGTTTTGAAAAGTTTGGGCCATCTTTGTCTTTTTCAGTCCTTTTTCTTGGGTTGTACATCATTGTTTCCTTTACATTCTGAGCTATCTATTGATCATTGGAGTAGATTGATTCATGTTTTCCATTTTAGTTCAAAGAGAAGCTTCATTTTTGTCTTGCTTTTGCTAGATTCACAAGCTTGAAAACAAAAAATACTTTTCTTGCATTATTATGATCATTTGATATTTTGGGTCTTGCATTCATGAGAAGAGAAAAAAGTTTGTTTCAAATTTGTGTGCATTTGAGTTAGACAATATTATTGAGTGTTTCTCTTTGTCTTGCATTTGATTGAAATTTTTTGTGGAATCCTTCTTTCCATAGCTTAGATGTGTCTTTTTCGAGTGTAAAAAGATAGGAAACAAATTTTGAGATTTCTTGCATTTGGTGTTGATAGAAATATCTTATTTTGTAGTTTAGGATAGTTTGGGGTTCATAATTTTTAAATTTTTGTCTTTTTTCTATCATTTTTTGAAAAAGTAAAATTGCATTTGCATAGGGTTGTGCATTTGGAAAGAAAGACTATCTCTCTTTCCTTCTTAATTAGGACTTCATCGAAAACAAGGCTTGCATCTCATGCTTGCATGGTTTCGAGTGAGGTCAAAATATCATCTATCCACTTAACCGCATAAGATAAAATCAAGCGCTTGTTAAGTTAAAATATTGTAGAAACTTGGTGTGGTAGGCTAGAGATGTGTTCTAGCGTCATAAAATGAAGGAGATGTCGTTATTATCCTACACTGCATTCTAGGGCTTGTAGTTATTCCACATACTAGTCGATATATAGAAAGGCCTTTCACGTATTTAACCATATATAGAAAGGTTATTTCACGCACTTGATGGTATATAGGAAGGATCATATCGAATGGTTGTGCATAAAACAACACTACTACGGATTTGAGCTCCCAAGTACCTTGTGTATAGCGGGATACCCCTATAGAATCCTCAAACCATCCAAGTAAACCTTCTGGTCATCTTGTTGTCGCAATACACCGAACAACACTCAGGGAGATTACTATGCATGTAATGTCAAGTAGTCGAGTTATACGGCCAAGGGTACGGTACCAATCCTCCTTGGTTAGTGCTCTAAAAAATTGGGCTGAGTATAATTGTTGGACCCTAGAGTATATCTTGAATTGTGACAGCTTGACACACCCGTGAGGATCCATCTTTTTATGCCGCCTGTCACACACGCTTGTTTGTTGCTTTAGATTGATTGGCACTTTTTGTTTGTATAGTTAAAAATTTTGAGAGACAGAGGTAGCTTTATTACATAGCTATGGCTACACCTTATGGGACTACCAACCAAGAGACCCCTTCTCAAGGGGCACCTTTTGTTTTTCCTTCATTTGGAAATGTTGGTCCTCCCTTCATTGCCACTTTGAATCTTCTTGGACTGACTATAGGATTGTCGGTATGGTTATTCAATCTGGTGATCCCAGATGCTCCCAATGTATTAAATGTCAATTCCCCATCGCAAGAACACCAACTTCATGCGGATCCTTCACCTTCTTCACCAGATGTGTCTTCTTCCCTTTCTCCCTCTTCGCCTATTTAAATTTATGATGACAATAATCAGGTGTATAAGAAGGAGAATAAAAGGAATATTAAGAAGAAGAAGAAAAAAACAAGCTACCAAATCTCAACCAACTACTTCTCCCAGTGATCGGAGTGTTCATCTACCAACAAAAACAACTCGTAAGCCTAAATTCCCTTGCAAGCTTTGCAGGGGTGATCAGCTTCTTAAGGATTGTCCTTGTCTTTCCAAAGTGTTATAAGAGTGGTCTAAAGCCTTGTTGGGTGTGTGAGCTATCTCAAAGAATCACCTAATATTTAATTATCGACCAGGGTTGGTAATCTTAGAGTTGTGGAAAACTATATGCTGAGGTAGAATGGTACCTAAGATTTTGGCTTGTCAGACCTTAGAAATTTTTAATAAAGAAAAGATAGAAAGATCTTTCAAAATGAAAAACCGAGTCAAACTTCAGAAAATACAATTACTGAACTAATTAAATCTAACTAAACCAATAGATCAGAATAGTATCGAGCTATACTACTCTACTCTATGAACAATAACTGAAAAAAAAAAGATAAAAACAATAATATTATTCTAGGAAGCAAGACTTAATCAGGAACAAAATTACTTTGATGAAACTGAAAACTATTGATTACAAACTCTAATCTAGAAATTAGAAACAACTAAGAATGAGTTTAGAGACCTATCTATGAAATGATTCAATTGACAATTAACTATAAAATAAAGAACTAGATTAACTTAAAACTACAAACTACTTAGTGAATTCAACAACTATTCATGCATTCAATTAATATTTCAAGACTACACTAAAATAGCTAATTCCATTCCCCCTGGTGTTGTACATCAAATGTGATAGGAACTGGGGTGAATGTATCGTAATGACTTTCGAATGTAACATGGAAACAAAACAGAAGCAAATCTAGTTTAACTTCTACAAATAAATGTAAACTAAAGATTATCCAACTACAATTAACTTTAAACATTATGGTCTATTTTCTATCCATACATAAATGACATGAAACTAATGAAACTTAGACGCAATTAGAAAACTTGATAAAGATATTTTAATTAGAAGCAAGTAGAAAATTTAATAAAGATATTTATTTCTGAACCAAACCCTATTTCATGAACATCTTCATTATCTGTGTGAATGGGGAACTGATCCTATGCTTAACGAAGAAACTATGAAAACTGAGATAACTTGGAGAATAGAATTATTAACTCTTATCAAAAATAAATCTTAAGAGCCTATAACAAACTATACTAAGAATGAAACTGATAGATTCTGGAACAGTAACTTATTGGCAAATCAAACATGAAAGACATTTAAAGCAAAGTTAAGGAAGATGGGATGGAAACTAAGAGTGATGACAAAACTCAATTAAAACTCTATACAGTATAAAACAAGATCTTAATTACGTCTATGACTGTTAATTAAAAGCAAGAAATATTACAATTAAAAAGCCCAAGAAACTGGATTCTAAATAATCATAAAAACAATGCAGAAAGTATTAAGGTCCGTATGACGATCCGGATGACTGTCCGAATGACAGTCCAGATGGAAGAAAACGATTTAAACTAAGGAAAGAAGAAGATTGAATTATCTTAACTACCAGCTGGCTGATGCATGTGATCCTACAATGCAAGGGAAGCAACAGATCGACTAATTAGAAGCTAAGGTAATAAGAAACCATATATACTAATCATTCTCTAAAGGAAATGAACTATTTCTATTACATGCTAAAACAAAACTGAAATGTAAGCAAACTAATCCTACAGCTACAGGAAAGAAACTATAGACCTAACTCTAACTATGAATTGAATTTGAACTACTAAAACGTTAACTAGTTGACTCTACCTAATTGCAAATAACAATGCTGAAAGCAAACTAAGAAGATTTAAGCATGACCGGTCACTTTGACTTGTAAATTAAACTAGCAAATTAAACTACGAGTAAGACATAAAATAAAGAACTGTCATGTACGGGAGACAGTTTACATACTGGAAATTAAAAAACAATTAACTTGTAGAAAGGAAATGCAAAATATATACAGTAAAACCTCCGGTTGATGAGGGGCCCTTCCTAGCAATCAAAGATTGAATCTTAACTCAAATCCGTCACCAACAACAAAACATCAACTGTTATGAAATTGGAACTTCCATAACCGATAAAAATTACACAGCGCTTATGCAAAAATTACTGATATCTTCTATATGTTCTATACGATGCTATCTAATCATCCATGTTTCTCCACACAAGGCTTCTATTTATAAGTTTACAATGGGAGAGAAGGTCGACCTAGTCAACCTCTCTAAAAATAGAAGTCTTTATGACTGTCAAACGGATGCCTGGTGATTTACAACGGCGCAGAGGTTGCCTGCCTGCTTTCACCGCGTCGATCCCCCTCGATGCAAACAGCTGCTTGTTAGTTTCCTTCAACCGTGGGCAGAAGCATGTGATGGGAGGACGAGCGTGGAATGATGGAGATGCTGGTACGTTGACATGGGCATGAGCGTGTGTTGGCGATCTGAGCGGACGGAGAAGCGAATCTTCTAGAGCGTTGACGTGAGGAAAATGTGTGTTGTCAATCTCGGCATGAAAAGAGGTGAATCTTCTAGAACAAGGGCTCACCAACCACAACCACCACATTGCTAACAGAAGCCATGTTTCCCTTTCTGTCTTTAATGGCCAGGAATATTCCAACCAACGATTTTGTGGGTCGAACGAAGGGCTGAATGGCAGGCTAGATGCGACTAAACGTTGGCAACATGAACACACGTCTGAATGGAGGTCTGTTTGAAGACCGCAGCCTATAGAACAAAAACTAAATGCCAAGCATGTCTAGAAATATGAGATGATTGTCAATAAACCATAAAAATGATAATAATTATTCACGATTCTTACGATGTTCAAATAAATGCACACTTGAGTTTGTTTAATGGTCTGAATGGAAAAGAGAATGACTTATCATGGAAAAAATGGTGAAAATGACGCCGCTCAAAGTATATTTCATGATAAAAAATGGTGACAAAATGGACACCAACATTCCCCGAAACCGAAGATATGCCAGGTCCCACTAAGCAAAACAGAGAGAAATTAGGAAGAAGGCCGAGCTGCGGTAGAAGCAGCCTTCGACTTGGATGAGGAGGATGTAGATTTGGCATGGAGCCTCTTGAATTGGTCCTTAAAGGCGTCATACCTTATCCGAAGATAAGTATGGGACGTTGTTTTTGCGTTAACCAAGCATTCAATGCTTTTTACTTGTGTGCGCAGTACCTTGTTTTCTTCATAAAGCTCAGAGATTGTTTCCACATAGTTTTGATTATGGTCTGTCAACCGTGTTATCCCTTGGGTCAACCTATCCACTTCCTGCTGAGTCAAAATGGGTTGTTTTATGCGATGTTCCAGGTCCTTTTGAGGACTCAACTCTCTTGAAGATGTTTAGATATCAACAGTATGTTCTTCAAGAACTCTGTCTTCATTGTGTGAGGGAGAACTTCCAGCAGCAGGGGCCTCGCACAATCAAGCAGATACATTGGCTAATGTGAGGAGGGGTGTTTCATGAGTATGGTCATCTGAAAGTGATGGTTGAACGGCAGTCTGGATGACGGACTGGTCACGATTTGTTTTCCTGGATTTAGTGGGTACTGATGAAAAAAGTGGGGGTTCCAAAGTGGGGTCACCAAGGGAAAGCTCCGGAGAGGGCGATGAATGGATAAGGTGCACATCGCCTGAGGGATCCTCATAAAACTGCACACACTTATTGTCTCCTTCTACTTGTGTAGAGGCTTGGGTAGTGTAATTTCCCTTGTTAGAAATTTTATTAAAATGGCAATTTTTCACTTTTTCCCCTAGTTAGGCCTTTGACTAGTTTTGAGCTCTAGGTCCCCAAATTGCTCCAATTGCTCCCAAATATTCTGAGAAGGTATATGGATGATGTTAGAACATAAATATGTGTTTCAGGGATGTTTTTGTACCTTTAAAATACTTATGCAAATCATCTTTCAATTATGGCCAATGTAGGGAACTTTACTAGTAATTTCCCTTTGACTAGTATTGGTCTCTAGGTCTCAAATTGACTCCAAATGCTTGGAAGGTGTGTGATGATATTAGAACTTGAATATGATGTTCAAGGATGAGATATGGATACCAAAATACCTCTTCAAATTCTCTTAATATTCTAGACCAAATATGTAATTTTACTAGTAATTTGGGGTTCAAATCCCCCTGGAGTAAGTACTGAACAATGGCTTCCCAAATGCCTCCAAGCCCACTTAAATTTCTTAATAGAGGTAGGGGATGTCTCAAGGATGTTATTAAGGTCCCAAATGCACCATTCATTATTTATTAAGTCTATTCCAAACCTCTCCCAAACAACAGCAAAAATCACTAGTTCGACCCTTGGGGAAATGGCACCAAATCTTCTCCAAATGTAAATAAACTGAGTAAAATGACTTCAAATTCTTGCGAAATGAACATGAAACTTTTATAATACATCAATAACATTCCATTAATCAATAAACCATCATTATTTTACTTATCCATTCTAATCCATCAACATTACATTGGTTAATAACAAGGTAGTGGAGAAATGGCACTGTTCTTTCCTTAAAAATGAGATTTACACATTTCTACTTGAAATTTCGACCTTTTTATAGGTCAAATATGCACTTCTCCATCTGTGATCACCTTTATCTATTTATCACACAAAAGGATAACTTGGATTGAAGAGCATGATTTCCCTCGATGATGTATGGACTTGACTTACCCCTTTGCAGCTGGAAAAACCCTATTTAAACCCACATTTTGACATGTGCGCTACCCTACAGGCATGATAGTAGCGCACATGCCCTACTCCATAGGCATAACAGTAGCGCAAACCTTCTAGTATGCCCTACTCTACTTCAACAAACTAGCACACACCTCAAAAATAACTGTAAACACTGGTTGTAAAGAACTGAAGTTGCATATTGAGCGCTACTCCACTGTGAAAAACTCGCGCACATCTTAAAATTTAATCAAAAATATATTAATTTGACTAATTGGGATTAGTTGAAGTTGGTTTTTCAACTTCCCCAACCTCCCAATTCAACCACCTCTCAATTTAAACTACCTACCTTGTCCCATAAATACAAGGAGGATTCATGAAAGGGGTTAATTATATTCACATTAACAAGAGGAGAAACTTGCATTAAGGGTTGTTATGCTGGAGTAATTCCAAATTTAGAGAGAAGAGCAGGAGCCCAGAATCCGGTTTCACAAGCACTCTAAATGATCAGGTATAATTGTATTGATTATTTGCTTTTGACAATAAAGGTTGAAACATCCTTCCCATCCCAATCAAATGTCTAATGGATTGCATATTTGTTTGGTTAAATGCTTGATTGTTCTTGATGTTTAAATTGTATTCCAATTTCATCATTGTTATATCAGTCAAGATACGCTGAGGAAGGTATCTTTTGTATTGCAGGTCTATCAAGCGGAAGATCAAGTGGAATATTGAGCGCAAGATCGAGCAAAAGCTAGGATCGAACGTCGTTAATAAAGTATGTATTCAAGAACCTTGATCTCTTTCCCATCATAGAAACCTATGTGATATGATTGATGTGTGTACCTGTCACCCCAGAAGTTGGTAGTGTCCCTTTCCTCGCTATAAGGTAGATATTCTGAACAACAAACCAGCGGCTCCACTAGGAGCCAGTTGTTTTTCTGCTCTACGAAACCTATTTTGTTTTCTTTTCATTACTTTTTGATATTTTTGATCCTATGAGAGGCCCTATAGGTCACTTTTACTTGCTTTCCCTTGCCTAACTCATCCCAGTTCACCTCTGCAAGGCCTGATTTTGACCTCCCCTGACATGTGTGCTATTCCTCTTCACATGCAGTAGCACATACCTGATCTTGTGCGTTGCTTTCCCTACTGTACAGTAGGGCACATCTCCCAGTATGCGCTAGTTTGTCTACTGCACAGTAGAGCACATTCCTGTAACTCTCTGTTTGATGTGGGGATTGGATTTCCACCTGTTTGGTTTGATTTCTAGCCTTGTTCTTGGCTTTCTTAACTGATCCTTGAGGTGTGTAATCCTTTGTTGAGTCTTGTTAGCCTCTCCTAAGTCCCTTACGTCATCTTTTGCTTGCTTGAGTACTTTTGAGGTTTCTTGCTTGTTTGTGACTCTTTTTGAAGACCGTGCTTTGTTCCTCGGTGGACATAGCTGCTCGTCCATACCCTACTTGTGTGTTGCAGGTATACAAACCTTTGCGTATAACATTTGTCATTTGTTGCAACACTAGTATGGTCTGTTGGTGTCTTGTCCTTTGATTTAGGGTTTGGACCAATTTTGGAGTCCTTAGGGTGTTTTCAAAAGCTTTTTGAGTCCCGACACTTCCTGATTTCCTTGTCAATTTAAGTTTCAAGTAAGTTAAAGTATCTTAGTTTGCTTCCTTTTGAGTCTTTGTGATAGTAAGGTCATCTTTAGTTCACTTTCCTACCTTCTACTTGGCTTAGTGCTTTTGTTTAGGGTTTGGTGCTTTGGAGCAACCTTGGAGGTTTGCTTTCCGGTTATAAGCGTCTTTTATCCCTGTTTTCTTTCCACTTTGTTTCCAAGTTCGAAGCCTTTTCCTTTGAAAAAACTTTGTAGGACAAGTCTTTGTCAAGTCATCGATTTGATTGTTGTGAGCTTTAGAGTTGTTTTTCCTTACTTGCATCTCTTTTGTAGGTCTTACTTACTTCCATTTCCGAGTTCCTTTTCTTTTATATATAAAAAAAAAGCAAAAAATGAGTTTTGGTAGTTTAGAGTAGTAAGGCTTATAATCATTTCAGAGTAGCGTAGTTTACTTTGTTTTGAATTTGAAAAGAAAATGCAAAAAGAGAACTTTGTTTAGGTTTGCTTAATCTTCATTTTGGAAAGAGCATAAACGAAAAAGAAAAAGAGTCCTTTGTTGCTTTGAAATTTATTTCTTTTGCACTTTACTTTTCTCAAACCATTCCACACAATGCACTACCCCGCTGAGTAAAAAGTAACCTTAAAAAGAACTTTAATAAAATCAATTAGAAATGATTTTCTTTCTAGGGATACACAAAACCAACTAGCTTAGGCTAGAGTTTCAAGCTTAAAACACCTTAAACTGCTCGAAGCTTGTTTCATTAGTCAAAAATCGTAGTGCGACTTTCATATAGGTAAACCCATCTATATCAAATATTCTTGGGAAACTCTACTTACACCAGATCCAAGCACGAGGCCATGGAAGATTGAAATTGTTGATTCCCTTCAACCATAAACCAGGGTTGATTCGCGTATGAGGGTCCTTTCAGACTTCGGGCTTTGCTACCCTGCCCACACGTTTTGACCAGGCTGACGACTGGCCCCCCAGGATATTTCGTATTGATGGTAGCCTTAGTATCATACCTCTAGGATTCTATACAAGTAGAGTGGGCTGTCATTCCCACTTCACCTCGGACAGGTGTGGAAGGTAACCCTCTGGCAGTAATCCCGAGGAAGCGGTTTGGTGATTCAAGCGCTTGCACCCAGTGGACCTCCGGAGGACGCCACAAAACTGATCATCGGTACTCTGTTAGTCTGTTCTGGGCCCTAATAATCCTAGACTTGCTTCCGAGAATATTTGCCATTGTTTGCCTAGAAGCGGTTTGGTGATTCAAGCGCTTGCACCCAGTGGACCTCCGGAGGACGCCACGAAACTGACCATCAGTACTCTGTTAATCTATTCTAGGCCCTAATCATCCTAGACTTGCTTCCGAGAATATTTTCCATTGTTTGCCTGGTCTGATTACTTAGGATTTTTTAGTGGTATGTTGTTTGCCCCCTAGTCTTAGTGGCCACTAGGCTTTTACTTAGTTTATTTTTATATAGTTGTGGAATACCAACAGCTTCGTAGGTCTCGAAGGTTGAAAAACCTTCCTCCACTCATCGTGGAGCCACCACTTCCACCACAACAATGGAGGAAAGACTCCAGTGGTTCTTTTGAACTTACTGGTGAAATAGAGGTTCCTGGTGAACCACAACCCAGAACCCCGGACCAACCAGTTCTTGATATTGTTGAGGTTGAGGATATCACTTCTAGTGAGTTCAACACTCCTTTCAACCCTCCTCTTACCAGATCTAACGGTTCGCTTTTGGAACCTGTAGGTTTCCAGCAACCCGAGTATAGTGCATATCTTTTCACACCTGGTTATATTATGTCTAACCCAAGAGATAAGTAGGGAGTTCCACAGACTCCCACAACCGCTATGAACACAAGGGTTACTAACCCTTCATTAAAAAACTCCGCTGCACCGAGTTCGTCACAGATTGCCTCTACTTCAACACTGTCCTTCAGTTTCAACGCTGGCACTTTAGGCATGCCAAGCTCAATAGCTTTGACATCTGCCTCTACCCCGACTTTTTGACCCAATAACGCAACGAACTTCACTCAACCTCCTATGAACCAACAGTCCTATAATATACCTAGTACTTGGATTTCCACACCAACTATGCCAGTCACAAGTACCATGACTGCGCCGTCCACTTCGACTACCCCTGGTTCAAACACCTTTACAGGCTACAATGTGAATCAGACTAATATGCATGTGGGTACTACCCCTTTTTCTTTGTTTTTTGGAGGAAGGGGTAACATGTTCAACCAACAGTACGACGGGGCTAATACCTAGCCACAGTGGACAAACACACAGGGTGCTAACCCACTTTAGTTTGGGTGGGGGAATTTCAACAATACTTTCACACAACAACATATGGCTGGGGGAAACCCCTACCAACAGATGGTTGGGGGAAACCCTACCAGCAAGTGACTGGGGACAACCCCTACCAGCAAATGGCTAGGGGAAACCCCTACCAACAAATGGTTGGAGGCAACACCAACCAGTAGTTTATGGGCCAAGCTATGGGAGGTTCCCCCTTCATGGCTCATGCTTATCAAATTCCATTTGCTCGACCGCGTTTACCATTTTCGGCAACCTTAAATTTGCCAGATATTTCCAAGCTGACCAACGATCCAGTGTACCATAATCTCGCATGGCCACCTGTTCCTACTAAGATTCCCTCGGACATTCTGAAATTCGAGGGTAAAACTGGTGAATATCCAAGTGACCATGTCACTACTTTCCATCTTTGGTGTTCTTTGAACTCGTTGAACGAAGATTCTGTTAGGTTGAGACTTTTTCAAAGAACCTTAACCAGTGCTGCAGCCAAATTGTACATTGAGTTACCTGCAGCCACCTTTTTTAATTTTCGGTATCTCGCGACGATTTTTCTGAACCACTTCTAGCTTCCTGTTCAGTACGATGCCGAGATAGATCTTTTGTCTACTTTTAGACAGAACAAGGCCACTCACCTTTCTAATCATATTCAGGAGTGGCGAAGATGGAAGAGGCTCATTAAAGCCAATATATCTCCAGAATTTCTTTTAGAGTGATATCTAAAATCACTCCTTCCTTATATTTCTAAGGAAGTAGCTACTTCTAGAGTGTCTTCAGAGGAAGAAGCCATCTTACGGACCCAACAACTAGACCTAGTTTATGCACAAACTGGGCTACTTTATGAGATTATACCAGATGCACCACGATTAAACACTGATCTTGGCAGACCTAAACCTGGAAAACATGCTGACGACATAGTGGGTTCAGTTGATTCTGCAGCCTTCGACGCATTGACCAAACAAGTTCATGCCTTATCCATCAAACAATCGACTGCAGAAGTGACTTCCGTCACAACCTCTCCTTCTACTTTTGAATTTGTAAACAAGGTTCAGATTAATCAAAAGGGCCCTTGACAGCCCAACAACAAAAAGAAGGGCAAGAAACGAGAGGGGAACCAACAAAATCCCAAGAACAAAGAAAATGCCGAGGAGGGTAACAAAGAAAAGAAAAAGGTTAAGTTCCCTTGCAAAATTTGCAAGCAGGATCACCTCACTCACCAATGCCCTCTAATCGAAGAAGCCCAGAAGCTACTTCAATAAAAGAAACCTGTCGTACTTAAAGATCCATTTCCTAAAGGGCAGGGTTCAGCTTCTAGCACCTCCAATGCTGGGGGCACTACTCATGCTTCAATTGATCAAACTTTCATTAATATGGTTAGCGCAGATGCACTTTTGCAAACGCGAGAAAGAAATTATACCCTGGATTTGCAGAACAAGGATAGAGATATTCCTGAATCTTCCACTCCTCTCCACATCCCAGTGGATTTGTTTCCCAAGATCCCGAAATGTGTCTTGAAACGGGCCTCGCACAATCCCAACGCATAGGCTACTGCCAACTACAATGTGGTTGAAGATCTAGCCGAGACCCCTTGTGCTATGTCCACCTTAGAAGTTTTGCAAAGTTGTCCATTACAACGAAATGCACTTCTGGCAGCGATTGGAAGTATGGAATCATCCAACATGACTGCACATTTTTATATGTCTGATATCAGGTACCGGTTGTCGTACCACATTGCTCTTCAGATAGAGGTAGTTCATGGTCCTATGACCATTGGACGGGCTATCATAAATGAAGGCACGTCAACATGTGTAATGTCTATTTATTGCTGGACAACTTTGGGCTCTTCCGAGTTAGCCCCCTCTAACACACTGCTTACTGCCTTCGATAGAAGGACTTTCTATCCACACGGAGTTCTGCCATCGTTTGACGTCTCACTTTCTGGTAATATAGTTGTTGTAGAGGTTGAAGTTCTAGATGCTCCACTTGACTACAATATGTTGTTAGGCAGGTGTTGGACATATGCCATTCAAGCTATAGCATCGACAGTTTTTCGAGTTGTAATGTTCCCCCATGAAGGAAAGATCATCACGGTCGATCAGCTTTCATTCTCTCGGCGAAACAACCAGACTTCATCGGAATCCACAGTTCCTTTAGTTGATCAATCCGTCCCAGCAAGCGAGAGTTTGGGAGTAGGACTCTATGGGTCATTAATGGGCACTTTTGACCTACCCTCTCCCTTTTTTTTCATGTGTGCTGATGAAGGTTCATCTAATGAAATTTTCACAGTTGGTCTCAGGACTGATCCATGGATCCTTCCTACTGTATCAGAACCACCAGTGCCTTTATCCATTGCAGAATTACCATACATGGAAGCACAGCATGCTGCAACGGAGCATAGCATGACTCCGCCAGTCTCTGTTGAGTCAGATATGGACTATGCTCCTGGATGGTCGGTGAAATCTATCCACTCTTTCGATTGTTTAGACACGGTGTTTCCCTCTAATGAAGCCATTTTGGAAGCCATGATGGGCCTGGACCATCCATGGGAACATATGCATCACAGGTCTTACCTGCTTCCAAATCTAGACAGGATAGAGAGAGGAGAGTTCTCTATGAGACCCGGTGGATTTGTTGATTTGTCCTCTATCCCTTCTACTTCAAGTGTTGTTTAGGCTAAAGGGAATATGGCTAATATATCGAGAACCATCCCGATTAACATTTCCACCAAACCCAGGGTCATGGAAAACATCTTTATTGGAGCAAACTGTTCTCCAGAAGAGATCGCTCTGTATACCAAACTTTTTAAATAATTCCGCGATATTTTTGCCTGGTCTTATGAGGAGATGCCAGGCATCGATCTAGCCATCGTTGAGCATGTCATCACAACATACCCTAACACAAAACCTATGAGACAGAAGCTCCGTCCAATGAATCCTCGAAAAGAAGACGCCATTAAGGCGGAGGTTGAAAAATTGCTTAAAGCCGGATTTATCTATCTGATCGACATGACAAAATGGGTTTCCAATCCTATTCCGGTTGATAAAAAGCAAGGTACCATTCGAGTCTGTACTGACTTCTGGGACTTGAATAAAGATTGTCCGAAAGATAACTATCCCACACCATTTATCAACCAGATCATAGATGCATGTGCAGGACATGAGATGTTTTCTTTCATGGATGGATTTTCGAGATATAATCATATCCAAATCAAACCCGAAGATCAACACAAAACAGCTTTTATTTTCCCGTGGGGAACCTTTGCCTATTGGAAGATGTCATTTGGCTTAAAGAATGCTGGAGCTACTTTCCAGCGAGCAATGAATTTTTCTTTTCATGACATCAAGCACATAGTTGAACCTTACTTGGATGACCTCCCGGCGCGATCTCGAAAGAGACGGGATCATCCAGCTCATTTAAGACTTGTGTTTGAACGGTGCAGACAATATAAGATTCGATTGAATCCTAATAAGTGTGTGTTATGCGTCGAATCGGGATGTTTATTGGGTTTTATTGTATCCAGTCGTGGCATAATGGTCGACCCGTTAAAAGTTGAGGCGATTGTGAATCTGCTTCCTCCTCGCACCTTGTGACAACTTCAAATCCTGCAAGGCATGTCTAACTTCTTGCGATGCTTTATCATAAACTATTCTAAAATTACAAAAGGTTTCATGAGACTACTTAAACAAGATACCTACTTCTTGTGGGATGAGGCTGCTCAAGCATCGGTTGAGGCTTTGAAAAAGGCACTACTTTCAGCCCCCTTGTTAAGACCGCCTGATTATGCAAAAGATTTCCTGTTATATCTGGCGGCGCCCATATACACAATTGACATAGTCCTAGTTCAGGAGGATGACATGCTCCAAGAGCATGTTGTTTATTATCTCCCGCGCGCATTGATAGATCCTAAGATTAAGTATTCACACGTTGAGAAGTTAGCACTAGTTGCGGTCTATGCGGTGTAGAGGCTTCGTCACTACATCCTTTTACGAACAACTATTGTGATAGAAGAGGTCAATCCTTTCCAATATGTTCTCACTCGACGTATCATCGGTGGGAAGTACAATAAATGGATTGTAATCTTACAAGAGTTCGATTTGATTTTTCAATCGGCCAAGTCGAAGAAATCACTAGTGTTGGCTGATTTAATCTCATAATTTCCGAGTGACTTAGTGCATATTGAGGAAGAGTCATCATTCCTGGATGAACATATCTTCCTTATTGCCTCCTCTGACCCATGGTATGGGGATATTTTAGTATATATCCAGACTTTGAGGTGTCCTACCACTTTTTCTAGAGATGAACGACGCAAACTGAAAAGTCATGCGAAAAACTATCTCATCATTTCTGATACTTTGTACAGACATGGGATAGACTCCATCTTACGATGTTGCTTGACTTTAGAAGAAGCAGAATCAATATTGAATGATGCTCATAGTGGAGCTTGTGGGGGTCATCTTTCTGGGTTGGAAACAGCTCAGAAAATACTGTGTGCTGGGTATTTTTGGCCTACAATATTTAAAGATTGTGTGGAAGTTGTGAAACGTTGTCGTCCATGTCAATTTTTCACCAAAAAAATGAGAGCACGTCCATCTCCTCTTCATCCTGTGATCACAGCAGGCCCTTCATGAAATGGGGGGTTGATTATATGACTTGCAATCCAATTTCGGCTGGAGGACATCATTATATCATCATTGTCATCGACTACTTCACCAAGTGGGCCAAGGCAATGCCTACTGTTAAGGCAGATGGAGAAACTGCTGCTTAATCTCGGCATACCCAAAGAGATCGTGACTGACCACGGTCGCCATTTTCAGAATAGCATGATAACCGATTTGTACACTATGTTAGGTTTTCAGCAAGAACATTCGTCTTCATATTATCCACAGGCGAATGGACAAGTCGAAGTGGTGAACAAGACTTTAAAGACAATTCTACAAAGATCCGTTAATGCCACTCAAAATAACTGGCACATCATGTTATATCCTGCTCTTTGGGCTTACCAAGCGAATGTAAAGACTGCTACCAGGTTCTCTCCCTTCCAACTTGTGCATGGTATAGAAGCAGTTGTTCCAATTGAATGAGAGATTCCTTTGTTGAAGTTACTTGTCCAAGTACTACTAGATACTTCAGCACTAGAAGAACGTTTGTTGCATTTAGAGCATCTAGATGAGCAGTGCCGTGATGCGCTCACAGCAAACGAAATCCATAAGAATTGAATCAAATGACAGTATGACAAGTCTGTCAGACCTAGGGTGTTTCTCGAGGGAGACCTTGTTCTACTTTGGGATCAGGACAAGGGACCTTTAGGACCTGGCAAGTTTAAGTCCATGTGGCTCGGTCCTTATATAATTTCTAAGGTACTGAAGAAAAGTGCTTATGAGCTAACAGACTACGAGGGTAATAAGCTGCCTGAGCCTAGAAATGGGCTCTACCTGAAGAAGTACTACGCTTAGGCATTTTTGCTTTTTCTTGTAACATAGTTGTATATTTTGTAGAGCTAGTTTTTGCTTGTGATTGTTAGTTGTCCTTATGTGTGTCTTCGCTTCATGTTTCATATGTCGACTGAACACTTCTTAGGATTTGCTGATTGCGCCAGTCGCCACACCCGACAGTTGGCTTCAGTAGCTTGGGTCATTTACTCACCGGCTGGCCAACTATTCTCTTCGATGGGGGTTTGTTTGGGTCCCACTACGAACAAAGTGGCTGAATACATTCTCCGAGATGCTCTTGTTCAAGGAATTTCACATTTGAAGGTAAGACTTGATTCGTAACTAGTTGTATTTCAGTTAACGAGTGTTTATCAGATTAGAGATCCTGTTTTGCTATGACAGTTTTTGCGAGTTAAATTATTGGAAAGATAGTTCGATTCCATCATATATCAACACATTCCAAGAAATTTGAATGCATTAGCTGATTCATTTGCAAATTATGTTTTAGATTGGCATTTGTATCATACATTTCCATAAATAGCATTTCACACATAAAATTAAACACACACACATGTAAATAACCGATACTATATATATATCCGATACTGTATCAAAAAACATAATATGAGTTTTGGATCATAAGTATATCACAGGTCATGTCATAAGATACAAAACTGGGCTCGATGGCCTCAAAAATATACATAAAATATCCTTCTCCTATGGAGAAGGATGGGCCTCATCGGCATCTACTGCCTCTCAGTAACATATGACCAACCTAGTTATTTTCCGCAGCAACCTAATCCATGTTGGGGGCACACCAACTACATCCTCCTGCATGTCAAGAGGCATCCGCTCAATGTGATATGGGGGAATGTCATGAGTCAACCAACTCATATTCCTCTCTATAGTCCCTAGCATAGCATCAGCTGCACCCACATCAGTTGGCCTTACGAAAACAGTAGGATGTCCCTTGGGACGGATCGGTCCAATATCTGCATATGACACTTTTTTAGCACTTCCAACTCATCATAAAAATCATATACTTGAAAATTTTGAAAAAATGAAATAAATTTTCAAAACATAAACATACCTATATCTCCCCAGGCACCACCTGGAGGAAGTACCAGCTCTGGATCATGATGGAAATCTAAACCAGCATACAAAAACTACTCAAATGTTGGCACCTATCTCTCCCACCATCCCCAGAAATCATCAGTATGATAGCAAAAGTGGCTTTCACCACCACCCTGGTGGAGAAAAATGTCACCCCAATGGCCCAATCTCGGCTCACGAGGAATGACTGGGGGCAAAGGCATTCCCAAACTAAGAGCAGGTACCCTCTCGAAGAAGAAGGTACAAAGGATGCTGCCATATCCAAAGTTCTTCATACTCCCGATCTTACAACCCGAGAGTTGAAGCTTCATGTTTGCTAAGAGACTGGTGCACCAATCGTATACATGACCTTGCAAGCATTTGATACTAATATGAATATAGTGCCTTGAGGCTAAGTGTTGTGTGGCACTTCCTCCCATTCAGTTCAACATACTTACAATAAGTTTCAAAGGGAGGTTGTCAATAGTAGAAATTAGGATTTGACTTCCTGATTTTCAGTCCCCGCCACACAGTATGCATTCACATATTCTTGCACCGACATGGCACCCACATTGCGAGAAGACCCTTTCAAGTTTACAGCATCTCCCCTCCTAGAGAGTCCTATAATGAAGTATATGTCATCAATGGAAAGGTCCAGGGTCTCTCCCTGGATATCAAACACATTGGCATCTGCATCCCAATACTGAACGAGTCTTCGAAGCAAGCGGTTAAGTGCCCTCATGTTCACGGTTCTATAAAATTTCAACAAGCCACACCTTCGGAGTGCATGGAGAGTTGTCGGGTCTTGCATAGCCACCATATCCATCTCTTCATGTTCCCTCTCTCTCCAAACAAGCACCATCTTGCCACAAGAAGATCAAATTTTTAGCCCTCGACACTTTTTAGCTCAAGAACAGTAGCTCCCAAACGTGACTGTCCTCCTTAAGGAGTAGCGCACACCTCCAGTATGCCCTACTTTCCCTCTTATACAGTAGCGCACACGCTTTTCACTAGTTGAACATGGCCCAAAAATGAAATTTAGGAATAACAATTGATAAATGAAGTATTAAAATGCAAGTTGGGAGGAAAATAACTTACTTGGTGGAAGAAAGAGGTCGAATGGTTCCCCGATTTTATCGCTACGAAGGATTGAAGATCAAGGGTTTGCTCCAAAAACTTGTTCTACAATTCCAAATGTCACATTTGAGTTTTCAAGTTGAAATTACATATATGAATTTGAATTTGATTTTTTACCACTTTTGTGAAAAGTCTAGAGTTTCAAATTTCATCAAAATGTTCTATTTAATCATTGAATACCTACAAATGTTGGTATGATGATTTTCAACCTATGTTTCTCAAATTTTCACTAGATTTTCGTAGCATCCATCTATTATGACTTAATTTCTTTATGATGGACCATTTTAAGTACTTTATGGTTAAAACTATATATCATTAAAGACTTTTTTTCATTAATACTAACATGTTTGTTTAGATCCTAGTCTTTGGCAGGTCATGAGTCTTGATCCTAGAAGATGTCATTTAAGTCATTTTAAGCTCTTTTTTGGACTATTGAAACCTAAAAAAGATTGTCGAGCAGACTTGTCCTCTTCAAGCTCGTTATAGGAATCGAAGGCCCATCCGCTTAAGTATAAGTTTAACCCTTTTCCGGACTTTTGCGGATTACTTACGAAAAAGGAATACTCTAGTCATACGTGGCTAGAAGAGTTCTTCTTCCTTTGTTTTATACTTTTTTGGGGGAGGATACTAACTTTAATGAAAAAGGACCTTTTGGAGCCTTCTTTAGGGTTTTTAGGCTCTCTAAATATGAAAATACCAAGCAAGCACTCACCTACTCGGGCTCAATGTGAAATCCACGAGAGGGTGAATAGAGGATTGTTTAAGTTTTCCCGACTCTATAAACAGGAAAACACCGACGAGCATTAACCTACTTGGGATCGATATTAAAATCCACAAGTAGGTGTATGGAGTTATTGTTTAAGTTTTTTAGACTCCTTAAAATTGAAAACACCGGCGAGCAAGAACAGATCTCGGCTCGATATTAAAATCCAGAGATCAGTACTATAGAGTAATCTTCTATCTCTTCTTCGAACTCTTTTCAAAAAATGAAGAAGGTCCTGAGTCTTCCTCCCATGGGCTCATTAAACTTCTCACATGGTTGGACTTATTGAGTTTTCATTCTTTCTTGGACTCATTAAAACAACAAGAAAGGTATTCTTTTATCTAAAAAGAATAAGGGATAAGAAGGATATATCACATCTTTAGTTTCAAAGGCAGTTCAGTCAGTCCTATCCTTGAACACAGCACCTATTTGAGTCTATCATTTCAGTTGGGTTTAGTTTTTTGACCTTAGGGTGAACCTGATCTCCGAGTTGTTTACTCCCCCGGTTGGTTATTCTTCCAACCATATGGAGGGTTTGCTAATGTCTCCTACATTACATACTTATATCATTTCCCCATTATGTTGAAAACTGCCTAAGTCACTTTGTGTCGTGCTCACTGTTCAAGGATATAGCCCATGTCGGACTTTCTGCAGTTTACCTTGACCTCATGTGTCAGCCATCCTACTATCAGTCTTGTTACATGTCTTACTCCACATCAACTCATACCAATTGATTGTTCCTCGTGTTAGATGATGGAGGATGCCTTAAGGCCTCCCTTCCAACGGACTTCTTCCCATCGACATCAACTCATTTTGCTCTGGGAGTGAAGTTTAGAGTTTCGGTTAGTACCTTGGAGATTGCAGTCACCAGTGGCAATTTTCCTTGCTGTTGAATCATGAGAATACATCAATGTCTCTTGTTCGACAGGTTCCTCAAGTGTTCGACTTCAAGTCCACTTATTCACACTTGTTGGATCATACTAGGTACCTTGGGCCCCATTATCATTGTCGGTGGAAGCCCTCGCGTTTGTTAACGGTATACATCAATGACCGGTAATCAAATGATACTCCCCATGTTCAACTTCAGCTCATTTATTCACATGGTTAGGGTTTGTACCTTGGATTTTTTTGGATGAAGACCTTGGGATGTTGATAGCATTACCTCATTATGTTATCCCCCAAGCTACGCAAGACTGAGCCTCACTCATTTTTTGGCTCTCCATGAAACATAGATCCAGTTTGTTGTTATGGTTATGATCTCTCACTTTGACATGGATCCACGCTTGTATTTTAGTGGCCATGCTATATATACATCTCCTAGTTATGTATCGGAGATCATGTTGTATCATGCTACACATCTATATGATTTCAATATTGTAATTGCTCGCTGACCTTGATCTTTGTTTCAGGTGTTTCTGTGACTTGGTTCTGCGGTTTCTTGCTCCTCCTCTAACTTGGAATTATAATGTATTTCAACCATCACTTCCCCTGACCTCACACATTAGGGGGCATCTATTATAGGTCAAATCTGCACTTCTCCATCCGTGATCACCTTTAGATGTTGATCACACAAAAGGATAACTTGGATTGAAGAGCATGATTGCCCTAGATGATGTATGGACTTGACTTACCCCTCTGCAGCTGGAAAAACACTGCTTAAACCCACATTTTGACATGTGCACTACCCTATAGGCATGATAGTAGCGCACATGCCCTGCTCCACAGGCATAAGAGTAGCGCAAACCTTCTAGTATGCCCTACTCTACTTCATCAAACTAGCACACACCTCAAAAATAGTTGTAAATGCTAGTTGTAAAGCACTGAAGTTGCATATTGAGCGCTACCGCACTGTGAAAAACTCGCGCACATCTTAAAATGTAATAAAAAATATATTAATTTGACGAATTGGGATTAGTTGAAGTTGGTTTTGCAACTTCCCCAACCTCCCAAGTCAACCACCTCTCGATCTAAACCGCCTACCTTGTCCCATAAATACAAGGAGGATTCATGAGAGGGGTTAGTTAGATTCACATTCACAAGAGGAGAAACTTGCATTAAGGGTTGTTATGCTAGAGAAATTCCAAAGTTAGAGATAAGAGTAGTGTTGTTGCAGCAACACCCCTCCCCAAAATTTTGTACATGTTGGGGCCCCTCCTGTATTTTTTGTAGAAAGTTTGCTTGAGAAGCCATCCCAGCCGTCCGCTCTGTTTTCAACATAAAATTTTGCTTCCCTGCTGAACAGCTTGCCGTCAATCCTTCCATGTTCTCCCCAGTGAGCCAAAAGGTAACTTAGTTTTTTGCCCAAACGTTTTGGAATAAGTCAGACTTTGTCCCGAAACGGCGGGAGTCAAACGTCCAACCTTTCCGAAAGGAGGACTTAGATTTTCTTTGTCAAAATCCGCGGGAGCCATTGGGCAAAACCACCCGAAACGGCGGAAGCTTTCGATCAAGTCTTCCGCGACCACGGAAAATTTTGCGTTGTTCTCCCGAAACGGCAAGGAATCCAACAAAACCACCCGAAACGGCGGAACAATTCAGCTCTGTCTCCCGAAACGGCGGAAGCCATCCGGATAAACTCGCCGAAATAACACCAAGGAATTCAGCATTTTCTTCCGAAGTAAAAGACTTAGAAAATTTTCAATCATTGCTTCTGCGGAACGGTCCCAGCTCCGAAACGACTTAGCTCCCGAAACGGCGGAGCCTTTCACTCAAACCTCCCGCAACCGCGGAAAAGTTCCGGCTTTCCTCCCGAAACGGCGGGACTCATTCGCCTTAGTCTCCCGAAAAGGACTTAGATTTCCTTCCGATTAGAAAATGCGGGAACAAAGGACTTAAAGAATTTTTTAGTTTCAACCTTCCGCTACGGCGGGGAAATTAAGTGAACCCCCACGAAACGGCGGGAGTTTTCGTTGAACCCTTCCGCAACGGCGGGAGCTTTCGTAAAATCCTTCCACAACGGCGGGGGAATTCAGGGAACCCTTCCGAAACCGCGGAAACCGCCGCGATATCTTCCCAAAAGAGACTAGGCGGAAACTTTTGATGAAACCTTTCCGAAACGGCGGAAGCCATCCCCATAAGTCCCGCGGGGAGAATTCACGATCGCCTTCCGAAACCATGAAAAGGACTTAGAGTTTTCTCAAGAAGCTGTCGCGGAGGCCTTCAGCTTTTGCTCCCGAAACGCGGAAGCCTTCGGGCTACCCTTCCGAAACAGCGGAGGCCAATCGCTTACCCCGTTCGGCAAAGGGACTCCGAAACGATCCCGGGTGAATTTGCGGAAAATATAAGTTTTGCTTCCGAAACGGCGGAAGCCATTCCCAATAGCTTTCCGAAACGAGCGGGAGCCTTCGCCGAACCTTCCCGAAAAGATCAACGAGACTTTGAAATTTTGGATCGCGGAAGCTTTCGCAAAAGTCTTCCGAAAATACCGGGAGCATTCGCTATATCGTCCCGAAAGGGCGGAAGCTTTGACGTTACCCGTCCGCTACGCGGCGGTCTCTCGCGGAAGGCTTCGAGCTTCCTTTCCGCAGTAAGCCCCGAAACGTCGGAAGCTTTCATTGAATCCTTCCGCAACGGCGGATACAATTCGTGAACTGGCCCCGCGAATGACGGTTGCACGAAAACCGAGGTGCTCTGACGTGACCGCTACGCGCGGCGAATTTAAACCCCGTTGTAAATACGCCACCTACCGAATTAAAAGCTCACACGTGCCCAGTCTATATAAAATGCGGTGAGGGGCTCGACCAATCCACCATTGTTTTGAATCGGCCAACGACGTGCGATACCGTGCAAACCGCTCCAGCTCACCTCGCGCATCCGTGCTCGCAGCCACCTCGCTCAAGCAATCCTCACGGTGCCAGGTAGGATCTTGACCTTGTTTTTCACTACTGAGTTGTCCTTTTGGGGAAAACGGTGATTTTAGTGGGGTTTTGACGGGCGAAACACCCGTCAAGGGCTATGTTTTGCCCGTCAGGAACAATGAACGGGGTTTTCATTATACATAATCGTCATAGGCCTTCCTGAAAAAAGTTATATTTTATGTTGGTAGGTGCGGGCGGTTAACCATGCCCTGTTTTGTTTTAAACCCCGGGCCGCGCCCCTCGTCGTGGGTTAAGTTATCGAAACCCTATGGGCTTTCCATGTCCCGGACCGTTAACTCGGACTTAGGACCCTGGGCCCTTTTCAATAAGCCCCAGCCCCTACACGCGAAGCCGAAACCCGTAAGCGTTTAAGCCACGAGAGCCAAAACTTGAAGCCGCAGCCGCCCTAGCTCTCCCCATCAGCATATCCCCGGCGCCATTACCTTCGCTCGGACTAAAATATCCCGTATTGACTCGGCGAGTGGCCGCGCGTGACGATAGCATTCAAAGCCCTCACCGAGTCAACCCGCGTCTTCCCCGCCATCGACCTCTCCAACCGCAGCCATAACGAAGTACATCCCCTTCCGCGAGGCGGAACCGGAAGCCAATTGCTCCCGCGAATCGCCTATCGGTCCAATAAAACCAATAGCTTCCGCAACATAGCTTATCCCATACTCGTCTTTTAAGAGCTTCAAATGTTTCAATGTGTGTCTTATGATTAAAATAATGTTTTGCTTCCTTAATATTTGCTTCATTGATTTATCTCATTAAAACGATGTTGCTCTCGGCTAAAACCATACAACCTGTTGCTCAAACTCATGATGAATTGTATATGGATGTTATCAGGGATAATTCAAGATGTCGAAACCCAGTAAGAAGAAGGCGAAGATGACAGAAAAGAAACCTGCTCCTCCTAAGATTGAAACCTCGCTCCAGGACACCAGGTGCACCACTGGTGTCCCTCCAGAAATCAGATGGGATGACATATACAGAATGATCAGGGACCAAGAGATCCCAGATATGTTGCTGGAAGAGGCACCGATCTATCAAAATATCAGAGCCTCAGGCATAACTAGAGCCGCTACCCGCCCTGAGCTATTCCCCTGTGCTGAAGTGATCGGGTGGATTCTCCAACATGCAGATGCTGATGGGAGAGTGATAAATGACAGCAGGAAAGTGGCTATTGCTTCGTTTCAACCCGCATATGTTGCGGCGGCCTACAGGTTTACCCGTGTCCAACAAGCTCTGACTGATGAATGGTTGGGCCAGATGGATAACGTCGAGATGGCCAAGAAGCTATTGAGGGGAGGGAAGCATTTGAGAAAGAAGGGAAATGACGAATATGACGTGCAGAATCTGAGGGCCCCTTACAGATTGATCGCTTTAATGCTATGCAGAATATTCGGCATGCCGGATGGCACAGTATACAAGATTCAGTGGGTCCCTATCATTCACTATGTGGCATTTCAGGGGACAGTGTTTGACTGGGCCACTATCTTGTCAGATAGTCTGGCCTCAATGATAAGTGCTGCTAAACCCGGGCTGGCCTCGAAGAAGGCTGAATTCTTCATGTCCTCATACCTGATAGATTGTATCTTGGCCAAGATAGAGTTCCCCGGATTGGGGTGTACATGGGATAGGGCCACAACCCCGGTCTACACTGCATTCAAGATGTTGTGGGCTCAGAATTACAAGCCCAGCTACAAACTCATCTGTGAGGGGTTCATCATGCCCCTATACGAGAAAATGTTCAAGGAAGAACCAAGTTGCCTGTCACAAAACGCTTTGGAAGTCCTTGAGGATTATGGGGACTTCTACTTTTCAGAACAAGGTACCTACTTGAGAATGTTCGGAGGGACTAAGCCCCCATACATATTGCCGCAGTATGCCACAGACTATGTGGTGCTCAAGGAAGCAGTAAGACAACTCTTCTTGGATGGGATTGGAGCATTCCTCCACAAGCTACACAAGGCTTCCTTCCCCCCCTACCTTTCTGCATAGGTGCTTACAAGTTTTCAGGGGTGGCCTCTGCCGATGAATTTGTTCAAGAGTTGAGGGCCTTCCATTTCGGTGAGGTCATCTTCCACAGGAACGACAGAAAGGGTGAAGTGGCCGAGCATTGCAAGGGGAACTATGCTAACTTCGAATACTCCCACTACCCCGATGCCGAGGAGGAAGCATTCAGAGGCATCAGCAACATGACTGAGCTAAGGATCTGTCGCCAAAGTACTGGAGCGAGCTCTAGCTCAACCAAAGCCCAGAAGACCATCCAGCAAAAGGAGAAAGAAGCCAAGGATGCCCGGGCTCAGGAAGAGCTCAGATTAAGAGAAGAGGCAAGGTTGCAAAAGGAAGCCGAGGAGGCAAGAAAGCTACAAGAGGCTGAGAATGAAATACTGCGGAAGGAGGCTGAAGAAGCCCAAAAGCAGAAAGAAGCAGAAATTGAGCAAGCTGAAGCAAGGAAGAAGGCGGAGGAAGAATTGAAGGCAAGAGAAGATACCCAGGTAGGTGGGTCCGGTGCGCAGGACATGGAGATAGACACCTCTCAGGCAGGTGGCTCTAGTACCCAAAAGGAAGGGACAGACCCCGCTCAGGAAGTCCGGACCCCACCTATGGAAGAAGACATAGACATCATAAACCGACCAATTGTACCGTACACTCCATCTGGGAAGCGTACGGTGTCCAAATGGAATGAGTTTGTCTATGACAAGAAAAGAAAAACAATGGTCCTCCAATCAGAAGAGAGGATTAAAAGTCCCTTCCATGATGACATAGTTACTCGCCGAGAGGTCGCTGTCATGCAAAACACAGACGCAGATCCCATCGCCATGGCATCCGCAGCTATAGCAACAGCACAGGCATCATTTGCCAATGTAGGGGTTATAGTCAAAGAAAATATATTGACAAAGAAGAGAGCACGTACCCTGCAGCAAAATGTGGCTAATGAGCAAGCCCAAAGAGACCTGATAGTAAATAAATACAATTGCTTGTACGCTGAGCACAAGGAGTTGGCAAACAAGTACAACTACCTGGAGGAGGAAAAGGACCAGCTATCACTCCAAATAATGATTGCAGAAGCAGAGAAGAGTGGAGCAGAAGAAAAGGCTTCCCAGCTAGAAACAGACAAGCAGGCATTAGCTGAGCGTTTAGAGCAAGCGGAAAGCAGAACCTTGGACATGTCCCCCTTCCACGAGCTGTCATGCAATATACTACAGCAAGTGCATGGCTCTCAAGAGCTAATCACTGATGAGGTATGCAAACTCAAGGCCATGACGGTTAGGCTAAAGGAGGTGAATGCGGAAGCCCACAGGCTCAAGGCTAAGAATACCCGTGTCAAAGCAAATGTCATAAGTCAGATGGCATGGAGGGAAGGGAAAGGAGGTTTCCCCCCGCATCTTCCTTTCAAGACCGTGGAAGATTTTAATGAAGATATAGCCTTGTTGGAGTTTGGCCGGAACTGTGCCAATAAGCTGATGGCCAGTGTGCAGAAGACCACAGATAGAATCAACAACCTGTACCAAAAGCTCAAAGGAGTCCATGATAACTGCTCATTAAGTTTCCCTCAGACCCTAGAAGACTTCCCGGGAAAGGAGCAGCGGTTATCTCAACTGAAAGAAGAGCTAGGTGTCCAGATGGAGTATGTGAAAAGCATTGATGTCCTTGCCATGGATGATCTCCAACATTACATCGGTTCATCAACACTTCACAACCATCTGCTGAAGGAAACATATCAAGTTGCTGAAGCAGAAGTACAAAGCATTAAAATAGAGCTCGGGAAGAATGTAACTTCTCAGAAAATCCTGTTTCCTGCTGAAGCAAACATAATCATAAGGGATACAGGTGTGTGGCATAGCTACATAGAATAGGAGGTCAGGAAAGCTGCAGCAGCAGCAGAAGCATCAGTAGATCCGGCAGCCCCTCTCCCAGCAGCCTCTTCCCCAGCAATGGCAGAAAGTCTGGCCAGTCCCATTCCCCCTTCCCAATTAGGAGCAGCATCAGCAGGGGATTCTAGGACCTCTTCCCAGGCAGCATCAGTGACCATCAACTTGGGCGACCCTTTGCCAGGAGAAGCTCACGCACAGGAATGAAGAAGCTGAATTCAGTGAGCCACTCTTTTCAGCCAGACACGTGCCCAGCAGGGAACGCTTTGAGTTTAGCAAATTTTCTGTTATATGTAAGGCGTAAGCCGTGGCACAGCTGTCCATATTTTTTGTCAAAATATTTTTGTAAATGAAGTGGCCATTTTGGTGATCGATTATATTAGAAATCCCTATAAATGACAGGAGGGGGATGCTAGGTGTCGGCCCAGAGGGCAAATTTTGTAACTATAAATAGGATCCTAGAAGAGATAAGAAAAGGACTTTTTGGCAGGGAATGAAAATTTTTGGGCAAATGATATGAGCTATCTTGTATCGGCTCTATAAATTGAATTTTTCTAATAGAAGCCACGGGAGATGAACGTTTTGCTTGGAATGTTGGGTTGCTTTATGTTGGACTATTCTAATGACTGCAATTCTGCAATGTGAGATCATTCTTGACTTCTGAATTATTTCTTTGTATTAATGATTTTGCTCTTATCTATGCATGCGTTCTCTCTATTTCATGGACAATGAATGCGTTCCATATTAAATCAGGAGCTATCTGCTGATACTTTTATCATTGCTGTAGATTTTTTCTTTTAGATCGAATGGCTAACTGTTCTTTCTTCTGGATAATTCGTATGGCTCATTGTTCAAGCTTTTAATTGCTCCTTGCAGGGATCTTTTAGTTTAATTCTAGTTTCGTTGTATCTAGATCTGTTTCTTTATTCTTGTTGTGTAGATTAAATAATTTTGATTTCTTCTGTTCATAAGCAGTAGATACGTTCTGTAAGTCTCATTTCAGATCTGTTTCTTTATCCTTTAACGTTCCTCTGTTTTCTGAGCAATAGATGCGTTCCATTTTGAATGGGAAGCTACCTTCTCAAGATCCTCATCTCGCTGTAGCTATGACCGTGAGAAATAATAGCTATCTGTTCGTTACTTATGATAATCTGCTACAGCTGATTGCTCTCCCCTTAAGCGTGTTCCCCTGCAGGGATAGATAGATGTGTTCCTGTTTCTAGATTTAGATCTGTTTCAGTTGCATTTAGACTAAGTATAATTTAGGCATGTGCATCTCATATAAAACACATAAAATCCAAAAGAAAGGTGGATCGGGCCATAACCGGTAGAATAGGATTTAAGTTCCAAAACCACGGTTGCCGGAACCGCTAACCGGACGGATTCCCTACACCAAACGGGAGATAGTCTAATTGGGACCGTCTCTCGGGGAGAATCCCTTTCTGATTGATGCTACGATATCCGAGGCATCAACAGTTTTTGGCGCTAGAAGGAGGGCCTGAAGTGCATGGCTGATAGAGGAAAATCTTCCACGGTCATAGATAACACTGAAAACCCGCTTGAAGAAAACTTTTCAAACAGCCCAGATCTTGGATTAACAAACCAAGAACACCTCATTTCTGACCCTGAGCCTCAGGAAGCTTTGTACGCTGTTCCTTTTGCAGAAATAGAGGACTTGAGAAGACATACTAGATCCTACGTTAGACAGCTAGGTGGTTTAAACGCTGTCAACTTCCTCCCTAAGAAAACTACACCCAGAAAGGAGCTGCAATACACCCGTGATTCGATCCTTGTTCAGAGTTTTGAAGAACTGATAAATCTGACGTTGGAAGAAATCTCCGGCACTCTTAACAAGACAGACCAAGAAAATCCCGAAGAAGGTACCACTCCCAAAAGTACTCCACAAGATTCACCCTGCAATTCTCCACCAGGGTCTCCACGTCCAAACCCAAACATGGATGTACCTGCCTGGAGAGCAAGGGGAGCGCTGAACCTAGCTGGACCATTCCATAATCTCCCTAAAAACCCAGAAAAGGTCTTGCCTAAGTACGATCCAGGGAAAGCCATCTCGGCGGAGGATCACCTCAAGAGTTTTTACCTAGCTCTGAACCTTTTAAATGTACAACATGAAGACGTAGTCTGCAGGTTGTTTCCGTACACATTCGAGCCTAAGGTATCATCTTGGTACTTTAGCCTTCAACCCAGCTCAATCTCTAGTTGGGATGATTTCGAAAAGTGTTTCCTTAAGAAGTATGGGAACCAAAAGACTGTCGCCACGCTTATGAAAGAACTCCTATCCATGAGAATGGAGAAGAAGGAAAAGGTTCAAGACTTTAATCAAAGATTCACAACGCTGTTAAATAACTTTAGTGAAACTAACAAACCCACAGAAGAATCCTTGATCGAATACTACACAACAGCTCTTGAAGGTCCAATCGCAATGTTTGTAAAACGATCCAAGAAAACGACCCTGATAGAGAATTTTGAGGAAGCTCGAAAGGTAGAGGAAGAGGCTGATAGCATTACTAAACATGCCTTAGATGTGGAAACAAAACCAGCAGCTAGCAAGAAACCTTTGCTCCTTACGAGAGGTAAGGAAGAGCCATCTACGGATATGGAAAATATAGTTAAAATGATGCAAAAATTATCTAACAAAATCGTAGATCTCGAGAAAGACAAGGCTGCTAGTACAGCTAGGAAACCTTTTAAGCCATTCTACAAAAGAAGGGAAGACGGGGAACAGTCTCATCCACCAGTGAACACTGCCCCTGTTTTAAATTTGAATGAGATTGGTATGGAAAATTTCTGCACCTTTCACCAAGAACCACACTCGGAGAAGAGCTGCCCACAATGGATCAATTCCATGAGCTTGGTCATGAACCAAATGTTAGATTCTCAGATCCCAGACCAGGATATTCCTCCAGAGGAGTCAGACCCTGAGTTAGAGGAACCAACCCCGGACACTACTATGGTATTGTGGGATTGGATACCTATGACTGAATTAGTAGAAGAAGATCACGTAGACAGCGCTCCCTCTACCATAAATATTGCTACTCGCAGCAAGGGCCCGATTGCGGATCCTATCCCAGCCACCTCTTCCCATAAGCCTAAGATTTCGAAGGATCCGCCTAGGAGGCATATACCAATCATCCCACCACAGCCCAAAGTAAACCAAACAGCAACCAAACAGCCAAGCGCTGACAACAAAGTTCAGCCGCCTAAAGAAACCATGAACAAAACAGATCAGTCCATTCGAATTGGGAATGAATCCGATATAGGGTATGATATTATCGAAGATATCAAGAAAGTTAAAGCAAACGTATCAATATTTGACATGTGTAGCCTGCCCCATCAACGAGACAAGCTACTGCATGTTTTACAACCAAAACCCAGCGCTACATTAACAGATTCTCAAGACAATCCTGAAATTAACGAGGCTAGCATCGGTGGGAAATCCAAATCCCAAACATTGCCATTTCTGCTGACATTCGAATTTTTTAATCACAATGTTCATAACTGTCTGGTAGACTCCGGAGCTTCCTCAAACGTTATGCCACTGTCAATTTGTAAGAAAATTAATGGGCAGCCCGTACCATCTCCAGCTCAAATCATACAATTAGACAGGACCGCTGTCAAGGTTATAGGGGAGATGAAAGATGTTCTAATTAGACTGTCAGCCGACCCTAGAGTCTGTCAATTTATTGACATAATGGTGGTCGATATCCCTGAAGCTTATGGGCTGATTTTGAGTAGGGATTGGTCTACCAAGCTGAGTGGCTACTTTGCTACCGATTGGTCCCATCTATGGCTGCCTTATCAGAACAGGCAGAATCAGATTAAAGTTCTTAGGGAACCCCATATGAAACAAAACGTAACCCAGCTAGAAGAAAAAAATGAGGCTGTAGCTTTCTCTTCCTCGGTCCTGGGAAATTACTTCTTAGAAATGGATCCGGGCAACTATCAAGCTGAAACTTTTTGCCATGAATCAGACAAACAGTCCGATCTCCTTCATTTCTCTCGGACTGATGAGGTTGATTGTAACATAGTCAATTTAGTTGCTAACATAGACCACAAAGAAACTAACTTAGTTGAATCTAAAGATACCTTTTGGACATTATACTTTGATGGCTCTAAAACTCTAGAAGGATCCGGAGCCGGTTGTGTTCTGATGGATCCAAAGAAGAACAAGTATTTTTTGTCTTGTAGATTAGAATTCGATTGTACTAACAATACCGCTGAATATGAAGCTTTGGTACATGGTTTAAAGAAGGCCATTGGCTTAAATGCTAAGTACCTGAAGGTTTTTGGTGACTCCGAGATAGTTGTCAGACAGGTAAGGGACACCATCCACTGTCTCTCACCGCACTTGAAAGGTTACCAGGCTGAGGTATGGGATTTAATCATGTATTTTGACGCTTTCAATATAAAATCAATTCCTAGATTGCAAAATTCTGCTGCTGATTTGTTAGCAACATCTGCCTCTAGATTAGTACCGTCAAATAATAAATGCTCTATTGAATTGATTTTCAGGCCTTCCATTCCCGATAACATCACGAACTTCAGAATATTCGATGATGATGAGCAAATTATCAGCTTCCTGACAAACGAAGGCAGTTTTCAAGGAGCTGCAATAGATGAGGAAGAACATGATGCTGATTTGATGAAGAAGGAAGAGGAGAAAGGAAATTTCATGCCAAAAGGGGTAAGGTCCCTCGAAATGCTTTTCGATCTTCAAAATAAATTCAAAAGACCAGCTAATACCAAAACTAACAGCTCATCAATGCAACATGAGTTAGTTAATTTGGGTACCGAGGCAGAACCAAAATTTGTCAACCTTGGCAAATGTTGTTCACCAGGAGAAAGAGAAAGGTTCATTAAGTTGTTTAAACAGTACAAGGATGTTTTTGCATGGACCTATGAAGATCTGAAAACATATGACGTCCGCATCATTCAGCATGTTATACCAATGAAAGCGGGTGTCAAGCCATTTCAGCAGCAGTTGAGGAGGATGCATCCCACTCTTGAACCGCTGATCCAAAAGGAATTAAAGAAGCTCCTGGACGCTAAGATAATCTTCAAAGTTCGGCATTCCGAATGGGTTGCAAACTTGGTTCCCGTGAGGAAGAAATCGGGAGAGATTAGGCTATGTGTAGACTTTAGAAATTTAAACAAAGCCTCAGATAAAGACGACTACCCCGTGCCTTCAATGGAGCAAATCCTACAAATGGTGTCTGGATCTGAACTGTTTTCTCTCCTCGATGGTTTCTCTGGCTATAATCAAGTGTTAGTGGCCGAGGAAGATCGTCTCAAGACTACCTTCAGGACTAAGTGGGGAACCTTCGCTTACAGGAGAATGCCATTTGGGCTGATAAATGCTGGAGCTACATTCCAAAGGGCGATGGATATTGCCTTCCGAGGATTGGGTGGGCAATGCGTTGTTGTTTACTTAGATGATGTGACAGTCTTTTCGAAGAAAAGGGAAGATCATGTTGTTCATCTGAGGCACATCTTTGACCATTGCCGGAAGTACGGTATTTCCTTGAATCCCAAGAAGAGCGTGTTTGCTGTCCCCGAAGGAAAGCTCTTGGGTCATGTCATCTCCAAAAGGGGAGTATCAATCGACCAAGAAAGAGTCCAAGCTATTAATAAAATCCCAATGCCTCACAACAAAAAATCTATGCAGTCTTTTATGGGCACCATCAATTTTGTCCGCAGATTTGTTCCGGATTTTGCACAAATCGTTAAGCCATTACAACAGATGGTTAAACAAAGCGCACAATTCAAGTGGACAGATTTGGAGAAGGACGCATTTAGAGATATCAAGGCAGCTGTAGCTAAAGCTCCTTCCTTAAGAAGTCCAGATTTTGATAAAGATTTCATCTTGTATACCTTCGCTTCGGATGACTCTCTCGCAGCTGTACTCACGCAAAAGGTGGAGTTGGGGGACGAATACCCAATTTCGTTTATGAGCACTGGTCTGCAAGGGGTTGAGCTGAATTACCCCGTAGTTGACAAGCATGCCTACGCAGTCTTCAAAGCAGTCAAGCAGTTTAGGCCATACATTTTGAAGAACAGAACTAAAGTCATAGTTCCCCATCCAGCTGTTAGATCCCTGTTCGTTCAAAAGGAATTGGGAGAGAGGAGAGGGAACTGGGTCACAGCTCTGCATGAGTATGATTTGGAATTTAAACCTGCTACAATCATCAAAGGACAAGGTATGTGCAAGTTACTGGCGGGAAACTCGACTGATGAAGAGCAACATTGGAAGAACGAAGCCGAGCTCAATTCGGTTGAGGTATGCCATATCTTCACAGCTCCCCAGTCATGGTATAGAGATCTAGTGCACTATTTACAGCAGGGATATCTACCCGAGCACTGGAATTCTAAACAAAGAAGGGCACTCCGTTTGAAATCAGCACCCTATCAGATCATTGATGGGATTCTCTTCAGAAAGAATTATGATGGAGTCCTTCTGAGGTGTTTGGAAAAGGAGGATGCGAACAAAGTTGTCAAAGAATTGCATGATGGCCCAGCAGGTGGCCATTATTCAGGAGAGACGACAGTGCACAAGATACTGAGAGCTGGATATTACTGGCCCACCCTGTTTCGAGATGCCCACACATACGCACGAAACTGTGATGTCTGTCAAAGAAGCGCTGGGAAGTTACCTAAGGCCGCAGGCCCATTGCAGCCGGTCATCATCTCCGAACCTTTTGAGCAATGGGGCATAGATGTTATCGGAGAAATAAATCCAAATTCTTCATTACAGCACCGATACATTCTGACAGCTACCGACTACTTCACCAGGTGGACGGAGGCCATCCCGCTGTGCAAGATCAATGAAGACGCAGTTATCAGCTTCTTGAAAGAGAACATCATAACCAGGTTTGGGGTTCCAATTTCCCTTGTTTTTGATAATGCTACTTATTTTTCATCTTTCAAGATAAATGAATTTGTTTATGAATGGGGAATTAAGTTGCATTATTCAGCCAATTACTACCCTCAGGGAAACGGATTAGCTGAATCCTCAAACAAGAATCTGATTCGAATCCTTAAGAAAACTGTGATAGAAAACCAGAGAAGTTGGCATGTGGCTCTCCCAAACGCCTTATGGGCAGATAGGGTAACCCCGAAGAATGCTTTAGGTGTCTCCCCTTTCACCCTTGTCTATGGCAAGGAAGCCATACTTCCCCCAAACATCTTGCTGCCATCCTTGCAATTGTCCCAAGCCTCTCAGGGTTCTGGTAGCCAAGCCTTACAATCCAGGATAAACACCCTGCTTCGACTAGAAGAAGCCCGACACAAAGCTAAAGACCGATTTCATCAACACCAGGACATAGTTAAGAGATGGTTCGACAAAAGGAAATCCGGCAAGAGGGACTTTGAAGTTGGGGATTTAGTCCTGAAATGGGACCATAATCACGAAGGCAAAGGAATGCATACGAAATTTCAACATCTATGGGTAGGCCCGTACCAAATTTCTGCAAAATTGGGCCCATCCACTTATAAATTGACAAATCTCGAGGGAGAGGAAGTAGCCCTTCCACTCAATGGCCTCGCCCTGAAACAATACTTCGCGTGAGTCTCCTTGGAACTTCCTGTACATAAATAAAGTTGTCTGTTCGCTTTCGCTTTTAGCTGTTTTATTTTTTCGGCCATGTTGTTTCCTGTTTTGTTATTTGAACTTTTCAATAGGTTTTTGTTTTCTGAAGCACCCTTTTTGTTGAGTCTCCCGCTGAAGGCAGCTCCCTCAAAGAAAACTCGCAACCCATGAGTCTGGAACCCTGCTCAGTAAACCCGGTCTGCTGTGCTCTCGCTGAAATATTCAAGAGGGGGGAAGCCTACCCTGCTAGTCACATTAACCCTGTTCAATAGCAGAGACCCATGGCCATCTTCACTACTATCATTGGGCTCCACCCACTCTCACACTTTAAAGGCATCTCAAGAAGGTTACCCAAGTTGGACCCATGGAAAGTGGCACCTCTCGAGGACATGGGGTATTGAGATGACTCCGTGCTGCTGATTTAAAAGCCAAAATGGCCTACATCCAAGAGTCTGTTTTCCAGGGATTCTCGCCTCAATTAAAGCATGGCTGAGACAAAAGCAAAAGAGACATGTAAAACCTAAAAGGCTGTCCAAAAGACTCAGCTCAAAATGGGCTCCTCTCCGTCCGTGAAGTTTGATAAAATCAAATCAATAAAATTCTAACTCACTCAAAAGGACACTATGGATTGAGGAGTCCAAATCAAAGATCTGTCCAAAAGAAAATATCCCTGGAAGGCTCAAACAGCTAAGCTGTCCAAAGTACAAGCATCCCAAAGGGTGCCAGCAGCATGGGAATGAGGAACAAGAACAATAATGTCCATGAGAAAGTGTTGTAAATCCTGTGGAGTCCGGCAGTAGTGACCATTTGAGGGATGACCCTCCTAAAATGAATCTCATATGCTGGCCCTCTGAGAGTGGTGAAGATGCCTCGGTCAAATCTCCCATTTCCCCAATGGCTAGCAGGAAAAGTGCTCCTTTCCCCGCATCAGTCTAAAATGCTCAGCTGAATAATGCACCCGAGACGGAGGTTTTAATGGGGTTCCGGACCATGTAGGGTATTTTTTCAGAGATCTGTGTTCGCCAGCAACTCGCCATTGTTGTTGCAGCAACACCCCTCCCCAAAATTTTGTACATGTTGGGGCCCCTCCTGTATTTTTTGTAGAAAGTTTGCTTGAGAAGCCATCCCAGCCGTCCGCTCTGTTTTCAACATAAAATTTTGCTTCCCTGCTGAACAGCTTGCCGTCAATCCTTCCATGTTCTCCCCAGTGAGCCAAAAGGTAACTTAGTTTTTTGCCCAAACGTTTTGGAATAAGTCAGACTTTGTCCCGAAACGGCGGGAGTCAAACGTCCAACCTTTCCGAAAGGAGGACTTAGATTTTCTTTGTCAAAATCCGCGGGAGCCATTGGGCAAAACCACCGGAAACGGCGGAAGCTTTCGATCAAGTCTTCTGCGACCACGGAAAAGTTCGCGTTGTTCTCCCGAAACGGCAAGGAATTCAACAAAACCACCCGAAACGGCGGAACAATTCAGCTCTGTCTCCCGAAACGGCGGAAGCCATCCAGATAAACTCGCCGAAATAACACCAAGGAATTCAGCATTTTCTTCCGAAGTAAAAGACTTAGAAAATTTTCAATCATTGCTTCTGCGGAACGGTCCCAGCTCCGAAACGACTTAGCTCCCGAAACGGCGGAGCCTTTCACTCAAACCTCCCGCAACCGCGGAAAAGTTCCGGATTTCCTCCCGAAACGGCGGGACTCATTCGCCTTAGTCTCCCGAAAAGGACTTAGATTTCCTTCCGATTAGAAAATGCGGGAACGAAGGACTTAAAGAATTTTTTAGTTTCAACCTTCCGCTACGGCGGGGAAATTAAGTGAACCCCCCCGAAACGGCGGGAGTTTTCGTTGAACCCTTCCGCAATGGCGGGAGCTTTCGTAAAATCCTTCCGCAACGGCGGGGGAATTCAGGGAACCCTTCCGAAACCGCGGAAACCGCCGCGATATCTTCCCAAAAGAGACTAGGCGGAAACTTTTGATGAAACCTTTCCGAAACGGCGGAAGCCATCCCCATAAGTCCCGCGGGGAGAATTCACGATCGCCTTCCGAAACCATGAAAAGGACTTAGAGTTTTCTCAAGAAGCTGTCGCGGAGGCCTTCAGCTTTTGCTCCCGAAACGCGGAAGCCTTCGGGCTACCCTTCCGAAACAGCGGAGGCCAATCGCTTACCCCGTTCGGCAAAGGGACTCCGAAACGATCCCGGGTGAATTTGCGGAAAATATAAGTTTTGCTTCCGAAACGGCGGAAGCCATTCCCAATAGCTTTCCGAAACGAGCGGGAGCCTTCGCCGAACCTTCCCGAAAAGATCAACGAGACTTTGAAATTTTGGATCGCGGAAGCTTTCGCAAAAGTCTTCCGAAAATACCGGGAGCATTCGCTATATCGTCCCGAAAGGGCGGAAGCTTTGATGTTACCCGTCCGCTACGCGGCGGTCTCTCGCGGAAGGCTTCGAGCTTCCTTTCCGCAGTAAGCCCCGAAACGTCGGAAGCTTTCATTGAATCCTTCCGCAACGGCGGATACAATTCGTGAACTGGCCCCGCGAATGACGGTTGCACGAAAACCGAGGTGCTCTGACGTGACCGCTACGCGCGGCGAATTTAAACCCCGTTGTAAATACGCCACCTACCGAATTAAAAGCTCACACGTGCCCAGTCTATATAAAATGCGGTGAGGGGCTCGACCAATCCACCATTGTTTTGAATCGGCCAACGACGTGCGATACCGTGCAAACCGCTCCAGCTCACCTCGCGCATCCGTGCTCGCAGCCACCTCGCTCAAGCAATCCTCACGGTGCCAGGTAGGATCTTGACCTTGTTTTTCACTACTGAGTTGTCCTTTTGGGGAAAACGGTGATTTTAGTGGGGTTTTGACGGGCGAAACACCCGTCAAGGGCTATGTTTTGCCCGTCAGGAACAATGAACGGGGTTTTCATTATACATAATCGTCATAGGCCTTCCTGAAAAAAGTTATATTTTATGTTGGTAGGTGCGGGCGGTTAACCATGCCCTGTTTTGTTTTAAACCCCGGGCCGCGCCCCTCGTCGTGGGTTAAGTTATCGAAACCCTATGGGCTTTCCATGTCCCGGACCGTTAACTCGGACTTAGGACCCTGAGCCCTTTTCAATAAGCCCCAGCCCCTACACGCGAAGCCGAAACCCGTAAGCGTTTAAGCCAAGAGAGCCAAAACTTGAAGCCGCAGCCGCCCTAGCTCTCCCCATCAGCATATCCCCGGCGCCGTTACCTTCGCTCGGACTAAAATATCCCGTATTGACTCGGCGAGTGGCCGCGCGTGACGATAGCATTCAAAGCCCTCACCGAGTCAACCCGCGTCTTCCCCGCCATCGACCTCTCCAACCGCAGCCATAACGAAGTACATCCCCTTCCGCGAGGCGGAACCGGAAGCCAATTGCTCCCGCGAATCGCCTATCGGTCCAATAAAACCAATACCTTCCGCAACATAGCTTATCCCATACTCGTCTTTTAAGAGATTCAAATGTTTCAATGTGTGTCTTATGATTAAAATAATGTTTTGCTTCCTTAATATTTGCTTCATTGATTTATCTCATTAAAACGATGTTGCTCTCGGCTAAAACCATACAACCTGTTGCTCAAACTCATGATGAATTGTATATGGATGTTATCAGGGATAATTCAAGATGCCGAAACCCAGTAAGAAGAAGGCGAAGATGACAGAAAAGAAACCTGCTCCTCCTAAGATTGAAACCTCGCTCCAGGACACCAGGTGCACCACTGGTGTCCCTCCAGAAATCAGATGGGATGACATATACAGAATGATCAGGGACCAAGAGATCCCAGATATGTTGCTGGAAGAGGCACCGATCTATCAAAATATCAGAGCCTCAGGCATAACTAGAGCCGCTACCCGCCCTGAGCTATTCCCCTGTGCTGAAGTGATCGGGTGGATTCTCCAACATGCAGATGCTGATGGGAGAGTGATAAATGACAGCAGGAAAGTGGCTATTGCTTCGTTTCAACCCGCATATGTTGCGGCGGCCTACAGGTTTCCCCGTGTCCAACAAGCTCTGACTGATGAATGGTTGGGCCAGATGGATAACGTCGAGATGGCCAAGAAGCTATTGAGGGGAGGGAAGCATTTGAGAAAGAAGGGAAATGACGAATATGACGTGCAGAATCTGAGGGCCCCTTACAGATTGATCGCTTTAATGCTATGCAGAATATTCGGCATGCCGGATGGCACAGTATACAAGATTCAGTGGGTCCCTATCATTCACTATGTGGCATTTCAGGGGACAGTGTTTGACTGGGCCACTATCTTGTCAGATAGTCTGGCCTCAATGATAAGTGCTGCTAAACCCGGGCTGGCCTCGAAGAAGGCTGAATTCTTCATGTCCTCATACCTGATAGATTGTATCTTGGCCAAGATAGAGTTCCCCGGATTGGGGTGTACATGGGATAGGGCCACAACCCCGGTCTACACTGCATTCAAGATGTTGTGGGCTCAGAATTACAAGCCCAGCTACAAACTCATCTGTGAGGGGTTCATCATGCCCCTATACGAGAAAATGTTCAAGGAAGAACCAAGTTGCCTGTCACAAAACGCTTTGGAAGTCCTTGAGGATTATGGGGACTTCTACTTTTCAGAACAAGGTACCTACTTGAGAATGTTCGGAGGGACTAAGCCCCCATACATATTGCCGCAGTATGCCACAGACTATGTGGTGCTCAAGGAAGCAGTAAGACAACTCTTCTTGGATGGGATTGGAGCATTCCTCCACAAGCTACACAAGGCCTCCTTTCCCCCCCTACCTTTCTTCATAGGTGCTTACAAGTTTTCAGGGGTGGCCTCTGCCGATGAATTTGTTCAAGAGTTGAGGGCCTTCCATTTCGGTGAGGTCATCTTCCACAGGAACGACAGAAAGGGTAAAGTGGCCGAGCATTGCAAGGGGAACTATGCTAACTTCGAATACTCCCACTACCCCGATGCCGAGGAGGAAGCATTCAGAGGCATCAGCAACATGACTGAGCTAAGGATCTGTCGCCAAAGTACTGGAGCGAGCTCTAGCTCAACCAAAGCCCAGAAGACCATCCAGCAAAAGGAGAAAGAAGCCAAGGATGCCCGGGCTCAGGAAGAGCTCAGATTAAGCGAAGAGGCAAGGTTGCAAAAGGAAGCCGAGGAGGCAAGAAAGCTACAAGAGGCTGAGAATGAAAGACTGCGGAAGGAGGATGAAGAAGCCCAAAAGCAGAAAGAAGCAGAAATTGAGCAAGCTGAAGCAAGGAAGAAGGCGGAGGAAGAATTGAAGGCAAGAGAAGATACCCAGGTAGGTGGGTCCAGTGCGCAGGACATGGAGACAGACACCTCTCAGGCAGGTGGCTCTAGTACCCAAAAGGAAGGGACAGACCCCGCTCAGGAAGTCCGGACCCCACCTATGGAAGAAGACATAGACATCATAAACCGACCAATTGTACCGTACACTCCATCTGGGAAGCGTACGGTGTCCAAATGGAATGATTTTGTCTATGACAAGAAAAGAAAAACAATGGTCCTCCAATCAGAAGAGAGGATTAAAAGTCCCTTCCATGATGACATAGTTACTCGCCGAGAGGTCGCTGTCATGCAAAACACAGACGCAGATCCCATCGCCATGGCATCCGCAGCTATAGCAACAGCACAGGCATCATTTGCCAATGTAGGGGTTATAGTCAAAGAAAATATATTGACAAAGAAGAGAGCACGTACCCTGCAGCAAAATGTGGCTAATGAGCAAGCCCAAAGAGACCTGATAGTAAATAAATACAATTGCTTGTACGCTGAGCACAAGGAGTTGGCAAACAAGTACAGCTACCTGGAGGAGGAAAAGGACCAGCTAGCACTCCAAATAATGATTGCAGAAGCAGAGAAGAGTGGAGCAGAAGAAAAGGCTTCCCAGCTAGAAACAGACAAGCAGGCATTAGCTGAGCGTTTAGAGCAAGCGGAAAGCAGAACCTTGGACATGTCCCCCTTCCAAGAGCTGTCATGCAATATACTACAGCAAGTGCATGGCTCTCAAGAGCTAATCACTGATGAGGTATGCAAACTCAAGGCCATGACGGTTAGGCTAAAGGAGGTGAATGCGGAATCCCACAGGCTCAAGGCTAAGAATACCCGTGTCAAAGCAAATGTCATAAGTCAGATGGCATGGAGGGAAGGGAAAGGAGGTTTCCCCCCGCATCTTCCTTTCAAGACCGTGGAAGATTTTAATGAAGATATAGCCTTGTTGGAGTTTGGCCGGAACTGTGCCAATAAGCTGATGGCCAGTGTGCAAAATACCACAGATAGAATCAACAACCTGTACCAAAAGCTCAAAGGAGTCCATGATAACTGCTCATTAAGTCTCCCTCAGACCCTAGAAGACTTCCCGGGAAAGGAGCAGCGGTTATCTCAACTGAAAGAAGAGCTAGGCGTCCAGATGGAGTATGTGAAAAGCATTGATGTCCTTGCCATGGATGATCTCCAACATTACATCGGTTCATCAACACTTCACAACCATCTGCTGAAGGAAACATATCAAGTTGCTGAAGCAGAAGTACAAAGCATTAAAATAGAGCTCGGGAAGAATGTAACTTCTCAGAAAATCCTGTTTCCTGCTGCAGCAAACATAATCATAAGGGATACAGGTGTGTGGCACAGCTACATAGAAGAGGAGGTCAGGAAAGCTGCAGCAGCAGCAGAAGCATCAGTAGATCCGGCAGCCCCTCTCCCAGCAGCCTCTTCCCCAGCAATGGCAGAAAGTCTGGCCAGTCCCATTCCCCCTTCCCAATTAGGAGCAGCATCAGCAGGGGATTCGAGGACCTCTTCCCAGGCAGCATCAGTGACCATCAACTTGGGCGACCCTTTGCCAGGAGAAGCTCACGCACAGGAATGAAGAAGCTGAATTCAGTGAGCCGCTCTTTTCAGCCACACACGTGCCCAGCAGGGAATGCTTTGAGTTTAGCAAATTTTCTGTTATATGTAAGGCGTAAGCCGTGGGATAGCTGTCCATATTTTTTGTCAAAATATTTTTGTAAATGAAGTGGCCATTTTGGTGATCGATTATATTAGAAATCCCTGTAAATGACAGGAGGGGGATGCTAGGTGTCGGCCCAGAGGGCAAATTTTGTAACTATAAATAGGAGCCTAGAAGAGATAAGAAAAGGACTTTTTGGCAGGGAATGAAAATTTTTGGGCAAATGATATGAGCTATCTTGTATCGGCTCTGTAAATTGAATTTTTCTAATAGAAGCCACGGGAGATGAACGTTTTGCTTGGAATGTTGGGTTGCTTTATGTTGGACTATTCTAATGACTGCAATTCTGCAATGTGAGATCATTCTTGACTTCTGAATTATTTCTTTGTATTAATGATTTTGCTCTTATCTATGCATGCGTTCTCTCTATTTCATGGACAATGAATGCGTTCCATATTAAATCAGGAGCTATCTGCTGATACTTTTATCATTGCTGTAGATTTTTTCTTTTAGATCGAATGGCTAACTGTTCTTTCTTCTGGATAATTCGTATGGCTCATTGTTCAAGCTTTTAATTGCTCCTTGCAGGGATCTTTTAGTTTAATTCTAGTTTCGTTGTATCTAGATCTGTTTCTTTATTCTTGTTGTGTAGATTAAATAATTTTGATTTCTTCTGTTCATAAGCAGTAGATACGTTCTGTAAGTCTCATTTCAGATCTGTTTCTTTATCCTTTAACGTTCCTCTGTTTTCTGAGCAATAGATGCGTTCCATTTTGAATGGGAAGCTACCTTCTCAAGATCCTCATCTCGCTGTAGCTATGACCGTGAGAAATAATAGCTATCTGTTCGTTACTTATGATAATCTGCTACAGCTGATTGCTCTCCCCTTAAGCGTGTTCCCCTGCAGGGATAGATAGATGTGTTCCTGTTTCTAGATTTAGATCTGTTTCAGTTGCATTTAGACTAAGTATAATTTAGGCATGTGCATCTCATATAAAACACATAAAATCCAAAAGAAAGGTGGATCGGGCCATAACCGGTAGAATAGGATTTAAGTTCCAAAACCACGGTTGCCGGAACCGCTAACCGGACGGATTCCCTACACCAAACGGGAGATAGTCTAATTGGGACCGTCTCTCGGGGAGAATCCCTTTCTGATTGATGCTACGATATCCGAGGCATCAACAAGTAGGAGCCCAAAATCCGGTTGCACAAGCACTCTGAATGATCAGGTATAATTGTACTGATTATTTGCTTTTGACAATAATGGTTGAAACATCCTTCCTGTCCCAATCAAATGTCTAATGGATTACATATTTGTTTGGTTAAATGCTTGATTATTCTTGATGTTTAAATTGTATTCCAATTTCATCATTGTTATATCAGTCAAGATACGCTGAGGAAGGTATCTTTTGTATTGCAGGTCTGTCAAGCAGAAGATCAAGTGGAATATTGAGTGCAAGATCGAGCAAAGCTAGGATCAAACGTCGTTAACAAGGTATGTCTTCAAGAACCTTGATCTCTTTCCCTTCATAGAAACCTATGTGATATGATTAATGTGTTTACCTGTCACCCCAAAAGTTGGTAGTGTCCCTTTCCTCGCTATAAGGTAGAAATCCTGAACAACAAACCTGAAACTTTCTGGAGATGAAGAACAGAGTATTTACTTCATATTACAAAATAAATGGGGCATTAGAATCTCCACCAAAGAGTACAATAGCTCACCAAAAACACCCTCCCTCAAGGATCAAGAATATGCCATCAAAACTAGAAATGGTTGAAGGAGTGAGATGCAATAGAAGAAACCATGAGCTTCCCTGTAGCTTACACCTGCAAATAAAGACTCCATTAAAGCTCCAAATGAAAGTTCTGAATGGCCTTTCCAATTACCAACTTGGATGGGAATCTTTCACCCTCGAAATTGGCTAAGGCAAGAAACTAGTCATCCGCTAGCTCTCCCTCTTCACAAATGCAATTGCAAATTCTACAAATGATCAAAATCTAGCTTAATTCTTTGTTATTAACATTTATAAACTTCTAATGTCCTCCATAGGTCGAATTCCTTCCAAGAGACTCATTCCAACTCAAGTTGGGAAGAGATTCGAAAGCACGCCACTTGTACAACAATTCATAGTCTCCCACTTCCACCAAATCACATGTGGAAGCATCTTAGCTTCCCTAAATCCCTTGAGAACCCTCCTAGAGGATATTTTTAGCCTTGACATGTCATATATGTCATATGTCAGCCTTCAGGTCTGATTTGTTTCATAGGTGTCATAGCATCTTCATCATTGTTGTCATAGAGCTAGGGAATTTAGCCCAAGTGTCCCACTAGCTCCAAATTGCCTCTTCCTCTTCCATGGGAGTTACTCTTCCTCTATATTTCAAACTTGGATGAGTCATGCCATGAATAATACCATTTTAAATCCCCCAATTATGTTACCATTCACCTTGAATTTGAATTGGTGAGAAAATGATGCCAAGTGTAGTGGGGAAATCTAGCCATATGTGGGTCCCACTTCCTCCATGTGTCTTCATGATCAAATGCCACTTTGATTTTCACTTGTATATATTTATTTGTCTCCTTTATTAAATATTTATGCCATTCTAATGTTCAAACATCATTTATTATCCCCCTTATTCCAAATCCCAAAGCTTCCACCCCAAACCTAGGAAACTAGTAATTTTCCTCCTTGGCAATTATTTGACCTTTAGCATCAATTTGACAAACTCTAATGAATATGGAAAATTTGCTTAGGCCATTGTGACCCAATTCCAAATTTGGGACATGACAGGTAGGCTCACTAATACCGGTTTGGAAATGATGGTGTTTTCGAGAAACAGAGGGTTTGACAGTAGGCTTCTCGATCAAATGAGGGTTTAGAATTTCAAAGACAAAATGATCCCGGGTTTGCCCTCTCTCTTCAAACTGGTGAATGATCAGGATTTTAATGAGACATTGATGGTACAAGCTACCAGAGGGATTAACAGTATTATTCCTAACCTGGCTTGACATTTTTTCTAAACTTTTCAGGAAATAGAATGGGAAATTAAGGGTCTGATTGTTAACAAAATGGTGCTAGCAATCTAAAATGGAAGGCTTTAAAAACAGTAAACTTACCCTCACAAGTGATCAGATGGATGATGACAATCAAGGGATCTAGGTATTCCGGCTTGACCCACTCCCGGTGGAATATTTTTTTTCCTACAATATGTTGGAAATTGGCCTTCAAAGCAAATTCGTGAGCCTTCCGTGGAAGGAATAGATGCTTGTGCCAACGGGCACTCTCCCTAGGAATCTTTATGGCCAATGTGATAGATTCTTCCATCACAGAGAAAGTGAGATGGCCAACTTTGGTCGTCTTTCCATCGAATCCCTTAGCGAAAAGCAGTGATATTTCATGGTCGTGGCCTTGGAGAAGGCGGAGAAACGGACCCCATCCGGCTCGAAGGAATACCTCACGGCACTCTTTGAACTCGGGGATGCGAAGTAAATCCTGGTAACTTCCAAGTTCATGATGGATCAACATAATTGAACAGAGGTCGAGGGATGTAGATAGGTATAGGGGATGCAAGAGATGTAGGAGACGCGGCTCAACAGAAAAGATGGAAAGCGAACAGAATGGAGCGAAATTCAGGCAATCGCCAGTTTAAATTGAAGTCTATTTGAATGGTTGAATGATCGTAGGAGAGCACTTATCATGCTTGAGAGATCACGCTTATCAAAGATCTTGATTCGAGTGCCAACATAGAAATGTGAGTTAGTGAATACATGTGGTTATGATATATTCAACCATGTCCAAAGTCGAACTTTGGACAGGTTGAATGTAATTCTTGAAATGAAATTATAGATATGGATTACACGTGAAAGATCATGATGACTCAATTAATATGATGGCAGATCATACAATAAGATAATTAAGACCATATGGTGGTCATGCAATGATTCTGAAGATCGCAATGATGCATAATCCATTCGTTAAATGGAGGCGAGATGGGTAAGGGAATGAGACCACGTGCGAAATTGACATTTGATTTATTCCTGACATAATTAGCCAATTAGATTTATCAATAATATTCAAATTTGGATACCTTGGCATATTTAATAAATCCATTATAAGCTATGGTTTCATTCGACACGCCATTAATATCATTGTTCGTTTGCCTCATTCGTCACCTCATTCGGATCAGCATTCGACCCGTCATTCAACCCTTCATATAGAATTTTGTCTGTACAAGATCTACTTGCTGATGTTGGCTGAAGCTGATTTTGCAGGGAATTTCTAAGGCTATTAGTGCACAAAATATGTTGTAAACTTTACTTTTCTGGAACTTTAAGTCACATCCTTCTTTTATTTGCCATTGATCAGAACAATATTCCTTCTGCTTTTTGTATTAACTTGAAAACACCTATCATTTTATCATAGATAAATAAACTTTTCATAAATATTCAGAAAGAAAAAAATAGTTTTAATCCTCCCCCAAACCAAAAATATGGCGTGTCCTCAAGCCATCAAAGAAAAATTGATTAATATTCAAATATTTTCAATTGAAAGTTTTACCGATAGCTTCTAAAATGCTGTGATAATTTTCGTAAGAAAAATAAAATATTAACTAATAAATGTAGATGATTCAGATATGTACATTCATCAAAAAGAATACAATAGTGCTTAAGAAGACCATATGAAGAATGATAGTATAATTAATGTGAAAAATGCCATAGGAAAACTAGCCATCCATGACTCATTTTAAAGATCTCTTGTCATCCAAAGAATATAGATAAGGTTCACTGTAGAGTTTGTGAGATTTCTATAGTTATGGGTCCCATTTCTAGGATAATCATATCCTAGGTATTGTTTGAATTAGATGACAGCGTCCAAGTCCATCTTACAACCATTCTCTAATGACAGTATAAATAATTGACCTAAACATGTGTTTGTATACTCTGGTTTTTTTTTCTATATGAGCCATGTGCATAGTGATGCATTAACCAAACCTCTTTTACCCGATATTGACCCACTACCAGCTAGCCTGTTCAGTACCCCGGCGGGTTTATCTTGGTACCATGTGTTAATTTTTAGCATTAATTCAATATACTCTAGGATCTTTACTGAGAGAATAACATGTACAGCATATCAATCATATCAATCACAACAAGCAAGCATAAGCAATCACATGAGACAATAGACACATAGAGTTTCCATGGGGAAAACCATAAAGGTGAAAAACCCCACAACTTCCTCAGAGATAGAAAGAGCAATGATGCAACCCAATTACAAGAGATAGTCCTCCTAGCAGCCACTCCTCCTTCCTCACTTGTGCGCCACTTTCGGGTGAGTGTAGAAGTGAATAATGAAGTGATCAAATAGAGTGCCTCCCGCACTCTAGTTATACATGGCCTAACCTGCCTAATAAACTAGCAGGGCCAACTTCTCTAACTCAGTCTAATAACCCATGGTAATACTAATCAGGGCCGACCCCACACTTGGTGGTCTAATAACCCATCACATGCAAGTTGCGACACTTTTCAATACAAATGACGACACTTCCGTATAGAGGAATAATACCATCTCTATAGGAGTACAATATACATAGGTGAAATACATTCCAAAGTTACAATTACATCAACACCATGCAAGCATAGCCCCGCTGCCAACGAGCCTATTCAGTACCCTGACGGGTTGACTTGCATTTACCGAACTTCCTTGTTTAAGATTTTACTTAGCATGGACCCGCTACCAGCGAGCCTGTTCAGTACCCTGGAGGGTTTTCCTCGTATAGTGATACATATATATTTTTTTGGAAGGAAGCTAGTTGGCACTAGAGTGTGCTAAGCCTGCTAAACACATAATTCAAAATTTAGAGCGATCCTTATGAGTAACTTTATTTATAATGGTCTAGATTATAGATCAAAGATAATAACCTAAAGCTGTTCTTTGACCTCTCAGTCTATCTTCTTCATGAAATATCAGTAATGTTCCCCACAAAATAGAAATATCACTCACTTTTGAGCTACCTCTAAAAGATGCTTTAGGAGACAAGTTTTGATAATGAGTCTAGGATGAGCTAGTGATTCATAGGTGTAAGATAGAGCTTTTTGGAGATCATAGTGATTTAAGGTAGGTCTTAAGCAACTATTCTAATGATAAATCAGAAATGTACATGTCTGAATCGAATACCATATACAGAACCATAAAAGAAAGTGGTTTGAAATGATATAAAGAACACTTTATCTTTTCACTATGAATTTTCAATTTCAAACAATAATTGAAAGAGAAGGAGTTACAATGTATTATGAAGTTTTTAGAGCACTTCCCTTTTCAAATAATATTGCATGACCTGATTATAAGGATAAGGTTCTTGTAATTAAGCTGCAAAACTATTTGTTAGATTATTCAAATTTATTTAAAACAAAAACATATGTATAAAGAAAAAGTCATATGAAATTAGAAAAAAAAGGAAAAGAGTCTTCCTGTTTTGATTGACAAAGTTTCATAAGCTGATCATAAAAGTGAATTTCCTGTATAGATGCAATCAATTGTTAGAATTGACTCTTATTATTGAAAAACAAAAATATATTTACATATATATAAAGGAATATAACCCAAAATCATTCAAGAACCAAGAGAAGGAGGAATGACTTCCTCTTCTACGAGCTCCATTTCCTTCTGTTGTAAGGCATTCTGCACAAAACCTTGTTTAGATATTGGTTGATGATAAAGTCTAAGTCTATGTCCATTTACAACAAAGGAAATTTGAGAATCATCAATTGTCTTAATTTTAACGGATCCATTATCAAAAGCTGTAACAATTTCATATGGACCCATCCAACGAGTAGTTAATTTACCTTTAAATTTTTTGTACCTTGAATCAAAAAGTAATGCCCAATCTCCAGTTTTGAATTGTTTTTGTTTAATGTATCTATCATGCCATTTTTTGCGTTGGTTTTGTATTAAGATTGTGCATTGGATAGCATCTTGTCTAATCCTGTCTAATTCATTTATTTGCAGGATCTGTTGTCTCTGTGCTTCTTCTAAATTCATCCCTAATTGTGTAGCCATACGAAAGGTTTTGACTTGAAATTCAATAGGTAGAAGAACTTGTTTACCATATACAAGTTCATAAGGTGTGTGGATAGTGGTGTTCCTCCAAGTTATTTTGTAAGCCCACAAGGCTTCTGGAAGCCTTTCTACCCAGTCCTTGTGGTGTAACTGGATAGTCTTAGTCAAGATGGCTTCTAATACTTTCTTGGTGGACTCGACCTGACCATTGGCTTGCGGGTGATATGGTGAAGATTTACAATGTCTAATACCATATTTTTCAGTAAGCTCTTTCATTAATTTGGAGGTAAACTGAAATCCTTGATTGGTTACAATTTCCCTAGGTACACCGAATCAGGCAAATATTTCTTCATATATAAACTCTACCACTGATTTCTCTGTGGCTCAGAATAAAGCATTAGCTTCTACCCACTTGGTGACATAATCTGTACAGAATAGGATGTACTTCTTCTTGAGATACATAGGGGAAATTGTCCCAACGAAATCTAGAGCCCATTTTTCAAAAGGCTCAATCATAACTTGGGGCTGTAAGGGCATCTCATTGGATGGCATAGGTCTACCCATTCTTTGGAAACTGTCACATCCCTTGACATATTTGGTAGCTTATTTGAAAATGCTTGGACAGTAATATCCAGAGTTCAACACTTTGTATGATGTTCTCTTGTCAGAAAAATTCCCACCGCAAGGTCCGCCATGACATGCATGAAGGATCTCCGCCAGGTCATCCTCTCATACACATCGTCTAATAATAAGATCAGGACCGGTACGAAAAAGATCATTATCCACCCAAGAATAATTAGAGCTTTGAATTATGATCCTACGTTTTTTGGGTGGGGAGAGATGGTTTGGTAGTTTTCCAGTTGCTAAATAATTGGCTATGTTTGCAAACCATGGGGTTCAAACAGATACAGTGAACAAATGTTCATCTGGAAACCTATCGTCGACAGGGCTGGCATCATTGTCAATTTGAATTCAAGAGAGAAAATACGCTACCACATTCTCTCGGTCGGGACGATCAACAATAGTAATGTTAAATTTTGTAACAGAAGAAGCCACCGAGTCACCCTGCCATTGGTGATTGGTTTATTCATCAAAAATATGATGGAGGAGTGATCAGTATGTATGAAAATTTCATATCCTGTGATATAATGACGGAACTTGTTGATGGAATAGACTACTGCCAGAAATTCTTTTTGGTAATAGTGTATTTCGATTCTGCAGGAGTCAAATTTTTACTAGCAAAGTATATGGCATGTGATATTTGTCCCTCTTTTTGACCTAAGACTGCTCCTATGGCTATGTCGGAAGCATCAGTGGATATATGAAAAGGAAGGGACCAATTGGGACCCCTAAGTATTGGTGCTGCTGATAGCTTTGCCTTCAAAGTTTCGAAGGCATGTTGACAAGGTTCATTCCATTGAAATTATGTATCTTTCATGAGTAGTTTGAACATAGGTGCGACTATCTTAGTGAAGTTTTCAATGAAACGTCTATAATAGCTTGCATGGTCAAGAAATCTTCTTACTTCCTTCAGAGTTTTTGGAGGAAGATTAACAATTGTCTCTATCTTGGCAGGATCCACCTTGATACCTTGAAGAGAGACATGATGTCCCAGAACTATGCCCTCGTTTAATAACATCTTACATTTTTCATGACTAAGAGCTAAGTTCGTTTCTTGGCACCGAATAAGAACAGTTTCGAGGTTATCAAGGGCTTCTTTGAAGGTATCACCATAAACTGTAAAATCATCCATATAAACTTCTACACAATCATGTATAAGATCAGCAAATATTCCTAAAAATACACGTTAGAAAGTAGCAGGTGCATTACATAGGCCAAATGGTAACACTCGATAGGCATATGACCCCCAAGAACAAGTAAAGGTTGTCTTGTCTTGATCCTCAGGTGCTATTAATATTTGATTGTATCCACTATATCCATCAAGGAAAGAAAAGTATTGCTTCCCTGATAAGGTATCCAACACCTAATCGATGAAAGGTAAAGGGAAGTAGTCCTTAAGAGTGGCCTTGTTCAATTCTCGAAAATCAACACAGATACTCCATTTCCCTGTGACTTTGTTTGGAACTACCACCAGAGGAGACACCCATTTACTATTAGAAATTGGGTAGATGAATCCAACATTCAGGAGTTTTTGTAATTCTTCTTTTACTATATCTTTTAAGGTTGGATTCATTCTTCTCTGGGGCTGCCTGACAGGAGGTATGTTTGTATCTGTGTAAATGTGGTGAATACAAGTGGCTGGGTGTATACCCTTGATATCGGTGTATTCCCATGCAAATGCTCCAATTTGACTTTTGAGAACTTTTAGTAATTGTTTCCGCGGACTCTCATCTAAATCTGCATTTATATGTAGATATTTTTCAGAACTAACCTCACAAGGTATGGTATAGGGTCCTAGATGTTCTTCGATTGCGAAGACACAGGGTGTACTCGTAAATGTTGAGAGGCTTGTGTTTTCTTGGAATTCATCTCCAAAGATCTGGTCAAGTTGGGAAAAAGACTAAGGAAAGTCTATACATGTTGTGGAAGAGATAAATTGATTCAACACATTCTCGGTATTCTATTCTTGAAGTGCCCAGGAGAAATCACTAACAAGGGAAAGTTCTTCCAAGTTCTCATCCCCAAAAGTACAATCTAACCAAAATAGGTTTTCAATTACTAGCTGTACTGGTGGGTATAAAGCTAGTTTTCTTGTAGATAACCCATCATAGATAATAATTTCTCCATCCCTACATCCTATAAATGCATTGGAAGTAGCCAACCAAGGTCTTCCCAGAATGATAGGATGTCCTTTAGAAGGATCCTTTGATTGTATGACCATAAAGTCCACAAGATATTCCCATGAGGCCACTGATACCATGATATCATCTAAAATTCCAGTCGGTTGTACCATAGTACGTTCTGCTAGTTCCAGCAATGTTGGGGTAGGACGGATGAATGGTCCTAAATGGAGAGCTTCTAAAACTGTGGTAGTCATCAAGTTAATAGCAGCTCCTAGATCAATAAGTGTGTTTTCTATAGCAGTGTTATTGATGATAATAGTCACTACAGGATTTCCTGGATTTGTATACTTCGGAATTCTAGGTTGTTCCACTATACAATCTGATATTTCACCTATGGCATGTATAGTTGGAGGGTCTTTTTGTTTTCTACCTGGTCTTTTAATACAGATTTCCTTTATTACTTTAATATAGATTGGGATATCTTTAATGGCTTGTAACAAAGGGATCTTGATGAAAATATTTTTCAATTCATTAATGATGTCATATTCGGGATAAATTACAGGTTTTTCTATTACTAGACGCTCCGGATATGGGGGTGATTTTTCTCCTGTAATTACTTCTTTATGTGGATGGTTATGTGTTGAAGATTTAGGAATAACCACATCTTCAAGAATAGCATCACTTGAAACTTCATTAGGTGTGTTTTCTTATTCATTCTCTTCTCGGATAACAACTGATGACTTGGGATGATCTTGCAAAACTCTTCCAGACCGCAGTTGAATCTCATGTATTGGTGCGGTCAAAATGGAATATGATGGAAGAGGTAACAACCCAATGTTGTTAAGAGCTTGGGTTGGCTTGTTGTTAGGATTTGGTATCGGTTGTGCAGGTCATATTGTGGGTCTTGGAGGGTTCATATTCTAGAAATGGTGAGGTTGATTTGGGATAAGGGGTAGTGAAGGAGGTACAAATCTAGGCAAAAGTTGCTGAATGTTAGGAGGGTAAGGATAGTTAGGCATAGGAGGAGGTGGTTGAGCATAATCTTGTCCTCTCCATCCATGGGGACATTGTTGCTATTGAGCATTCTGAGGAGGGTACTGCGGTGGCCAATTCTGCCAACCTGAAGTGTTCCATTGTTGAGGAGGTTGATAAGTATGGTAGTAGGGTGGAAATTGAAATGATGGATCTTGACATGATGGTTGATCCCTAGGTTTCCAAGGCCTCCTAGATGTTTCACCAAAGCTTCCACTCTTGTATACAGCTTGCAACCCAGACAACAATGGACAATTATTAGTTGGATGTTCTTAGGTACAAAGGTGACAAACTGAAACATTATTCAATGGACATTCTCGTTGGGGATGTTAGTTCTACACCTAGGATAGAAAATACTCATTATTGCACGCTCTTCATCCTGTCTCTTTTTAGCTTGTAGTGCATCTAGTTGAGAACCCATAGCTCCTAAGATATCTGTTTTGAAATTTTCTAGTAGGTTTCCCAATTCTAACCTTGTAACTCCACTAAGACCGGATGTGTTTCCTTTTAGGTTTCTAGCATAAGATTCTCGAAAGTGTCTTCCACTTTTCCCTCTGCTCCTAGAGTAATTCCTACATAATTCACAAATTTGTGCAAAATACTTATGAGAGATGTCTCCTGCTGCCATGAGATTAAGGTTTTCTAAGAATTATTCTAAGATTCCCTTGAGGAAGAGTGTTCTTACTGCATATTCCTGAAGATCACTATATTTGGATTTATGTAACACATAGTTAAACCCTTCGAGATAGTCTTCTAGGATCCCATCTTCAAGTTGTTGAATTTTAAAAATATCATTGCGAGAGTCCTTAGGTTTACAGTAATCCTGATATTTTCGTAAAAATGCATTCTTCATGTCTTCCCAATTTCTAATACTAGATTCTCCTAATCCCATAAACCATCGAAGAGCGGAATCTTTTAATGTGGCAGGAAAGAGTTTTAGTTTTTGGCCATCTTGGAGGTAATTATAACTCCTACACAAAATGTCAAATTCAAATAAGAATCTATCTCGATCCTCACTACTCTTCCCATAAAAGGTTGGTAGTGAGGAGGGAGGGTTGTTTTTTATAGTAACATCTTGTGTAGTGTCTAAGATGGGGAACCCGAAGGTAACTTCAGTTCTAACCTCTCCTTCTTCATCTTGTCGAACATGATCTTCATTTTCATCCCCCATGAAGATTCGATTGCCAAAGAGAGAATACCTAGGTGGTTCCTTCCTTGGTGAGTATGGGATGTCCCAACGTTCTATTTTAGGAAGAGTATTCTTCTTTTTAGGAGGAGAATTACCAGCTACGTGGGAATCCAGTTTTGAAGGTCCTACTGTTGTTGTCTCGATCTATGAGATAACTATGTTCACAGAATTGTCAAAAAGAGCATCTGCTTGTGCAGGATCAACAAAATCTACTAATTTTGGACCACCTACTATTGAAAAAGTAGTGTCTTTGGATTTTTGGACTAGTGGAGGGTTGGGAGGTTTTGAAGTTTTATCCTTTTGAGTTTCCTCTTGTCTAAGTTTAGTTTCTATATGAGCTTGAGGTTCTTCTAGTGGAATTTCTTTATGAACAGAATTTTCTGATGTCCTTATGGTTTCCCCTAAATGGTTTCCAGAAAGGATTTCCTTAGCTTTCCAAGTAGGACTATCCCCTTTAGGTGTCTTCCGATACCTTTCTGTTGAGTTAGTAGTTGGGGTGGCATGGCCCCCATATACGTTAACAAATCTACTTTGTGAGTCTCTAGACCTATTCATGAAAATAAAACTATAACTGGAATAAATTCTAACTACATTACTACAATTGTTGGGTTTTGGGGATGCCTGTTATAACATATGCGCGGGTTCTTACCTCTCGTCTTACCGCTCACCCGCCACCGGCCTATTTCTAAGTTTCAAAGGGAAGAATTCAAATCTATCACTAAGTTTGTAAAAGAGAATTGTACCTACCTACAACTGAATTCTACCTACCTACAACTAAATTCTACATACCTACAACTCCCCAGCAATGGCGCCAAAATGTTGGGTGTGTGAGCTATCTCAAAGAATCACCTAATATTTAATTATGGAACAGGGTTGGTAATCTTAGAGTTGTGGCAAAGTATATGCTGAGGTAGAATGGTACCTAATATTTTGGCTTGTCAGACCTTGGAAATATTTAATAAAGAAAAGATCGAAAGATCTTTCAAAATGAAAAACCGAGTCAAACTTCAGAAAATACAATTACTGAACTAATTAAATCTAACTAAACCAACAAATCAGAATAGTATCGAGCTATACTACTCTACTTTATGAATAATAACTGAAAAGATAAAAACAATAATATTATTCTAGGAAGCAAGACTTAATCAGGAACATAATTACTTTGATGAAACTGAAAACTACTGATTACAAACTCTAATCTAGAAATTAGAAACAAATGAGAATGGGTTTAGAGACCTATCTATGAAATGATTCAATTGACAATTAACTATAAAATAAAGAACTAGATTAACTTAAAACTACAAACTACTTAGTGAATTCAACAACTATTCATGCATTCAATTAATATTTCAAGACTACAATAAACTACCTAATTCCAATCCCCTTGATGTTGTACATCAAATGTGATAGGAACTAGGGTGAATGTATCGTAATGACTTTCAAATGTAACAAGGAAACAAAACGGAAGCAAATCTAGTTTAACTTCTACAAATAAATGCAAACTAAAGATTATCTAACTACAATTAACTTTAAACAGTATGGTCTATTTTCTATCCATACATAAATGACATGAAACTAATGTAACTTAGAAGCAAGTAGAAAACTTGATAAACATATTTTAATTAGAAGAAAGTAGAAAACTTGATAAACATATTTTAATTAAAAGCAAGTAGAAAACTTAATAAAGATATTTATTTCTGAACCAAACCCTATTTCATGAACATCTTCATTATCTGTGTGAACGGGGAACTAATCCTATGCTTAATGAAGAAACTATAAAAACTGAGATAACTTGGAGAATAAAATTATTAACTCTTATCGGAAATAAATCTTAAGAGCCTATAACAAACTATACTAAGAATGAAACTGATAGATTCTGGAACAGTAACTTATTGGCAAATCAAACATGAAAGACAGTTAAAGCAAAGTTAAGGAAGATGGGATGGAAAGTAAGAGTGATGATGAAACTCAATTAAAACTCTATGAAGTATAAGACAAGATATTAATTATGTCTAATACTATTAATTAAAAGCAAGAAATATTACAATTAAAAATCCTAAGAAACTGGATTCTAAATAAGCATAAAAACAATGCAGAAAGTATTAAGGTCCGTATGACGATCTGGATGACTATCCGAATGACAGTCTGGATGGAAGAAAACGATTTAAACTAAAGAAAGAAGAAGATTGAATGATCTTAACTACCAACTGGCTGATGCATGTGGTCCTACAAAGTAAGGGAAGCAATAGATCGACTAATTAGAAGCTAACGTAACAAGAAACCATCTATACTAATCATTCTCTAAAGGAAATGAACTATTTCTATTACATGCTAAAAGAAAACTGAAATGTAAGCAAACTAATCCTACAGCTACAGGAAAGAAACTACAGACCTAACTCTAACTATGAATTGAATTTGAACTACTAAAACGTTAACTAGTAGACTCTACCTAATTGCAAATAACAAAGCTGAAAGCAAACTAAGAAGATTTAAGCATGACCGGTCACTTTGACTTGTAAATTAAACTGGTAAATTAAACTCACAATAAGACAGAAAATAAAGAATTGTCATGTACAGGAGACAAGTTATAGACTAGAAATAAAAAACAATTAACTTGAAGAGAGGAAATGCAAAATATATACAGTAAAACCTCTGGTTGATGAGGGGCCCTTCCCAGCAATTAGAGATTGAAGATTAACTCAAATTCGTCACCAACAACAAAACATCAACAGTTACGAAACTGGAACTTTCATTAACTGATAAAAATTACACAACGCTTATGCAAAAATTACTGCTATCTTCTATATGTTCTATACGATGCTATCTAATCATCCCTGTTTCTCCACACAAGGCATCTATTTATAAGTTTACAATGGGAGAGAAGGTCAACATAGTCGACCTCTCTAAAAATAGGAGTCTTTATGACTGTCAAACGGCTTCCTGGTGGTTTACGATAGCGCAGAGGCTGCCTTCCTACTTTCACAGCATCGATCCCCCTCAATGTGAACAGCTGCATGTTCGTTTCCTTCAACCATGGGCAGAAGCATGTGCTGGTAGACCGAATGTGGAAGGATGCAGCTGCTGGTACATCGATGTGGGCATGAGCATGTGTTGGCGAGCTGAGCAGATGGAGAAGCGAATCTTCTAGAGCGTTGACGTGAGGAAAAGGTGTGCTATCAAGCTCGGCAGGCACGGAGATGAATCTTCTAGAACAGGGGCTCACCAACCACAACCACCACGTTGCTAACAGAACCCATGTTTTCGTTTCTGTCTTTAATGGCCAGGAATATGCCAACCGACGATTCCGCGGGTCGAACGCAGGGTTGAATGGTGGGCTGGATGCGACTGAACGTTGGCAACGTGAACACGCGTCTAAATGGAGGTCCGTTTGAAGACCGTGACCTGTAGAACAAAAACTAAATGCCAAGCATGTCTAGAAATATGAGATGATTGTCAATAAACCATAAAAATGATGATAATTATTCATGATTCGTACAATGTTCAAATAAATGCACACCTGAGTCTGTTTGATGGTCTGAATGGCAAAGAGAATGACTTATCATGGAAAAAATGGTGAAAATGATGCCACTCAAAGTATATTTGATGATAAAAAATGGTGACAAAATGGACACCAACAAGCCTCACAACAACCTGTATCGTCAGCTTCTAGACATCATACTAATGATACCCCATTGACCAGTGGCACTATGGTTAAGGGTCGGAAAGGTAAATTCAAGAATCCTTGTTTTTTATATAAGGATATGCACCTTAATTACCTTTGTGCGTGCATGGATGAAGCTTCGTAGTTATTGGAAGACATTATTGTATCCTAGCAACATATTCCAACAGGATATTGTAAGTTGTCTCTTGACCCCCCATTGGTTGATGAAGTTGTCAATCCAGCTCCATCCTCAGTCGATCCCACTCTTTTCCCATAGAGTGAAGAACCAGTAGTTCATCCTACTCTTCCTTTGAAAAGTGCAATTGAATTGGTCGAGTCAATGTCATCTCCACTTGATCCCACTCTTTCATTAGAGAATGTTAATATTGAAGTAGTCACCATGACACAATCTTCGTCTCATCGGAATCTTCTAGTTGAGAGTGAACCAAAAACCACTGATGTTTTCCTAGTCAACTTAGATTGTTCTAGACAAGGGAAAATCTTGTCTGTTTTAGTAGGACCCCCTCCAAGCACTAAGGTCATTTCCTTTGATTGGAATAGTCTAGAAACCAAGTTTAGTGCCTTGGTATTTGCATGCCTCAATGGTAGTTTTCCTCGCTTTCAACAGTAGGTTTTCATCATTAACCTTTGATCGAAATATTCCAGGAAGGTTCAACTCCAGCTCATCTATTCACATTCATCGGAATTTACTAGTGATACCTTGGGATCATTTTCATCATTGGTGATTTCCCTCGCACTTCTTAATGGTTTACATTATTGATCGGTAATCAAGTGGTTTCTACCATGTTCAAGTTCAACACCTTGTAATTGCATGGTTAGATTCGTATCGATTCAGGATTGGATAGAAGACCCCAGGGATTCTTATTATGTTTTTACCTAGGCTAGGATGGAGATTTTTTTAGTAGGTTCCCACATAGACATCATGTTGGTGACCTCATTGATGTACTATCACATAGATCCACTCTTTTATTGGTCGTGGTTGTGCTATTATCTTATAATGGATCTACGCATGTATTATAGTAGCCATGATTTTTCTTCAATCATTGTTGGATATGGATCCACAATGTATGTCGGTGGTCGTAGCCTGAGACAGTACTATCATGGATCTGCAATGTATTGGTTAGCAGTCATTTTTTGAATTAATTTATTCTGGTCATGGGTATGCCCGCCTCAGGATTGTTAGACAGATTGTCGATATTTTCTTGCAGCTCTTCTCTAGTTCTCCTTCAAATATCGTTGCAAACTTATTATTGGTAAATTGTTTCGGCCAGCAGATTCCTTCTAACCTTGCACTTTAGCGAGCACCTGTTACAACTCAAAGTGCCACACCATGTGTAAGTGAGGGTCTGCATGTTTCAGCACCATGGAAAACATAATGTTTATGCCTCCTAAAGGGTGTTAGGACCCTTCATGAACATATTGGTCCCTTCCCTAATCTACTTGGAAGAAAATCCAGTCATGAAGGAGTCGAAACCTAACCTAATCAACCCCTAAATTCACCTCCTACTAATATTTTCTCCCCTTGGAAGTTCATCAAGGAGCGACAATTTCATATTTTCATGCTTTACTCAGTTATGGAGGCGCGAAAATTACAACATTTTTGTGTTTTGCTCAGTTATAGGGGAGCAAAAATTTGTAGTTTAGGCTTATCCCTTTGATTTTGGATCTTGGATCTAACGGAGATTTTCTTGGGATGAAGTACCCATTCGAATCCCATCTCACATTCCCTCCTTGGCATAGTTTAGATCCTTGATCCACATCTCCCTCACTTAGATCCATCATCTTCTCTAAGTGGTTGGCCTCTCAAATCCTATAATAAGAGAGCCATCCATGAGATTTGGGGGTGATCTTGGAAACACCAAACCTATGGTCCTCTAATTCTTGGAGAACACTCATGAGGATGCCATTATGATCCCATAAGTCTTGCAAGGGTGATTTTGGAGAGCTTGGAAGGATATGCCATCACTTTGGAGATCAAGGAATAGCGTTGTAATCAGCTTCTTTAGCTTTCTATTTTATAGATAACTTGGCCTATTCTCCCAGATTGTGTATTTCATATTGGAATATCTCAATTTGTTACTTGTTTAAGTGAATAGATTTAGTCTAACATGATAGTATAGGAAAGTAGATTGTCTCTCTTCATTTGTCCACGGATTCACCTACTTGGATCATCAAGCAAGGCGTTACGTCAACGAGGAGCAGCGAGGATGATCATCTTTGTTATAGGTCAAATTTGCACTTCTCCATCTGTGATCTCATTGCCCTATTGATCACACCAAAGAACACTAAGGATTGAAGAACTAAGCTTACCTGGATGATTTGCTGCTAGAAGTACACTCTTCAGCTGAAAATATTGCAGTTTCTCCTGATTTTACCACATGTACGCCCCTCTCTGTATAGAAAACAAGCATACACCTTGAGAAATACTCTACTTTCCTCAAGGACAACCAGTGAACATCTCCAAAAATGTTGTAAATGCATGTTGTAAAGCACAAAAGTTGCTTACTGTATGCTACTCTTGTTGTATGAAACCCGCGTACATCTTATGATAAAATAAAAAGATATATTAAGATTACAAATTGGGATTAGTTGAAGTTGGTTCTGCAACTTCCCCAACTTCCCAATTCAACCACCTCTCGATCTAAACTGCCTACCTTGTCCAATAAATACAACGAGGATCCATGAGAGGACTAGTTAGAAGACAGAGAGATAGGGAGTTGGAAACTGTAGAAATATTGCTTTGAGTACTGTTATGATGGAGGATTCCCCAACTCATTGTGAAGAGCAGGAGACCAGGATCCGGTTGAAGAGACATATTGACACGTCAGGTATAATTGTACTGATTCATGTTTCTTTGACAATAAAAAGGTCAAAATCCCCTTCCCTATCCCAAATCGAATATCTACTGGATTGTATGTTCATTTGGCTTAATATCTTGTTATATTTGATGTTAGATTACTTTCTAATTTCATCATATTTATATAGTAAATATACGCTGAGGAAGGTATCCATTGTGTTGCAGGTTCATCAAGTGGAGGATCGAGAGAGAGATCGAGCAAAAGCTAGGATCGAACATCAGTAAAAGGTTCACTTTCTAATATCTTGATCCCTTTCCTTTGAAGTAGTTAACCGTAACATAATGAATGTATTTACCTGTCAAACCCCCCTAAGTTGGTAGTGTCCGCTCCTCGCTATAAGGTAGAAATCCTGAACAACAGACTGGTGACTCCACTGGGGAGTAACCATGTGCTTTTCTTCTCTAGGAGACCTAGTTAGGTTTTCTTCCAGCCCATTTTTTTAATTTTTGATTGTATGAGAGGCCTTGTAGGTCTGTGTTACCTCTTCTTTCTTGCCTGACTCATCTCAGTTGACTGTTGTAAAGCCTGTTTGTGCCCTTCTGAGGCATGTATGCTGGTCTACCCTACTTACAGTAGTGTTTGTTTCTTGATAAACGCCCCTCCATGCACTGCACAGTAGCGTACCTCTCCTGATGTACGCTGGTTTCTACACTGCACAGTAGTGTAGTTTCCTGTAGTGTCCAATTTTCTATTAGGGTTTGATTTCCAAGCTTTTGGTTTCTTTTCCAGCCTATTGTTTTTCTTCCTTCACTGACCCCTGAGACCTTCCATGTCTCTTTTGAGTTTTGTTTGCCTCTCCGATGTCTTTTAGTTTGTTTTTGCTTGCTTGAGTCCTTGTTTAAGTGTCTTCACTGCTTTCTAGCCCTATTTGAAGTTCATGCACTATTCTCTTTTGGACATAGCTGTAAACTTTGTCCCTAGTTGCTTGTTGCATTCATACAAACCTACGTTATTATCGTTTGTTTTTTGTAGCAATGTTAGCACGCTTTCTCTTTTTCTTATCCTTTCCATTAGGGTTTGAACTTCAAGTTTGAGTCTTTAGGGTTTCTTTTGAAAGGTTGCTTGGTTTAGATACTTCCTGATTGTCTTTTCAGTTCAGTCCAAGTGAGTCAAATACTTCTAGTTTAGCCTTCTTTCGAGTCCGTGTGTTTGGTGAGGTCACTTTTTGGTTCGCTTGCTTACTCCTTTACTTGGCTTAGTGTTTTCTTAGGGTTTTGGTGCTTAGGAGCAGCCTGTTAGGTCTGCCTTTCTGATACGAGCATTTCTTTTCCTTGTCTCTTTTACACTTCGTTTCCAAGTCTCAAGTTTTTCTTTTGCAAAAACTTGGTAAGTCAGGTCTTCCTCAAATCATTTGATTTGTCTGTTTTGAGCCATTTAGGTGTTATTCTTAGTCACACTTTACATTTAGGTCTTACTTGCGTTTTTACAAGTTCTTTTTCTTTTACAAATTATCAGAAAAAAGAAAAATTTGTTTTAAGTAGCTTAGTAGTAAGGTCTAGCATTGTTTTGAAGTAGCATAGTTTGCTTCGAAATATTAAAAGAAAATACAAAAAGATTTTGTTTTAGGTTTGCTTATCTTTAGTTTTGGAAAACAATGAATGACAAGGTTTAGTGAAAGTTCTTTACTTTTATGTACTTTGCATTTCAGTCACAACCACACCACACACTTCACTACAACCTTTGAGTAAGAAAAACCACTTAAAAAGAAATCCTAATAAAATTAATTAGCAACACTTTTCTTTTTGGGTATACATGACATCAACTAGCTTAGGCTAGAGTTTCGAGCTTAAATCTCCTTAAACTACTCGAAACTAGCTTCATTACTCAAAAATTGTAGTATGACTGTCTTTTAGGTAAATCCATCTCTATCAAATAGTCTTGGGATTCTTTACTCAAACTAGAGTTAAGCACGAGGCCGTGGGCGATTGGAACTATTGAGGATATCCCCTCACTTTCCTCTCAACCATAAACCAGAGTTGACTCACGTACAGGGGTCCTTTCAGACTTCAAGATTTGCTACCCCGCCCATGCGTATCGACTAGGCTGACAATTGTCCCCCCAGGTTATTTCGTATTGATGGTAGCCTTAATATCAGACCTCTAGGATTCTACACAGGTAGAGTGGGCGGTTATTCCCACTTCACCTCAGACATATGTGGAAGGTAACCCTTCGGCAGTAATCCGAGAAGGCGGTTTGGTGATTCAAACACTTGCACCCAGAGGACCTCCAGAGGACGCCACATAACTGACCGTTGATACTCTGTTAGTCTGTTCTGGGCCCTAATCATCCCAGACTTGTTTTCGAGAGTATTTTCCATTGTTTGCCTGGTTTGATTACTTAGAAAATTTTTAGTGGTGTGCTCTTTGTGCTGCTTATTTTTAGTTGGCCTTAGAGATTTTTGGCTTGTTGAGTCGGAAACGATGGATAGCACCCCAGTGAGCACCAATCAAGGGACCCCTATTCAAGGGGCTCCTTATGCTTTTCCATTTATTGGAAACATTGGTACTCCCTTAATGGCTACCTTGAATCTTCTGAGATTCACTATAGGACTACCGGTTTGGTTGTTTTCCACTCCGAATGCCTTGCATGCTCCTGATGCTTCTCAAGTAAGCACCTCACATCAAGAGCATTAGAACCCTATGCCTGCTTCGCCACTAACATATTCTCCTCCTCCTTCTACCTCATGTGGTGAAAGTAGTAATACTAGTAACTAGCAGTCTAAAAGGAATAGACGGAGGAAGAATAGGAAGAAGATGCCAAAGCAAGGGGGCACCCACCCAACCTCTGGAAGTCATGTTGGGGGCACCCACCTAGCCTATAAAGGTCATGTTGGGGGCACCCACCCAACCTCTGGAGGTCATGTTAGGGGGGAAATTTCAGTCACTGTAAATCACACTGAACCTCACCACCCAGCCTCTGAAGGTCATGCTGGGGACACCTACCCAACCTCTGGTGGTCATGTTGGGAGAACTCACTCAGTCACTGTAAATCATACTAAACCTATTCACCCAGCCTCTGTAGGTCATGCTAGGGGCACCCACCTATCCTCTGAATGTCATGCTGGGGGAACCTACCCAGCCTCTGGAGGTCATGCTGGGAGCAAAATTTCAGTCAATGCAAATCATACTTAAAGCATGTCTTCAACCACTGTTGCTCACATTGAGGACACATCATTGATCACTGTTGGTCATATTAATGAAAAGTCACCAGTTCCTATGAGTCATACTAGAGACACTGAATCAACCACTGCAAGGCATGTTGAGAACGTTGACATTGTTGACAAACCTAATAAACAAAAGCTTAAGTTCCCTTGTAAGTTTTGCGAGGGAGACCACCTGACCTATTTGTGCCCTGTACTTCCAGAAGTGCAAAGAGTGTGGTCCTTAGTTCAAAAGTCTTTTGCTTCTGAGCAACCAGCCATTGCAAGTCATGCTAGGGGAAAGTTGCCAGCCAAAGCTAGTCATGTTGAGAGTATTGTTGTTGTTAAGGAGTCTAAGCTTATAGGACGCAAGCCAAAGTTCCCTTGTAAACTTTGTAAGGGAGATCACCTTACTCACTTGTTGTTGAAATATTGTAACTTCAAAGAATATTATATTTGTATATTATTTATTCCGGAGATGTTCCATACCTCCGATGTGATTATACTATAAATCCGGAGATGTTTATTCCTCCAAGTTGGTCGTGGTAACTAGGGTTATTAGACCCACCATGTGGGGGTCGGCCCAGTCAGTTATAATGGGGTATTTAACCTAATGGTTAATACGAGCCTACATGTACTTGTGTAAAATACATTTCAGAGAAGTGTATAAATAGAGGAGGTGTGTTCCTCATTACACACACACTCACTCATTGAAGGAAGGCGCACTTTTGGAGGAGAGGTCTGCTACAGTGGAGAAGGAGATCATGTCTTTGGTTTGCATCTTTGTATATTGCTGGTCATCTATATTGAGGAAGCTTTACTGGGTTTTCTACCCCATGAGGGTTTCCCAGGATAAATCTGTGTCTCTTGTGTTTATGCTATGCTTGTTGTTTCTTCAGTGATCCTGTATATGCTATTATTGTGAAATGGAATGTAATGCTGCTATTTTCTGTCTTAGCATATTGATTTTTAACATGGTATCAGAGCTAACCTGAAGGAAGACAAGGTATGGCACTAAAGACACTTGCTTTACTTACGACAATTTGAAGGCTAGGGTTTTATATAGCAAAAACCAGTCATCGTATCACTTTCGCTATAAATCCGTTTTGGCGAAGCTTTCAGATCTGAAATTGTTACAGGACGAAGATTAAATCTCCAGGTACCTTTTGTCCAAAGGACAACCTCTAATTCGTTGTACTTTGTGATTTATGATCTGTACAATATAGGGTTTCTGCCTCTTCCAGATCTGAGTCAAAATCAGGTGACCTTGGGAAAAAGGTCATATCTTGGGCTAGGAAGCTCCAAATGAAATTTCGTAAAAAGTGACAGGTAGTACACAGTCTGTACTATCTCATAAAACTTTTTCAGAGGCCGAAGGTCAAACCGTGACACGTGGCATTCCGTACAAGTTCGCTCTCCTGTATTTTCCCAAAACAGGTCACGTTGCGACATTTGGCATAACTCTCTCTCAGAAAATCCAATTGAGGTCAGACCTGTCAGGATGGAAAGCCAACAGGTCAGCATATCTCAGAAAACGTTTTCAGACCCTGTGGATCAAAAATTTCGGAGTTACACCAGAAACAATCAGGTACATATTTCTGTCAAAACAGAATTATTTTTTGGTACCTTCATTCATGGCTTCCGGAATTTAGGGCTTTGAAGAAAGTTGGAATTTTTGTAATCGGAGACCACGGCTGGATGCTACTCATCAAAATAGAAATTTAGAGACCAAGATCAGAATTTTTGGTTGGGCAGAAGGCCGGGCTTGATTAAACCCTAGTTCGGGACTTTGATCAGAAAAGCGGAAAATTAGGGCTTCTGTAAAAATGGGAATTTTTGAAATCTATGACCACGGCTGGAAGCTCCTCAGAAAAATAGAAGCTTAGAGCTTTGGATCAAACTTTTTGATGGGGCAAAAGAGTGGGCTTCATCAAACCCCAGTTCAGGGTCACGTCCAGTGAATCCGAAAGTTTCAAAGGCAAAATTGAGGAGTAAAACTTTGCAGTTTTCAAATTCTGAATATATCAGTTTGATCAGCTCATCAAGGCGCATATCTCTATCCTTTCGGAAGTTTGAAATTCAAAGTTTGAATTTTTGGGGTTTCTCTGACAAACCCATATCCAGCTCCAGGTCCAGTTCTTGCAAATCAAGTGGATAGGGTTAATCCTAGAAGAAGATGGATTGGTCACCTACATAAGTGAAGGAGTTCATGTTTCAGAGGGAGATGAGGCTAAGGCTTTACATAAGGAGATTACAAGCGATCTCGATAGGTATGACTCATCGAGGTATGTTTTGAGATTTGTTCATGATTAAGTTTATGGTATGTTTGTCTTCATGTTATTACAGTTAGTACAATCTTGATTTTAGATTTGTTGTATCACCTTAACAAAATTATGAATGCATGATAGAAGATATTCATTGGTTAGGGTGTTGACACTTATGATTGTACTAATGCATTATGGTGTTGTGTGAGGTTGATGTTGTCTGCTAACAAGATACAGGTACATCACAAAAGACAAATCAGGCTCCATGACCATGAAAACATGAAGACAAAGACTCATCCATAATCTTTGTTCTACTTACGAGGTATGTATGACTTTGTTATATTATGCTTAACCTATGAGACATGTAGGTTCTAGCTCAGGATCTCTAAATCATTGAAGAGATTGTTTAGGTATGTTGTACATAACCAAGTAGGTATACTAATCCAGGTATGTTTCCCATGAATCTTACCTTGTGTTAGGATCCCTTATATAAGTATACTTGGAATGATTGGTTATGCTTATTCATAAAGTTAGTAATCAAGGGTTTATGCATATTATATCTTTTATCAATGATATGCATGAGTAAAAGAAGACTTCCCTGAAATCTTGAATACTAATGTTTATTAACTACTATACATTTTCAAGATTATTTAGTACTATAATGTTTTGATAGCATTTAGAATATACTAATGAGTGTATGTTTGTGTATGAGATCATGAGGATGACTCTTGAGCATGCACAGTGGTACAGAATGAATAGAAGTTCAAAAGACATACAGAAGATCAAGCGGGAGGCAGCCACACAAACATAAAAGATAAGTATTCGAGTTGCTATTTGAAATAGTAATGATATTGCCTGTAATAGGTTGTATGCATATTTGTATTCCTAGAATATATAATGCCGAGTGTAAACATTCATAGAGCATTGAACAGTATACAACTAATGTGCATATGTTTGGACAAACATTCCATTGTTGCTTGTCTAGAATGAAACCTCTTTGCTGACATACTGAGAGTTGTGCACACTCTCGATAGTATGTTCTGGTAGAGATGGAAGGCATCTAGATAGCCACTGTATGCATACAGGATATGGGAAAGTGTTGTGCCAAAGTATTGGTCAAAATAGTTGCATCACTATGTAAATGATATCTGTATGCATAATAGGTTATCTTTTGATGATTATGAAGTATTACTAATCATGTACTTAATTTTGATTTGTAGGAAAGGTCATGAAGAATAATGGACACCGTACAAGTGGTGGATGTTCAAACAAGAAGATTTACAAATCAAACAAAATATAGAAGGCTCATGGCTAGAAGATTCTCTTAGAAAGAGGAAGAGAATCACGACAAGATGTTTGCTCCAAGTATGGTGTAATTAAAGAAGAAGTATGAATCAGGTTCTGTATAGGTACCTAGGATCGATAATAATTTGATAAGCTTAATGATCACCATGGGTGATGTGGATCTCAACCTTTGCTACAAGGTGGAATATGATACACATATGACATGGTTGCAAGAAGGAACTCACCACAGAGTTCGAATGATATTGAGGCTCATATCAGTAGACCCATCTAACGAGAGATGGAACAGATAGATATGCAGAAGTTCATTCAATGCAGAAATGAAAAATAAAAAAAATAAAAAAAATGAAAGATCTCAAATTGATGCTTTACTTCCTAGGTCTGGAAGTATAGCAAGGCTCAGAAGGAATATTTCTCAACCAGGGAAAGTATGATGAGAAATATGACTTGAGGTGTTGGAATGGTCACTCTTATGCATTCCAACTTGAAGCTGTTAGGGGATAACTCATCAGAGTTAGTGGATATAACTCTGTACAGTCAATTTATTGGGTCTTTGATATATCTAACATATACTAGGTTATATATATGCTTTGTTATGAACACCTTGAGTTAGTATCTAGTGGAAACTAGATGTGTTTACCTGATAGTTGCAAAGTATGTGATGAGGCACATAAAGAACACGATAGAATTTGATCTATGCTATCTTGAAGATCATGACTTCAGATGGCTATTCAGATTCTGTTTGGATAGGAAGTGTATCAGACAAGAAGAACACATCGAGAGGATGTTATTGTCTGGGATTAGCCATGATCTCGTGGTTTAGCTGGAAGCAGTCTAGTGTGGCTCTCAGCACAAGCGGAATATATGGCTGCTTGCTCTTTTTGGCTTTAGGATTGTTTGACTTAGAGATAGAACCAACTGAGATCCTATGTGATATTTAGAGTTGTATCAAGATGACATAGAATCTAGTGTTCCATGATAAGTCAAAGAACATAGGGAACTAACAAGTTATGACACAGAAAGGAACTCTAAAAGTTTGAATTTGTAACAGGTTACCGTTGTACTAACCAAGCCTCTACGTCAAGTGAAGAAGTTACCAACCAAACCTCTGTCTCGAGTGAAGTTTGAATACTTCCGAGACAAGCTTGGTGTAGTTCAAAAGGACCCTCCTCGAAAGGGGGAGTAGTATAGTCACTGCTGATGAGATTGTCTCATCGAACAACAAGGTCGATGATGAGGTAACCTGTTCTCTACACCCAGTTACTTAGAAATATTTAGATTTAGGACTCTCTTACTTAGAATACTTAGTTTTACTTATACATGTTTTGATGTTAATGTATTAGTAAGAATACATGCTAGATGTGATGTATACATGTTTTGATGTATTAGTAAGAATACATGCTAGTTGTAATGTATACATGTTTTGATGTTAGATGTATTAGTAAGAATACATGCTAGATGTGATGTATACATGTTTTTATGTATTAGTAAGAATACATGCTAGTTGTGATGTATACATGTTAGATGTATTAGTAAGAATACATGCTAGATGTGATGTATACATGTTTTGATGTATTAGTAAGAATACATGCTAGTTGTGATGTATATATGTTTTGGTGTGATGTATACATGTTTTGATGTATTGGTGAGAATACATGCTAATGTGATAACTGCTCTTGTATAGGTGAGAATACAGAAGGGGATTGGATCATCCCTGGGCTTTCAGTCCTAAAGAGAACCGTAGACGTAAGGTCTCCGAGAATGAAGTCCTTAGTGGACAGTTGAGGGGATTGGATCATCCCTGGACTTTCAGTCCTAAAGAGAACTGTAGACGTAAGGTCTCCGAGAATGAAGTCCTTAGTGGACAGTTGAGGGGATTGGATCATCCCTGGACTTTCAGTCCTAAAGAGAGCCGTAGACGTAAGGTCTCCGAGAATGAAGTCCTTAGTGGACAGTTGAGGGGATTGGATCATCCCTGGACTTTTAGTCCTAAAGAGAACCGTAGACGTAAGGTGTCCGAGAATGAAGTCCTTAGTGGACAGTTGAGGGGATTGGATCATCCCTGGACTTTCAGTCCTAAAGAGAGCCGTAGACGTAAGGTCTCCGAGAATGAAGTCCTTGATGGACAGTTGAGGGGATTGGATCATCCCTGGACTTTCAGTCCTAAAGAGAGCCGTAGACGTAAGGTCTCCGAGAATGAAGTCCTTAGTGGACAGTTGAGGGGATTGAATCATCCCTGGACTTTCAGTCCTAAAGAGAGCCGTAGACGTAAGGTCTCCGAGAATGAAGTCCTTGATGGACTTGAGGGGATTGGATCATCCCTGGACTTTCAGTCCTAAAGAGAGCCGTAGACGTGAGGTCTCCGAGAATGAAGTCCTTGATGGACTTGAGGGGATTGGATCATCCCTGGACTCTCAGTCCTAAAGAGAGCCGTAGACGTGAGGTCTCCGAGAATAGAGGATAGGACTGCATCGTCCCTGAACTGATAGTTCAAAATGTACGTGATGGGGATTGCATCATCCCGGAACTGATAGTTCAAAATGTACGTGATGGGGATTGCATCATCCCGGAACTGATAGTTCAAAATGTACGTGATGGGGATTGCATCATCCCGGAACTGATAGTTCAAAATGTACGTGATAGGGATTGCATCATCCCGGAACTGATAGTTCAAAATGTACGTGATAGGGATTGCATCATCCCGGAACTGATAGTTCAAAATGTACGTGATAGGGATTGCATCATCCCGGAACTGATAGTTCAAAATGTACGTGATAGGGATTGCATCATCCCGGAACTGATAGTTCAAAATGTATGTGATAGGGATTGCATCATCCCGGAACTGATAGTTCAAAATGTACGTGATGGGGATTGCATCATCCCGGAACTGCTAGTTCAAAATGTACGTGATGGGGATTGTATCATCCCCGGACTTCGGTCCCTGAATTGATCCGTAGACGAATGGTCTCCGAGAAAATGATTATATTGATGATGTGGTTACTTGTATCGGTAGGATACTTGTATTGATGATGTGGTTACTTGTATCGGTAGGATACTTGTATTGATGATGTGGTTACTCGTATCGGTAGGATACTTGTATTGATGATGTGGTTACTTGTATCGGTAGGATACTTGTATTGATGATGTGGTTACTCGTATCGGTAGGATACTTGTATTGATGATGTGGTTACTCGTATCGGTAGGATACTTGTATTGATGATGTGGTTACTTGTATCAGTATGGATACTTGTATTGATGATATGTATACTTGTATTGGCATGAATACTTGTACTAATGATGAGAATACTTGTATTGTTATGGATACCTGTATTGATGACGATGCTAATGATCGTGAGATGACGATGTTGATGATCGTGTGATGACGATGCTGATGATCGTAAGATGACGATGTTGATAATAGTATGATGACGATGCTGATGATCGTGAGATGATGATGTTGATGATCGTGTGATGACGATGCTGATAATCATGTGATTGCGATGCTGACGATCGTGAGGATTCAGATATTGATGTTGCTGTAGCTGTTTGAGTGCTGCAGAAGATAAAGACTCAGTACTGAAGATGTTGATGTTCCAGTATTGAAGATGTTCCAGTAACTGGTTGAGTTACTGATGATGTTGAGAAAGCTTCCAATGATTTATAGATGTATCATGTATGATGTTGATGACTCCTTGCTCGTGCAGATACTGTTATAATATCCTTCTCGTTAAGGGGGAGTGTTGAAATATTGTAACTTCAAAGAATATTATATTTGTATATTATTTATTCCGGAGATGTTCCATACCTCCGATGTGATTATACTATAAATCCGGAGATGTTTATTCCTCCAAGTTGGTCGTGGTAACTAGGGTTATTAGACCCACCATGTGGGGGTCGGCCCAGTCAGTTATAATGGGGTATTTAACCTAATGGTTAATACGAGCCTACATGTACTTGTGTAAAATACATTTCAGAGAAGTGTATAAATAGAGGAGGTGTGTTCCTCATTACACACACACTCACTCATTGAAGGAAGGCGCACTTTTGGAGGAGAGGTCTGCTACAGTGGAGAAGGAGATCATGTCTTTGGTTTGCATCTTTGTATATTGCTGGTCATCTATATTGAGGAAGCTTTACTGGGTTTTCTACCCCATGAGGGTTTCCCAGGATAAATCTGTGTCTCTTGTGTTTATGCTATGCTTGTTGTTTCTTCAGTGATCCTGTATATGCTATTATTGTGAAATGGAATGTAATGCTGCTATTTTCTGTCTTAGCATATTGATTTTTAACACTTGTGCCCTGCTATTCCAGACGTGCGGAGAGTGTGGTCCATGTCTGAAGGATCCTCTGCTCCTGATTTGTCTGTAGATTCCCAACAGCCTGATCAACATTTGGTTGATGAAGTGGTTGAACCAATGCAATCTTTGTTCAACCCCACTCTTTCTTCGGAAAGTGAAGTGATCGAATCGATGCAATATTCGACCGATCCCATCAGTCCTTCGGAGAATGATGCACCTGTCCCTGAAGTCCTCTGCATTACCAGTTCGGATGTTTCTGAAAATGGAGGCACTTCATTTGTGACGAGTAAACCCTTACCAAGCTATGGGATAATTTCCTTTGATTGGAATTGTTGGCTTGGTTTTGCAACCAAGCTTAGTGCTATGGGCACCTGCTAACTAGTAGCAGCAGTTTCAATATTAAGCAAAAACAATGAACGAAATCTAAACTAAAACTAAACTAGCATGTGCATATCATAATAAATTTTTGAATTAAAAACAAGAACAAGAAATGGAAAAAATAACTTTGTATTGAAAATGGGGGCAAGCAAGTGCTTGCAATAGTAATACCTCCAAATGATGAAGATAGTTGAGAAACTCCAAGGATGAGCAGCTCCAAACTCCAAAGGGTCCTTTCTCCAAGGTTGCTACAATGGCCAAAAACTCAAGGGAGATTTTGGCAGCATGAGGATAAGAAGATGGATGGATGTGAAATGAGGAGCCCCTACCACCTTTTTATAGATTTTGGTGGTGGGGAATACCATTTGTGATTTTGTGGAAACCAATGGTATTGACCAACATGGTTTAGGTACTTTTCCCTCCTTTTTCCTTTTTTGAATAAAATTAATATTTTTATTCCCTTTTTAATATTTTGGGAATTTTGGACCCTTTTTTATGGTTTTTTATGCTTTTTTAGGAAAAATAATATTTTTGAGTGGGAAAAAGGGGGTACTAAGGTCTTTTGGTGACCTTTTGTTGGCTTGAGAGGCTCAGATGGTGGAAAAAGTGGACAAATGGGTCATGTGAATAAGGGAATGAGCTAGTGAGCACTTTTTGGGTGTTAACAGATTGCCCCATGATGTGTGAGGGCAGGAGCTCATCGTATGGCCGATAGACATCATAGTTCTTTTGTCTTTTTTTCTGGGGTTTTGGGGAGGAGAAGAGACCGATTGGAGACTGGATCCGCGACCCTTGGAAGCTGCAAAAAATAAACAATATTACATGGCCTCAATATGAATGAGGAATAATCCTGATAATGGACGAGGTGGGCATACCCATGCTCGTATCAAGACATATATAAACAATTAGTCCCAAGAAGGGGGACCTGAGAAAATACATAAAAATTCTGCTGGTACATCATAATGGTCCAGAGGGGACATCATTTTGGGATGTACTCATGATCATAACATGGCTGATCTGAATAACTGATATACTGGAATAACTGATGAACTGCTGAAAATGAAGGTGTCCAACATCTGTAGGGTCTCAAAGACTGTGAGTCATCTCTGAGAATTAATGTAACTGTATACTCAAGGGAGTATGAAATTGGGGTACATCTGAATACTGTCGCCATGCGCAACCCGGATATCTATAGAAAGAATGTAACTGGTTGTATCCATAGGTAGACTCTCAAATGTGGAAGAGTCAGGAGGTATCCGGGGTCTTCGACTAATAACTGAAAGGACCAATACCCTATGCGAGTCTCAATGATGCGATCAAGGTGTTGAAGTCGAGCATGTGAGAAACAACCATTTGGAGAAGCACTGAGGACTCTTCTCGAAATGATTCGTAGGCACTCATCATAAATGGTGATGAGTCCAAGACACAGGGACCTCTAGGTCTATCCTCTGGAATAAATTTGGTTGTCGTCGACAGAGGGAGACCAGCAACTAACAAGGCAATGATGTTTCCCTGATAGGAGCGCGAGGTGTAGAACTGAAGTGTGGTAGTACTGATGGTAGGACTGGCATACTTGGGGGATGGGAAGTAACTGGGGTCATATATGGGAAGACTCAAACTTCCTTTGTTCAGAGCATGATGACATGGTTGACCTGGAAGCATAGGGAACTGACTTATAGGTGTGGGTGTCGTTGCTTTTCAGGACTGAAGGGTATGTATTGACTCTGGGGGGGCTCAAGCTGATGGGTGCTGTTGAGGGGTTCTCAGGGTGACATATTGCAGAATACTCTGAACAAAGGCGACCAAAATGGGGAAGCTGCCATATGAGTAGACGTGATCTGTTGTGGCACCAAGAAGCACCATTGGGTCCTTCTTCGTAGTTTTAATGAGCTCCAAGAAGGGATAAAAGTGTGCTCTGAAATGGTACTGTCCTATGGATTTTGTGAGCCCAGGACCGTTCGTCCTCATTGGTGCTTTCATTTTTAAGGAGTCTGAAAACGATAAGAAGACTCTGCAGTGGTTATGATTACTGTCATGTTGGTTTTACGAGCCCAGGATGGTGATTGCTCATGGTCGCTTTCATGTTTAGAGAGTCTGAAAGCAATAAGTGGACTCCATTGGTGTTCTTTTTCGTAAGTTAGTCTCCAAGGCCCAAAAAAGCATAAAATGATGCAGATGGAAAACTCTTCTAGCCGGTGTGACTAGAGTATTCATTTTTCGTAATTAGTCTACAAGGTCCGGAAAAGGGGTAAACTTATACTAGGTAGACGCCCTTTCAGATACGTTTAGCGAGCATGAAAGGAAGCAAGGTTGCTCGACGATCTTTTCATTGTTTTAGGAGTCAGAAAAGAGCTTAACAGAAACTCCCTAAGTGCCTTTTTCGTAAAAAGGGATTGCTCGGCCCGAAAAAGGGATAAAATTATACCGAACAAAAAGGGATTGATGGGAGTGAGAAAAGGTCTCAAGCATCATCATGTGTGCGGAATACTAGGTCTGGTGACATTAAGATTGTCCAAAAGGGGCGACGGCCAATGTGGAACATAAACCAAGGTGATGGGTGACATTTTTAAAAAATGCCTAAAAAATATGGAGGTGAGAGCGATAAATGATCTCAAGCGTCATCACGAGCGTGGAAAACTGAATCCGGCGATATAAGTCTTGTCAACAACGGACGCCGGTCGATGTGGCACGCAAACCGAGGCGACAAGGGGGCATGGAAAAATGCCCGACAAATCTGGTTGTGAGAGCGAGAAATGATCTCAAGTGTCATCACGAGAGCGGAAAACTGAATCCGGTGATATAAGACTCGTAAAAAATGGACAACGGTCGATGTGGCACGCAAACCGAGGTGACGAGGGGGCATAGAAAAAATGCCCAAAAAATCTAGGCGTGAGAGCGAGAAATGATCTCAAGCATCATCACGAGCGTGGAAAACTGAATCCAGCGATATAAGACTCGCCAAGAACGGACGACGGCCGATGTGGCACGCAAACCAAGGCGACAAGGGGGCATGGAAAAAATGCCTGAAAAATCCAGGCATGAGAGCGAGAAATGATCTCAAGCATAATCACGAGCGCGGAAAACTGAATCCGACGATATAATATTCGTCAAAAATGGACAACGGTCGATGTGGCACGCAAACCGAGGCGACGAGGGGGGCCAAAAAATGGTCAAAAAATGGACCCTATGAAAACAGGAAAAGGAAAGAACTAGCAGGAAGTTCTGTCATGGACGGTGGTGTCCATGCGGTTTACTATGGGTAAAATCACTTGAGGTATAACCCATTGCGTGGGTTGCGGAGGGGGTTGCCTTCTGAATTGGTCATAATGTATGCCCCTTGTCCGAGGCAAGTGTGTATAATATACAGGCCTTGCCACATGGACACAAACATTCCTTTCACGGTTTTGTCATGAGCCTGATCGTAGGCGAGGACAAGGTCCCCTTCAGAAAAAGTTCTTGGGTGGACATGTTTATCATAATTCAATTTGGATCGGTTCTTGGCTGCTTCCATGGTTTGAAGGGCTGTGCGTCGATCTTCATCGGCCTGCTCCAGGAGTAGTAAGCATTGCTCGATTGGGGCAGTGTCCGGTAGGAGTTCAACGGCCATATGCAGAGTTGGAATCTGGCACTCAATGGGGAGGACGGATTCGACACCGTGAACCAAATGGAAAGGGGTAAAACCGGTGGCGGTTTTAGTTGACGTACGGTATGCCCATAGTGCCGGGAAGAGCATGTGATGCCAATTTGACTTGTGTTTGTCTACAGTGCGCTGGAGGATGGTTTTCAAAATTTTGTTTATCGCTTCGATTTGGCCATTTCCTTGGGGGTAGTAGGCAGAGGAGAAATGGTGTTCAAATTTCAATAAGGTGGATAGTTCTTTCCAGACGGCGTCTTCGAAGTGAGAGCCGTGGTTTGAGACAAGTTGCTTTGGCACTCCAAAACGTGCGATAACATGGTTGAGAAAGAACCGTGCTGCGGTTCCGGCTGTGCAATTGTAATTTGGCATGGCCTCCGCCCATTTGGTGAAATAATCTACGACCACAATAATATGTTTGTGACCGCTGGCTGACGTGGGATTGCAATCAAGGAAGTTGATGGCCCATTTGCAAAATGGTCCAGCAGTAACGACTGGATGAAGGGGGGCGGGTGGGGTTCTTGCTTTGGGGGCAAAAAGTTGACAGTTTTGGCAATGTTTGACTGCAGTGATGCAATCAGTAAATAATGACGGCCAAAAGTAACCTGCACGAATGATCTTTTGGGTGGTGGCCATGCCAGAGAAATGGGCTCCGCAGGCACCGCTATGACAATCATTGAGGACTTGTTCCGCCTCACTATGGGATAGGCAACGTCGTAGGATGGTATCAACGCCGCATCAATAAAGTACATCCCCTAACAAGAGGTATCGGGGGGCTTGGTGACGTATACGACGGCGTCCGTCACGATCGATGTGGGGTCGAAATTTCTGCGTGCGAAGGTAAATTAGGATGTCACCGTACCATGGGTCGTCGGACGAAATAATGAAGATGTGATCGTCAATCAGATCCGTTTGAATAGTGGGTGATGACGAAGAGGATGGGAGGTCAGTGATGAGATGGGCAAGTGCAAGGGCTTTGGTGCTCTTGGGAGTTTTGAAAGTGAGGTCATATTCTTGGAGGATAATGACCCATTTAGCAACACGACCTTGTAGGAGCCGTCGGTTTAGGAGATAGACCATAGGGTTGGAGTCGGCGCAACCGTGGTATGACCGAGCAGAATGTAGTGTCGCAATTTTTGGACGGAAAAGACCACAGCTAGGGATAATATTTCCTCATATGGGTAACGGAGGGGTGGGCCAGACAAGGTATGGCTAACGTAATAAATGACATGTTCTTGGTGAGAGGCATCTTCTTGGACCAAGACTCCGGACACGGCATGTTCAGATGTCGAGACGTAAAGGATGAAGTCCTGAGAGAAATCCAGAGGGGAGATCAAGGGGGCTTGTGTGAGAGCTTTCTTGAGGGCTTCAAATGCCGTGTCTGCTTGCTCATCCCAAACAAAGGGTATGTGGGTGTGAAGTAGGTGTAAGAATCCGTGAACTTTGGTGGCGTAATTAGGCACGAAGCGACGAAGGAAATTGGACCGCCCCTGCAAACTCTGGAGTTGCCGAAGCGTGCGCAGAGAGGGAAGGTCTAAGATGGCTTTGACTTTCAGGGGATCAACAGTAATTCCATCCTAGGAAACAATGAAACCCAACAAACGGCCTGCAGGAACGCAACAGACACACTTGTGTGGGTTCAAGCGGATTTTATATTTGCGACAACGCAGGAAAACTTGCCGGAGGTCGTTAAGGTGGTCTGATCGTTTCCGGGAACGAGCTGTAAGGTCATCAAGATAGACCAGCAGGATATGGACCAAGTCGTGAAAACAATAGGTCATGGCCCGCTGGAAGGTGGCACCATCATTTTTTAGGCCGAAAGGCATGACACGATAGGCAAAGGTGCCCCATGGGGTAGTAAAGGCAGTCTTATACTGATCCTCCTTACGAATCTGAATCTGGTTGTATCCGGAAAAACCGTCCATGAAAGATAGGACTTCATGTCCCACACACGCATCAATGAGTTGGCCAATGAATGGCGTGGGGAAATTGTCTTTGGGACAAGTGCGGTTTAAATCATGGAAGTCAGTACATACTCTAAGGGTGCCTTGTTTTTTGTTGACGGGAACGGGGTTTGAAACCCATGTGGTATAAGGAATAGGATAAATGAATCCTGCTTCGCGAAGTTTCTCAACCTCGGCTTTAACAGCGGGGAGCTTGGAAGGATGAATGGGTCGTTGTTTCTGACGAACGGGGGGGACATCGGGCCATGTGTCAATGTGGCGCTCTATAATGGCGGGGTCAAGACCTGGCATTTCGGTATAGGACCAGGCAAAGACATCACGGAATTCTTGAAAAAGTTTTTTGTATGCCTGAGTCTCCGCTTGAGTGCAAGATGCACCCAGTGAGATGAGCTCAAGTTTCCCAGGTGTGGTGGAAATGTCTATTTGTATAATGGGGGAAATGTTGGACATGTTCCCTTCTTCGAAGGCATCCGGTGCTGGGATGGGGTCCTTTAACCAATCGACCTTAGTGGGTATGAAATTTTTCGATTCGACTGATAGCTGGTTAGATGTCGTGGATGTAGACGCCTCTGGGAGGAAGTATGAGCGATGGTGCATATCGTCCCAAGGGTAGTCGGGTGCAGTGAGTGTTTCCAAAATTTGTTCATCAGTATGGAAGTAGTCAGACCATAAATCAATGGGTTCTGGTTTGAAAGTGGTAGTCGAAGAGATCATATAAATGGTGTTAATCTCTCCGGATGAGGATGATGCGGGAGGGTAGATCTCCTCGATGAGGGGAGGAGATATTTCTAAGTCGACATTATTCAACTCATACACCGCTGCTCTGTAATCTGGGATATCAGGACAGTGATGTGAGTAGTGGCCATAAATACCGCATATCACACATGGGTGGTTAGTACGCAGTGATTTGTCACGAGGCATGGGGTTTGGGTCAATTTTGACAACCGGGATGTTGGGGTCGTCGTCAAGCATTTGCATGTGTTCCTGTAATGCGGGTAACTGTGGACACTGATGGGTTGGATGGCCCAACTCATCACACAACAAGCATTTATGAGAAGCACGGAACACGGGGGGAGGTTTAACTGCCTTGGGTGGGGGTACCGCAGTGTATGGTTGTGGGCCTCTGCCCCCAGTGGGCCTGATAAGAGGAGGGGGATTCGTAGATGACGAAGGAGTAGTGATACCGGGAGGTGGTTGGGTAGAAGTGATGATGGGTTGCACCAGTTGCAGCATGACATTTGGTGTCGGCGGGGGAACGGGAGGCGAAATATACCACACGGGTAATCCCAATGTTAACCCGGGGAGACTAAGGGTAGCCATAACTGGAGCGCTTACTACACCTGAGGGAGGAAATAGAAAGGGGATTGTGTGGATGGGTGTAACACCGATGTGACTAGGGACCAATGGTCGTTTAGAGAACAAGGGTGGCTGATTGTTGGGTGTTTGTGTATTCTGTGAAAGAGTACAGAGGTCTGCGACGTGGGTTTCCGGTGACGGTGGTGGAATAGATTGGAATGTAGAGGTCATCTGCGCCTCGGAATACAGTCCGAGTCCCACTGAGGAAACGAACGAGGTAGTTGCACCACAAACAGGTTGTTCAACCATGGGGAGAACATTTTCAGGTGCAGCAGGGGCCTTGGGATCGTAATAGGCGAGTTGGTCGACCTTGACCACACGTCCCTCATGGGGGAACTGCATGGTACGAAAAACGGATGAGGTAACAGCCCGCATGGCATACATGTAGCTGCGGCCAAGTAAAAGGTTATAGTCAAGTTGGGTGTTGATGACCTCAATGTCAATGAGCACGGTTTTACCCGCCAGCTGGACGGGGACATTAGCTAAAAGACCTTGGGGTTGTGCCGAACGACCGTCATAGGCTCGCAACGCAGTGGTGGACTGCTGGAGAGTAGGAGATCCCAACTTCTGCCAAACGAATGTGGACATAACGCATGTAGAGGCCCCTTCATCGATAATGCACCGATGGATGACAAGATTCCGAACGGAAACGGAAACTTGGAATGCTAAAGTAGATGGCAAGCGTGGTTCGGACTGGTCTGAATCGAATGCGATCAGTTGTGAATCATTGGGGTCAATAGCGCCAATGGCAGAGAGCAAAGTCTTGCGTTGCGAAGGGCAGTTTTTTAGGACTTCTAAAGCAGACATGGCTGCAGGAGATTGGGCTAAGTCATCTACAATGTTGTAATTTGACGCGGCGCGAGCATTGGGATTATTGTTGATGCGACGAAGTGGGAAGCGAGGTGCTTTGGAAGCGCCATCAAGTGGAGCCGGAGGTATACGTAACGTTTGATCTGTGGGATTAACGTTAGTATTCTTGTCGGCGGGAGGGGCTTCAGAGGTGGAGCCATATTGGTTCCGACGGGTTTGGAGGTTGGCATCGGCGGTTGACATCATCAACAAGTGGTGAGTACCTGAATCAAACATGGGTTGATCAGGAGCTGCATAAGTGATCTGTTGTGGTGGCGCGTTGCCCTGAAGGGGAGCTAACAGCTGAGTGTTCACTACACCTTGGTTTGGAAAGGGGTTTTGCAACACCAAAGGTTGATGTTGTGGTGGTGGAGGGTTGGGTGGCGGCTGAGGAGCCGCTTGCCCCTGACGATGGGCATCGTCAGTCCAGAGTTGCCGAGCTCTCTCCAAATGTGGGCAAGCATGTGTGTAATGGCCATAGACCCCGCAAATAGAACAAGGATGGTTTGTTCTAAGGTTACTGTTTTTGGGTTGCCTGGGATTACGATCCGGATTCTAGTTAGGAGGAGCAGCGTTGTTATTTTGCGGGGGATTGGGAGGTGGAGGACCTTGCTGATGTTGTTGGTTGTTTCTGCAGTTACGTCCTCTTCCATGGTTCTGTTGCCCACCCTGGTTGCGCTGGTTGTTTTGGTGTTGGGGCTGGTTGTGTTGTGTGTACACTTTCCCTTGAGCAGTGGGAGGATTTTGGTTTGCCGCAGGTGCGGGAGGAGGTTGTGGTGGATAATAAGCCGGTGGGGCTGGAGGTGGACCAGATACCTGCTGGGGTTGTTGGTAACCCTGAGCTATTGGAGGTGTTGGGTTAGCTGTCGCAGCTAGCTATGGGTAGTACACTGGTTGAGGTGCGGCTGGGGGGGTGTATGCAGGTGGTGCATGACCAAAGCATTGAGGTGGACATGAAGGTCCGTGGGTATGGTGGTGATGTGCCATGGGAGCATATGAATTGATTGCTCCAAATTGAGATGTAGCCCGCGAAAGGTCGGGGCCATGGCTAGGATGTGCAATGGAAAAGGGTTGGGGATGCGAGGCCATACGACCAATGATACCATCTACGGCATAGGATTCCCCCAGCGCATCGTGTTGGGATGACTCACCCCGAGGGGCGTCTGGTATAATGGTATACAGATAACCCGATTGGGTGTAAATGAGGTCAAACTGTTGGGCTTTGAGGATGGCTTCTTCTTCAGACTGGGGTCGTTCGGATGCCACATCCTTCGCAATGAGAGGGAGGAGGGATTTTAGGAACCAATCTAAGAAGATGCGGTCATCTAACTTGATTTTGTAGAGGCTTCGGCGTTGACGCCACTCATGAATGTGGTCAGTGATGTGGGTGGCCGTGTTCTGTCTGCAAGACAGTAGGATCTCAACTCCCGCATCATAGTGGACAGGTAACTGAAAGAACTGCAGGAAGGTCGAGGCAAGGGAGGTAAAGGTGGCATGGGTCCAATGGGGTTGCTCGATATACCACTTAGCTGCAGAGCCAGTGAAGGTGCGCTGTAACAGACGGAGGCGGACAGAGTCATCCAATATGGAGTTGGAGGAACACCATAGATGGAAGGACATGATATGGTTCTGTGGGTCCTCACCTGCCTTGCCCTCAAACTTAGGGATGTCGGAGGGGAGTTTGGTGGGCATTTGAGGCCACGCAGGATCGTGTCTGATAGGATCATTGGTGAGCCTGGCTAAGTCTGGTAAGTTCAGACTCGCCATGTATGGTAAGCTAGCAGATGAATGTGGCATAGTGACTGGGATATGACTAGTCATGGTGGTATGATGTGGGGGTCCAGTAGCGCTTAAAGGTATGCTAGGTATTGAAGGTATATGTCCTCCAATAGCTGTGGTCTGATAAGGGCCAGCGTTTCCAAGTGCAACATGGGCTACACCAGGGTTAGGAATAGCAGTAGGGATTCCTGGAATTTGGGTTGTGGTAATCAAAGGGGGTGTGACCCCTATGTTGGGCATACCCATAACAGGTGGTGGCCCTGTGTTGGGAATTCCTATAACAGGAGGTGGCCCTATGTTGGGCATTCCTAAATGTGGAGTGTCTGCCATATTAGGCATACCTAGGGGGGTGGTGGTTGCAATGGATGGCACCGCAGCAGAAGGGTCTGTGGATGTATCACCTATGGTGCTGGTAAAAAGTGGGTCGAATTGTGTCCCAGCCATGAGGTTGGTTGGTAATAACTCGGTAGTGTTTTTGGATTCTGCCTCTAAATCAAATGTGAAGTGAGGCGTGTCAGAATCGGATGACTGTCTGTTTGACCGACGATGTGTCGAGTCAAGGGATAAGGCTCGACGTCGGTGACGTGGCGATCCAAGTAGACTGAACTCTGGGAGTTCTCCCTGAAGACGATGAGAGCATCTAAAATTCTCAATGGTGAGAAATAAGTTTTTTGTGGAAAAATCTTATGTGTAAAATGGTAATATATAAAAAACTCAAAACCCTAATGCAACCAAGGGTGCAAGAAGGGGAGTGAAAATGAAGGCTCTCAGGCCAAAAAATCAACCTCAAAAAAGGCACTTATTATAGCAGTTGTGCTATAATAAGTGGAGGGATGCAAAAAATGGTCAGAGTACCAACATGCAAACAGCTTCTAGAAAAAATAGGTGCAACTAGACCAAAGGTGGATTGTATCATGCAAACACCTAACTAAAAGTATTGTGAATCAACAAACTATATTCTCTGCAAGGTGATGAAATCCAAGTCAGACAATATTGAGTGTTGAGTCAACGGCTAGATATCCTCCTACCGGGAGGGAAACTAGGTAATCAATCCTAAAGAATGGCAACTATGATACTCCGTTCATGACACGTCGAGAAAAGTTAAATCTGCCGTTTGGTCCTTTTACCGCAATACCCCCATACAGGGATATCCTGAGAACTGCGAATGGTAGCCCTTCGGTTACTGAATGGATTTCGGTATTCCACTCAGGCTTCCGGAACCATCCTCGCGACTTCAACCCTCCTAGGGGAGAGGCCTTCCCATAAACCAGTTGTGACTGTGCCAAAAAATACTAAAATATTTTGGTTCCCTAATGGACAACTTCTATGTCTCAAATGTAATAACTGAGGGGTGTTATTGGAACACCTATCCCCTCAATACTACCTAGCTACAAAGTTCTTTTAAGTGTTCCCCAAGTGGGGTTAAAAGTGGGTTGAAGTTAAGGTAAATTTTTAAGGCTCAGTTTTAAATTATGTGTTTGAGTGGGTGCATGTGTGGTATTCGAAACTGAAATTGAAAAAAGTAAATGCTTTGCAGAAAATATTCAAAAAACAAAGGATCTTTTGAAATAAAAAAGCAAATATTATGACTTTTTCAATGAATGGAAATTAAATGCTTTGCAAAGACTATTCAAAAAACAAAGGATCTTTTGAAATAGGAAAGCAAATAATATGATTTTTTTAAGAAATAAATGGATTTCTTTCTTCAAAAATTGCTATGGGCAAAATATCAAAGAAGTAAACAGTAAAAAAATTTAATCTAGATAAAATGCAAATAAATCCTTCTTTCAATTCCTGAAAATTTTTAAAAAGACTTTTTCAAATGTGCATTCTAAATAGTAAAATTTTCCTATGGCTGTAAACAATGCTGGAATCTTAGTACTATAAAATGTGCTATGTGGGCAGAAAAAACAGTAAAAAATTAATTTTTTAAACGGATCGGCCGAATGAAAAAATTGGCATCGCGGGTTTTGACAGAACAGCCGTGATGGACTGCGCGGGTTTTTGTCGCACAGTCGCGATGGGCAGCGCGGGTTTCGGCCGCAAAGCCGCGATGGACCGCGCAGAATTTCGTCACACAGTCGCAATGTGCAGCGCGGAAAATGTCCGCGAAGCCGCGATGTGCAGCGCGCTAATTGGCCGCGAAGCCACGGCGAACCGCGCGGAAAAAGGCCACGCGACTGTTGGGAAAAAAGCCGCGAGGTGAAAGCCGTACGCGGACGCCGAAAAATGAACCCAAAAATTGAGAATTCCGGGCTGTTAATGGCTAAAAAATGGGCCAAGGTCTAGAACAGCAATGGATCCGTTGTCTAGGGTGGCAGATCTATGAATTAAACTAACTAATACTATCAAAAACTAAGATCTAAAGCAAAAGTGAGATCTAAAGATTCGAAAAGCAGCGGAGTCGCCAAAAACTGTTGGCTTGGTTTTGCAACCAAGCTTAGTGCTATGGGCACCTGCTAACTAGTAGCAGCAGTTTCAATATTAAGCAAAAACAATGAACTAAATCTAAACTAAAACTAAACTAGCATGTGCATATCATAATAAAATTTTGAATTAAAAACAAGAACAAGAAATGGAAAAAATAACTTTGTATTGAAAATGGGGGCAAGCAAGTGCTTGCAATAGTAATACCTCCAAATGATGAAGATAGTTGAGAAGCTCCAAGGATGAGCAGCTCCAAACTCCAAAGGGTCCTTTCTCCAAGGTTTCTACAATGGCCAAAAACTCAAGGGAGATTTTGGCAGCATGAGGATAGGAAGATGGATGGATGTGAAATGAGGAGCCCCTACCACCTTTTTATAGGTTTTGGTGGTGGGGAATACCATTTGTGATTTTGTGGAAACCAATGGTATTGACCAACATGGTTTAGGTACTAAGGTCTTTTGGTGACCTTTTGTTGGCTTGAGAGGCTCATATGGTAGAAAAAGTGGACAAATGGGTCATGTGAATAAGGGAATGAGCTAGTGAGCACTTTTTGGGTGTTAACAGGAATAGTCTAACTGGGCCTCGCCTTCCTTCTTCTTCACCTTTCCAAATAAAGGTTGATATCGGAAACCATGCGGTTCACCGATGTATTGTAGATGAAGGAGCCTCTATTAGTATCTTATCCCTTTATACTTGGAGAGATTTAGGATTTCCTAACCTTTTTCCAGCTGTTAATTGGCCGTTGACTTTCATTAAAAGAATTAGTGAACCGGTGGGATTCCTCCCTCAAGTACTTGTCACTTTGGGTGGAAAAACAGTCTTAGTTGATTTTATAGTTTTAAAGGACCCTATGGATTTTGATATGATCTTTGGGCGTGATTACATATATGTTATGCAGGATGTGGTGTCTACGCTCTTTCGTGTGATGCATTTTCCTCACAACGAAAGCATTGTCACTATCGATCAGCTTACATTTGTTGATCCCTCTTATTACCCAACAATAGACCAAGTATGTCCCTCATCAGTAGGCACTACCATGTCACAATCAAATTATGTGGCATATTGTTCTTTGAGTCCAATTGCTACTGAGAAGAAGCCTCTGAATTCATGCTTACCTTCTCGGGACTGGGTCTCGGCAATTGACCAGGTGACGATTCCATCTTAATGTTTAGATATGTGTTCCATCTGGGATAATATACTTCCCTCTGATGAAGTTTTCCTAGAGTCTATAATGCAGTCTTCCATTCATTTGGACATTGATCCACCATCGAGCATTCTTCCACATTCACTTCGAGCTCGTTAAAAACAGTAAGGAAGTTACGAGCATTCTTCTACCTTCACTTCAAGCTCGTTAAAAACAGTAAGGAGGCTACGAGCATTTCTTCCACCTTCACTTCGAGCTCATTAAAAACAGTAAGGAAGTTATCATCATTTTTCTATCTCCTTTAAGCTCGTTAAAAACAGTAAGGAGGTCCCAAGTTTACTTTTTCGGGCTCGTTAAAATTTTACGAAAAAGATATTTATAGAGTTCTTTCATGCTCTTGTTAGACTCTTTAAATAAGACAAGATTGTCGAGCATACTTGTTCTCTTCAATCTCATTAAAGGAATTGAAGGTGCATCTGCTTAGGTATAAGTTTAACCCTTTTCCCGACCTTTGCGGATTACTTATGAAAAAAGAATACTCTAGTCATGCGTGGCTAGAAGAGTTTTCCTCTCATTGTTTTATACTTTTTCGGAGGAGGGGACTAACTGTACGAAAAAGGACTTTTGGAGCCTCTCTTTATGGTTTTTCAGGCTCTCGAAACATGAAAATACCAAGCGAGCATTCACCTACTCGGGCACGATGTGAAATCCACGAGTAAGTATATAGAGGATTGTTTAAGTTTTTAAGACTTTATAAACAGGAAAACACCGGCGAGCATTAACCTACTCGGGCTCGATATTAAAATCCACGAGTAAGTGTATGGAGGATTATTTAAGTTTTTATGACTCCTTAAACAAGAAAACACCGGCGAGCAAGAACAGATCTCGGCTCTATATTAAAATCTAGAGATCTGTATTATAGAGCATTCGTCTATCTCTTCTTCGAACTCTGTAAAAAATGAAGAAGGTCCTGAGTCTTCCTCACACGGCCTCGTCAAACTCTTTACATGGTTGGACCTATTGAGTTTTCTATCTTTTTTGGACTCATTAAAACAACAACAACACCATTCTTTTACCAAAAAGAATAAGGGATAAGAAGGGTATATCACATCTTTTTCAATTTCAAAGGCAGTTTCAGTCAATTATGTCCTTAAACATAGCACCTACTTGAGTCTTTCATGTCATTTGGGTTTTTAAGTTTTTGACCTTAGGGCGAACCTGATCTCCGAGTTTCAACTCCCTCGATTGGTTATTCTTCCAATCATATGGAGGGTCTGTTATGTCTCCTACATCGTAGACTTATATCATTTTCCCCCTCATGTTGAAAACTGCCTAAGTCACTTTGTGTTGTGCTCACTGTTCAAGGATACAACCTGTGTCGGCCATTCTGCAGTTTACCTTGAATTCATGTGTCGGCCATCCTAGTGTCAGTTTGTTTCATCTTGTTACTTGTCCTAATCCATATCATCTCATACCTATGAGTGTTCCTCGTGTTGGATGATGGAGGATGTATTAAGGCCTCCCTTCCAGCAGAATTCTTCCCATCGACATCAACTCATTTTGCTCTAGGAATGAGGTTTAGATATTTCGGTTAGTACCTTGGGGATTGCAGTCATCAATGGCAGTTTCCCTCGCTATTGAAGAAAGAGAATACATCAATGGCTCTTATTTGATAGGTTCCTCAAGTGTTCGACTTCAAGTCCACTTATTCACACTTGTTGGATTGTACTAGGTACCTTGGGCGCCATTATTATTATTGATGGAAGCCCTCGCATTTGTTAACTATATACATCAACGAACGGTAATCAAATGATATCCCCCATGTTCGAATTCAGCTCACTTATTCGCATGGTTAGGGTTTGTACCTTGGGTTGTTTTGGATGAAGACCTTGGAATTTTTATAGCGTCACCCTATTTATGTTATCACCCAAGCTGCGCAAGACTGAGCCTCACTCATTTTGGCTCTTCATGAGACATAGATCCAGTTTGTTGTTATGGCTATGATCTCTCATTTTGACATGGATCCACACTTGTATTTCAGTGGCCATGCTCTATATATACATCTCCTAGTTATGTAATGGAGATCATGTTGTAAACATCTATATGATGTCAAGATTGTAATTCTCACTAACCTTGATCCTTGTTTTACGTGTTTTTGTGACTTGGTTCTGTGGTTTCTTGCTCCTCCTCTAACTTGGAATTATAATGTATTTTGACCATCGCTTCCCTCTGACCTCACACATTAGGGGGAATCTTTTATAAGTCAAATATGCACTTCTCCATCCGTGATCTGATTGCCCTTTTGATCACACAAAAGGACACTAAGTATTGAAGAACTAGGTTGACCTGGATGATTTACTGCTAGAAGTACACTCTTCAGCTGAAAATATTGCAGTTTCTCCTGATTTTACCACATGTATGCCCCTCTCTGTATAGAAAACCAGCGTACACCTTGAGAAATACTCTACTTTCCTCAACGACAACCAGTGTACATCTCCAAAAATGTTCTAAACGCATGTTGTAAAGCACAGAAGTTGCTTACTGTACGCTACTCTTGTTGTATGAAACCCGCGTACATCTTAAGATGAAATCAAAAAATATATTAAGATTACGAATTGGGATTAGTTGAAGTTGGTTCTGCAACTTCCCCAACTTCCCAATTCAACCACCTCTCGATCTAAACTTCCTACCTTGTCCCATAAATACAAGGAGGATCCATGAGAGGACTAATTGGAAGGACTAGTTAGAAGACAGAGAGATAGAGAGTTGGAAACTGTAGAAAGATTGCTTTGAATACTGTTATGCGGGAGGAATTCCCAAGTCATTGTAAAGTGCAGGAGCCCAGGATCCGATTGCAGAGACATCTTGACACGTCCAGTATAATTATATTGATTTCATGTTTCTTTGACAATAAAAAGGTCGAAATACCCTTCCTGTCCCAAATCGAATATCTATTGGATTGTATGTTCATTTGGCTTAATATCTTGTTATATTTTATGTTAGATTACTTTCTAATTTCATCATATTTATATAGTAAAGATACGCTGAGGAAGGTATCCATTGTGTTGCAGGTTCATCAAGTGGAGGATCGAGCGAGAGATCGAGCGAAAGCTGGGATCGAACGTTGGTAAAAGGTGAACTTTCTGACATCTTGATCCCTTTCCTTTGAAGTAGTTAACCGTAACATAATGAATGTATTTACCTATCAAACCCCCCTAAGTTGGTAGTGTCCACTCCTCGCTATAAGATATAAATCCTGAACAACAGACTAGCGACTCCGCTGGGGAGTAACCATGTGCTTTTCTGCTCTAGGAGACCTAGTTAGGTTTTCTTCCAGCCCATTTTTTCAGTTTTTGATTGTCTGAGAGGCCATATAGGTCTGTGTTACCTCTTCTTTCTTGCCTAACTCATCTCAGTTGACTGTTGTAAAGCCTGTTTGTGCCCTTCTGAGGCATGTACACTAGTCTACCCTACTTACAGTAGCATTTTTTTCCTGATGAACGCCCCTCCTTACACTGCATAGTAGTGTACCTCTCCTGACGTACGCTAGTTTCTACACTGCACAGCAGTGTATTTTCCTATAGTGTCCATTTTTTTGTTAGGGTTTGATTTCCAAGCTTTTGGTTTCTTTTCCATCCTGTTGCTTTTCTTCCTTCACTGACCCCTGAGACCTTCGATGTCTCTTTTGAGTCTTGTTTTCCTCTATAATGTCTTTTAGTTTGTTTTTGCTTGCTTGAGTCCTTGTTTAAGTGTCTTCACTGCTTTCTAGCCCTTTTTGAAGTTCGTGCACTATTCTCTTTTGGACATAGCTACACACTCTGGCCCTAGTTTCTTGTTGCAGTCATACAAACCTACATTATTATCGTTTGTTATTTGTACCAATGTTAGCACACTTTCTCTTTGTCTTATCCTTTCCATTAGGGTTCGACCGTCAAGTTTGAGTCTTTAGGGTTGCTTTCGAAAGGTTGCTTGGTTTAGAAACTTCCTGATTGTCTTTTCAGTTCAGTTCAAATGAGTCAAATCCTTCTAGTTTAGCCTTCTTTCGAGTCCATGTGTTTGGTGAGGTCACTTATTGGTTCGCTTGCTTACTCGTTTACTTGGATTAGTGTTTTCTTACGGTTTTGGTACTTAGGAGCACCCAGTTAGGTCTGCCTTTCCATTACGAGCATTTCTTTTCCTTGTCTCTTTTACACTTTGTTTCCAAGTCTCAAGTTTTTCTTTTGCAAAAACTTGGTAAGTCAGGTCTTCCTCAAATCATTTGATTTGTTTGTTTTGAACCATTTAGGTGTTATTCTTACTCACACTTTGCATTTAAGTCTTACTTGTGCTTTTATAAGTTCTTTTTCTTTTACAATTATCAGAAAAAGCAAAAAAAAAATTAAGTAGCTTAGTAGTAAGGTCTAGCATTGTTTTGAAGTAGCATAGTTTGCTTCGAAATATTAAAAGAAAATACAAAAAGATTTTGTTTTAGGTTTTCTTATCTTTAGTTTTGGAAAACAATGAATGAGAAGGTTTAGTGAAAGTTATTTACTTTTATGTACTTTCCATTTCAGTCACAACCACACCACACACTTCACTACAAACTTTGAGTAAGAACAACCACTTAAAAAGAAATCCTAATAAAATTAATTAGCAACATTTTTCTCTTTAGGTATACACGACATCAACTAGCTTAGGCTAGAGTTTCGAGCTTAAATCACCTTAAACTGCTTGAAACTGGCTTCATTACTCAAAAATCGTAGTACGACTGTCTTTTAGGTAAATCTATCTCTATCAAATAGTCTTGGGATGCTCTACTCAAACAAGAGTTAAGCACAAGGCCGTGGGAGATTGGAATTGTTGAGGATATCCCCTCACTTTCCTCTCAACCATAAACCAGAGTTGACTCGCGTACGGGGGTCCTTTGGACTTCAGGATTTGATACCATGCCCATGTGTTTCGACTAGGCTGACGACAGTCCCGCTAGTTTATTTCGTATTAATGGTAGCCTTAGTATCAAACCTCTAGGATTCTACATAGGTAGAGTGGGCGGTTATTCCCACTTCACCTCGGACATATGTGGAAGGTAACCCTTCGGTATTAATCCAGAGAAGGCGGTTTGGTGATTAAAACGCTTGCACCCAGAGGACCTCCGGAGGACACCACGTAACTGACCGTCGATGCTCTGTTAGTCTGTTCTAGGCCCTAATCATCCCAGATTTGTTCCGAGAGTATTTGCCATTGTTTGCCTGGTTTGATTACTTAGGAAATTTTTAGTGGTGTGCTCTTTGTGCTGCTTATTTTTAGTTGCCTTAGAGATTTTTGGCTTGTTGAGTCGGAAACGATGGATAGCACCCCAGTGAGCACCAATCAAGGGACCCCTATTCAAGGGGCTCCTTGTGCTTTTCCATTTATTGGGAACATTTGTACTCCCTTAATGGCTACCTTGAATCTTCTGGGATTCACTATAGGACTACCGGTTTGGTTGTTTTCCACTCTGAATGCCTTGCATGCTCCTGATGCTTCTCAAGTAAGCACCTCACATCAAGAGCATCAGAACCCTATGCCTGCTTCGCCACTAAAATCTTCCCCTCCTCCTTCTACCTCATGTGGTGAAAGTAGTAATACTAGTAACCAGCAGTCTAAAAGGAATAGATGGAGGAAGAATAGGAAGAAGATGCCAAAGCAAGGGGGCAGCCGCCCAGCCTCTGGAAGTCATGTTGGGGGAACCCACCCAACCTCTAAAGGTCATGCTGGGGGCACCCACCCAACCTCTCGAGGTCATGTTAGGGGGGGAATTTCAGTCACTATAAATCACACTGAACCTCGCCACCCAACCTCTGAACGTCATGCTGGGGGCACCTACCCAACCTCTGGTGGTCATGTTGGGAGAACTCACTCAGTCACTGTTGTGAGGAAAATGCACCTATAGTTCACGGGAGAAACTACCAACTTACGGTGATATTAGGGTTTAGATATGTAGGCACCTTATTCAGAAGTTTGATCCTAGCTTTGCCTCCCTTGCTCTTCAATGCTTATCCAGTATCGCAATGCCCAAACCTGCAAAACAACTTGATACCTTTCTCAAATACATTTGACTACATATATAATACTGATATCCATAATGAAAGAAGACATCAAACTACAAGCAAACTGTAATCAAATCCAAGACACACATGAAATAGGTCATATTTGGAAAGAGAAGAACGTCTGATCTTTATTAATGAATGAAAGCAAGTACATAAATTTATACCTTCTTTCAAGCTTGGCACTTCACGAAACCTAGATTCAAGGTCTCCTGATTCCGTTCTCCAAGGATCCCAACCTCTAACCAGCAATGCTAGGGTTTATCAAAAACTAAGCATAAGATAGGGAGATGAAGGTCTCCATTCCTCCAGCATAACAATGTTATAGACTTGGTCTCCTCACATGGCCCTTCTACCCTCCTTATATAGTCAGTGAAGGAGAGGAGAAGAAGTTATAACCGCTCAGGAGGTTCCCCAACCAACTTAACTTACCCAAATTTTGAGATTTTGACTAAAACAGGGGTGTACGCTACTATTTCATAGTGGAGTAGTGCCTAGGAGGGGTTGAGCACTACTATTGTACACTGGAGTAGGGTACAAGCGCTATTTTGTTAAGGTAGAGTAGCGCCCATGTGAAAAAATGGCCAAAACCAGGCTTTTCTGCTCATTTTCAGGAGATGGTTTGGTTTCGAAAAATGTTCCTAAGGGTTGTAATCATCAAATGGGTCAAGAATGAGGTAATTTCAACCATTTTTAGTGTCCCAAATGACTCCTCCATCCACAAGTGTCTTGTTGTGTGACTAAACTTGATCTCAAGAAGTGTCGTCATGCGACCAAGGGAAGCAAGTGTCTTCACGGATAGAGAGGTGTCATTTCAATCTATAACAGATGCCCCCTTATGTATGAGGTCAGAGGGAGTACGGGAAACGATGGTCGAAATACATTATAAATAACAAAGAGTTGAATCATGGAGGAACGGAGAAACCAAGAATCATAGGCTCAAATGAAGTACCTGAAAGCAAAGGCAATGTCAGACAAACTTATCCTTGGGGTAACTGTCCATGTTCAAATGGTGGAACATGACCACCAAGAGAATGCAATAATGATCCAAAATACTGATGCATATATCATGGCCACTAAAATACAAGCGTGGATCCATGAGGAACATAAGTGTAAACACAGCCACATAAATACAAGGTGGATCTATGTTAAAACTGGAGAACATAGCCATAGAGAACAAGCTGGATCTATGTCTCATCAAGAGCCCAAAAAAGTGTGGCTCAGTCTTACGCAACTTGGGCGATAACATAAATGAGGTGATGCTATCGAGGATCCCAAGGTCTTCATCCAAAAACAACCCATGGTACAAACCTATCCATGTGAATAAATGAGTTGTTGTCAAACATGGGAGGTATCGTTTGATTACCGGTCATTGATGTATACCGTTAACAAACGCGATGGTGTCCACCAATAATGAAAATGGAACCCAAGGTACCTAGTACATTCAAGCAAGTACGAATAGATGGTCTTTCCGTCGAACACTTGAAGAATCCATTGGATAGGAGACATTGATGTATTCCCATCTATCCAATAGCGAGGGAAACTTCCACTAATGACTGCAATCCCCAAGGTACTAACCGAAACTCTAAACTTCATTCCCAAAGCAAAATGAGTTGAAGTCGATGGGAAGAAGTCCATTGGAAGGGAGGCCTTAATGCATCCTCCATCATCCAACATGAGGGACACTCAACAGGTATGAGCTGATTTGGAGTAGGACTGAATACATGATGAAACATACTGACACCAAGGAATGGCCGACGCATGAGGTCAAGGAAACTACAGAATGGCCGACACAGGTTATATCCTTGAATAGTGAGCATGACACAAGAGTGACTTAGGCAGCTTTTAACACTTAGAGACCATGATGCAAATATGTTATGTAGGAGACAATAACAGATTCTCCATATAATTGGAAGACTAACCAAATGGAGGAGTAAGAACTCTGAGATCAGGTTTACCCTACGACTAACACTAGAACCCAACTTGTTTGATAGACTCAAAACAGGTGCTTTGTTCAAGGAGATAGTTGACTTGCTGCCATCATAATGAAAGATATTTTAACATTCTTCCCTTCCCTTTCCTTTTTCATTTTTTAACGAGCTTGACAAAGAACTAAAGCATGCTTGACGGTATTTTCATATTTAAGGAGTCTGAAAAACCTAGAAGAAAACTCCATACACCTATCCATGGATTTTATATCGAGCCCGGATTGGTCTGTGCTCGGCAGTGTTTTCTTATTTATAGAGTTGAAAAACTTAAACAGTCCTCTATACACCTACTCGTGGATTTTAATATCGAGCCTGAGTAGGTTAATGCTTGTCGGTGTTTTCTTGTTTATAGAGTTGAAAAACTTAAACAGTCCTCTATCAACCATCTCGTGGATTTCACATCGAGCCCGAGTAGGTGAATGCTCGCTTGGTGTTTTCACATTTCGAGAGTCTGAAAAACCCTAAAGACGACTCCAAAGGTCATTTTTTGTAAAGTTAGTCTCCTTCCCTGAAAAAGTGTAAAATAATGGAAGAAGAACTCTTCTAGCGCATACAAGAGTATACCTAGAGTATACATTTTCCGTAAATTATCCACCGAGGCCCGGAAAAGGGGTAATTCTATACCTAAGTGGATGTCGGTTCAGTTATTTTAATGAGCCCGAAAAGACAATTATGCTTGGCAAACTTTTCCTATTTAAGGAGTCTGAAAAGGGCTTAAAAGAACTCCATAGGGATATTTTCCATAAAGGTTTAACGAGTCCGGAAAAGTAAACTCATGACCTCCTTACTATTTTTAACGAGCTCAAAGGAGATAGGAAAATGCTCATAACTTTCTTACTGTTTTTAACGAGCTCAAAGTGAATATGAAATAAATGCTCATAGCCTCCTTACTGTTTTTAACGAGCTCGAAGGAAAGGTGGAAGACTGCTCGTAACCTACTTATTGTTTTTAACGAGCTCGAAGTAAAAGAAGAATGCTCGAAACCTACTTACTATTTTTAACGAGCTCGAAGTAAAAGAAGAATGCTCGAAACCTACTTACTATTTTTAACGAGCTCGAAGTAAAGGTGAAAGAATGCTCGAAACCTACTTACTGTTTTTAACATGCTCGAAGTAAAGGTAGAAGAATGCTCGAAATGGGAGGAGACGAGTGTCAAGGATATGCAAAACTAGCTCCAAGCGCATGGAACAAAGCTATGCCTAATGCAAGGAACATGAGCAATATAAGGACACTCGGGGTGTGTCTCCTCTAGGTAAAAGGTGTCAAATTGAGAAGGCAAAATGATACAAGGCTTAGTGAAAATGAGATCAGAGATGGAGGCTTATACAACGAGCTAAAAGCGTGGAAGCCTGCATAAGGCTCATTAGCGCAAGCGGGATCATAACAGATGCATATGCAACTTAAACACAAAGATGGGAGCCTTATCAGGGATGGCCAGAAATATATGAGGAAGAAGATATGAGGCTTCTTCTCAAATTCATGGTAAATCTAAAAAGGCTCCCGAGCCTATGAGAAAAACTCAGCATGGGCACCAAAATGGCATAAGGGTGTTGACTAGGGTGACCCATGTTAGGTAGGCTCTGTTGTTGGACTAGTGCACAATGCATAAAGAGATGGCTAACACGCCAATATCCAATAGGTTCGACCCTATGGCGAATTCGGATGGCAAAATGTTCAAATGCAACATAACAGTGGGGAATCCTAAACGTATATGCAAGGTTCCAAATATACCTGACGTGGTCGCACAAGGTGTCGAAAATGACCAGTAAGCAAGTATACATCCAGCTAAGAATCCTGTCTCCAAGAAACATCAGTACCAGGATCATATCTAAAACATATGTAAGGAAAGACCCGATACAAGTCACTGTGGGAGAAATACTTTCAACTTCACTATCATCAACAGCAAGCATAAACAAGGCAGAGTTTTCAAATGAAGACTCTATGGTACCTAAGCCCGAGGACTTACAATCAACAAGATCGACTTCAGGATGAAGATCAAAGCTAAAGGACATGATGGAATCTGCAGAAACATATTCATCATCACGGGAGTTGAAAATTCTAGAAGCAGAATCAAACTCAGCAGGAACACCGATTTGCGGATCTATAGGAGAGTCTAAAGACTCAACAGTAGGAAGATCATACCTTAGGTCAAACCGGGGCTGGACATAACTGTGACTGGATCAACATCTGAATGAATGGAAGACTGTACTATAGACTCTAGGAAAACTGCATCGGAAGGAAGCATATCATCCCAGATAGAATACATATCTGAACATTCAAATGGAGGTGTTACTTGGTCAAAAGCTGGGACCAAGTCCCAAGAAGGTAAGCATGAACTCAGATACTTCTTCTCAGTAGCAGTTGAACTCAAGGAACAATATGCCACATAAGTCCCATGTGACATAGTAGTGCCTAATGACGAGGGATCTGACTAGTCTACAGTTGGGTAATAAGGAGGATCAACGAATGCAAGCTGGTTGATAGAGACGATGCTTTCATTATGAGGAAAATGCATCACACGAAAGAGCGTAGACACCATAGCATGCATAGCATAAACGTAATCATGCCCGAGGATCATATCAAAGTCCATAGGGTCCTTTAAAACCATAAAATCAACTAAGACTGTTTTTCCACCCAAAGTAATAGGTTCCTGACGGAGGAATCCGATCGGTTCACTAGGTCTTCTATCGAAGGTCAACGGCCAATTAACATCTGGAATAACATTAGGAAAACCCAAATCTCTCCAAGCATAAGCGGATAAGATACTAACAGAAGCACCTTCATCAACAATGCATCAATCAACTGTATGGTTCCCGATATCAACCTTTATCTGGAAAGGTGTCGAAGAAGGAAGACGAGGCTCGGCTAGACTATTCCAATCAAAGGATACGACCCTAGGGCTTGGTAGGGATTCACATGGCACAAATGAAGTGCCCCCTTTTTCAGGAACATCCAAACTGGTAATGCAGAAGACTTCAGGGACAGGTGCATCAGTCTCCAAAGGACTGATTGGATCGGTCGAATATTGCATCGATTCGATCACTTCACTCTCCAAAGGAAGAGTGGGGTCGACCAAAGATTGCATTGGTTCAACCACTTTATCAACCACAGGTTGATCTGACTGTAGGGAATCTATAGACAACTCAGGAATAGAGGTTCCTTCAGACATGGACCAAACTCTTCATGCCTCTGGAATGGCAGGGCATCGGTGAGTAAGGTGATCTCCCTTACAAAGTTTACAAGGTAACTTTGGTTTCCGTCCTATAGGTCGAGACTCCTTTACAACGTCAGTACTCTCAGCATGACTAGCATTAGCTGACAGCTTGCCCCCAACATCACTTGCAGTGGCTGGTTTCTCAGAACCAGAAGACTTTTGAACTAAGGACCACACTTCGGTATTTGCTACCATGCCCATGCGTTTCGACTAGGCTGACGACAGTCTCCCCAGGTTATTTCGTATTGATGGTAGCCTTAGTATCAAACCTATAGGATTCTACACAGGTAGAGTGGGCGGTTATTCCCACTTCACCTCGAACAGATGTGAAAGGTACCCCTTCGGCAGTAATCCTGAGAAGGCGGTTTGGTGATTCAAATGCTTGCACCTAGAGGACCTCCGGAGGATGCCACGTAACTGACCGTCGATACTCTGTTAGTATGTTCTGGGCCCTAATCATCCCAGACTTGCTTTCGAGAGTATTTTCCATTGTTTGCCTGGTTTGATTACTTAGGAAATTTTTAGTGGTGTGCTCTTTGTGCTGCTTATTTTTAGTTGGCCTTAGAGATTTTTGGCTTGTTGAGTCGGAAACGATGGATAGCACCCCGGTGAGCACCAATCAAGGGACCCCTATTCAATGGGCTCCTTGTGCTTTTCCATTTATTGGGAACATTGGTACTCCCTTAATGGCTACCTTGAATCTTCCAAGATTCACTATAGGACTACCGGTTTGGTTGTTTTCCACTCCGAATGCCTTGCATGCTCCCGATGCTTCTCAAGTAAGCACCTCGCATCAAGAGCATCAGAACCCTATGCCTACTTCGCCACTAACATCTTCTCCTCCTCCTTCTACCTCATGTGGTGAAAGTAGTAATACTAGTAACCAGCAGTCTAAAAGGAATAGACGAAGGAAGAACAGGAAGAACATGCCAAATCAAGGGGGCAGCCACCCAGCCTCTGGAAGTCATGTTGGGGGCACCCACCCAACCTCTCAAGGTCATGTTAGGGGGGGGGATTTCAGTCACTGTAAATCACACTAAACCTCGCCACCTAGCCTCTGAAGTTCATGCTGGGGGCACCTACCCAACCTCTGGTGGTCATGTTGGGAGAACTCACTCAGTCACTGTTGTGAGGAAAATGCACCTATAGTTCAGGGGAGAAACTACCAACTTATGGTGATAAAGATAGTCTTACAAGCATTCTGCAAGTACAACAAATAAATGAAGAGATTAGGGTTTAGATATGTAGGCACCTTATTCAAAAGGTTGATCCTAGCTTTGCCTCCCTTGCTCTTCAATGCTTATCCAGTATCGCAATTCCCAGACCTGCAAAAAAACTTGATACTTTTCTCAAATGCATTTGACTACATATATAATACAGATATCCATAATGAAAGAAGACATCAAACTACATGAAAACTGTAATCAAATCCAAGACACACATGAAATAGGTCATATTTGGAAAGAGAAGAACGTCTGATCTTTATTAATGAATGAAAGCAAGTACATAAAGTTATACTTTCTTTCAAGCTTGGCACTTCACGAAACCTAGATTCAAGGTCTCCTGATTCCGTTCTCCAAGGATCCCAACCTCTAACCAGCAGTACTAGGGTTTATCAAAAACTAAGCACAAGAGAGGGAGATGAAGGTCTCCATTCCTCCAGCATAACAATGTTATAGACTTGGTCTCCTCACATGGCCCTTCTACCCTCCTTATATAGTCAGTGAAGGAGAGGAGAAGAAGTTATAACCGCTCAGGAGGTTCCCCAACCAACTTAACTTACCCAAATTTCAAGATTTTGACTAAAACAAGGGTGTACGCTACTATTTCATAGTGGAGTAGCGCCCAGGAGGGGTTGAGCGCTACTATTGTACACTGGAGTAGGGTACAGGTGCTAGTTTGTTAAGGTAGAGTAGCGCCCATGTGAAAAAATGGCCAAAAACAGGCTTTTCTGCTCATTTTTAGGAGATGGTTTGGTCTGGAAAAATGTTCCTAAGGGTTGTAATCATCAAATGGGTCAAGAATGAGGTAATTTCAACCATTTTTAGTGTCCCAAATGACTCCTCCATCCACAAGTGTCTTGTTGTGTGACTAAACTTGATCTCAAGAAGTGTCGTCATGCGACCAAGGGAAGCAAGTGTCGTCACGGACAGAGAGGTGTCATTTCAAGCTATAACAGTCATTGTAAATCATACTAAACCTAGTCATCCAGCCTCTGGAGGTCATGCTGGGGGCACCCACCTATCCTCTAAATGTCATACTGGCGGAACCTACCCAGCCTCTGGAGGTAATGCTGGGAGCAAACTTTCAGTCAATGCAAATCATACTAAAAGCAAGTCTTCAACCATTGTTGCTCATGTTGAGGACACGTCATTGATCACTGCTAGTCATATTAATGACAAGTCACTAGTTCTTGTGAGTCATACTGGAGACATTGAATCAGCCACTGCAAGTCTTGCTGAGAACGTTGACATTGTCGACAAACCTAATAAACAGAAGCTTAAGTTCCCTTGTAAGTTTTGCAAGGGAGACCACCTGACATATTTGTGCCCTGTACTTCCATAAGTGCAAAGAGTGTGATCATTAGTTCAAAATTCTTCTCCTTCTGAGCAACTAGCCACTGCAAGTCATGCTAGGGGAAAGTTGTCAGCCAATGCTAGTCATGCTGAGAGTATTGTTGTTGTTAAGGAGTCTAAGCTTATAGGACGCAAGCCAATTTTCCCTTGTAAACTTTGTAAGGGAGATCACCTTACTCACCTGTGCCCTGCTATTCCAGAGGTGTGAAGAGTGTGGTCCATGTCTGAAGGATCCTGTGCTCCTGAATTGTCTGCAGATTACCAACAGCCTGATCAACCTTTGGTTGATGAAGTGGTTGAACCAATGCAATCTTTGGTCAACCCCACTCTTTCTTAAGAAAGTGAAGTGATCGAATCGATGCAATCTTCGACTGATCCCATCAGTCCTTCGGAGACTGATGCACCCGTCCCTGAAGTCTTCTGCATTACCAGTTTGGATGTTTTTGAAAATGGGGGCACTTCATCTGTGTCGAGTAAACCCTTACCAAGCTCTGGGTTGATTTCCTTTTATTGGAATAGTCTAACTGGGCCTCGCCTTCCTTCTTCTTCACCTTTCCAAATAAAGGTTGATATCAGAAACCATGCGGTTCACCGATGTATTGTATATGAAGGAGCCTCTGTTAGTATCTTATCCCCTTATGCTTCGAGAGATTTAGGTTTTCCTAACCTTGTTCCAGCTGTTAATTGGTCGTTGACTTTCGATAAAAGACCTAGTGAACTGGTGGGATTCCTCCCTCAAGTACCTGCCACTTTGGGTGGAAAAACAGTCTTACTTGATTTTATGGTTTTAAAGGACCCTATGGATTTTGATATGATCCTTGGGCGTGATTACGTATATGTTATGCAGGCTGTGGTGTCTACGCTCTTTCGTGTGATGCATTTTCCTCACAATGAAAGCATTATCACTATCGATCAGCTTACATTTGTTGATCCCTCTTATTACCCAACTATATTACCAAGTATGTCCATTGTCAGTAGGAACTACCATGTCACAATCAAATTATGTGGCATATTGTTCTTTGAGTCCAATTGCTACTGAGAAGAAGCCTCTGAATTCATGCTTAGCTTCTCGGGATTGGGTCCCGGCAATTGACCAGGTGATGACTCCATCTGAATGTTTAGATATGTGTTCCATCTGGGATAATATGCTTCCCTCTGATGAAGTTTTCCTAGAGTCTATAATGCAGTCTTCCATTCATTTGGACATTGATCCACCATCGAGCATTCTTCCACACTCACTTCGAGCTCGTTAAAAATAGTAAGGAATTTACAAGCATTCTTCTACCTTCACTTTGAGCTCGTTAAAAATAGTAAGGAGGCTACGAGCATTTCTTCCACCTTCACTTCAAGCTCGTTAAAAACAGTAAGGAGGTCACGAGTTTACTTTTTTGGGCTCATTAAAATTTTACAAAAAAACTCTTGATAGAGTTCTTTCACGCTCTTGTTAGACTCTTTAAATATGACAAGATTGTCGAGCATACTTGTTCTCTTCAAGCTCATTAAAGGAATTGAAGGTACATCTACTTAGGTATAAGTTTAACCCTTTTCCGGACCTTTGCGGATTACTTACGAAAAAGGAATACTCTAGTCATGTGTGGCTAGAAGAGTTCTCCTCTCATTGTTTTATACTTTTTCGGGGGAGGGGACTAACCGTATGAAAAAAGGACTTTTGGAGCCTCTCTTTAGGGTTTTCAGGCTCTCGAAACATGAAAACACCAAGCGAGCATTCACCTACTCGGGCTCGATGTGAAATCCACAAGTGAGTATATAGAGGATTGTTTAATTTTTTCAGACTTTATAAACAAGAAAACACCAACAAGCATTAGCCTACTTGGGCTCAATATTAAAATCCACGAGTAAGTGTATGGAGGATTATTTAGGTTTTTATGACTCCTTAAACAAGAAAACACCGACGAGCAAGAACAGATCTCGGCTCAATATTAAAATCTAGAGATCCATATTATAGAGCATTCTTCTATCTCTTCTTTGAACTTTGTAAAAAATGAAGAAGGTCCTGAGTCTTCCTTCGATGGGCTCGTTAAACTCTTTACATGGTTGGACCTATTGAGTTTTCTATCTTTCTTGGACTCATTAAAACAACAAGAAGGCCATTCTTTTACCAAAAAGAATAAGGGATAAGAAGGGTATTGTTGATGTATATGTAACTTCGGAATGTATTTCACATATATGTATATTGTATTCCTATAGAGATGTTATTATTCCTCTATACGGAAGTGTCATTATTTATATTGTAAGTGTCGTAACTTATACTTGATGGGTTATTAGACCACCTTGTTTGGGGTTGGCCCTGTATAAGTCATGTGGGTCAAAGGGCTATTAGACCACCCTATTGGGGGTCTGCCATGTGGGTCGAAGGGTTATTAGACCACCCTATTGGGGGTCGGTCCAGTCAGCATTATGTTATGTGGTTAAGTTCGAGCCTACATGAGTTAGGTAAAAAGGCAAGTCAAGTCAAGTATAAATAGAGTGCGGGAGGCACTCTATTTACTCACTCACTTCTCACACATGCACTCAAGGAGGAGTGGCGCACTTATGGAGGAGGAGGATATACTGCTAGGTTATGGCTATCTCTCTTGGTTGGTTGTATCATTGCTCTATCTATCTCTGAGGAAGTTATTGGGGTTTTTCACCTTTATGGTTTTCCCCAAGTAAATCTTTGTGTCTCTTGTGTGCTTGCATTATTGTCTCCATGATTGATATGCTGTAGATATGTTGTACATGTTGTTCTCTCAGTTAAGATCCTAGATCATATTGAAGTAAAATCTGAAAATTTAACATGGTATCAGAGCTAGCCTGAAAGAAGGCATGATATGGCATGTATGACACTTGTTGCACTTACGATGCTAGGGCTTGATATAGCAAAAACCAGTCATCGTAGCACTTTCGCTATAAATCCATTTTGGCAAATTTTTCGGATCTGAAATTGTTACAAGACGAAGCTAAGATCTCCAGGTACCTTGTGTCCAAAGGGAAACCTCTAATTCGTTTTACTTTGTGATTTATGATTTGTGCAATATAGCGTTTCTGCCTCTTCCAGATCTGAGTCAAAATCAGGTGACCTTGGGAAAAAGGTCATAACTTGGGCTAGGAAGCTCCAAATGAAATTTTGTAAAAAGTGACAGGTATTACACAGACTGTACTATCTCAGAAAACTTTTTCAGAGGCCGAAGGTGAACCAGTGACACGTGGCACTCCGTACAAGTTCGCTCTCCTGTATTATCCCATAAACAGGTCATGTTGCGACACTTGGAATAACTCTCTCTCAGAGAATCCAATTGAGGTCAGACCTGTCAGGATGGAAATATAACAGGCCAATCTATCTCAGGAAATATTTTCAGAGGCCGAAGTTGAAACAGTGACACGTGGCACGCCGTACAAGTTCGCTCTCCTGTATTATCCCAAAACAGGTCACATTGCGACATTTGGTATAACTCTCTCTCAGAAAATCCAATTGAGGTCAGACCTATCAGGATGGAAAGCTAATAGGCCAGGCTATCTCAGGAAACCTTTTCAGACCCTGTGGATCAAAAATTTCGAAGTTACACCAGAAACAATCAGGTACATATTTCTGTCAAAACAGAATTATTTTTTTGGTACCTTCATTCATGGCTTCCGGAATTTAGGGCTTTGGAGAAAGTTGGAATTTTTGTAATCGGAGACCACGGCTGGATGCTACTCATCAAAATAGAAATTTAGAGACCAAGATCAGAATTTTTGGTTGGGAAGAAGGCCGGGCTTGATCATACCCTAGTTTGGGACTTTGATGAGAAAAGTGGAAAATTAGGGCTTCTGTAAAAATGGGAATTTTTGAAATCTGTGACCACGGCTGGAAGCTCCTCAGAAAAATAGAAGCTTGGAGCTTTGGTTCAAACCTTTTGATTGGGCAGAAGAGTGGGATTCATCAAACCCCAGTTTAGGGTCACGTCCAGTGAATCCAAAAGTTTCATAGGCAAAATTGAGGAGTGAAACTTTGCAGTTTTCAAATTCTGAATATACCAGTTTGATCAACTCATCAAGGCGCATATTTCTATCCTTTCGAAAGTTTGAAATTCAAAGTTTGAATTTTTGGGGTTTCTCTGACAAACCCATATCCAGCTCCAGGTCCAGTTCTTGCAATTCAAGTGGATTGGGTTAATCCTAGAAGAAGATGGATTGATCATCCGCATAAGTGAAGAAGTTCCTGTTTCAGAGGAAGATGAGGCTAAGGCCTTACATAAGAAGATTACAAGCAATTTCGACAGGTATGACTCATCGAGGTATGTTTCGATATTTGTCCTTGATTAAGTTTATGGTATGTTTGTCTTCATGTTATTACGGTTAGTACAATTTTGATTTTAGATTTGTCGTATCACCTTAACAAAATTATGAATGCATGATAGAAGATATTCATTGGTTAGGGTGTTGACACTTATGATTGTACTAATGCATTATGGTGTTGTATGAGGTTTATGTTGTCTACTACCAAGAAAGACAAATCATGTTCCAGTTCAAGAACATATGATCATGATGACATGAGGATAAAGACTCATCCATTGTCATGGATCTCATAGAAGATCCATTTACGAGGTATGTATAACTTGGTTTTATAATGGCTAACCTATGAGATATATAGGTTACTAGCACAAGTCATTGAAGAAGAACAAGAAGACATCATGTGAGTATGTTAGACATAATTAGCTAGCATGCTAATCCAGGTATGTTTTTCCTATATCAAGTTAGAATCTCACCTTGTGATAAGATCCTTTATTTAAGTATACTTGGCATGATTGATTATGATTATTCATTGAAGTTAGTACTCATGGGTTTAGGCATATTATGATTTTTACTTTATGAAATGACTAACCAGAAAAGTCCTATGGTCAAATAGGAATATAAGTAAAAGAATTATGTCTCTTATATTGATTGATTTGACTAACCAGAAGAATCATGAAGGTATAGGTTTGAATAATCACAGGCTTTATGCATATTATATCTCTTATCTTGATTGATGATTCAACTAACCTGAAGAGTCATAGGTTTGAGTAATTATAGGTTTAGATATGTTATGTTTCTTATGATTTGACTAACCATAAGAATCCTGCATAAACCTTGAATAATAATGCTTACTATTTTCTGTTTGAAATGATCATGACTATACATGCTTGAGATTATTGTGTTTTAATAGTATACTAATGAATGTATGATTTTATATGAGATCACAAGGATAACACAATCATAATACTAATAAGCATGCATAGGAACCAAGGATGAATGTAAGTTCAAGGACAGGTAATCCAGGAAGCAAAGATCAAGAGGGAGTACACTCCAGTGGTTTATGAAAGAATGCAGATATTCAGAGGGAGTTGACCATCTCTCTACATCCCACAACAGAAAGGTGTAGAAGAAGCTACTTCAGATTAGGACTCCAGCAGCTCCTGCAAGGAAGCAAAGACTCAGAGGGAGTCCACCCAACGAACAAACAAAGATAAGTATTTGAATTGTCATTTCTTAAATAATACTGTTCAATAATGTATATACTGATGTTCCTAGAATTAGGTTGTGTATTATGCATATTAGAATAATTGCATTGATGAACAGTATACTCCTAATATGCATGGGTAAGTGGCCTATGGCACTGTACAACATTCCATTGCTACTTATCTAGAATGAAACCTCTTTGCTGACATGTTGGGAGTTGTGCACACTCTTAACAATGTTCTGGTAGAGATTGGAAGGCATCTAGAAAGTTACGGAATATGGATAAATGTTGTATTGAAGCATTGGCTAAGATAATTGCATGACTGTATGGCATATTTCTTTATGTGTAAGAATTTGTTCTGAAAACTATGAGATGTTTTCTAATCATGCAATTTAACTTGTTGTGTAGGAAAGATCGTATGCCATCTCCTACAAAAGAAGAACTACAACATTTGTTCCAGCAACAAAGATATCTATTGAGGATATTGAAGATATTGAACTTCCCAGGATCTGGGATGAAGAAATGGAATGCCATGATCTGTCGATCATGAAGAATAATGTTTGGGATGTAGTCCCAAGATGTGAAGGAATGGAACTATCAGATCAAGCATATTGCAGATGGTAGCATTGAGAAGCACAAAAGTGATGAAATAGACGATGCACCAAATGAATTTCAAGACAACATGGTGTAGTCATATATGTGTGCAGAACTTGGTATGGTAGGATAGAAAGCTTTCTATCCAATTTGGGCTTTACCAAGAGTAAAGCGGATTCCAACCTTTACTACAAGGTTGAGGAAGGCAATCCAATGATACTACTTTTGTATGCGGATAACCTGTTTGTATCAGGTGAAGATATATTGGTTGCCGACACGCAGCGGAAGCTTACTACCGAGTTCGAGATGAAGAACTTGGGGATGATGCACTATTTGTTTTTGGCATGGAGGTGTGGCAGAGTGTAGATGGAATCTTCCTTGGACAAGGGAAGTATGCAGTAAGAGATCTTGAAGAGGTTCGAGATGATGAATTGCAAGGCCATGGCCACACCTATGACATCGAATCTGAAGCTTTTATGTGATGCTTCATCTAAGCCAGTTGATGTCTCTATGTGTCATCAGATGATTGGGTCCTTGATGTACCTAACGAACATGAGACCAGACATTTGCTTTGCTATGAACACATTGAGCCAGTTCCTGATGGATCCGAGGAGTGTTCACCTCGTTGCTGTAAAGCATGTTCTGAGGTACCTAAAGGGTACAGTGGATTATGGGCTCAAGTATGAGGTGAATCAAAAGTTTAACCTACAGGGTTATGTTGATTCAGATTGGGATGGAAATGCTGCAGATAGGAAGAGCACATCTGGGTGCTGCTTCAGTATGCAATCAGGAGTGATCTCTTGGTTTAGCAGGAAGCAGTCCTGCGTAGCACTGAGTACAGCTGAGGCGGAGTATGTTGCAGCCTGCTTAGCTAGTTGTGAGGCAGTATGGCTACGGAAGCTACTGTCTGAGTTATTTGATCTCCCGTTGGAGGCTACTGGTATCTTCTGTGATAACCAGAGTTGTGTGAAGCTGTCCAAGAACCCAGTGTTTCATGACAGACCGAAACACATAGAGATCAAATATCACTATATCAGGGATATGGTGCAGAGAGGAGCTGTGAAGCTCCTGTATGTTGCGACGAACGAGCAGATTGCAGATGTGCTGACGAAGCCACTAGCCAGGGTGAAGTTCGAGTACTTCAGAGAGAGGCTTGGCGTTCTCCAGATCGAGGACACTTCGAGGAAGAAGTGATGGACACATTTGCTGAAGCCATTCCAAGCATGTTGGAAGGAGGATCCTTCACATGGCTGTGGATGTAAGCGCTGGATGATGAGCATCAGGATGATGTTCTGGTTTCTGCTTGGATATGATCAGTTGGATCATTTTTATGTATGTATGTACGCATCATGTGGATGCTGGATATGATCAGTTGGATCATTTTATGTATGTATGTACGCATCATGTGGATGCTGGATATGATCAGTTGGATCATTTTATGTATGTATGTATGCATCATGTTGGATGCTTGGACCATGTATTTGTATATGTATCAGGTGGATACATTGTGTGATCAGGTGGATCATGTATGGTGATATATATCATGTATTTGTATTTGTATCAGGTGGATACATTGATGATCAGGAGGATCATGTATGATGATATGTATCAGGTAGATACTTGGTATGCATCAGGTAGATGCATTAATGATCAGGATGATCATAGATGATGAGCTTCAGGATATTGCTCTAGATGACATGCAGCAGGATGTTGCAGTGATGATCAGGATGATCATAGATGACGAGCTTCAGGATGTTGCTCCAGATGACATGCAGCAGTATGTTGCAGTGATGATCAGGATGATCATGGATGCATCAGGATGATGTATGGTGAGTATCAGGGTGATACTCTATGGTCGTGGATCAGGTTGTGCAGATGAGCATGTAATCCGGTGCCCTGGGAGATTTGCAGATGGTCTTTCGAGGTTTTGCCTATGGCATGTAATATCAGTGCCCTGGGACATCTGGAAAATGCTCTTTCGAGGTTTTGCTCTGGGAGGACATGTAATTCGGTGCCCTCGGAGATCTGCAGATAGTCTTTCGAGGTTTTTCCTATGGCATGTAATAGCGCCCTGGGATATCTGGCAGATGCTCTTGCGAGGTTTTGTCCTGTGGCATGTAATAGCACCCTGATAGATCCGATAGGTTGGGCTGTGTGCCCGTAATCAGTCCTGGTATGCTCTTGCGAGGTTTTTCCATGACCACATGTAATAGCGCCCTGGGAGATTTCAGGTCGGAGTTGTGTACCCGTAACATCCTGAGATGCTCTTGTGAGGTTTTGTGGTGGACCACATGTAATAGCGCCCTGGGAGATTTCAGGTCGGAGTTGTGTACCCGTAACATCCTGAGATGCTCTTGCGAGGTTTTGTGGTGGGGTCACATGTAATGGCGCCCTGGGAGATCCTACAGGTCGGAGTTGTGTACCCGTAACATCCTGGGATGCTCTTTCGAGGTTTTGTGACGCACGTAATAAGTCTTGAGGATTCCACAGTATGGCCAGTGATGACGAAGACCTGCAGGTGGTGGGCCTACATCCAGTATGAAAAAGGATTGGCTCTGTAGAACTTCCTATGACGAGTAGATTCAGAGATTGATTGAGATAGCAGCAGCAGTGACGATGATGATGACTCGATGACGATTATCTAGTGACGATGATCCAGAGAAGATGACTTGTGCTAGAAGAACTGTGCTGAGAAATACCTTCCTAGTTAAGAGGGAGTGTTGATGTATATGTAACTTCGGAATGTATTTCACATATATGTATATTGTATTCCTATAGAGATGTTATTATTCCTCTATACGGAAGTGTCATTATTTATATTGTAAGTGTCATAACTTATACTTGATGGGTTATTAGACCACCTTGTTTGGGGTTGGCCCTGTATAAGTCATGTGGGTCAAAGGGCTATTAGACCACCCTATTGGGGGTCGGCCATGTGGGTCGAAGGGTTATTAGACCACCCTATTGGGGGTCGGCCCAGTCAGCATTATGTTATGTGGTTAAGTTCGAGCCTACATGAGTTAGGTAAAAAGGCAAGTCAAGTCAAGTATAAATAGAGTGCGGGAGGCACTCTATTTACTCACTCACTTCTCACACATGCACTCAAGGAGGAGTGGCGCACTTATGGAGGAGGAGGATCTACTGCTAGGTTATGGCTATCTCTCTTGGTTGGTTGTATCATTGCTCTATCTATCTCTGAGGAAGTTATTGGGGTTTTTCACCTTTATGGTTTTCCCCAAGTAAATCTTTGTGTCTCTTGTGTGCTTGCATTATTGTCTCCATGATTGATATGTTGTAGATATGTTGTACATGTTGTTCTCTCAGTTAAGATCCTAGATCATATTGAAGTAAAATCTGAAAATTTAACAGGTATATCACATCTTTTTCAATTTCAAAGGTAGTTTCAGTCAATTATGTCCTTGAACACAGCACCTACTTGAGTCTTTCATGTCAGTTGGGTTTTTTAGTTTTTTACCTTAGGATGAACCTGATCTCCGAGTTTCAACTCCCCCGATTGGTTATTCTTCCAATCATATGGAGGGTCTGTTATGTATCCTACATCGCCGACTTATATCATTTTCCCCTCATGTTGAAAACTGCCTAAGTCACTTTGTGTCGTGCTCACTATTCAAGGATACAACCTGTGTCGGACATTTTGCAGTTTACCTTGACTTCATGTGTTGGCCATCCTGGTGTCAATTTGTTTCATCTTGTTACTTGTCCTACTCCATATCATCTCATACCCATGAGTGTTCCTCATGTTAGATGATGGAGGATGTATTAAGGCCTCGCTTCCAACAGACTTCTTCCCATCGACATCAGCTCATTTTGCTCTGGGAACGAATTTTAGAGTTTTCGGTTAGTACCTTGGGGATTGCAGTCATCAATGGCAGTTTCCCTCGCTGTTGAATAAAGAGGATACATAAATGTCTCTTATTTGACAGGTTCCTCAAGTGTTCGACTTCAAGTCCACTTTTTCACACTTGTTGGATCGTACTAGGTATCTTGGGCCCCATTATCATTATCAATGGAAGCCCTCGCGTTTGTTAACTGTATACATCAACGATCGGTAATCAAACGATACCCCCCATGTTCGACTTCAGCTCACTTATTTGCATGGTTAGGGTTTGTACCTTGGGTTGTTTTGGATGAAGACCTTGGGATTTTGATAGCATCACCCTATTTATGTTATCACCCAAGCTGCGCAAGACTGAGCCTCACTCATTTTGGCTCTTCATGAGACATAGATCCAGTTTGTTTTTATGGTTGTGATCTCTCATTTTGACATGGATCCACGCTTGTATTTCAATGGCCATGCTCTATATATACATGTCCTAGTTATGTATCAGAGATCATGTTGTACACATCTATATGATGTCAAGATTGTAATTGCTCGCTAACCTTGATCATTGTTTCAGGTGTTTTTGTGACTTGGTTCTGTGGTTTCTTGCTCCTCCTCTAACTTGGAATTATAATGTATTTCATCCATCGCTTCCCTCTAACCTCACACATTAGGGGGCATCTGTTATAGGTCAAATCTGCACTTCTCCGTCCGTGATCTAATTTCCCTGCTGATCACACAAAAGGACACTAAGGATTGAAGAACTAGGTTGACTGGATGATTTGTTGCTAGAAGTACACTCTTCAGCTGAAAATATTGCAGTTTCTCTTGATTTTACCACATGTATGCCCCTCTCTGTATAGAAAACCAGCGTACACCTTGAGAAATACTCTACTTTCCCCAAGGACAAGCAGCGTACATCTCCAAAAATGTTGTAAATGCATGTTTGTAAAGCACAAAAGTTGCTTACTGTACGCTACTCTTGTTGTATGAAACCCACATACATCTTAAGATGAAATCAAAAAATATATTAAGGTTACGAATTGGGATTAGTTGAAGTTGGTTTTTCAACTTCCCCAACTTCCCAATTCAACCACCTCTCGATCTAAACTGGCTACCTTGTCCCATAAATACAAGGAGGATCCATGAGAGGACTAGTTGGAAGGACTAGTTAGAAGATAGAGAGATAGATAGTTGGAAACTGTAGAAAGATTGCTTTGAGTACTATTATGCTGGAGGAATTCCCAAGTGATTATGAAGTGTAGGAGCCCAGGATCCGGTTGCAGAGACATCTTGACACGTCAGGTATAATTGTACTGATTTCATGTTTCTTTGAAAATAAAAAGGTCAAAATACCCTTCCTGTCCCAAATCGAATATCTATTGGATTGTATGTTCATTTGGCTTGATATCTTGTTATATTTGATGTTAGATTACTTTCTAATTTCATCATATTTATATAGTCAAGGTACGCTGAGGAAGGTATCCATTGTGTTGCAGGTTCATCAAGTGGAGGTTCGAGCGAGAGATCGAGTGAAAGCTAGGATCGAACGTCGGTAAAAGGTGCACTTTCTGATATCTTGATCCCTTTCCTTTGAAGTAGTTAACCGTAACATAATGAATGTATTTACCTGTCAATCCCCCCTAAGTTGGTAGTGTCCACTCCTTGCTATAAGGTAGAAATCCTGAACAACAATCTTGGTTGAGGTAAGACATCTTTCTTCATCTGCTTTCTATTGGTTGTGGAGCCAGATCTTCTAGTCTCATAGATGATATTGTATCAGCCGTATTTGTACCCCAGTTTTATATGATATGTAGGTGTATTGTACAGTCACCCCAGCGGGGGGGTGTGGGGGGGTGTGGGGGGTGTGAGGGGGGCATCGCCCCCCCACGGGGTTCCAGGGGGGATGATTTTTGGGGCTATTTTCGCCAGCTGTTTTGCGGGCCCATGGTTTTGGGTATCCCGTGGTATTTTCCCATTGTATTTCCCTTATAAAATAAAGACATTGTAATACGGCTAGGTAGGATGATGTATTAGGTTTTATGCATTGTAAAGATCTCTGAGATCAGGAGAGAGACTGTGAAACAGAGAAGAGGAAGTGCAGCGGTTGTGCTGCAGGTTGTATCCCTTCACCTTGTTGGACGGTAATAATAATAAGGACTGGCAAATTCAGTGTGGACGTAGCCCAAGTTGGGTGAACCACGATATATCTGTGTCTCTCTTGTAATGTGTATGTGTGATTATATTTGCATTTCTGTTTATTGTTATTGCTCTGCGATCCTGTTTTTTCTAACAATTGGTATCAGAGCCAAAGGTCTATTTGGCAGTTAAACCCGTAGGAAGCTAGGGTTTCTGGTTCGAGTGGGAGCAATGGAAAAAGAAGGAAAGTTTAAGGTCAAGAAGTTTAATGGCCAAAACTTTGGGTTATGGAAGATGCAAATGGAGGACTATCTGTACCAGAAGGATCTATTCCTACCATTGGGAGGAAAAGCAAAGCAGTCGACAGCTATGAAAGACGAAGAATGGGAGGTTCTTGACAGAAAGGCTCTGGGAACAATACGGTTGAGCCTGGCTTCGTCGGTGGCTTTCAATATCTCAAAAGAAATGACAATAGAGGGTTTGATGAGCGCATTGGGTAAGCTGTATGAAAAACCCTCGACCTCCAACAAGGTATTTCTAATGAAGCGTTTATTTAATATGAATATGTCTGAAGGTAGATCTGTTGCTGATCATTTAAATGAGTTTAATACGGTTACAAATCAGCTAAATTCTGTAATTGTGAACTTTGATGATGAGGTTAGGGCTCTTCTAATCTTGTGTTCATTGCCAGAAAGCTGGAATAGCTTGGTCATGGCTGTAAGTAACTCTGTCTCTGGTTCAAACACCTTGAAATTTGATGATGTTATTGGTGTTATTCTTAGCGAGGAAATGCGAAGAAAAAGCACAGGTGAGACATCAGGTAATGCGTTGACCATGAAGAGAAGGGGAAGACATAAGGAGAGAGGAAAGAGCCAAGGTAATCGTGGAAATTCTAAAATGGGCAGATCCAAGTCCAGACTGGAAAAGATAGAGTGCTGGAACTGTGGAAAGAAAGGACATATGAAGAAAGACTGCAAATCTCTAAAGAAGAAAGGAGATGCGTAGAAGGAAACTACCTAGGAAGCAAATGTAGCAGGTGATGTGTTACAAGATGCTTTGATTCTTGCATTAGATAATACTAGTGATTATTGGGTAGTAGATTCAGGAGCTTCATGTCATGCTACACCCCATAGGAAATACTTTCATGAGTATGTTCCTGGTGACTTTGGACATATTTTATTGGGTGATGATGAGCCATGTAAAATTGTTGGAATGGGTAAGGTATGGATAAAAGTTAAGAATGGAACTGATTGGTTGTTGAAAGAAGTTAGGCATATTCCTGCTATGAAAAGAAATCTGATCTCAACAGGGCAGTTGGGAGATGGCGGCTATCTATCTACGTTCGGAGAAAAGTGGTGGAAGATCACTAAAGGATAAATGGTGATAGCAAAAGGAGACAGAGTAGGTACGTTGTATTTATGTCCTCATAATACTGACCATTCTATCTCTTTAGCTTCCACAGGAATAGATACAGCATTGTGGCATCATAGGCTTGGCCACATGAGTGAGAAGGGGATGCAGATTCTCCACTCAAGGAAGTTGCTGCCGGATTTGAAGCAGGTAAGTTTGGAATTCTGTGAAAACTGTGTTTATGGAAAACATAAGAGAGTCAGATTTTTCAGGGTTGGGAAACAGAAGAGGAATGAAAAATTAGAGCTTGTGCATATAGATGTATGGGGACCGGCTCAGGTACAATCTCTTGGTGGCTCTCATTATTATGTTACATTTATTGATGATGCAACTAGAAAAACTTGGGTTTATTGCATTAGACATAAATCTGATGTGTTTGCTACTTTTAAGAAGTGGAAAGCTTTGGTTGAGAATGAGACAGGAAAAAGATTGAAGTGTCTCAAATCTGATAATGGAAGTGAGTACTGCGGCAAGGAGTTTGATAGTTACTGTTCATACCATGGGATTCGTAGAGAGAAGACAGTCCTAGGAACACCACAGGAAAATGGTGTGTCAGAAAGGATGAATAGAACGATCATGGAGCGTGCAAGGTGTATGAGACTGCATGCAGGGTTGCCCTTACAGTTTTGGGCGGATGCTGTAAATACTGCTATTTATTTAATAAACAAAGGACCTGCAAGTGCTTTGGATGGTGGTATTCCAGAGGAAGCATGGACAAATAAAAAGGTAAACTACTCATTTCTGAGAACGTTTGGATGTGAAACATTTGTCCATATTGATAAAGAAAATAGAACAAAGCTTGAAGCTAAATCCAAGAAATGTACCTTTATTGGATATGGGGTTGATGAATTTGGTTATCGTTTATGGGATTATGAAAATAACAAAATCATCAGGAGTAGAGATGTGATATTCAATGAAAAGGTCATGTATAAAGATCAGTTGCAGGGAAAGAAACAGGAAAAGAAAAACACAGAGTACATAGTGCTTGATGAAATTAAAGAAAATGAAGTTCCGAAGGTGCCAGAAAATCAAGAGCAGCAGCAAGTACCTGAAACTCCTGCAACTGTAAGAAGATCTACCATGTTAAGTAGACTCCCTGAACGATACTCTCCTTCAATGTATTATTTATTGATGACTGATTCTGGTGAACCAGAATGTTATGAAGAAGCAATGCAGGTGGAAACTAGAAATAAGTGGGAGCAAGGCATGAATGAGGAGATGGACTCATTGGTAGGAAACCAGATTTGGGATTTGGTTCAGTTGCCTGTTGGTAAAAGAGCATTGCAAAACAAATGGATTTACAAGTTGAAGGAAGAAGGAGGTAAGAAGCGGTACAAGGCCAGACTTGTTGTAAAGGGGTTTGCACAGAAGAAAGGTATAGATTTTGATGAAATATTTTCTCCTGTTGTTAAGATGACTTCAATTAGGATTATCTTAAGTCTAGTGGTGGTAGAAGATTTGCATCTTGGACAGTTAGATGTAAAAACAGCCTTCCTCCATGGGGATTTGGAGGAAGAAATATATATGCAACAGCCACAAGGGTATGAGGTCAAAGGTAAGGAGGATCTGGTATGCAGGTTGAAAAAGAGCTTGTATGGCTTGAAGCAAGCTCCAAGGCAGTGGTATCTAAAGTTTGACAGGTTTATGACAGAACAAGGTTATAGTAGATGTCATTCTTACCACTGTGTTTATTTCAAGAAGCTAGACAATGGAAGATATATTATCTTGTTATTGTATGTGGATGACATGCTTGTTGCAGGGTCTGACATGCAGGATATAAATGTACTCAAAAGGAATCTAGCTAATTCATTTGCGATGAAGGATTTGGGTGCTGCAAAGCAAATCCTTGGTATGACAATAACGAGAGACAGGAAAAATCGCAAATTGACATTGTCTCAAAGTGAGTACATACAAAAGGTGTTGGAGAGGTTCAGAATGCAGAATGCAAAACCTGTAACCACAAAGATATAGGCATGGAATCACTGAAAGAAGAAGTCTTGGATGCCTTTGGGATCAAAGCAATGAAAGCGGAATTTAATGCTCTTGAAACCCTCCCAATTACTCTTAATTCTTCAACCACATTTAAAAGTTCATTACCAAGAATATCAAAAAAATGGAGAAAAAACTCCACATCCAGCCATACATCCTTGGACTTCTACATTTGGAATTTTTTTTAGTATTTCTTCTATCTCACTCAATTTAACTAGAAGACCAATTCTTTGAGTATCCCCTCCAGAGAAAATCTTAGGGTGACATTTCACAACATGCATATGAGCCCCTATATTATTTACCTTTGGTTCTCGAAGAATACCTCCAAAATGTTTAATAGCAATTTGTTCCAATCCTTTCTGAGAAGTGACAATATCTCCATTTTGGTTCACAAGTTCCCAAATGGAATTAAAGTTATTTCATTGCTTTGCATACTTATGAAAGAATCAAGAGTTATTGCCATCCTGACTCAACCAAATAGCCTGATTGTTAAGCCTCCATATTTCTTCCTCAAGCCTCGGTATCATGGCCTTGCTGGCCTCCAAACTTCCCAATGTTCCTTATCTGACCTTGATAAAACCCCTGTACAATTTCTCACAAAAAAAGAATGGCATTTTAATACTCATGCAGACAGGCATTTTAAGGTCTGATTCCTGGCATTTTGGAGGTCTAACTCCATGAGTTTTTATCAAGCATTTTAATCTATGCTTGACTCCTTCGATTAATATTGGGTATTCACTATTCACATTAATAACCTATCACTAAGATAAATGCAATTGCTAATTAATCACATTAATGATTCATTGTTTAATTTGTTTAGAGTCGTGACTCACATTAATAACTTATCAATAAGACTAGGTGTATTAAAATAAGTTTAAATGTGGGCAAACTCTACCGTTTTCCCATTGAAATTGTTTTCCTAAATTTTGCCTTAACATATTTTAGCATATTTTAAGAAGACCAATAAAGTTAGAATTTCAAAAAGGTGAGTGAATTACCATGGAACTTTGCCTAATAGAAACAAAGTACATTATCCAAAAGGTTGAGTTTAGTTTGTCCACTTTTTAATTCACTTCATATTAAAAAAAAATCTTCCTCTTATTTGGTATCATCATTTGGTAGCAAGGTACTTTTTGGAGATTTTTTACTCAATCTTGGGAATTATAAGTGCATTCCAATTTAGATGTATATACACATCGCACTCTTTCCTTTTTTTCGTTCTATAGGATGTGTGAAAACAAATCCCATTTTATTGCATTTTGAAATAGTTTTAAGGAAGTAAAAAATAATATCCCCTCCTTCTTCTCAGTCATTGTTATCTCTCTATCCATTTTAGTTACAAGAACATTATAAAAAAATTATTAAAATGAAATTTTGTTATCTCTCTATCCATTTTAGTTACAAGAACATTATAAAAAAATTATTAAAATGAAATTTTGAACATAGAAAGAACACAACATAAAAGGTTTTTTATCTTTTAAATTAACATTGTTTTTAAAATACTTTCAAATCTAAAAAATAATCAAAAGAAAAAAGAGGTGTCAACATTATTTATATCATAAGTTAAATGATTAAAATATACGAGCTTGCTCTTGTAGATTGAATGCATTAATATGTTACTTTAAAAGGAATTATGTGGTAGAGGTTATGATAAATGGTTCACAGAAATTTGAGGAAAAAAATCCCTCCAACTTAACTTGATTATATGATCGAGTGATTTGAGGCCCTACAACTGACTTTGTATCTGTCTCTCTACAATTGAGTTAAGCATAGTCAAAAAAATTGGATTGTCGTGAAATTTTTATCTTTACATTCATAAATTACAATCCTAAGTTAAAACCTACATAGATGCTTGAAATCACAATTGTACAATGCAAATTACTATTTCAAACATTATTCATCTGCATTTTTCCAAGAATGATGATTTGAGTGCCCCTATCAAATCCATTGTGTGGCAGCCAATATGACAATCCAAGTGGCTAGAAAAAAGCTCATGGATTCAGACCTCCAAAATCTCAAGTACTTGCAAATGGTGGCAACGAAGGAAATGTTCACGTTGCCATGTTATGATGTGCACTAGTGGAATTTCAACTGGGTTGATGTGCTAATGTTGCATGTGCATGTGATTGAACGAGAAATATAATGGTGTTTATCATATAGCTATATGGGATGGTTGTGTGATTGATCTATCAGTGGGGGTGAAATGATTCCTCTGCTAAGGTCAAGAGATTACCATTTCGAGAAGAAAATATTTGCAGATGTTGTTATGAAAGTAGTGGACCCTAAAAGTCTATGCAAGCAATTGAAGATTTAGATATTAATGTGTGTCCACATATATCAAAGTTAATATATGTTGGAAAACCTAGAGTTTCTTGTAGTTAGTATGAGGAAATGGGACAATCATTGTGAAAGAAATTGTTGAGGGAAAGTGTAACATCCCTTCCTTGGGTTCGTGACCAACCCATACTCTCACACTCATCGAAGGGCTTCAGCACACTTGCAACCTACACGCCCATGCATGACCAAGGAATCAACTGACAAGATGGGCGCTTTTAGGAGCACACCCAGTATCTGGAAGAGATGATGGGATGGGCATGCATGCATGATAAGGGGCTTCATCGAAGAGGCTTCAACAAAGTGGCATTTGGAAAAGGGGCTCAAAGAGGAGGCATCAGCATCGACATGGGAAGCGACCAAGAAGACTTGCATTGGGTGCCAAGGAGGAATTTCTAACGAAAGATGTTGAGCAAGGGCATGTTGGCACGAAGACACTTGGGCACATCACAAGAAGGATTAATTTCCATCAAGTCCACTTGCCCACATGTGATGGTAAAACACCGCGATGAGGGGCAACACGATTACACACTGCTGGGAAAATGTGGGTGCCATTGGGCACCTTAAAAGAGAAATCAACCAAAGAAGTGCTTCAACACCTTAGGGAAGAAGTTGGTTAAGTAAGAGTAGGCGCCCACTCATGAGAAAGAATGGAAAACCCTCCAAGCGTGGAGGCAAAACATGCTAAGAAACAAGGGTGTTGAGGTAAGTTAGGCCTCACGCCTGCAACAACAAACCAAGTGAACTGTTGGGAGAGGATGGGAAGTGCGACCAGGTCTAACAAGGAGACAATTTTGGGTTGGAGGTTTACTCAAGGGCAGATTCTCCATGAAAAAAAAGTAAGGGAACAATTTTTCTAGTTGATGAGTGTTGTCAAGAGGCAACTCAATGCATTGAAGTACAAGAGCTACACAGGAAGACTTGTGGGAGAATGGAGAAGGTTTCCACAACAAACTTCTAGGCAAATAGATCCTTCAAGAGAGGTGTGACCATCAAGAAGAGTCATTGACAATAGATCTGAAAGTAGGCCTAGTGCATCAGTAGCAAAATCGACAGTAGGAATAATATGTCGGCAACTGACCCAGCAATAGGTAAAGTGCATCAATAGCTAGGAACAAAGTAGGTTGCAAGTTGTTATGGTTGAAATATTGTTGTAAGAAGTTGTCGCCATGAAGACGCCACACCCTTACCTTTGTATTTATCCATTGCATCATTTGTATACTACAATAAAGGATCATTGATCCCTAGTTTGGGCACCAAACATACTTGTGTTTTTCTTGTGGTTGGCTTGTGTATGCTAATGGAATTTTGGCTAAGTATAACAAGATAAGTAAATAACACTTACATTAGTCTAAGTCCAAGTGTACATTGGGCAAGGTTGATGGATGCAACAAGCTTAGGCAATAGGTACTAGCTTAAGGTAGAAGGTATGGGCATGCCTTGAGTGAAGAGGCGTAATCCACTCATGAGTAGTCTCAAGTGACCAAGCCCTCTAGAAGAAAATCGGGTGGTATCGCATGATTTCCAAAGTTTGGGCATTAAGCTTTGTGGTTGTGACAACAAGGATAAAGAAGGAATACTATATAGAAGCATTTTTTGAAAGTAATGATTGCAGTGTCATGTTTTACATTCTTCACAAAGAAGAGGTAGGACCATGGTTATTGTTGTTAAGAGACATTTGTTCTTTGATAATCATGTGTTGGATTGGACTGATGATGGAGTGTCTCCCAAGAATTGAAATGCCATTCCCTTGCGTTGTGCTTGCATGAAAGTTGCAAGCTTTATATAGTGCTACTTGAGTTGCTCATGGAGCTGAGGTCATTTGAAAATTGTGATTAAAATCGTTGGGAGTGCAACACAATGTTTGAGTTATATCCGTCATTGGATTTAGACTTGTGATGGAGGTGGTGAAAATTTCTTATACACTATTAAAAATAAAGAAACATGTTGAGTTTAGCTAAATTGATGCAGTAGTGTAGTGTTTTTGTTAGAATTAATTACTCTAACAAATAACGAATAACATAAAAGGTAAAGTGTAGATACCTTAGACAAATATTGGACGATGAAGTTGAAGATGCAAAGATTGAAGATGTAAGGGAAGACACCAAATATATGCATAACTTCATAGAAACAAAGTTAGAAGCCTTTGGTTAAATATGTTAGAAGTATTTGCTTGGAAAAACTTTGTAATGTAAAAGTCATTATGGACTTGCCTTGATAAGGTGTGATATAGTTGAAAATGAAATACTACATGTTTTGTTTCCAATATTTGTTCTGGCCACGATGATGGCACCATAAGTCCTCATAATTGCAAGTGTAGAGTGTGTACAATTGAATTGGATACATCCCATATCCAGACTATTTTACTAGAGGATTGGCAAGCACTGTGGTTGGGTACTTAGGTGCCTTGGTAGATTAATATGTCCTTAGGATGGCTAGTTTCCCAATGGTTACAATCATGGTGATGTTAGGCCCTAGAGTGTGGTACTAGTGTTCAACCCAAGCTACGATTGTTTCCTAGTTGGTATGTTGTTTGAAATGACAATGTCAAAAGTGAATATTAAGGGAGGAACATGGACACTTTAGCTAAGAGATGGAAGCAAGATTGTTAGGTGAATAGCCATTGGTTGGTTATTGTGGCAATTAAAGATGTAGTGCGGCCAAATTATTCTCATTGGCAAAGCCAAGTGTCGATGGCAGACTAAACCCTAAGGTGGATGATGAGATCGCAATAAAGAGGACAAGGATGTTGTTATGGATGCATCAAAGAGTATTTTGGAATTTGGTCCAAAATAATGACAAGGATAGTTTTGATGGCACAATCTAGTGAAGATTAGGTGATGATGGACAAACAAGGTAAGTTTCAAGTGTTTAGTTAAATAGAAATAGTGAGCTTATGGAAAAGTGAATCAAACCTAGTTTTCTTTTGAAACAATTCTAGGATGGTATGTAGTTGTCCTCGAAGAGTTTCAAACTCGCTCTTGCATATAGTCTATAGGAAGAGTATTGATATGATAATTAGGCATTGTAGAAAGTTTATACTTGGGATTTCTGAGTTGGCGTATGTAAATAGTTTGTACCTATATAAATGTTTGTAACATGCAAAGGGAATATCGTTGTAAGACATAGATAGGCATGCATATACCCCTTTATATGTGTCTATGTTGATCAAATAGTTTGTTCAATATAGGTATATAGGGTCCTATTAATGAGTTCTTAACACTTGAAACAATGGGCTCATGTGTCTATGTTGAATACTCTATGAGTAGACATTGTGTTGGTTGTGAACTCTAGGATGTGTGGTAGCCCTAGAAACTTGAAGTTTTGTGTGCATTCAAGGGGATTTCATCAAGGAGTTGAATGAACCATGTACCTTAAGGACATCCTACTAGACCAATGATTACAATAGTTAGGCACCCATGTTTTCCAATGAATGGTTGTTCATTAATATGGACTTTGATAGTTTGATTATGTCTACATGATCAAGGTACAAGATGCTAATCCCAAGTTTAAACATATATAAACTTTGGTGATCATGAGTGTCTTCAATTCTTGGTGGAGCATCCAATGCATTGAAACAACAAAGGATGATGATGAAGCAGTTGACCTAACATATATTAAGACAAGTACTCATTGAGATTGTGTGTTGGAATTATTCAATCCTACCAATGTAATAATTTATGATTGCGTTAAACTTTCTAGAGTTTCACTATGTAATGGTAAACGATTGACATGTTCCGAGTGGACACTCCACCCATCTTTAGGATCCATATAAAGCTCTAATATTTATGATCAAATGATGGGGATATGGTTTCTTATTCTATTGGTCCTTGTGATGTAGAGTTTTCTACTTAAGTAATTTATTTCCAAATTTTAAAAGTTTATTAAATCTAGTTGGATTAAAAACATCCCTCCAACAAATTTAACTCCTAAAATTATATGTGATGGAAATATTCTCTTAATTAATTATTATTATAATAAGAAAGTGTCAATCTTAAATAAAAATAATATAAATACATATAATTTTATATGATGAATATAACAATCGATACATTTTTGGTTTGTATCATAATAAATATATTTTTATAATAAAAAATATAATATTTATTATATTTTTTAATATATTAAATTAAATAAATCACGTTTAAAAGAATTAAAAAATAATAATAATAAATAAAATTAAAAAATAATAATAATAAATAAAATTAAAAAAATTTTAATTTTGATCTTTTAAATTTAATAAATATTAAATAAAAACAAATTCATTTAGTTAATCACCTTTACATATTCATTTAGATACAGAGACTTACAAATTCATTTAGATACAAAGAGTGCAAATCATCCTTGACAATTGCCTCCACAAAGAGTTCATAGATTTTTAAGTTTATTAACAATTGCCTTTACAAAGAGTTCATAGTTTTTGCAAGTTTATATAATTTTTAATTTAAGAAAGTATTTTTTAATTATAGTAGTGGAAGGGTTGGATCGGCGGCCGCAGCCTACCATCCTCTCATAATTGAGGATTACTGCAGATTTACACGTGAGCGAGAGGTCTTTACCCGCATAAACTTCCCTCCAAAGAACAGAGAGGCTTTTTAAGAGAGTATTATATTTTTAAGTTTATATTATTAGAAGTATTTTTTAATTATAATAATGGAGGGTTTTAGGAGTATTAATTACATCGAAAGATCATATGTTTTGGTAAATATATATTATTTAAACAAAATTTATATTTTCAATATAAATATAAAATAATAATATATTTTTTTTAATTATAATAAAAAAATTTAAAAATATATTTAATTATTATTATGATTTTGTTTTTTAATTTATAAAATTAAATATCAAAATATTAATTTGTTTATAATGATAAAAGTGTAGTGATAGTTGGGGGTTTATCATAATGATGATGTAAGGTCAAAATATATATAAAAAAAAATAGTATTTATCCAAGTTTTTCCAATGCATCGAGTGTTATTCATAATATTTTATGACCTGTCTTGTAATATTTCATAATTGGTTGTGTAAATATTAAATATAAATTAATTTATTTGAATTTTTTATTATAATGTATATTTAATAAAAAAAATATCTATATTATATATATATAATAAAAATCAATTTTAAAAATTCATAAAAAAAATCAATCAAATGTTTGTTAAAAGCTTGTAAAAAAATCTAAAATAACCTGAAACTTGCTATATAAATAATCAAAATTAATTTTAAAAATTCATAAAAAAAATCAATCAATTTTTTTTGTTAAAAGTTTGTTAAAAAAATCTAAAATAACCTGAAACTTGCTTTAAAAAGTATTTGCTCTTTTCAAATTTGTGTTAAAAACTGAACAAAAAACCCAAAAGTATCTGCTCTTTAGAAAGAATTTGAATTGAATTTTATTACATATTATATGATATAATTGGGTTTCCAAACTTTTGCCAATTTCCAGGCAAGTCAAACTACTTTGTTAATGTGAAAGAATTTGATGTGTTAACGAGAAAGAATTTGAATTGAATTTACATATGATATGATATAATTGGGTTTCCAAACTTTTGCCAATTTCCAGGCAAGTCAAACTACTGTGTTAATCAGATAGCCCCGGCCACAGCTATATAGTGTTCATAATTACAGACCAAGACAGCTGGTGGGTTTTTCTCTGTCCATATAACTGTAGCATTTAATTTCTGTTGGTCGGTTTTTTTGTCTGTCCATATAACTGTAGCATTTAATTTCTGTTGGTCGGTTTTTTTCTCTGTCCATATAACGCTACATATAGTTTCTATTGGATTCCTTATGATGCAAAGCACCAACTCTACAATTTCTATGATGCAGAGCACCAATAATATAACTGTAGCATATACTTTCTATTGGATTCCTTGTGATGCAAAGCACCAATTCTACAATTTCTATGATGCAAAGCACCAATCTTCCCTCTGCAAGTTGGTTCTTTAATATCTATTAACACAGTTTCTCTAGATACAATAGCTTTCACATTACATTATGTGGTAACTAGATAGCTCCGGCCTTCCTTATGATGCAAAGCACCAATTTTTCAATTTCTATGATGCAAAGCACGAATCATATAACTGTAGCATATACTTTCTATAGGATTCCTTGCGATGCAGAGCACCAATCTTCCTTCTGCAAGTTGGTTATTAATATCTATTAACACAGTTTCTCTAGATACAATAGCTTTCACATTACATTGTGTGGTAACTAGATAGCTCCGGCCCCAGCTATTACAGAGTTGATATGTACATAGACCAAGACAGCTGGTGGGTATTTCTGTCTGTATCTGTCCTGTCTGTGTCTGTCCATATAACTGTAGTATACAATTTCTCTGGGATTCCTTGTGATGCAAAGCACCAATCTTCCCTATGCATGTTGGTTATTTCATATCTATTTTTTCAATATCAACCCAGTTTTATCTAATATATATACAAAGCCCTTTATGTGCTAATTAGATAGCCCCTGCCCCAGCTATATACAGAGTTAGTAACTACATAGACCAAGACAGCTGGAAGGTCTTTCTTTCTGCCCATATAACCATGTAACTGTAACTGTAGCATAGAATTTCTATTGGATTCCTTGTAATGCTAGAGTTGGTTATTACATAGACCAAGACAGCTGGAGGGTCTTTCTGTCTGTCTATATAACCATGTAACTGTAGCATAGAATTTCTATTGTATTCCTTGTAATACGAAGCACCAACTCTATAATTTCTATTCTATGATGCAAAGCACCGATCTTCACTCCATATAACCATGTAACTGTAGCATGGAATTTCTATTGGATTCCTTGTGATGCAAGCACCAACTCTACAATTTCTATTCCATGATGCACAGCACCAATCTTCCCTATGCATGTTGGTTATTCATGCTTATGTTTTTCAATAGCGAACCAGTTTCCCTATTAGATGTATCTTCCCTATTAGATATAGATACAAAGCCCTTCACATTACATATCTTTGGCATTTAAAACAAAAAATTTGGGTTGATTCTCAATACGCTGGTTATTTCATATCTATATTTTCATTATCAACCCAGTTTCAACTTTCAGTTACAAAGTCCTTAACAATACATTGTCTTTCGCATATAAACCAAGAGAATCATTGCATTGTCTTTGGCATTTAAACCAAGAAATTTGAGCAAATCAGCCGCATATACTTTACGTAGAATTAACTTTAGATGTCATGATAGAAGCTTATAAAAACTGAAGTGAATCCTTCAATTAAACTTAGATTAATGAATATAGAAATAATACAAAATTGAGTATACATAGATCCAAAGAATGATACATTTTGGAGTGCTTTCCCAGGCACCGAAAATGAACAAAATTCCTCCTCTAAGCCAATAGCTACAGCATGTAACCAGCAGGCTGCCACATTATAAAAGGAAACACTCGCAATCCACCTTAACCGGGGATATTTGCCTCTTTTGATCTCTATCTTGTGCCTCCTAGCCTCTGTAGCAGCTGCAGCTTTGTTCTTTGACATCGGGATTTGGTCATAAAGATCATTTGAAATGTTACAGAGCTTCGTCTGAAGTGTTCTGGTCAAGAAAACCTGAATAGACAGTGTCCTTTGTAGGCCATTGAGAACTCAGGGGAACAAGGATACATTGGCCTTCCTGGCCTTCGTGACTTGACATATACTAAGACTAAAGCTAAACTACTAAAACATTTTTCAAAATGCTCATGCTCACCGTATCCTTAAAAATCATCACATAAAGCAGCTGTTTCTGTTTTCTGTCTCGTATATGAATGAGATGATGATGGCCAAAATGTGCAAGGCATGTTTTGCTCTTGCCTTTGTTCATGGCACAATGCCAATACTAAATCCAACCAGAACTATCTTTTAGTAAAAACAATATCCCTATTTACAAATATAATAGGGGTAAATAAGATGGTCAAAAACCCAGGTGGGGGATACACACCTGTGATTTCATATAAACATTGTAATCTTTCGAGTCTTGATTTGTTTTTCTCATCTGCTCCACCCCCGGGCCAAACACAAAACTTGTGAGAAACATCTAGCAAAACCAGATAAACAACATGGTAACATTCAAATTTCATTGAACCCAACTATCACACACTTCTAAAAGAACTAACAATAAATCATGGTCCCAAAGTTATATATCGTGTCAGCGAATATATCGTTGAGAATCCGGAATGTAACTTATCGGCAATCTCGACGATAATATCAGAAAATGTTGGTAAATGTTGTAAAACCTCAAAAAAATACAAAAATAACCATTTTTCTTCAATTTTGTTAACATCTAAAGCAACAACAACATCAAATAAACACATTGCTACATAAATATGAAAATACAACTAATATATAAGATGCATAAGGTTCAAATGGTGGATCATGATCACATATCGACAATAAGCTGAAAATACTAAAATATGTTCCCGCTAAAATGATAGAAAATCACATCAAATGTATCTCATGAGATGAATCATCATGACTCATGAGGCATCTAGATACCACATATAGTGCAATGATAAACAATAGGAATCATCAATTCTCTCTACCCCGTTTACGGGAAAGGGGCACCACTCTTCCTCTAGAAGCAGTAGATGGTCCTATGGGTGCTCTAGATGAGCCTGGGGTGGAACTAGAAGCTCCAATTGCTCAATCTTGGTGGAAGAAGCTCCAATTCCTCAGGCTTGGTGGAAGGTAATGGGGCTAAGGTGGAAGCCACTGTAAGATATCTCCTCCCATAACTACATATCGTCAAAATTATTGCCTATATTGGGATCCTATTCATCAATAGCACCCTATGCCTCCCTCCTCTAAGTTCTAGCCCTTGCCTCTACCTCGAATCTCAAAGTTAATCCTCCAAAGACATTAGTCAACACTCTACAATTTTGATGAAACTTCCTAATCCAATCGTTAAAAAGGTGGAAAAAGCTTCCCATGCTTAATAAGTGATTTTGCTCGAGTGAATAGTAAATTTTTATTAAGGTCATGATAGAGGAGTTCAACAATCAACATCACCATCAAAAAGGTACATAGAGGGGTTGATGTGCTTGATAAAATGTCAATCCCATACCCTCATACATGATAGGATCCGGTGGAAATGACTGAACGGTATCTAAAATTCTACTTTTTGCATATGAAGTCCAATGAGGTTGGAACCACTCTTATCCTGAAAAAATTAATAGTAATGTTAAAAATTTAAGTAAAACAATAAAAAATAAAAGATAAGGAAAATGCCACTGTACTTAAAGAATTTAATATTCCCAATTATTACTAAACCAAACTAATCATTTTCGATCCAATTCTAGTAACATTGCCAAAAACCCAACCAATGCCTGTATCTATCAAATTGTACACATTCTTTATAAGCAAGGCAATATTTTCCAAAATATTACGATATTTTCCTTATATATCACGACTTATTCAATATATCGCAACACATTAAAAATATCGGAAATGTCACACTATTTCGGTGGCGATATATCACTTAGGATTTGGTAGCGCGATATATCACGCTATAGACGATATATAGCCGATTTATATAATATAAATAATATATATAGTTAATCCACCATCTCCAGCAGTCCCGTCTCTGCATTGAACAGATTGTTGAATTTTCAGTCTCCTATAAAAAGTCTTGGTGTGTGATAACTGGCACTCAAATTGCTCCTCGTCGGCGACGGAAAATTTTCCGGCAAGGCACAGTTCCATCTCTTCTAGTTATTTTTTTGGAATTTCGACGATCTGGGTCGTCTTAAAATGGGCCAAAACTCTTAGAAACACAGTCCATAGCATAATTCCGCAGTAAATAAGGTGGAACTACGATTCCACCGGTTTTTATAACCAAATCTAGAGAACAAAGTGCCAGTTATCCCACACCAAAAGTCTCTACCTACCATCAAGGCACGAACATCATCTATACCCACACGTGCATATGTCTATCACACATATACACTTGGGTTTGCAGGCACAGACATGACATGTACAAATACATATGCACATGCACAATCATAAAGACACATAAATCCACACCTGTGCATATCCATAATACATATATACCTGCACACGCATATTTGCCGAGATACACAAACATACCCACACCTTAAGCAATGCACATACCCACATACAATATACACAAACAATGTCTATGGAGAATGTATGTGCATATTCATTCATACATATGCACATATACATACTCAAAACAAACAAACACACGACCACAGACTCCAGGGAGATAGGTATAAAATGGGCTACGACATTCACACATACATTACAAATAAATATGTCATATAGGGTACATTCCTGCATACAGTATCCATATCTACATGTATACACAGCCACAAATAGAGAGTACCCATATCTACATGTATACATATCCACAAATAGAGAGGTATATACATAAATATGTATAAGCATATATACACAAAGATACCTATACACAACATGGGCAGTGGTAGATACATATACACAATAAAAGGGCAGTGGCAGACAGTGGACACTAAACATATGCTTACAATTTGAGTCTTTGTGACTCGGGGGCATCTCCAATTCACGTTTCTCCTTGTTTGCCTCCAAATGCCTTTAAAATAAGGCAGATCCTACACAAGACAGTGACAGAAACACATGCACACATATGTACATGTATACAGAACCATATCCAAAGAGCCACATGTAGACACTGGCAATGACAAACAAATACAGTACATGACTATATATATAGAAACAGGCTCTTTTATATATATAAAAGGGTAGCAAAGCAGGTTGAGGGGTATGGAAACATTTTTCTTGGACTTTCTTTTCATGAGCAGATTCTTCGCTTTCACATTTTGCATTTCATTGGAAAAAAAATTTCAAACCCATCTCATAATCTTCAAAATCCAAGGACCTACAACCTTCAACACCAAAAAATAAATAAGGGGCCAACATTAGAATTCACAGATTAGAGACCATTAACTTTGAATTGGGATGATAGGTGGGTAGCAGACAGCAGGCTGGAGGGAGAAGCCATAGCCATGGTGCCATGTTCAAGCTCATAATCGATTTCACTGACAGAGTTATCGAGTGTGCTCAGTTTAGATTTGTGGGTAGCAGTTCCCTCATCTCTCTGAATGGCGTAGCACTTGCGCTTTGCCACACTTTCAAGAGACAATCTCCAGTAATGGTGAAAGCAACTAATAATGCTTGCAACTTCAATTTCATCTGCTGTAAACGTAAACTTACTGTGCTTCATGTCTTCAAAATATATTTTGCCTTTGGCTCTCTTCTGCTTTTGCTTCTGCTGTTCCTTTTCAAAATCTCTTCTGTTTCCGTTTCTGCTCCTCTTCAAAATCCCTTCTATAAAATCCCTTCTGTTTCCGTTTCTGTCTTCAAAATCCCTTCTATAAAATCTCTTCTGTTTCCGTTTCTGCTCTTCTTCAAAATCCCTTCTATAGAATAAGAGAGCAGAGTAGCACATTTGGTGGTTAAGTGTTTATAGGAGTAGCAATTATGGAAGGAGGTTGAATAACTCTGTAATAACCCAATCTTAACTCTTTTATTTTAAATTTGAGTTAAGCAATATTGTGCATAGGTGTTTTTATTACTGTACTTTGTGTACTTTGCCAACACCATGAGGTATATATATGTCAGGGTGATTTAAATATTCACAAATCGTCTTTGACGTAGATATTTTACAGTTAATAAAAATCAAGATTAATTGGCTCGAAGGGTAGGTGACTGATTTTTGGGATAGAGGCTCTCCACTGGGATAAAGGGTCTCGGGACGTCTCGGCCCCTGCTGAGTCACAAGTTTCTGGTATATTTGACTTGTGGGCTGTTGGCTATACCCTTGGAAGGTTACTATTCCCATAATTTAAAAATAAAAATAAAAAAATAATTAAACATGGTAAAGGGGACTAAAAGAATGTTCCTATACCTTGTCCACCTCGTCATTTACTTTATTCTTACCTTACCCTTTCATTCTTGGAATAATATTTATTTTAAGTTTAACTTATAGTTTAAATTGAAGTAAAAAAGTTGGACTTAACCATATCCTTAATTTAGGCAACCACCTCATACATCCTCGGAAATTTATGTCCCCTAGATTATTGGAAAAAAAAAAGTTGGATTAAAACTCTCTTTGTCATTCTTCATGCGTGCACATAAAGGAAAATTCGAATTAGAAAAAGGAGCTGATGGTTGGAAAGGTGTCCTCAGAAATTTATCTCCCCTAGATTATTGGAACAAAAGAAAGGTTAAGACTTTCTTTGTCATTCTTCATGCGTGCACAAAAAGGAAAATTCGAATTAGAAAAAGGAGCTGATGTTGGGAAAGGTGTAAGGAAAAGAAAATAAGAGTTTAACCTTGGAAGAAAAAGTTATCATACTTTACATAACAGTCATGAAAAGAAACCATTAAAATCTTGGAAGGAGTTAAGAGCCACAAAAAAAACTCTGCCGTAAATTAATGAACAGCAGTCTGGACCTCTCTATATCACATGGAAAAGCATTAGAGGGAGGAACTTCTGAGGGACTGTTGGCAGAGACAGAAGAGGGAGGAACTTCTGAGGGACTGTTGGCAGAGACAGAAGAGGGAGGAACTTCTGGCAGAGACAGAAGACTTTTTCTTTGTGTTGAGGGGCAGGTATTGTGGGTTTTAAACAGCTGATCAACCATAAAATTTCAGAAGCAGTATACTTGATAAATCATGGACAAACTATCCTGAAAATTCTGCATCATCCTTTAGGCGTGGTTTCGACACCAAATTGCCTACGATTTAGTGATAAATTATCTATCTCAGTCAATTACTTTTGTTTGGATCAACTTACATGTGTTTTATCTCTGTCCCGGTGATTTCTTTTTAAATTTGATTATAAATCTGTGTTGTTTCTGAACAAATGTTTTTAAAATTCACGTAGATGTTGATAAGAAAATTTAATCTATATATTTCTTTCTGCAAACTATGGTCGAAATTCATTTGAAGTATTCAAGTTAATTGTTTGCCAATAAATCTGCTGGCAGTTACTTGTCCACCATATCTATCCATCTCAAACTGTTCCAAATCATTGGGCTCGTGACTGGACCTGTGATTGGCATAAGACAATCCATGGGGTTGCAAACTATTATTCCAATAAGTTTGAGGTACTATTGGCATCTGAATTGCTTAGCATACAAACTTTCTTTATCCACCTTGTTATTGCCATGAACATTATGCTTTTATGGAAATCGCACATTTCCGCTTGAAATGTTTTGCACATTCACAAAATCACATAGCCTACGACCATAGTTTGTGCCAAAACGACCTTTGGATGGTGCCTTGGTTATTCATCACCATGACTTTCTATGAAATTGATTGTTTGTTGTACATCCTTTCATTCATTTTCATAGCCCAGGGGGTACATGTCTTCGCGTGGGTATCCAAAGTGCTCATCCTCGAGCCAGCCACCAGAATCAATGAATGCTCTATACTGGCACTGGGATTTGGACATCATTGCCCATTTGAAGAGATGAGGGGTAATATGGGTTTCGGTAGTCTGTGAATGAGAAATAATTTGGGTTTGATGTTGTCAACCAATATCTCCGTAGACTGTGTCTTAGCAGTGCCACATTCAGCTCTCATAATATGGGCCTGAACCCTCTTACCTTGTTCCAGATCCTACAACCTAGCACAAGCACTCAAAGCATTGGCAACTCTGTGTTGGGCATAATGCCTTCCGTCAGCATTTGCCAATAATGATTCACAGCCTCCTGGGAACGACCATAATCTGCGATCATTGTGTTCCATGAAACGCCATCTTGAGCAAGCATTTTGTCAAACAGTTCACGCGCACGATCTACACTGTCGTATTTGAAATAACCTGCGATTATTGTAGTCCATGAAAATACATTTCTCATGAGCATTTTGTCAAACATAATTCGTGCATCTGCCAGGCTACCTGGCTTCGCGTATATCTCCACAAGACGATTTCCCACAAAAATGGAATGTCAGTCCTGTTTTGATTAACTGGGCATGGATTCACTTGCCCTCTGTTAGATTATTCAGAAAAAAAAAGCATCTCTTTAGAATCTTGTCATACGCATTTGAATCCAATTGGATTCCTCGTTCATGGAAGACGTCCATTTCTTTCTATGCACATTACAATCTTTTGCCTCAAGTTTGTCTTCACTTGCCCTTACATTACAAACTGGAATCTTGCAGAACTAATGTCCATTCAAAGTCATCAAGGTGCTAAAATGTTACGAAGATGTTGGTGTTTTGGGTAGGTGGCCTTTTCGATATTTGGGGAAATGTTAAAGGTGGATGCTGTCACTGCAGTAATCCTTGGTTTGTCCCTCCTCTGCACAGGCAAGCAATATCCACACCGCAGCAGAGTCAATAAGACTCTTGCCGCAGGGTGTGCAGTGCAGGTGGGTTAGCTTCCATGTAAATTCCGGGATCGGAAAAATCTCATGCTGCTCCATGCATGCCATGCCATATTTTTGAATATTCCGGTATATACACTAGTATATATACTAGTGTATATATCGGAATATACACCAATGTATATATCGATATATACACTAGTAAATACACCGGTGTATATACCGGAATATACTTTAGTGTGTATATTGGTATATATGAGTAGTGTATATACAATATACACTAGTGTATATACAATATTATATCAGTATATACACTAAAGTATATACCGGTGTTGGTTTATGGCATGGCATGGCACCACATGGGAGCATGGTAGCCTAGCTCCATGCATGTTATGAGAGAGATTTTTCCGATCTCGGAATTTACATGGGAGCTAGCCCACCTGCACGTGCACACTGTCCAACAAGAGTCTTCATGACTCTGCTGCGGGGTGGATATTGCTTGCCCTCTGCACAGGTGTTGTGATATGGAAGAAGTGCTTGTGTCATGGACCAACTTGGCGCAAGTCAATCTGACCCCCTAGTGGCCATGTAGCACTACCCGGAGGCTAACCGAGGGTGAGACCAACTCAGCAGCCTTCTGGCAGACTACGCCTAAACACCTGCGAAAGCTATACTTATTCTTTTCATAGATTAGGTTACCGTTTGTTTACTTAGCCAAACCAACGCTTAGCCATTTCCACAAGTAAAACAATAAATGCACAAGAAATACGGATGGGGGTTACCCCAACCAGGCATGCCCAAATTTCTTTACGACTTGGTAGAATTAGAGATTACAACAATAGTAATACATAGAAACGAGGGTGCCCAACTGGCCAAACCCACCCGTGGAGGTGCCCAACCAGCTACCACCAGAAACCCCAAGAAATTCAGTACCTTCTAACCAAAACCACTTGCCGAGTTTCCTTCCTGTACTGTCGCGAACTTCACCACAAGCCTACTACGCATCATACCCCTACTGGGCCTGCTACTGGCATGAACTTCTTCCCTTGAAGATTCTTGTCTATGGTGTCACACAAGGAGGCCTCTAGGCCAAGCCTCCTCCCTATCGTGAGCCTTACCAAGGCGCTACCCAAGAGCTCCCAACCAGAGTTTCCCTAAGAGTGCTAGGCGCGCCCCTCCTACGGCCTGCACAAAATTATCTTGGTTTGTCAAAACCTCAGAGCCCCCTTGGACATGCTTCCCAACTCTTGATTGAATGATCCTTTGCCTTGACTCCTGTCGCACTTATATAGACGAGCTTCCCAAGTGGGTGCAACCCAAAGTGTTTTCGCATGCCCCACCAATCCACATGCAACAGCCCAAATCGCCAACAGCCAATCCACAATGGTCCATCATCTAACCGATCCGCCCACAAGTATGTCCACTTCCTAACCGCCTCGCCCATTTGCCAAACTAGGCTCCCTTGCCTTCCGCGCACCTAACCCGGAGTTGGGGTTTTCGGCACGGTTAATGGTTCACATAACTTGGGGTTTCCAACCCAAGTGGTCCCCATGCTAACCGACTGGATAACCAAAATGGTCATGCACCCAAACTTGCCATGTACTGGGCGTCTTGGGTGTGGGCACACGCCCCCTTCTCGGTAACATGTCCCAACCATCTCCATTCTGTCGATGGGCGCCCGCTTGGCTGTCCAACACTTAGTGTAATTTTGGCTAAGAGTCCAACCAACACATGGGCCCGAGAGGCTCCCAAGTTGAGCTACTTGAGTAAGCTCCTTGCTCCTCGTGTGGGTAATAGGTTTAGCCAAGTGCATGTAGCAACTAGGTCATTACATCCTCCCCCACCTCAACTAGTTGTCGTCCCTAGCAACGTCTCCAACCAACCACTGTCTTTGGAAACTTGTCTGACTGCAGCCTGCTGCACATAGTCTGTCGTCCAGTCCACCCCTTATGCCTTGTCTCTACCAATTCACATGGTTCGTCTTCCCTCATCTTTCGCAACTGTCCAGGTGATCTGTCCATCCGCTTGGAGTCCGTAGTTCGTCAATCCCACTGCCCTCTCTACATGAGTCTCTGCAACACGATGACCTGTTGCATTGTCTAGGCAAAGCCTGCACACTTCATCTTTCTTGGCTTCACTTTCAGCAAGCCTCCTATTCGAAGCTTCCACGGCCTTTCCTGCCTATGCCAAAGGTAGAGAGGCCTTTGTCATAGGCTCCACTAATCGAAGAATGTGGGCGGGTGGCTCTACAAGCCATAACCCAAACTATCGTTCTCTATTTTTTGCAGCTTTCTTGCTTAAGTACACAAGGAGCAGCACGTTTCCAGTGATTGTGCCCTCACCTTCTGCAAACAACCGTCGCACTTCTGGATCGTCTAGCCACACCTACCCATCCACAACTGAAGTGACTAAGTCACAACTTGGCACTACTTCATTTGCTTGGGTAGCTGCTATACATCCTTCTTCCTGACCATTCTGCAAGCCTTAAAGGAACTTGGTTGGCCACTCCAACCACCCTTTCTACTTGCGAGTTAACAGCCTTAAACGAAGTTTGTACTGGCTCAATCGGCAAGTTGAGCCTCCTTCCCACTTCTTCCTTCACGAAGTTATGTGTCGCACCACTATCAACCAACGCCAAGACTTGTTGTCCATTCACTTCTACCGGAATGTAGCACAACCTTGCAAAATCTGCGTCCTACGTTGCTGCTGGTTCCTCCTCAAGAACCGCATTCAACACCTGCAGCACTCCAACCAATGGGTTCTCATGCTCTACCGCAGCCAACTTCTGTGGTCGCAAAGGACAATTCTTGGCGTAGTGGTCCTTGGCACAAATGTAACATGAGATTAGTTTTATCCTTGGGTCCCTCTGCATTCTTGGGTTTCTCATCCTCACACTTGCCACTCGTCTTAGGCTTCCCTCTCATTTTCTTCCTGGATTTGCCTTGAGATCTCTCGCTACCGTCTTCATTTTCCTTGGGCTCACTTTTTCCATCCGCACAGTAGTCCAACAACTTATCGACTGCCGAGATAGTTGCAGCAAGGGTTGTTGCACCTCGACGTCGTAGGTTCGTTTGCACCCATGGTTGTACTCCTTTCATGAAGTGATAGAGTCGATCCTCTTCACTCATATCCTTGATTTCCAACATCACGCTCGTGTAGGCCTTAATATAGGCATGGACATTCCCAACATGCTTGAGCTTCATGAGCTCATTTCAGGCAACCCAACCTTGGTTGCCAAGACCAAACTGAGCTTTCAATGCCGCCTTCATTTGGTCCCAATTCCCAATCCAATCTGTTACCTTCGTCGCAGCCACATCTTCCACACGGTTTCTTCACCTTAGCTTGGCGGTGCCTGGGAGAAACATGGCATTCGTTCACCTTGGACTCATCTGAACTTCCGTTCAATTGGTATAAGTACTGCTCCACAGCCTAGCAAAAGTTTCCCAACAACTTAGCATCTCATGTGCTATCATAAGGTTCTGACTCCTTCATGCGAATCTTCATGGTCGTTTCCACACTCGGCACTCCATGTCATTCTGCAATGCAGCATGCAACACATTCGTCACAACCCTGCACTCACTCACAGCCTCGTTGAAATCCTTCCACATCCATTCAATTTCGCTACCCATGGTCGCAACCTTCTCACCGTGCTTGTAGAGAGCCTTGAAGATCTGGTCCATGCTCTTCTCAAGTGTCGTGAGCCTGGTTTTCGGCAACAGTCCACCTTCCTACTCCTCACGGAACGACTCTTCTGCATCCAAGGGCACTTCTGGTTCTACGCCCAACTCCAATGCTTGGTCTGCAATGCGTTTGCCCATTTTGGGACTTAGTCGATTTTCCAACTCCGTTGCACTTCACCAAGTGTTGATTCATGGGTCTCACAACACCTCCTTGTCGAGATTGGTAAGAGTCGCAACTTCAAGTTGTTCTTCAAAAAATCCTGTGCTCAACCCAACACAGAGGTGTGCGTGCCTTGGACCTTCTTGTCTACGCTCACCTGCCACTTCAAGTCATGTTGCACCCGATCCATCCAATCAATTGAAATGCTAACTATGTCAGCCACAAGTCTAACCGTCTTCTCCCAACAGAACCTGACTTCACCCGACTTCTACCTTCATCTGTCGACTTCGTCAACCCCTACGACACCCTGCTAGGCGCACTGCTTGCCACCCACGGGCGCTTCAGCTGAACTCTCAACTTTGTCTGGCTAGTCATTGCGAAGTACCCAAGTTGCTGCCTCAACAAAGGCAACAACGTGGAGCTTCCAACTGAACTGTCTACCATCACACTATTGCCCTAGTCAAGCAGCAATGAGAGCTTCCGGAATCCTCCGACTATCTTCCACAACCGATTTCCAACTCAAACCGACGTGGTGTCTGGTAACTCGAACTCTCGTCGAACAATTCGATGCCACTTGTTTGCCCAAGTGACTTTTGTCTAGTACCACCTCTTTTCTAGAAGTGTGGTGAAGATCCCACGTTCGTTGCTCTGATACCACCAGTCACGGACCAACTCAACGCAAGTCAATCTGACCAATGGGTGGCCATGAGGCAATGCCCGGAGATTAACCGAGGGCGAGACCAGCTCGACAGACTACGCCTAAAGACCGACGAAAGTTATACTTATTCGTTTCTTAGATTAGGTTACCATTTGTTTACTTAGCCAAACCAACACTTAGCCATTTCCACAAGTAAAACAGTAAACGCACAAGAAACACAATACAATAATGTATGTGGCAGTCCCAACCAGGCATGCCCAAATTTCTTTATAACTTGGCAGAATTATAGAGATTACAACAATACATAGAAACAGGGGTGCCCAACTGGCCAAACCCACCCATGGAGGTGCCCAACCGGCTACCACCAGAAAGCCCAAGAAATTCAGTACTTCTAACCAAAACCACTTGCCAGTCCACATGCAACCACCCAAATAGCCAACGGCCAATCCGCAATGGTCCATCATCTAAACAATTTTCCCACAAGTATGTCCACTTCCTAACCGCCTCGCCCACTTGCCAAACTGGGCCCCCTTGCGTTCCGAGCGCCCAACCCGAAGTTGGGGCTTTCGGCACAGTTATTGGTCCACATAACTAGGGGTTTCCATGCTAACCGACAAGGTAACCAAAATGGTCATGTGCCCAAACTTGCCATGTATTGGGAGTCTTGGGTGTGGGAACGCACCCACTTCTCAATAACACGTCCCAACCATCTGCATGCTGCCGATGGGTGCCTATTTGGTTGTCCAACACTTAGTGTAATTTTGGCCAAGTGTCCAACCAATGTATGGGCCCGATGTGTCATGGTCCTAGCACACACCCACGTTTTTTGTGTTCTGCTAGGGTGTGTGGCACTACCTGGAAGCCTCCCAAGGGCGAGACCAGCTTGGGTGCTAACCGACAGATTACGCTAACCAACCCACACTTGTAAACTTCTTATGTTAAGTCTTTAGCATTCCACACTTAGTCAATATTTGCACTTAAACATAAAACACAGTAAAACAATAACCAACACAAGACAAGTCTTATGGGTGGCGAAGGTCCCAGCAAAACCCTCCACAATGATCTTTATATAGAAGCAAGAATACAAGAATGGTGCCCCAAAACCGGAAGCACACGTTACATAGGTAGAAGTTTGATACAACAGAATATACAAAAGTAAGGGTGCCTGTAGGTCAGCCATTCACTTGTTGCGCCCAACAAGCCACAACAAAGAACCCCAAAGAAAATTGTCCAAGTCTTCCTTACGAGCTCCCTTTGATCTGCTACGAGCTCCCAAACCGAGTTTTGTGAGCTTCCAAACCAAGTTCGACGAGATTCCAACCCTATCTTAGCGAGGCTCCCAACACGAGTTCGGAGAGCTTCCAACACGAGTTCAACAGGCTTCCAACCCAAGTTCGCTCCTGTCAGTTCTAGGCTCCCAAAACGAGTTCCTCCAGGAAAGTGCAAGGCACGCCCCAGTTGCGGCCTGCACTAAAACATGTCTCCTGGTCCGCGGATCTCTTTTGTGCAAGCTTCTTCCAACACTTCCCATTGCTTATGATCTGCCTCTTTGGAATGAAGTCAACTACAAATATATACAAGGTGTGGCAGCGGGTGTGACCCTTTGCTTGGTCGCACATCCCACATCAGTCCTCCTTAGACACCACGCAACCGCTTCACCAAAGATGACTTGTCGTGCAAGCTTCAAACGTCATTGATCAAGCCAATGCCCCACTATTGATTACCTGCCAAGTCTACCGCGCGCGCCCTTGCTTGCGTGCTCCACGGTCCTTTCCAAGTTGCTTCATCTCATGTTGTCGAACGAAGTCTTGCACACAGGCTTGCCATGATCCCGCGCCAATGATGTGGGTGCGTGCCCCTATCTTAACAACGCATCCAAGTAAACGAGCATCCGCCTCACCACACTTGTCGGGCTCCTAAGGCATGCTACCCACAAGTCATCAATCAAGAAGTGCTTCGACTTGTAGCATGCATCCCACCAAGGTTAGCGTCTGGAGTAACGTGCTCACGCTTGCCATGCAACGAGTGTTCAAGTGTGGGCGCTTGCCCAACTAGCGGCAACATGCCCAATGGGGTCCCATGTGTCGAATCGTGCCCAAGTCACCACTCTTGGGCAAAGCACCATGCTTCAAGGATGTTCAAGGGGTTGTGGCGCCAAAGGCTCTTACACCCTCCCCCACCCAAAGTTATTGTCGTCCCGGCAATGGTCTCCAACTGAACACTGATTCTGGAAACCTGTCACGAACACTGTCATAACATCTGCAGCCGTTGCTTCCACCCCACCTACTCTATCACTAGTACTCCACAAGTTCCTTCATGCTTTCATCCATTGTACACCCCATGAGTTAGACTAGTTGGATAGCTAATCCAACTGTCGCGTCCAACCTCAATGAGACAAACTTCTTCAATCTGCAACCATCTTTCCCCTATGCGTTTCAATCTACTCCAGCTAGCTAACTGACTTAGGAAAAGTCCTGACTCTTGCCCATTGCTGCTGAGTAGCCTACTCGCAACCTCAACACTTAGCATGCTTCTGCATGTTGATGGAAAAATTTTCCTAAGGAAACCTTTGCAAGGTGCCCATTGGCCTCACTGCTTGCCAAAGGCAATGAGCCAAGCATGCTTTCACCTCAACCTAAGCAAAAGGGTGAGTGGTGCCAACGACCCCCACTCTCAAAGTCTCCAAAACTGACTTCATCATGCTGACTGCTCAAGTACTTCATTGCAACCTCTGCTTACGCAGAGCTACATCCAAGCTCTTCAAACTGAGCCTGCATTAGCTCAGACTCTCTTATGCCAAAATCCAATGTACTCAAGTCTGCTACACTTACGCAACAATCTTCTATGTCTTCCCAAGACGTTGCCTCTGCCTAGGTCTTTTGCTGCCTTCGTCTAGCTCGATGTCTAGCACCCTTGCTCTTCCCTTTAAACAGAGAAGAAGTTCTGCCAATTCCCTCTCGATGCCTAGAGTTGTCAAGGCTCACCAAACTGTCTTGTCGATTTTCATCTTTCCGAAGAGCGCCTAACATGGCTCCGTCCCCCTGGGTCGTTTTCTCTTCAAGCTTCTCGGTCAAGCATTCCTTGGTTTCTAAATGGGCTAGGATTGCTTGCACCTCTTGAGGTCGGCATCCTATTACTACCAATTTCTCTTGCGACAACTAAGTCTCTTGGAGGCCTATGGCATGCACACAAAATGCCACAATTTCTACTGCATCGCGCATGGGAAATTCGTTTTCACCATGACTTGGATCAGCGATGGTGTCTATCTCGTCCACCAACTCCTCAACCCATCGTTCACAATTCTGGGCCAACACCTCCTCGCCTTGGTCCACTTCAAGACTTACATCGTCTTGTCCAAGTGTGCTCCCATCAAGAGTCCCTTGGCTATCATCCAGTCGGCTATCTGCTGGCACATCTAGGACACTTCCATTTTCTGTTTCTGCAATCACTTGAGCTGCAAGCTGCAACTCATCACCATCATGCTGCGAACTGACTTCCGGAAGGTGCAGTGACTCAACCATCCTCACAAGTGAGTCTGCTCTTAACTTCAACACTGCCACTCTTTCAGCCCACTGATCTTCCTTTGCTGGATCGGTCATCACTTCTTGTCGTGGTGCAAGCCTCGCAGATTTGTTCACAAGCGTGCCAGAAGCTTCGATTAATCGAAGCGAAGACAACCGTGGCCTACACCCCAGCTTTCTTTTATGATTCAATGGCACACTCCAAGCTTCAGGCTTGTCCAAGAATACTAACCGATCAACACATGGTACCGGAACTGCCTTAGTCATCCGGAGGAAATCTTGTTCGAAGATCAACGCATGATCATCTAGTGGAACAACTTCCAGATCTAACTTACCATGCCAGTTTCCAATTCGCACCGAAGCTGCTAGAACTCTGCCTTCCACGGGCTTCTCAGCTGAGTTCACCATTTTAAAGGCATCCTCACTGACTTCTGCTTTGTTGTGCAAAGACTTTACAGTTCTACTGCTCACGAAGTTGTGATTGGAGTCGGTATCAACCAACGTGACTATCTTCACTGTCACATCTATGAAGCCCAATCCATGTTGGTCTTCCTACGATCCGACAACACAACCCACCAACGGTTCATCAAGACATGCCTTTACTGCACCAATGGCTTCAGAAATTTCATCTGAAGTTTGCGGTTCTATCAACCTCATGGTTGGTTGACCTTTCTCTTCAACCAAACCGATGCCCAACTTTTTCTTCAACGGGCACTTCCTCATAAATTTCATCTAAAGTCTGCGGTTCTATCAACCTCATGGTTGGTTGACCTTTATCTTCAACCGAACCAATGCCCAACTTTTTCTTCAACAGACACTTCCTTACGTAGTGATTCTCTCCACAAAGGTAACAAGCCACCTTCAACTTAGGCTTCTCGGGTTGCAACTGCGTTGAACCTACATGGGCATCCTTCTTGCTGAGAAGAGACTCCAATTCAGCCATCTTCGAAGCTGTTGCTTGGTTCGACAACTCCTGTAACCGTTGAGCTTCTTGTCTACCGTAAGAAGCAATTTGAGCCATCCGTTCTTCATGTTCCTAGAACATCTACATCAACTTGCAGCTAAACTCATCCAAGCGATTCTTCGAGGCTTTCAACAGAGCATCCCATGACTCGCTCCTTTCACGTACTACTTGCTGCACCGTTTCCTGGGGACCAGTTTTACACGAAGTGGGGATGTCAATCTAGCACTCCAACGTCCAACGAACCTTCACTTGTCCTAGGCGCACTTCTCATGCACACCCATTCATTCTAGGCATCTTGAGCACTTTCACACCTCCTTGTGCTACTTGCCCAATTTCGGTTCCTTTGCCGCACAGACACATCTTCATGGCTACCTTCGTTTCTGCACTCATCATGTGTAAGTTAGGCGTGCTTCCACACAAGGACTCGTCCACAACGTTCTCTTCCGCGATCTTCGTTCGCAAGTGCCTTGCCAAGACACTATTACTGTTGTCACCAACCATTCCAGCAGTCGTCCAATCTTCTGCAATAGACCACCTCTGTCAACACTCGCAATCGCACTGCGGCATCACCATCGCAGTCTTGAGCTATGCCAATCTCCTTCAACAAAAATGTGTTTATATGCACCCACCAAGGTGCTCTGACTCCAACTGTCACCAAAAGACGTGCTCTAATAAAGAGCGTTCTTCCCCCACAAGCAGCTCTAATCTGCATCTACCAGCTCCAACTGTCGTAGTAGACAGGCTCTGATATCACCTCTTCACAAGAAGAGTGTTGAAGAGCATCCACAAGCAGCTCTAATACCACCTGTCACGGTCCTAGCACGCACCCACTTTTTCTGTGGTCTGCTAGGGCGTGTGGCACTACCCGGAAGCCTCCCAAGGGTGAGACCAACATGGGTGCTAACCGGCAGACCATGCCTAACCAACCCACACTTGTAAACTTCTTATGTTAAGTTAGAATTACTGTTATGTTAAGTATTTAGCATTCCACACTTAGTCAATATTTGCAATTAAACATAAAACGCAGTAAAACAATAACCAACACAAGACAAGTATTTTGGGTGGCGGATATCCCAGCAAAACCCTTTGCAATGATCTTTATATAGAAGCAAGAATACAAGAATGGTGCCCCAAAACCGAGCGCACACTTTAGATAGGCAGAAGTTTGATACAACAGAATATACAAAGGTGAGGGTGCCCATAGGTCAACCACTCACTTGGTGCGCCCAACAAGCCACACCAAAGAACCCCAAAAAAAATTGTCCAAGTCTTCCTTGCGAGCTCCCAAACCGAGTTCTGTGAGCTTCCAAACCTAGTTCAATGGGATTCCAACCCTATCTCAACAAGGATCCCGACACGAGTTCAGCGAGCTTCCAACACGAGTTCAACAGGCTTCCAACTCGAGTCCACCTAGGGCGTGCGGCACTACCCGGAAGCCTCCCAATGGCGAGACCAGCATGGGTGCTAACCGGCAAACTACGCCTAACCAACCCACACTTGTAAACTTCTTATGTTAAGTTAGAATTACTGTTATGTTAAGTCTTTAGCATTCCACACTTAGTCAATATTTGCACTTAAACATAAAACGCAGTAAAACAATAACCAACACAAGACAAGTATTATGGGTGGCGGAGGTCCCGGGAAAACCCTCCGTAATGATCTTTATATAGAAGCAAGAATACAAGAATGGTGCCCCAAACCGAGAGCACACTTTACATAAGCAGAAGTTTGATACAACAAAATATACAAAGGTGAGGGTGCCCATAGGTCAACCACTCACTTGGTGCGCCCAACAAGCCACACCAAAGAACCCCAAAGAAAATTGTCCAAGTCTTCCTTGCGAGCTCCCTTGATCTGCTGCAAGCTCCCAAACCGATTTTTGTGAGCTTCCAAACCAAGTTCGACAGGAATCCAACCCTATCTCAACGAGGCTCCCAACACGAGTTCAGCGAGCTTCCAACACGAGTTCAACAGGCTTCCAACCCAAGTTCACTCCTGCCAGTTCTAGGCTCCCAAAACGAGTTCCTCTAGGAAAGTGCAAGGCACGCCCCAGTTGCAGCCTGCACTAAAACATGTCTTCTGGTCCGTGAATCTCTTTTGTGCACGCTTCTTGCAACACTTCCTCTTGCTTATGATCTGCCTCTTTGGAATGAAGTCAACCGAATATATATACAAGGTGTGCCAGTAGTGCGACCCCTTGCTTGGTCGCACATCCTGCGTTGGCCCTCCTTAGACACCACGCAACCACTTCACCAAAGATGACTTGTCGTCCAAGCTTCAAACGTCATTGATCAAGCCAACGCCCCACTGTCGACCGCCTGCGAAGTCTATCGCGCGCACCCATGCTTGCGTGCTCCACAATTCTTGCCAGGTTGCTTTGTCCCATGTTGTCGAACGAAGTCTTGCACACGGGCTTGCCATGCTCCGGCCCCAATGATGTGGGCGCGTGCCCTATCTTAGCAACGCATCCAAGTAAACGAGCGTCCGCCTCACCACACTTGCCAGGCTCCTAAGGCGTGCTGCCCACAAGTCATCAACCAAGAAGTGCTTCGACTTGCAGCATGCATCCCACCAAGATCAGCGTCCGGAGTAACATACTCACGCTTGCCATGCAGTGAGTGTTCAAGTGTGGGCACTTTCCCAACTTGTGGCCATATGCCCAACGGGGGTCCCATGTGCCGAATCGTGCCCAAGTCACCACTCTTGGGCAAAGCACCATGCTTCAAGGATGTTCAAGGAGTTGTGGAGCCAAGGCTCTTACATGGCGGGCTCTTAAGTCGAGCTACTAGTGTGAGCTCCTTGCTCATCATGTAGGTAAGAGGTTTAGCCAAGTACCTGCAGCAACTAGGCCATTACAGCTTGGCTGAATCGGTAACTTGGGACACCCTTACATGGTTTGCTGCACTAATTGCAATGGTAGGCTATCTCAACAAGTATGGTCTTATTTCATGGTTTAACCAGACTGTTGTGGAGTTTGACAGTGGACTCGGTCTGTCATGGCAACTTTCTTTTGGAATTTTGGTATCGCTGTACTTTTATTCTCACTACTTTGCAATTAGTGCAACTCATAATGGGGTAATGTTCACTGTCTTTTATCTGTTGCAAGTGCTTTAGGAACCCCACCTCTCTTTGTGTTAATGGTTCTTTCTTTCCTTTCAAATGTTATGGGAAGCCTTACACATTATGGTATTGGATCAGCGGTTCAGCACCCATGTTCTACGGAGCTAACTATGTGCCTTTGGCTCAATGGTGGGGTTATGGCCTTCTCATCTCTGTAGTGAACATCGTTATTTGGCTTGGACTTGGAGGAGCGTGGTAGAAAGCATTGGGCTTATGGTAATTTGTTGAAACAACGAGCAGTGCTCAAAATCAAATAATCTGGAATTACAAAATTTGCACAAACATATTTAAAACTTCATTATTCATATGAGGCATTGTTATAAGAGGAGATTGGGTATCTTACAAGCTGACTGGTCTGTCAAATGTCTGGAAGGGGGATTTAGTGGAAGAGAACTTGCGTGCATGGTTTATAAGGAGCTTAAGGAGTTTAAAGCCCTGCCCTAAATAGTGCTGTGGGGCATCTGGCTGGCCTGCAATGCCCAGATTTTTTAAGACAAACATGTTCCTACCTTTTAAGTCTTCTCTCAGATTTAAGCTATGTTTCCATTCTGTAGAATGCCGGAGATTCTTAACACTCCCTGTGTGATTGAAAACCTGCTAATAGATAGAACCCATCTGTGGAGATTTTTTGGATGGGGGCAGGGAAGGTCCACAAGGCTTTCTATAGTCTGAGTGGTGTTTTATTTATTTCTACTTCTCGTTGTCTAAAGTATGAGGCAGGATTGTGGTCAGGATCGAACAACTTTCCAGAATTCATAGCATTAGTGATCCTGATAAAATTGGCTTTAGAGAGGGATGTCAAGCACTTGAAGATTTTCAGGGATTCTTCTTTAATTATCAATTAGATGTCTGGTTGAACACAGATTTATAATGCTCAGACCTACTGCAGAACAACTTCTGGATGTATCACGATCCTTTGTCCCTGTTTCTAAAAAGCATGATGTTGAAGCTGATGCTTTATCCAAGGCCAGTCAAAATGTGACAGAAGGATCTGTAGTGCTGGAAAACACTCGAGAGGGGAACTCTGTTTCCTCTATTCTCCTGGTCCGATGCACTTTTCTCTCTGGACCAGTGGCCTGCAAGACTGTCTTTTTATGATCATTTCTCTTTAGTTTATATGATCATATTTGGATGGATATGTGGCCTGCAAGACTGTCTTTTTATAATCATTTCTGTTTAGTTTATATGATCATATTTGGACGGATATGTAATGTTGGAAAATGGAAGGGGTAAACTCTAGTTAGTTCGTTTTGGTTTGGTTGGGAGTTTTTGTGTTTGGCTATAGAGAATCTTGTTGTGAAGCTACAAAGCTATTTTGCCGCACATAGACAGAGCTTAGTTTACTTGAGTATACAATGATGTAATTGTTTGTTGGTACTGTGCTTAATGCATGTAAAAAATGTGATTTCCATTTTCATTATGAATAGAAATTGCGTTTTTTTCTGAAAAAAAAAAAGAGTTGGATAAATATATTTACGCTAAGATTGATATTCTTAAGCAACAATAAAAATAAAAATAAAACAAACAACAACAAATTGCTTAATTGTCATAATAGGATTATTTGTTTTTTCATTTTTTATCAAATTGAATTTATAATAAATATAACATTAATAAGTTAATTAATATCTGAATATTAGTTTGTCTTCTAGTGGTAGTTCTAGTGGTAGTTGGGATGTTTATGATGCAAGTTCGAAATCCAACAGAGAGGCTGTAGACTGTACTTCACCAAGTTTTTCCAATGGACTATGTGCTGTCTTGTGACATCCTCGTAATCAACTGAATGAACATTAAATGCAAAACAAATTTACCTTTAAAAAATACTCCTCTATTGTATCATTTACATTCCTTAACAAAAAGCAATTTACTAATAAAAACTGAATTTGACCTTGGTCAAATTCATACCTCTTAACAAAAAGCAATTTACTACTAGAACTTGTTTTGACTAAACAAGAAAATACTCAAGTTAAAAGCTCCTCTGTTACTAGACTCAACACAAAACAATTTACTAATAAAAACTTATTTACCTGAATAAATACTCCTCCATTGGAGAATCTACAACTCTTAACAAAAAGCAATTTACTAATAAAATTTATAAAAATTTACTTTAACTAGTGTCGAATTCGAGAACTCTACAGGCAGAGAAAAGTTAAAAGCTCCAATCTCTACTGCTTTTTAAAAAAAAAACTCAAAAACTTGCCAAAGAGTCTCGTGCTATTTTGAAAGGTTTGTATATATTTCATATAATATAATTGGGTTTCCAAACGTTTGCCTTGTTTCAGGCAAGTCAAACTACAGTGGTAATTAGATAGCCCCAGCTATATACAGAGCTAGTAATTAGTCGAAGACAGCTGGTGGGTCTTTCTGTCTCTCGATATGACTGTAACCTAGAATTTCTATCGGATTCCTTACGATGCAAAGCACCAAGCTTAGAATTTCTATTGGATTCCTTATCATGCAAAGCAGCAATCTTCTCTCTGCATGCTAGTCATTTCATATCTATTTTTTCATTATCAACCCAGTTTCCTTATTAGATATAGATACAAAACCCTTAACATTACATTGTCTTTGGCATATAAACCAAAAGATTTGGAATGATTCTCTGTATGCTGGTTATTTCATATCTAGTTTTTCATTACAAACCCAATTTCCTTATTGGATATCGATACAACGCCCTTCACGTTGGATTCTCTTTAGCATTTAAACCAAGAGATTCAATGCATTGTCTTTGGCATCTAAACCAAGAGATTTGGGCAAATCAGCCACATGTCTTGCATTTATGGTTAAATTAACTTTGGACTACCATAGTAGAAGCTTCTAAAAACTGAAGTGAATCCTTCAATGAAATTAGATTGATGAATATAGAATCAATACAAAATTGAGCCTACTCATATCCAAAGAATGATACACTTTGGAATGCTTTGCCACATACCGAAAAAATGAACAAAAATCCTCATTGTCTAAAAGCCAATAGCTAGAACGTGTAACCAGCATGGTTGCACCATTTATAAAAGGAAACTCTCAAAGAAATGCAGTCCACCTTAACCAGGGATATCTGCCTCTTTTGAGCTATATCCTATGCATCCTTTCCTCTGCAGCTTGGTTCTTTGGCATCAGCATTTAGTCATGAAGATCATTTGAAACGTTAGTGTTATACAAAACTTCATCGGGAACATTCAGATCAATAAAACCTGAATAGACAGTATCCTTTGAAGAAAACATTGCACCATCCTTCTCAACCCCAAACGAGGACTCAGGAGAACAAGGATACATTGGCCTTCCAAGACTATGTGGCTTGTCATATGCCAAGACTAAAGCTGAACCACCAGAAAATATCTCAAAATGTTCATGCTTGTCACATCTTTGAAAATCATCAGATGTGGTAGGTGTTTCTGTTTCCTCTCTGGTATCTGAATCAGATGATGATGGTCGAGATGTGTAAGACATGTTTTTCTCTTGCCTTTGATCAAGGTACAATGCCAACTGCAAAACCCATCCAAAACTATCTGTAAGTAAAAATGCATATCTCTGTCTCCTATTTGCAAATATAAGAGGGGAAATAAAATGGTCAGAAACCCAGATGGGATTATGTACCTCTGATTTCATATAAATATTGCAATCTTTCAAGTCTTGATTTGTTTTCCTCATCTGCTCCACTGCCTGGTTGAAACACAAAACTTGTGAGCAACATCTCATTCCAGCAAAACCAGGTAAACGACTGGAACATTCCAATTTCACTGAACCCAACAATGACACATTCTGAGAAGAACTAGTAATAAATCAAACATGAAAGAAGTGAATAAAAAAATCAAACCTTTATTAATCTTGAATTTTCTAAGGATAGATCATCCACCATCTCCATCAGTTCCCTATGTGTCTGCATTGAACAATGTTGAATTTTCAGTCCTCTATAAAAAGTCTCTCCCTACTTCATCAGGGCAAGAACATTTTCTATACCCACTTAGATGTATATGCCTATCTGTGTGAACATATGCACTTAGGTTTACAGGCGCACACATATACATGCACAAACACCGAGAAATATACACACACCTATACATATCCATATATACATGCACACACATATTTGCCAAGATACACACAAACCCAGATCTAAAGCAATGTACATTGACATATACAGTATGCAATATGCACATAAACAAAGTTTGTAGAGAATGTGTGTGCATATTCATTCATACATATGCATATGTATATGCAGTATGCACATACTCAAAACAAACACACACATACACAGAGATACATATACAAAGGGCAATTCAGACACATACAATACACATATCTACATGTATAGACAGTGACAAATAGAAAGATTAGAGGTATAACTATATACACAAATATGTATATACATAGTTATACAAAATGCATATACACAACATAGGGGCAGTGACAGATACACATATTGATATACACAATAAAAGGGCAGTGGCAAATACACAATACACATGCTTGCGATTTCAATCTATGTGACTCAGAGGCATCTCCAAATCAGCATTGACGTCATCCTAGTAAGTGGGCAGAGTGAACAATAAAAACCCAATAGTTTGCCAATGCATGCCCTAAAAATAAGGCAGACCTTATCCATGAAAATGCCACAAACACATACAATACAAATAAGTACAGGTATACAAAGCAACAGACAGTTATACACAGAGATACATATACACAGTGACAATGACACACATCCAGTACATGTCTATATGTATATATAGAAACATGATATTGGGTAGACACACTTTTTCTCTATATATATTTATATGATTGAAAATCTACATTATCAATAAGAATAGTAGAGCAGGTTGAGGGATGTGGAACCTTTCTCTTTGGCGCTCTTTTCCTGGGGAGATTTTTCGCTTTCACATTCTGCATTCAATGAAAAACACTCAGACCCATATCAGAATTCTCAAAATCCAAGGAACCCATCAATTCAGAGCAAGAGCCACAACCTCCAGTGCCAAAAATACAGGTGTCCAACATTGGAACCGCAGATTAGAGACCGCTTACCTTTGAGTTGAGACAAGAGATGGATGGCAAGCGGCAGGCTGGTGGTGGGGGTGGAGCCATAGCCATGGAGCCATGTTCAAGCTCATAATCGTTTTCGCTGGCAGAGATTTCGTGTAGGCTCCGTTTGGAGTTGTGGGTGGCGCTGCTCTCGTCTCGCTGACTGGCGGATCGCTTCCGTTTTGCGCCCCATTGAAGAAACGGTCTCTCGCTGTAGAAGCCGAAGAGGATAAGAATACCTGCAATTTCAATTTCATCTGCTGTAAACTGAGAATCCTCAGAATTCCCAATCCTCCTGTGCCTCATGTCTTCAAATTTTTCTGCTTCTACTGCTCTTCAAATCTTTCTCGGTATACAGAACCCCAGAGAAGATGAGTACAGAACTCCAGAGAAGAAGAGAGCAGAGTTCTCGATGAAAGGATCGCTGTTAAGATGGGTATTGCTAATGGCATGGATAGTAGTTGTGATTGTGATAAATTGCCATCGCCACCATGGTCTTCGTCATCACTGTGAAACTCCGGCGAATGAAGTGTGCTTTTTTGTCCATTCCGATCATGACACGTGGTTGCTTACTTGGCTTACAATTAAATAGGTCTCGGAGTTTTTAGGGTTCTTTTGGGATCCACTTCCTTGACGCCCAAGCTTAACTATCCTGACCTAACCACCTGAATGTTTTCAGATTTTAAGGTGTCATGTTGGCTTAGCTGGTTTGGTTAAGTTAGGGAATTTGTATTACGTTTCCAATTTTCAATCAATAAACTATTATATAATATTTGTGTTAAAAAATATTAAAAATATTTGAAATTAATTATAAAAAATTATTTTAAATAATAACAATATATTCCTACACATCTTATAAAATCTTTTTTGCTTCTACTACTCCTCTTCAAATTTCTCTTAGTATATGGAACTCTTCCAATATTAGAGAAGAAGAAGAATATTAGAGAAGAAGAAGAAGAGAGCACAGTTCGATGGAAGGATCAATGCTAGATGGGTATTGTTATTGGTATGGATAGTAGTTGTAATAAATTGCTATCATCATCATTGTTTTCGTCATCGACTTTGAAACTCAGCGAATGAAGTGTGCCCTTTTATCTATTCTGATCATGACATGTGGTTGCTTACCTGGCTTACAACTAAATAGGTCTCGGAATTTTTAGGGTTCTTTTGGGGCCTGCCTCCTTGAAGCCCAACTATTCTAACCTAACCACTTGAATGTTTTCAGATTTTGAGGTGTCCCTACTGGCTTGGATGGTTAAGTTAGGGCATTTGTATTCTGTTCATATTGATTGAGTACGAATTTTCAACCATTAAACTATTATATAATATTTGTGTTAAAGAATGATTAAAAATATTTGAAACAAATTATAAAAAAAATATTTTAAATAGTAGTAATATATTCATACGCATCCTACTGCTTCTCTTCAAATCTCTCCCAATCTACAAAACTCTTCCAGTATTAGAGAAGAAGAGCATGGAGTTTGATGGAAGGATCAATGTTGGGATGGGTATTGTTATTGGTATGGATAGTAGTTATGATCATTTGCCATCACCATTGTTGTCTTCGTCGTTGACTATGAAACTCGACGAATGAAGTGTGCCCTTTTGTCCAATCCGATCATGACAAGTGGTTGCTTACCTGGCTTACAACTAAATAGGTCTCAAAGTTTTTAGGGTTCTTTTGGGGTTCGCCTTCTTGAAGCCCAACTATTCTAACCTAACCACCTGAATGTTTTCAAATTTTGAGGTGTCTTTGTTGGCTTGGATAGTTAAGTTAGGGCATTTGTATTTGTTCATATTGATTAAGTATGAATTTTTAACCATTAAACTATTATATAACATTGGTGTTAAAGAATGATTAAAAATATTTGAAACAATGTCACGTCCCCTCTTGTCGATTCAACGCAAGGAAGGGAACATGATACCAAATTCTGGGGCTTTTACATAAACTCGGCCCATTTCATTAGATTCATACAAATAAAACAAATATGTGAAGATGCAAATCAAGCAATCGTGCAAAACGGAATAAACCATCATCCAAACAACATTTCATATGCATTCAACATATCAATAATAGTCATCAGATTATAACATTGCAGAAGTAAAACACATAGATAGAAAAATACTTATCTTCATTGTGAAATGGTCCCAAGCAACTAGCTATGTTGCTGCAATGTTCCACCCAACCATAGGTCTCTGCCCAGCCTGTATTCTTTCAGCACTCAGAGACCACCCCCGAGCTGGGCATGCTTTCTACAAGGAAAAGGGGACACTCAAGCTCATGCACAACCAAATAAACATTGTATCCAAGCCAAGCCAGTCCACAGCTGGGTTTATCAGGCTAAATCTGAACCCCCTTCATTTCTGGATACTTGCACTCAAGCTCCAACCAAAACAATGGATACCCATAACCCATACCCTAGAATACTCTTTCTACACTCAGCAAGCACAATAGTTGGGCATCGATAAACAATTTTACAAAGGGGATTTTCACAACAAGGTTCCCATTGGCTCACCCAATTCGTGGCTCACCCAAAACAAACTGTGGGAAGGGGAATTCGACCCCAGGGAGCAAACTCGATTTCTCCCACGGGTTATGAGCATTTCCAATGGCCAAGACGGCCTCAGTGAAACCCCAAATCGAGCTCCCTTCCTCTCAGCAACTCTGCAACACCCAAAACGCCTTCCTCCCAGCTAGAAAACAAGGGAAAACCATAAAAACGTGAACGGAAAACGCCCAGGTAGCTCCAAAAACGTGAGAGAGACAAAACTGGTTTATGGGTAATAGCTTGGAGAACAATTTCATGGCTCTTTTCTTGCCCAAGAAGTTAAACATGATTTTCCATGAATGGTGACTTTCCCATACCCGAATTTGGACAGACATACCTCTCATTTCCCCAAGGCATTAACTACTTCAACCAACTCTTGGAAGAAATAAATGATTGGGTACAAAAGTCAACATGGGTAGTGGAGAGTTTTATGGGTTCTCTCATTGACACTTGGCTTGACTTGATTGGCTCCAAGGGTTTAAATGTTTCCCTCTCAATTCCTTGTAAAATCATGCTCCCATCTCTTGTTGCATTGCATAGCTAGTTGTGGGTATTTCATTAAAATGCATATTTACATAATATTTGCAATTCCATTGTGCCTGGCTAGCACGTAAACCATATGCATCACTAAATCGATGGCAGAGCCTTGGCCTTGAACTCCTCACCACGATTTTATAACAATATTACATCATTTACATTTTAATGCAATGGGGTCAAAATTGGGATATTACAATCCCCTTCCCCTTGGAATAACACCGCCCTCGGTGTTCCAACAGTTAGGAATATATAGCCACTTTACACATGTCCCAAAATTCACAAAATGTGCAAGTCTGTCCTGCGTTTCATCTCTTTACTTTGAACTTTCAGGACCAAGTCCTTTGGCCTCCACAAGTTGCTCCTGCTGGCTTTGATCTTCCAAATCTGCAGGTGGGCATTGCTCCACAACAATCCCTTCCTTTTATTTACCTTCCAACTGGTCTACAAGTCTGGAATTTCATGGATGTTATCTTTCTTGATGTCCTAGCAACTATTTGAGGAAGATTTTTAGCCAAAACCCATAGCCTTTGGTCTGCTGCCATGATCAATGTGCACATCTGGTTCTCACTTTTCTCACTAGCAACACTTGGCCGGTAACAGCTGCAAACAATGGCTTTCAATTTCTCACCTGTGAGATTCATCATGGCAATTCTTGTTAGGACAAGCATAACACAATATTAAGACTAGTCAATTATTTTCCAAATTGACATGGAAAGTCAATTCTTCAATCATGAGACTTCCACACTTTTCATGTTTTCCCAACATACACATGAACTCATTTATGTTCATCATTTCACAGGAAATAACTATTTCAGCATTCACAATTCATTTCAAGCAATTAAACACAATCTATTTTCAGCTATGACATGCACTCAACAATCCTCTGTTTCTGAAATGCATCAATCAAAAAGGAAAGAGAAGAGTAAGAGTCTCCCCCTCTTAGTCTTGTTCCAATCCGGAGCTACACCACAATTGCGGTTTCATGCTCCTTAGCCTCTTTCACTTCAATGTGAATGCTTGACTTGACCTTTCTTGGCTAGGACACTTAGTGTCTAAGGTCTGTCTAAATATTTTCAACTAGGGAACCCTTCCCCATTGTTGCCTACAGAACCTTTGGCTGCTAGGACCCACATAGTTACACTAGCACCATCTTTCATTACTACTCAGACCGAGCTCTTTAGGACGATCACATGTCCAAGTGCATCCCTAGTATGCCTTCATAGTCCTTGGTTCCAACAATACCTAAACTCAAACATTGAATCAATTCACATGTTTAGTTTATTTTCACAGGGTTTATCTCTAAACAAGAGTTTAAGAAATCACAATCAAATCATGTACACACGTATTTTCATATTAAATAAGCAAGAAGCTGCAAGATAACCAAATACTTATCTGTATTGGATGTCTTCAATTTATTCCACGGGCTCCTTCTTTGCTTTGCAAGCCTTGGATTGCCCATGGATACAATAATGAATTTTGGGCCAGCACGCAAGCTACTCCACAAACATTTGAATAGGAAATGCCAAACCAGTACGCCGACTGGGTTTATCAAACATCCTAATTAGCAATATGCTAGGCCAATACTCCAACTAGTTTTATCAATTATTTAAGGAATGTTTGGCCAACATACACGCTGCTCTACAACATCAAGTAGTTAATGCCCAACCAGTTACTCTCTGGATTTACCAAGCATTTATAGCGCCCAACCAGTTACTCTCTGGATTTACCAAGCATTTATGGTTCTTTTAGGGTCCTTGCTTCTTGCAATGACCAAGGTTTCCAACAAAGAAACAACAGTGTACAGCTTAGTTGTTAGAAGACCTATACCTGAAATCTTCATTATTCCAAACAAGAAATAAATGAAATTGAATACTTATCTGTATTGTGCATTTCATCTCTAGTCCACAGGGTCCTACTTCGCTTTGCAAGCCTTGGGATCGCCTATGGACTTGGATGTTTGACTAGCGCACATGTTGCTCCACAACATCAAGTAGTTAATGCCCAACCAGTTTACTCTCTGGATTTACCAAGCATTGGTGGTACCAAACCAGTCCCATACCTGGTTTTCCCTCTCCATTGCCAAGCCAGCACATCCGTCTGGGTCATTAGCCAATGGCAGGAAACTGTACCACGATCATTTCTAAGTCAAGGCTCTACTACGGATCCATAGGCATCTTGGGGTTTTCAGTCAGTCTCAGTACCCCACCTTACTGTTGGCCCAATAGAGATTTTATGCCTTCATCAATATCACCACAGCCCTTCACACACATATCAATTCTTCATCCACACAAGGATGGCACTCCTTCTCCTGTACAAACCAGCGGTTCCCTTTAAGAACTCTATAGGTGACTTTCTTGACTGCAGGCTAGCATGGCCCCACAATACCCACTCACACTATACAAAGATGATACCCCTTTTCTACTACACAGCTCCTTGGGCCTATCCATCCCTTCTAGTGTCCTTTAGTGTGAGTGTAGAAAGGTTACCACTACCCATACAGTCCTCTTGAGTACCCTTTCTTCACTTTGCCTCTTAACGTGCAACACCGAATTGCATCTGTGTAAGCTGATAGCACAAGAATGATAAGTAGGCTCATCAGTATTGCTGCTCTAAAATTGTAACCATATTTCATAATATTCACTATCAAGTATTGAAACACCAGGAATGCATCCATTCCCTTAGGGTGTAGTCAATATTGACAACCCTAACATAATTCAGCACCAGAAAGGTGTGCACCCCTTCCTGATGTGAGCCATGTAGGACCTAATCATACTCAAACAGTCTGGAATAATAATGAAATAATAAAACATGCTATCCATTTTAAATCTAATAACCAGACATATATATTCTTAGTTAGGGTTACAGGATACTCATTCATTTTACAGATGTATCTTTTCTTCATTTGCGAAGAATGGGGGCTCCCTTCTCTGAGTCAACAGTCCATCAGTTTTCCACCCTAATATTTTCACGTTCTATAATCCACTCATGTCTTCTTGGCATAATTTTACTTTCTCACTCACATGGTTTACCAACATGCAGTTCAGCTGAGACATTATCAAAATTTACAATGGTGTTTCACCCAAAAACCCATTTCCAAATCACGGGGTCTTTCCCATGGAGTTTGGCTTCTGCAGGCCATCACATGTGGTCTTCCTACAACGTGTCTTCCTGACACACTCCTCAAACATCCAAACAGTCAGCAACATTTTGGCAATCAAATTCAAATCTGATTTCCCTAATTAAATTCAAACATGAATTTACAATTATGTCTCCTACGGAAATTGATTTGTTTAACCATGAAGCCATCCTCATATTGTTTGGCTCTTGTAAGTGGTATCACTATGTCCATTATGGTTTTACACTTGCTGCCATAATATGAACATCCACCTACAACACTTCCTCTTGACACAATTATAGAGAAGACAAACAACCATTAGTAATTATTACCCAAATTTCAACCTGAAATTTACAAATCTATTTCATGCATAAGTTAAATTCCACAACCATGAGAACCTTCTCATAACCTTTGGATTTTGCACATGGTAGATCCCGATCTTTACTATGGAATTATCCTTATTTCCATACGCAAGACATTTCTATCTGAAATTTGAAACTTCAATAAGCCAAACACGTTGTGAGTATCTATGCAAATAATCTTTTCATTGCTACAACAGTCATTGAAGTGATCTCCAAATTATAACACTCAATAATTCAAACACTTTCAGCTGTTAACATTTGAAATGCAACGAAATATATATATATATGCATCTTTATCATAATAAAATTGCAAGACACAGTCACATTATCCCTGCAATTTAAATAAAAACTTCAATATTCATTACTTCACAACCATATTCTTTTTATGCAACCTTGTCCTTCCAACAGAGCACTCTGGTAGCCCATCAACATGTTTACCTTCTTCCTGCAATCATTCTCCTGCACTCACAACAACTCATGAAATGGTCTCAAGATTGACAATAGTTCACCATTTCATCTATTATCTAATTGCAATGAAACACATATATATCACAACCATGCATTCATACAATGCATCTCAACATGCGCACCCACACACATGCATGCACTCCTGAATCATTCACATAATCTTTTAATGTGCACTCACTCAATGCTTTCCTGCATGGATTCATGAATACCACAATGTCATGCCATGCATTCCACCATGATGTTTTCGAAGTATGGCTATTGCCTTAACACATCATCCAACCATCTCCCCGGTCACTTGGTTAACTTACCTAGGTACCTTCCTTCTCCACCCACACAACACGTCAGGAGTTTACTCACTCCTTGGTTGTTGGCAAAGAGGTTTCATCCCAAATTACCACCAATAGGGAGTTCATGGGATACTTGCATAGTACTATAGCATTACCATTCCAACCACATTATGGCCTTAACCATGACTATCTCATATGGCATACACTACAACAGGACCATAAGTCATCACTTGCTTTGGTTGTTAAACTCACAACCAACATACACCAATGGCATGATATAATTTCATATGAATGCATTGAGGTTTCTAAAAAACTATAGGGTCTAAGGATCCTTGCCTTTACTTGCCCACACCTCACCAACTCGGTAGGATGACATTCACATTCAGGCACTCAGTACCACATGCAAAACAAATCAACATAGTTGAAGGGATCTTACCAAATCCTCTTTCAACATTCATGCAATTAAACACAAATAACCATTACCTGCATGGTTGTTATTAACATCACTTGATGTTACCTGATTAGTTAACCTCTTACCAAGTCTACACAGTCTTTTTTCCAACCTCTTGAACATAGATTTGTTGCCCCAACCTTTCTTCATAAGGTTGTTGGTCATATGCAGCAACATCCTCCACATCTTTAGCCATGCTTTGGTTGTCTTTGGTCCTACAATCAATGCAAACACAACTAGTTATTAGCAACCACCATAATTATCTTAAGTGGCTCATTGCATATGTAAAAGCTCACTATTTCACCAATATGCAATATCATATACATGCACAAACATTTTCACATGCACTGTGCAATGTTTATTAATATGTCATCTAGTGCCTATTCATTTCATCTATCTAATCTCTTGCATTTTCAGCATTCTTATGCCATAATTTATATGCATGACAACTTCATAATTATAAATACAATAGCAAGAGAGGAGTTAAGGAATTCTCCCTTTCCAATTCCCCGTTATAGCATGGAATTTCCTCTTCCACATCATAGTTGATCCAATTTCATGGCCTCTCTACCATGCACACAAGCAATTATTAGCTATGATCTTCTCACCAAGTAGCAATTCAATATATATATATATATATATAACATTCATTCTTGTTAATTTTTCAAGCATACAATTATTACGTTATAAAGATAAATAGTTTAAGGTGAGAGATTTCCCTTTCATCCTCCATAATGGATATTGCAAACAATTACTCTTACTGAATTGGATTCCACAACCCCTTTATGCAATTCATAGTGCACATTCCAAACATAGAGAATGCCTTTCATACATTCAACAACTGTCTCCAGGGGATGACGGGGGTCAAAGGGGCTTGCCCCCTCATGGCCACCACTGCAGGGTGGTTCGAAGGCAGTGCCCTCGTTTTTTTTTTTTTGAAAATCCTTCGATTTCACGCAATCTGGCGCATAAGTCCAAGGCCATTTTCAAGTTTTTGGCACTTCCAAATCTCACTGAAAAACTGCTGAAATTTCCCTGTTTCGGCGGACTTATGGCTTTTGCTCCGACCTATTTATGAGCAAAACTCACAATTTTTCGCCGACGGTTTCGGAGCAAAACTCGTCATTTCTCATCGACCGCTTCAGCGCAAATTCGTCATTTCTTACCGACCACTTTGGCGCAAAAATCGCAATTTTCGCCAACCGTTTCGACAGACTTACCGCTTTTCCGCCGACCACTTCGACGCAAAACTCGCAAATTTCCACCGACCGTTTCGGAGCAAAAATCGCAAATTTTCGCCGACTGTTTCGGTGGAATTGCCGCTTTTCTGCCGACCACTAACTCGCTCGACCGTGTTGTTGCAAACTCGGCAAAACTCGCTGACCGTGTCGCTGCGAACTCGAAAAAACTCGCTGACCGTGTCGCTGCGAACTCAAAAAAACTCGCCGACCATGTCACTGCGATCTTGTCGGCACCACTCAGCGAGTTTCGCCGAAATGTATCGCAAAACTCCGCAAACTTCGTCGATTCGACAGACTTAACGATTTCACACCGAAACATGTCACCGACTCTATCGGTTTCTCGCCGATTCGCGTTGCTGCGAAACGCGTCACTGGACTCAGCTCAACTCGCCGACAGTTTCAGCGTTTCTGGCTGATCTTCGTCGACACAATCTTGGCAGAAAACTCATAAACACTTAGAAATTTTTTCAATTTTTGACATTTTTCTTAATGATCACTGTTGAGCAGGAAGCATACTTACCTCTGCAAGTTGCCTGATTTGTCCCCATTAGGCCCAATGTTTGTAGCCTACGCTCTGATACCATTATGTCACGTCCTCTCTCGTCAATCCAATGCAAGGAAGGGAACATGATACCAAATTCTGGGGATTTTACATAAACTTGGCCCATTTCATTAGATTCATACAAATAAAACAAATATGTGCAGATGTAAATCAAGCAATCGTGCACAACGGAATAAACCATCATCCAAACAACATTTCATATGCATTCAACATATCAATAATAGTCATCAAATTATAACATTGCAGAAGTAAACCACATAGATAGAAAAATACTTATCTTCATTGTTATATGGTTCCAAGCAACTAGCTATGTCGTTGCAACGTTCCACCCAACCATAGGTATCTGCCCAGCTTGTATTCTTTCAGCACTTAGAGACCACCCTCGAATTGGGCATGATTTATACAAGGAAAATGGGACATTCAAGCTCATATACAGCCAAATAAACATTACATCTAAGCCAAGCCAGTCCACAACTAGGTTTATCAGGCTAAATCTGAAACCCCTTCATTTCTGGATACTTGCACTCAAGCTCCAGCCAAAACAATGGATACCCATAACCCATACCCTAGAATACTCTTTCCACACTCAGCAAGCACAATAGTTGGGCGTCGATAAACATTTTTACAAAGGGTATTTTCACAACAAGGTTCCCATTGGCTCACCCAAAACGAACTGTGGGAAGGGGAATTCGACCCCAGGGAGCAAACCTGATTTCTCCCACGGGTTATGATCATTTCCAATGGCCAAGATGGCCTCAATGAAACCCCACATCGAGCTCCCTTCCTTTCAGCAGCTCTGCAACACCCAAAACACCTTCCTCCCAGCTAGAAAACAAGGGAAAATGCCCAGGTAGCTCCAAAAACGTGAGAGAGACAAAACTGGTTTATGGGTAATGGCTTGGGGAGAAATTTCGTGGCTTTTTTCTTTCCCAAGAAGTTAAACACGATTTTCCATGAAGGGTGGCTTTCCCATACCTGAATTTGGACAGTCATACCTCTCCTCTCCCCAAGGCATTAACTACTTCAACCAACTCTTGGAAGAAATAAATGATTGGGTACAAAAGTCAACATGGGTAGTGGAGGGTTTTATGGGTTCTCTCATTGACACTTGGCTTGACTTGATTGGCTCCAAGGGTTTGAATATTTCCCTCTCAATTCCTTGTAAAATCATGCCCCCGTCTCTTGTTGCATTGCATAGCTAGTTGTGGGTATTTCATTAAAATGCATATTTACATGATATTTGCAATTCCATTGTGCCTGGCTAGCACGTAAACCATTGTCACGTCCCCATTTTGACCCCCTTTGTAAATGATGTAAATATTGTAACTTAATCATGGTGAGGAGCTCAAGGCCAAGGCCCCACCATTGATTTAGCGTTTATGTATCGGCAATTAAAATAGATGCCTATGGTTCTTGTGCGAGATGGGCACAATGTATATAAGACATCATGTAAATACGAATTTTAATGCAAAATACCCACAACTAGCTATGCAATGCAACAAAAGAGAAGGGGCATGGTTCTACAAGGAAAAGGGAGGGAAACTATTCAAACCCTTGAGCCAATGGTATTAATCCATGTGTCAATGGGGAAACCCATAAACCACCAACTACCCATTTTGTCTCATGTACCCAATCATTTAATTCTTCCAAGAAATTGGTTAAGGCAGTTAATGCCTTGGGAATGAAAGAGTATGGGCAAGCCATTTTCGTGCATGGGCAAGCCATCAACTTGGAAAATCGTGTTTTTGCTTGTGGGGCAAGAAACCACCCACGAAATGGTGCCCAAATCCATGGGGAATAGGCAGTCTTCATTCATTCACGCAGTGGGAGCTATCTGGGTCATTCTCTTCACGTTTTTCAGCAAAATCTTGCATCTTCCCATGCCTGGGAGTTCGTTTTTGCATATACAGTAGTCTGGGAGTGAAGGGCCACGTTTTGGGGGCTGTAGGGAGGTCGTTTTTGCCCCTGGGGCGTTTTTCTGAAATGGGTTCTGTTTCCCCAGTCGAATTTTCCAAGTGCCAACATGTTTTGAGTCTACCCACGTTTTTCTAAAGTCCAGGAAACCCCATCTCATATATCCCATTGTTGGAAACGTTTTCTCATGCTCAGCAAGTGTAGTTTGCTGTTGTGTGCATCCTGGTTTTGATTTGAACCTGTAAGCAAGAAACTGGAATGGTAGTGGACAGAATTAGCTTGATAAACCTAGTGTAGGGAATATCCTCTCAAGAAGATCAAGAGGGCTGGCTACTTTTCTATGCACACCCTGAGAGCACTAGAGAGGAAGGTATGGCTTGAGGGACTGTGTGGCAGTGAAGAGAATACTTCCTGGTGTTGGGTGTGTAGGCATTATGAGTGCCAAGCTGAATAGATCTGGGAGGGGTACCCATAGCTCTGTGGTTGAGCTCACTAGCTTAGCAATTCTTCCTTCCCATCTCCTAGCAGCCTGATAAACCCAATTGTAGATTGGCTTGGCTCATTTTGGTGTATGTTTGGCTATGTGTGAGTCTGTTGTTCCCTGGTTCCTTGTAGATATCATGCCCAGCTCGGGGGGTGGCAGTGGTGCCGAAAGATTGAGGAGCACACTGGCCTACGGTTGGGTGGAACGTTGCAGTTGCATAGCCAGTTGCATGGGACTGCCTTATTGAGATAAGTATTCTCTTGTGTAAATTGGCAATTATCATTTGATGAACATCTTAAATGTATGATGGACGTGAAATTCTTATTACTCCGCTGTGATTTCTGATAATTATGCATCTTCATATCTCTCTTATGTATTATGTGAATGTGTATGCATATTTATTCTTCAATTTGAATGTTTGATTTCAATATATGGGGCTGGATGCCCGGTTCAACCGTCACGATCCTCTCCATCTAGCTTGTTGGATGGGAGGGGACGTGACAACCATATGCATCACTAAATCGATGGCGGGGCCTTGGCCTTGAGCTCCTCACCACAATTTTATAACAATATTACATCATTTACATTTTAATGCAATGGGATCAAAATTGGGATATTACAATCAAGTTATAAAAAAATTATTTTAAATAATAATAATATATTCATACACATCTTACAAAATCTTTCTTTCTTATATTGCTCCTCTTCAAATCTCTCCCAGTCTACATAACTCTTCCAATATTAGAGAAGAAGAGAGCGGAGTTAGATGGAAGGGTCAATGTTGGGATGGGTATTGTTATTGGTATGGATAGTAGTTGTTATAAATTGCCTTCACCACCATTGTCATCGTCATCGACTGTGAAACTTGGCGAATGAAGTGTGCTCTTTTGTCCATTCTAATCATGACACGTGGTTTCTTACTTGGCTTACAACTAAATAGGTCTCAGAGTTTTTAGGGTTCTTTTGGGGTCTGCCTCCTTGAAGCCCAACCATTATAACCTAACCACCTGAATGTTTTCAAATTTTGAGGTGTCCTTGCTAGCTTGGATGGTTAAGTTAGGGAATTTGTATTATGTTCATATTGATTGAGTACAAATTTTCAACCATTAAACTATTATATAATATTTGTGTTAAAAATATTTGAAACAAATTATAAAAAAATATTTTATAATTTACTTTCAACCTTGTCCAAATTTTCTATTTCTCATCTCTACAGGATATAATTCAATTCAGAGGTTGATCTTCTTTCCAAGGCTATTGTGGACTCTCCAGAAGGCATTTTATTTTTTGAAGATTATGTTGAAGATGCCTTCGCTCATAAGGGCTATGTTCCCTTTCTTTTATAAGTGGTTTTTTACTATTTTTTTGTTATTTTAGAGTTTTGGTTATGGTTTTAGTGACCTCTAGTTTTTGTTAGTATCTTGTACTACTGGAGATTTGGGATGATTATTGGTATTATGGCTTTGTATGTAGGAAGGATGGATAGATTGTTTATTAGTCATAACACTAAATTTTGTATTTCAGTTATATTGGCCTTGATGAACTCAGTGGATAAATTTGTATTTGACTTTTATTTCTTTGATTCTTTGGAATATCAAGAAATATATATATATATATATATATTTTGTTGAAAAAAAATATATATTCATACACATCCTATGTTATAAAATATTTTGAGGGACCTTGGTTTTGTAAAAAGTTTTCTAGTGTCATTCTCCTTCTTGGTGTTCCTTCATCATAGCAATTCATTGTCACTTTAAAAACAAACAAGATTGCATTGCTAATGCAATACATGTCGAGGTACTGTGTTAGTTATAAATACAATGTAATTAATTTTCCGTTCAGGCACATGGGTCATTTGACGGACTTCGACAATTAATAAATAATAACAAGTGCTTATTGTGTACAATGATTAGCTCAAGTTAATGACGTGCACTAAACTAGTATTGATTATGAATGTGTGATATTAGCTTTCAACATCTACTTGATTTGTTATTTAATTGGTCAACATGTGGAAGTGGTAATGAAACGTGGCGTATATGGCACCAAGTGGTCTGTCAAACAAATGTGCATGAATGTAATGTAATTAAAACAACTAAGCTAAAATATTGGCAATTGCAGCCCAGAGCTCCTTAGATCCTCATGGTCACCAACCCTTATATAAAGCTAATGGATACGTTAAATATTTTTATGTAATATAAGTTAACTTCATCGAGCAATTGCATATCACTCAAACAATTTGTGCAGGAAAATGAAAATATATAAATATGTTAATTTCTATGTAACGTTAGTTAAACAATGGAGACAACACATCCTTGATTATTAGTTCAAGCAAAAGAGACAATACATCCCCGATAAAGAACAATTCTTCTTTAACATTAATGGGGTGATGACACAAGGCTATTGCACTTGGAAATTAAGCAGGAAATCAAATGGCAAGCAAAGAAGCTATGTTAAATTCAATTCACTAAGCAAATACACAATGTGTTTTCTTTCCACATACAATAATACAATAGCATTAGAATAATTAGCAAAATCAAAATCAAGATGAAACTATATTATTTATCTGTAGCAGATTCATCAAATTACATCATAATAGGTGTCCGAAAACCCAATATAATGTTGAGGAATGTAACGTCAAAAGATATTCTTATTGTGTTTTTATTGTACTTCCTTCAGGAAATATTCATATGTATTTGATTATGTAAAAACCCTAAAAGAAATCATGTAAAATAGGCAAGTCAACATAGTGGGAAAACTTCCCCAAACAATGGGCAGTCTTCCCCAAACTATGGGAAAAACTTCCCCAGTCAAGTCGGTCCAGTTAGGGAAAGTCAAGTTGGCCCAGTTATGTAAAAAGGCCAATTTGTGACTAGTATAAATAGGGTGGCACCTAGCTCATTTGGTGCATCATCTCACTCAAGCAAGTTCACATGGGTAGTAGCAGAAGGACAAGTTCGCTTGGGAGAAAGAGTAGATGCATTGAAGACATCTTTTCTTGGGGTTTCTATTGTATCTTGTTCTCGGGTTATTGTACAAGATTGACATTGTACTTTCTGACGAATCTATATTGAAGAAGATTTGTTGGGTTTTTCCTGTGAGAGGGTTTTCCCAGGGTAAATCTTTGTGTTCTCTTGTTATGATGTGCTTGTCTATCTTTCAATGATCTTATTGCATATGGTTTTGTGATAATAACATAAATTGTTTGAAGATCTAACATAACCATCCTGGAAGTATCAAAATTCTAACATATAACAAGAGCCATGAGGTGGCAATGTCCCTGACCTTGCAAATAGTTAGGAGGAATGGTGTAGAATGGAGAGAGCCCTTGCAAGCAAAAAGAGCATTTAACTTATCAAAGCATTTTGCAAGAAAACATTTAGAGGCAATAATATAGTTTTGTGTCAATTGTATGAAGCAAATGGAACACCTTTCATGGATGCAAGTGAAGCCAATGAAATAAAATAGACTATATTGGAAGAAATTGCCATGAATCTTAATATGAAATCAGAGATAGTTGTTCAATAGTGGAAAACAATTTAATCTAGGTAACTGAAAGCCATTCAATCATTTTGCAATTTCCTTGTTGTATTAAGCTATATGCATTGATTCATTTTGTTGATATTGAAGAAACCAGTGAATAATATTCTTCACATACATGGACATTCATGTAATTGACATATTGAAATTGAGCTAAATGCATACAAACAAATGTAACAGGCCAATAATAGAAAACCATTTGATATTGAAGAAAGCAGTGAATAGTATTATTCGCATACAAGGACAATAATGTAATTGACATACTGAAATTGAGCTAAATGCATACAAGCAAATGTAACGGGACAATAATAGAAAACCATTTAGCAAAAACAACTGTCAATTGATATTAAATAAAAAATGGTGCAAAGTGTTTGAAATTCTGATACCAATTTCGTCAACGACATAAAAAATAGAAAACATTTAGTCTATGTAATTGGCAATTAAATGCAACAAAAGTTCCAAAGAAAAGAAGGAAAAAGCTTCATGTGCTTGGAGTAACTTAAAGCGTGACTAATACATGTGTTGCTTTAAATACATGAAAGGGCAATTCATTGTGAACATACCCATTGCCTACATTAAATTGCTCTGGCTGGCATCAATCTTTCCTACGTGGACATCCAAAAAACATAAGCAATTGGTATGGGTGTCGTTAAATTGATAAATATAGATAAAGCAACAATCAATAGTGGATTTACTGCTATATGAGCAGTTGTTAAGAAGAGTCGCATTTGCACATTTCATGTAGATTCCAATCAATGCAAAATCCCAAGATGACAATATTGTAGTCATTGTGAAGACATAATAGAGTAGTTTTTTTTAAAAAGACATTTTTGGTTGCAAGAACATAGCTCAAAGAAACAAGTGAAATTAGTGTAGTGTTTATAAAGGCATAAAAGCCAATCTGAAATGTTGGAATTTAGTTTTGCATGGAATCTATAACAAAGTTTTAAGGCAATAATTATTTTGTTTGTTGAGGTGTTGCAGCTAGTATTAGGAAGTTTTTTTATGTTAAACATAAGAAACATAGAAGCCATATTAGTTTATTTTTATTACATATTGCCGGAATTTATATTTGTGGTCTAGTTTATAACTAAAGTTGTGTTTGTAGGCATATAAGCAAGGAAAATGGGACTGCAACAAAAAATATGAGTAATTGTCATATGTTAAAAAAATGAAACACAAAGACAAGTGTGTCCAAGGGTTGTTGTGCATAATAGCAACAATAAAGGGGCATTGTGGTATGAAGTGCAGTAGCATTGTTAATATGCACGATGATCTTGGGAAACTATTACTCTACTATATCTCTATGTATTTGAGAATCATATTGTTGATATATTTATGGAAATGTAATTCCCATAAGAGCAAGTAAATCAGCTTCCATCTTCCTGGTAGCTACAACTGCAAAAGACCCTGTCGATCTCTTGAGCTGAGCATTTGGACTTGGATCAATTGGTTTTATAGCATCATACCAATGATGTCTCTTATCAACCATATCCAATATTTTGAATATAATTTGGGCTTCCAAAGCTCCCATATTCTTGGGGACATGTTTTGGGTTTGATTTTCCTATCCATTTTCTAGGTTTAATGCAAACTTGAAAATGAAACTTAAAATCGATGTAGCACAAAGCAAGGTTTTAGTTCAGCTTAGAATTTGTAGTTACTTTCATAATTTCGTAGGCTGATGTGGCAAGGTTTCATGGGATAGAGGCAAAGCCAAAAGGATCCTAGAAAGAATAAAAACAGAGGTTTGATTTATGTCAACTGAAAAAAAAAATACTTCAATGGAACTCATAATTAAAACAAATAATAGTAGCAAGGTTAGGAGTGTCGAGGCCATATTATCCCTAAAGGAGGCAAAGACTAAATAAAAAAAACGTAATACCATACTAGCTGGGATAATTTTAAGGACCCATACTTATTTAAAAGTGTATAAAGCTTGGCGAATCTTACAAATTCTTAAAATGTCAACTATAAAATATTTGGCGATATTTTTCTAAAATTATTTCAATTTCTAAGGATTTTATATAGTTTATATAATAATTTGGTGATTTTTAGAGTGAAAAAAGTTTACACCATCAAAATTGGGCGAAACGAGGCTTCAAAAAATGCAAACTGGCGAATCTTTTTTTGGACAAAAACATAGAAAAATAGACCATGGGATAAATTTCGCCCCTAAAGTTATCCTTGCATACTAGATTGGAGGTAAAATTTAAATGCATAATGGATGTGTGCTTTGTAGTGGCATGTAATATCGATGCTAAACATAGAGAAGGCATTGTCAGAAGAAAGAACATTACTAGTGGGAATCTAAAATTACAACAATGGATCTTAGCATTGAAGGTTGTTGAACTGCTAGCAAAGAGAACATATTGCAATGTGTAGTTGTTGCAATAGGTTAGATATGTAAAAAAGAAGCTATTTTGTTCTACCCAAAGATGGAATTAATATGATGACACAGGCATGGAGTAGGGCATGCAAGGGGGCACCAGTGTAAGAATCGTAGCATCTAGGTTCTAGCTAAGTTTATGGAGATACATTTATGTATGAGAATCTAAAGACAATGTAATTACTAACAACATGTTGCAGCTGCAACCTGATCTCCAATTTTTTTGTAAAATTGTAGGTCCCCTCCTTTGTCTTACTCAAAGTTTGTTTCATCTTACCCCTCACACTTAGTTTTTCTTTAAAAATAACAAAAGAAAAGGCACTTCCGCATTCCTAAGTTCCGCATCATGCCTTTTCCGCATTTCCGCATGTCTAATGTTGGGTTGTGGATTGAGGATTGCATCTCCAACCATTTGAAATTGTATCCACAATCCCGACTTTCCACCTTCCCACGTTTCCAATTGCAGATTGTATTTCTGACTTTCTAAATTTGTTTCTGCAATCCCGCACTTCCGTAATTCTGCGATCCCTCTTTTCCGCAATTCTAATTGCAGATTACAGATTGATTTTTCGGTTTGTTGAATGGTCTCTCGCATTTTCGCAATCCGCAATCCCGCATCCCGCTTTTCCACATTCCTCATCTCCGCACCTCGGCGTTCCCGCATTTCCGATTACGGATTGCGGAATGCATTTCCGACTTTGGAATTGCATTCCGCATTTCCGCATCCCGCATGTTCGCACTTCCACAGTTCCGATTGCGGATTCTGGATTGCATTTCGAACTTTCTGAATTTGTCTTCCAAACTCCCGCATTCCCGCACTCCCACAATCCCGCATTGTGTATTGGGGATTGCAGATGACATTTTTGAACGTTGGAAATTGGCGCCTGCACTCCCGTAGACCCGCATTGCGGATTGCAGAAGGATGATTTTTTGGCCATTTTTTAAAGCCTTTTCCGACTTTCTGCCTCCGCATTAGTTATCATTCTCAGGACAAAACAAGATTGTGGAAGTTTAAATCTTTGTTTTGCAAACCATACTGAAAAATCATGCTTCTGAAATTTGTATTAGGTTCATTATGATTTTGCTTAATAATGAGTTTTGCTTATACATTGGTTTTGCTGTTTCCTCAGGATGTGTGGAAGCTGAAAGGCTGTGAACAGAAGGAACATAAGGCATAAAAAACAAGATTAGTAATCCAAAGGATGCAAAGGAAGCCGAAGTGATCAATCATAATGCGAAGGAAGCTGAAAGACCGCGCACAAAGGAAACAGTTGACATAAAAGACAATTTTGGCAAGCCAAAGAATGCAGAGGAAGCCGAAATGATTAGTCATGTACAAACAATTCTCTTGTAATATAAATATGGGGGAAGGGCACTAGACAGAGGACTTTTCATAGTAAAATAGAGGCTAGAAACATTGTGTAAGAGAACTATTTTCTGCTAATGAAGAAGGACCTATTTGCTGGGAAAAGCTTGCACATAATTTTGCGTGGAATGTGTGACTAACATATCAGGACTATTTCTTTTTCTGTTCATGTTCATGCTATGAGATATTTCTAATTTTGTTGAACTATTTCAATGGTGATGAATGATTTTGCTTATCTATGTAAATGTTTGTGTGATAATAGAGTAATAAATTGGTTTAATTATAATCAAAGCTATCTTTGTAACTTTCTGCTGTAAGTGTGCATACTTTATCTTAATAGCTATTTGTTAGAATTGTATGAGCATTTTCAGTTTATTACTCTTATTTAAACTTTCTCCTTGCAAGGATAAATTTGCTTAGTGTAGAATAGGGTTAGATAATTGATAAGGTAGAAGTGGTAAGACGGGAGGTAAGAACCTACGAATCACTTGTGAGGCTTATGCTTGTCAATTTTACGTTAGATGCATTAGTTAGATTAGAAGAACTTGCATATTCATACTTTAAACATAAAATATAATGGTGGGCTAGGCCGCAACCGGTACATAAATTAAACAAACATACCCACGGTAGCCAGACCGTTAACTGGATGGATTCCCTATACCAAACAGTGAATGATCTAATTGAGATTGTTCATTGGGGAGAATCCCTATTGTCGAGTTTTGGCGCTAAAAGGAGGGCCGCCCGTGCATGGATGGCAGAGGAAATCCGTTTCCACGAGGAAATTTCTCTGGGTCTCCATTTGAAACAACCCAACCAGAAGAATTGATTTCTGAAACTGATTATCAAGAAAAGTTGGATTCTAAAACTGAGCATACTGAACATTTTTATGTTGTTCTGCACACAGAAGTAGATAACTTTAGGAGACATACAAGATCTTATGTGAGGAAACTTGGTGGATTATCAGTAGTACCTTTACTACCTACAACGCAAGTTCCTAGAAGACAAGTTGTGCAAACTAGGGATTCTATGCTTGTGGAATCTTTGGAAGAATTAGTTGATTTATCGTTACAATATATCCCAGATCCCATCAATCAATTGAGGCCTAATTCTCATGAGTCAATCTCTTCTCCACACATATAGACTCTTACACCACCTCATACACCTCCACATTCTCCAAGGCGTATTGCTAACATGGCTCACAATGCTAATCAACCACCTGCTTGGAGGGCCAGGGGACCACATAATCTATATGCTCATTTACATGATTTTCCTAAGCATCCGAGGTGAGTACTACCTAAGTTTGACCCTGGAAAAGGTATCTCTGCTGAAGATCACCTAAAGAGATTTTATTTGGCATTGAATCTATTAAATGTGGAACATGAGGATGTAGTGTGCAGATTGTTCCCTTATACTTTTGAACCTAGAGCATCATCTTGGTATTTAAGTTTGCAGGACAATTCTATAACATATTGGAAAATTTTTGAAAAGGTCTTTCTGAATAAGTTTGGCAACCAAAAAATTGTGGTGTCACTCATGAAAGAATTATTGTCTATGCAGATGGAAAAGAAGGAGAAAGTACAAGAATTCAATCAAAGATTTACTACAATTTTAAATAGTTTCAGCGCTGTAACAAAACCTGTTGAAGAATCATTGGTAGAATATTATACTACAATGCTTCTCCCATCCATAGCCAGGTTTGTCAAAATATTTGTTAAAACTACTTTAGCAGAAAATTATGAAGAGGCTATGAAAGTAGAAGCATACATGGATAATATCATTAAACATTCTTTGGATTTGGAATTGAAACCTACAGTAAGCAAGAATCCTGGAATATTAAATAGACCTAAAGAATATTCTTCAAATAAATTAGAAAATATGGTCAAAAGTTGTCCAATAAAATAGTAGATTTGGAAAAGGAAAAGGGCGCTAGTTTTTTAGAAAGAAAACCATTTAAAAATTTCTACAAGAACATGGAAGAAAGTACACAACCACAACCACCATTAAATAATTCTATTGTTTTTAATTTGAATGAAGTTGGTATGGATCACTTTTGCACATTTCATCAAGAGCATCGTTCTGAGAAAAGCTGCCCACAATGGATTAATTCAATGACTTTGGCAATGAATCAATTATTGGATACACAATTAATAGACCATGAAGATCAATCTAATGAACCATAAGACCAAAACGAAAAAACTACATTAGTATTATGGGATTGGGCACCAACTTTGGGTTTGGATGAAGAAGAAAGGGTAGAAGAAATACAAATATCATCTGTGGACTATGCTACCAGAAGTAAGGGACCAGTAGAAGAGCAAAGTATGGTATTGTCCAAAATAAAGATAGTTAAAGAAAGCTTAAAAATGAATAACAGTACAAATCAGTCACAACCAAAAGTAAATACTGGGGCTGTAAAGGAAACAAACGCATTAAGCAAGTAAACCCTGTAGCTATAAAATATGAAAGTGGTGGAAAGGTTGGAGGAAATCATAATATGGGATATGACATTGTAGAAGATATCAAGAAAACCAAGGCAAATATATCTTTGTTTGAACTATGCAACCTGTCACAACAGAGGAAAAAGTTATTAGAAGCTTTTGATGTAAAATCAAGCAGTATAATAGGCAAACAATCAGAAAGGGTTGAGTCTGATACCGAGATTAACGAAGCAAGTATAGGTGGAAAATCAAGATCTCAAACTCTTCCTTTCCTTTTTACTTTTGAAATCTTCAATTATAATGTGCATAACTGCTTGGTAGACTCTGGGGCTTCATCTAACATTATGCCACTATCTATTAGCAAAAGAATTAATGGACATCCCACTGCATCCCCTTCTCGGATTATACAACTAGATAGATATGATGTTAAGGTTATTGGGGAAATGAAAAATGTATTGATCAAATTGGATGCAGACCCAAGAGTGTGTCAAGTTATTGATATTATGCTAGTAGACTGTTAGGATATTTAGACACTTAGGAGTTAGTTAAGATCAACTTGTGTAATATATCCATTAGGAAAAGTGTGTTTCTTTAGTATGCATTAGTATGCATTTGTAAATATTTAATTTGATGGTCACGATATGTTGTGATCCGACGGATCAACTTCTCTTAGATCATACCTAACCTTGATCCGTGGCTTAACACTCGACTGGTCCATGATCTCTATTTAAAGAGCATGGAGGGTCATTGTTTAGTTGATCGATTATGAGAAGCTCATTTGTAACTTTCTTTCTTTTGCATAATAAATTGCTCCGTAGAAGCTATTTGGCCGGGGCCGTGGAGTGTTTCCCTCTCGAGGGTTTAAACCACGTTAAAACATCGGTTTGTTGATCTGTGATCTGTTCATGTGAAGTGGTTTCTCTAGGTGTTTGGTCTTTTGGGAGTACCTTGTGTACCCGAACATGGTATCAGAGCTTTTATGAAGAGTCGTTTCCGGTTATGATCTAGATCTTGAACTGTTATTGCCGAAACTTGAAAGAGTTTTTGGTTCTGGTATTTCTGTGCATTTCTGGGCTGTGGGAGGTATTCCATTGCATCCGGAGCACCGTTTCCATTGGGAAATAGTTTTCGTTTGATCGAAAATGGTTCCTGGTTGCTTCAGAAACGCATATTTCATCAGATCTGAAGGTATAATGTACAGTGACGCTTTTTTATTTCTGTTTTAAAGAAAAAAAATCTCATATTTTATCAGTTTTATTATTAGATTTTTTTTAGTTTCGGATTGTTACTTTCCCTGTCTGCGTATGCTCTTTGCCGTGCACCTTGTGCGATCTCGGCGAATCAAAAACATAAAGGGAAAGAGTTTTTCTCGGCTACGTATGCTCTTTGCCATGCACCTTGCACGATTTCGACAAATCAGAAACAGAGAGAAAACGTAGACTTTCCGGGAAAGCCAATGAGATCTAACCCCAATATTGTGGAAAAGTTTTTTTGTTTCAGTTTGTGGTGTGATTTGCAGGAAAATAGGCAAGCATAGAAACCGAGAGAGAAGAGTAAAAAAAAAAAAAAAAACCCTTCCTCCTTCCCATATTTTACATGCCTTTTAATCTAGCTCACTTGGTTCAAAGTTGCTTTATTCCTTAATAGGTATTGAGTTCAAGTCTGAGGAAGTTACTTTTAAAAGAAAAAGTGCATGCAATTTCTATTTTCGAGTAACTTTATTGTAAAAGTGCATCTCACTTAAATAATAAAAAATAAAATCAAAAGTGAGTCACTTAAATTCATTTTTTTTATGCACTATTTAAAGTAACATCATTGTAAAAGTGAAATCATTTATTTTACAAAAGTGATTCACTTAAAATCAACTTTCTTTTAAAAGAAAAAGTGCATGCAATTTCTATTTTCGAGTAACTTTATTGTAAAAGTGCATCTCACTTAAATAATAAAAAATAAAATCAAAAGTGAGTCACTTAAATTCATTTTTTTTATGCACTATTTAAAGTAACATCATTGTAAAAGTGAAATCATTTATTTTACAAAAGTGATTCACTTAAAATCAACTTTCTTGTAAGTGTTTTTTAAAGGTTCATCTTGGGAAGAGGGGGGTTCTTTTTTTTTGTTGGATATTTTCTAGCCGCCACGACATTATTGAGGATATCTTCAACATTTTCTTTGTTCAAGCATAACTTCTTCATATAGAGTCTGATTTTAGTGCCATTTTTTTTAAACCGCCTATTTTTTCGAGCTCTTCGCATCCAAACTATTTGTTTATGCTTTTACAGTCATCAATTTACAAATATGGCCGCCATTGTGATATTCTACTTACCAATTCCAACTATTTCTCATGGAAATCTCGTATGGATGATGTTCTACGAAGTAGAGGACTTTTCAGAAAATCAAATGGAAAAATAGATGTGACGAAGCTCGTGGATTGATTGGGATGTCAATATCTACTGATTTACGATTCCACATATCTGAAATTGATGAACCTGATGCTGCTTGGGACAAGTTGGAATCTGTGTTTGGTAAACACAATGAAATTTGAGGTCACCAACTCGAAAATGAGTTGATTTCTTTAATCCAAGTGTTTTTTCATGTATACAAGATTATTTATCTAAGTACAAAACTCTTAAACTCTTATGTGAAGAATGCAAGATTAAGAGGGAAGACAAACAATGCATTTATCATATTCTTTCCAAACTTGGACCTGAATATTCTGTTTTTGTATCTACATTTTACTCCATGAAAGAATCATTGATTGCAGCTAGCTATCAAGAGCCTAGTCTTGAATCCTTTTGTGATTATTTGATTAGAGAGCAAGATAAGCTCATTCATCTTGGAATAATTAACAATGCAGATACATCTAGGAAAGCCTTATTGTCCCAACAAAAAGAAAAGTTCAATCCTCCCAAGAAACAAAATTTTCGCAATAATAAGTCAAACAAGGGTCCCAAACCCTCTCAGTCAGCTCCTTCTTTAAAAAATGACAAAGGATCCAAGCCAAAAGGCAAGAAGACTGAGCATCATTGCAACTATTGCGGGAAAGATAATCATGATGAATCTAAGTGTTTCAAGAAGATGGCAGCCTTGGAAGCAGCAATAAAGAAGCACCACATCAACCTAGATTCGCTTTCAGAATCTACCTCTCATGGACATGCACTTTTTGCTTCTGGTTATTCTTATAATGCATCTTCCTCTTCTACTTCAAATGAATGGCTCATTGATTCTGGAGCATCTTATCATATGGTTAAGGATTAAGCCATATTTTCTACTATGCATGAATGTAACACCAAACAAATATTTGTTGGTGATAATAGATCTCTAAGTGTTGTAGGAGCTGGAACAGTTCCAATAGATAATGGTCATTTCAGTGATGTACTATGTGTTCCAGGAATTTCCTGCAATTTGTTATCAGTTTATCAAATCACTCATTCTGGTGAAGGTAAAACTGTGATGTTTACACCTCACCAAGTTGTAATCAAGGATTTTAAAGCTCCTCAACAGGTCCTAGCTATCGGAATTGTTGATGATATTACCAGGTTGTACAAATTTAACAACTTTGGGTCATCACCTTTTCCTTCAGTTTTTGTTGCTCATAGTGATAACTTGAGCAAACTTTGGCATGAGCGATTTGGTCACTTAAATTATCAACTATGTAAAGACAATACGGTGACAGGTCTTCCGATGGTATCTTGCAGGGATGGTGTTTGTTCCGGTTGTGTACTCGATAAACATCATCGGGACAGTTTTGACAAACGTGCCTCTTGGCACGCCCCGATTCCCTTGGAGCTTGTGCATAGTGATGTAAAATTAGTCATAGCAGATCTAATGAACAAGTAAATCAATCATAATAGATGAAACTCAGAAAATATGGTGTAAACTGTGCATAAACTTGCATTAGTGCTCAATATCCCAGTAAGGGTGAAAATACAATACAATAATGTCACAATGAGTGAGTAATTCGAATTGCCTAAGGAGGTCATTCAAATTAACTGAATGGCATAGCTTGGCTCCAACTAGGATTCCTCATCATCAATCAATGGTGGTCATCAATGCACAAGAACCAGTCATCCCGGTGTCAATCTGAGTCTAACTGAGTGTAACTGAAGTGTGTAGAACTGATATAGGGAAGGAGGCTCAGTGGAGGGCGCATGGGAGGCTAACTGAAGTCAGAACAAGTCATCTAGTCAATCTGGAGGTCCAACGGAGTGAAACAGTCAGTCAGGAATGAAACTAGCCTCAAATCAAGGAGAATCGGAGCTAACTGAGTGTAAACTGAGTGGGTAGGTGAGGAAGTGCGCCCTTCTTTGGCAGTAGGTGAGATGTGGGCACCTTCATGACTAGGAGGGCTAAAACTATGAGGATGGAAACTCCCGGGTGCTAGAAAGAAGTGGATAAGGTGCTGGAGGCATCAACCTGGTGACTGGGATGCATGCAAACCCTAGAAGTTGCATGCAAACCCTAATTGCATGCAAAACCCTAACAATGATGATGTGGATATCCGAACACCCCCCCTCAAGCTAGACTATGATGTAAAAAATAATAATGTAGGGCCCTGGTTACTAAGACCAAAGGTCACCCCAATACAATAATCCAAAAAATGTTGAAAATAAGCTAAGTGAGGAAAGAGGGAAAACCCAGTGGGAAGAAAGCCCCCCCTCAAGCTAAAACATAATAATGGATCAATATGTCTCCACCATAATGGAAGTCACCCCCAATAGTGAACAGAGGTATGAGAACTTCTTCTCAGTGAAGCTCTTGGTGAAGATGTCTGCAATTTGCTCGTTGGTAGAGCAATATTGCAGAATGATAGTGCGATCATGCGCAAGCTCTCGGATGTAGTGCATGTGAATCTCAATGTGCTTGGTCCTCTGCTGCTGAACTGGATCTGTGGAGATCTTGATAGCACTTTGATTGTCACAAAAGAGGACAGTCAAAGTAGTGCCACCAAAACCAAACTCGGAAAGAATACCCTGCAACCAAACTGTCTGAATGCAGGCATTGACTGCCCCTCGATACTCTGCCTCTGCTGAAGAAGGTGCAATGGCTGCCTGCTTTTTGCTTGACCAACAAATAGGCCCATGTCCAATCATGAAAACATATCTGGAAGTGGACTTCCGATCTATGCTATCACCTGCCCAATCTGAATCAGTAAAATCAATGAAATCTAGCTCAGAATCTGCAGCATAATGTATACCAAAATGTTTCGTACCTTGCACATACTGCAAGATCTTGGCTGCCCGCCAATGAATCTCATGGGGCTGCTGCATATACCTTGACACAACATTCACGGCATAAAAAATATCAGGCCTAGAGTGTGTCAAGTATAGTAGTGAACCAATCAACTGTTGATACATAGTGCAATCTGCAAGCGGTGTAGAATTTCCCTCCTCAAGACTGATTCTTGAGAGGAATGGGAACGGGGATGCCTTACATTCAGCCATATTAAACTTCAATAATAAGTCAAAAGAATACTTTTGCTGAAATATAGTGATCCCATCAAAATTTTGAGCTATCTCCAAGCCCAAAAAGTGACTCAGCAAGCCCAAATCGCTCATGTCAAAAGCTAGATTTAAGGCAATTTTTAGCTTGTTTATTGAAGTAAGAGTGCTACCAGTAATGAGAATATCATCAACATAAAGAACAATAATCAACAAATTACCTTTAACTTGCTGTAGGTACACATTCGTATCAGATTTGTATCTTTTGAAATTCTAAGAAAGAAGGAAGGAGTCCATATTTGCATACCAAGCTCTTGGGGCCTGTTTTAAACCATACAAAGATTTCTTCAATCTACAAACTAATGATGGATCTGATGTGTAACCTTCTGGCTGCTTTATATATATCTCTTCAGCAAGATCTCCATGTAGAAAAGCACTCTTCACATCCATGTGGTGCACTTCCCAGTGCTTGGATGCGGAAATTGCCAAAACTAGGCGGATGGAATCCATCTTTGCAACCGGTGCAAAACTCTCAGTGTAGTCCACTCCTTGGACTTGGGAGAAACCTTTTTCCACCAACATAGATTTGTATTTGCTGATAGAGCCATTAGCAGCAACTTTCGTGCGGTAGACCCATTTACATTAGACTAATTTTCTTCCAGGTGGAAGAGAAACTAGCTCCCATGTATTGTTCTTTTGAAGAGAACTGTACTCTTCATCCATGGCACTTTGCCATCTCGGATCTCGGTGAGCATGGAAGTATGTTTTGGGATTTGAACCAATCATCAAATAAAATATCTCAGATAATAACGGATCATAAATAGAAAGAGCCATACCTGCTCTTTGAAAGTCCGCTCTTGTTCATCTTGGATCAGCAGGATTTCCAATGTTCGAACCAGTAGATTGAAGAGTGTTTTGGGCCCACTTTGGTAACTGAGGAGGATCATAATGGTCGGATTCCGAACCTGATATGTCATGACCATCATGTGCTACTAAAATATCAGAAATATCAAAACCAATACTTTCATTATCGCTGCTCAAATCTTCTTCTGGTAGAGGCAGTGAAACGACAATTTCTTCCTCGACTAATTGCAATTCTTGAAGCGGTTCTTCAAATTGCACACTACGCTCTATGAATATATTTTTGGATCTGATATCCATGATTTTATATGTCTTTGATTCTTCTCCATATCCTATCAGTATGCACTCAATACTTTGTGGATCCAAAGCTCGTCTCTTCTTGGAAGGAATTCTAGCCCATGCAGTGGAGCCAAAAACCCTCAAATTTGACACATCCGGTTTGTGACCAAAAAATGCTTCGAAAGGAGTCATACCTTTCACGGAGGAATGTGGAACTCGGTTCTGAATATATGCAGCAACATTAATTGCTTCGGCCCAAATATTTGCAGCCAAACCTTTTGACTCAATCATGCAAGTAGCCATCTCTTTCAGTGACCGGTTTTTCCTTTCCGCTACACCGTTCTGCCAGGGTGTGTAAGGAACTGTATGTTGGATATGAATTCCGCTTTCGGCACAAAGTTGCAGCAACTTGGCCTTGATATATTCTCCACCATTATCATATCTAAGAGCTTTGATCTTGTTCTTAGTGGCGGTCTCAATAGAAGCCTTAAAATCCTTGAATTTTCCAAGCATTTCTGACTTGTTTTTGAGAAAAAAAATACCCAAGCAAAGCGGGAAAGATCATCAATAAAAGTCAAAACATACCTTCAACCATTTAATGACATATTTGGTAGTGGACCACTGATATCAGAATGTATGAGGCCCAAAATGGTGGAAGCTCTGCTATCTTTGCCGCGGTCGAACCTGTGCTCGGGGTGCTTCCCAATAATGCAACCGGTGCAAATTCCCTTTGAGGATTGGAGTTGTGGAAGACCATCTACCATGGATTTCTATTGTAGCATCAACAAATACTTGTAATTAAGGTGTCCAAACCTTTCATGCCAAAGCCTACTAACCTCGTTGCCATGAGTGAGGAGAGCAATGGGCTTTTCAAGTAGCAAAAAGTGAGAAAACTCATAGTATTTTGCAGTGTGGTTTGCCTTTCCGACTGCAATAAGTCTTCCACTTTTGATATCAGAAATTTCAACTGTACTAGGGCTGAATGTAACTTGCTTTGGTTCACCAGTGTGTGTCATTTGATACACAGAAAGTAGATTTGAAGCCAAGGAAGGCACATAGAGAACATTCTAGAAGCTTCCATGTTCTACATGGATGGTACCTTTGCCCTTTGAAGAAATTTTTGAGTCATCTCCCAAATGGATGGGGATGGAGCTGTTTGGATCGAATGAAGAAAAAGAATCAATATTTGCAGCCATATGATTCGAGGCACCGGAATCTGTCAAAAGAGTAGTGGGCTTCGAAACAGTTGCCATGAGTGCTTGACCTCTTTCATGATCATCATTCCTATCCTTCTTCCTTGCACCATCGGGAAGACATATGTTGTTCTTTTCCAAAAGGAGAGCCATTTGATCTATTGTTTTCTTCATGCATGAACTTTCGGGATGAAAGCCATGGTTGCAATAAGAACACTTAGTTTTTTCTTTGATCTCTTTACCCTTTTGCTTGTTTCTTGAACTGGATGGTGCATCCGTCTGCTTGCCTTTCTCTCTTTGCTAGTGAGGTTCGAATTTGGGCTTCTCTTTCTTTTGCTTTCCTTTTCCATTCGAATTCTTGGATCCTTGAACAAATAGGGTTGAATCTTTGCAATTTATGGACACCATTTGAATCAACTTGTCATGCTCTTTGGTAACGGATTCAGTGAAGGCATTCAAGGTAGGCATCTTCCAATTTGGGGTAGTTAGCCGACCGGAATTGAAAGTAGAGACAAATACCGAATAATATTTACCAAGTTTGGTGAGAATGGAGAGGATCAATTGCTTATCCTCTTTGATAACTCCACTGTTCTTCAACTGCATGGCCAAGTGCTTGAATCTTGTGAAAAAATCATTGATGGTCTTGAAATTCTCAGGACTAAGAGCAATCAATTCATTCTCTAATTGAAAATCTCTAAGCTCGTCCTGCTTTGTGATGCACCTGCAACAATTAATTAATACGAATATGCGAAATAGCAGAAATGACAGAACTCGGAATCACTTTTATATTGATCACATGCCACTTCGAGGGGGCAACCTCCTATGAGCAAGCTCAATACAAATAACTTCACGGTGCCTTCATAGGTCTCAACACACACTTATATACAAAGTCTAGGCGCCAATACCATGGGTCAAAACCACGAGCCACTACAAACTATGGATCAACAATACTACGGGCGACTTACAAAGCATATGCGCCAACAACAATAACACAAACTATTGATCAACAAATACTACGGGACGACTTACAAAGCATATGCGTCCAACAACAACATACTAACAAAGTAAAGACATGGGTTCCTAACATCCCCTCCCCCTTAAAAAAAGCTTTGTCCTCAAATATTTAGATGTGGAAATTGTTGTTGAATCTGAAGGAGTGGTTCCCATGTAGCATCCTCTGGTTGCATGCGTGCCACTGAATTAAGACCTCTGTGATAGAGCGAGAGCGAAGCTGACGCGTGCACCGATTGAGGATGGCCTCTGGCTCCAAAAGGATGGATCCTTCATTATCCAGTTCGGGTAAAACCGTTTGTCCACTAATGTTGGTGCCAAGAACTTTCTTCAGACAAGAGACATGAAAGACTGGATGAATGCGGGAAGAAGGAGGAAGTTCCAATTTATAAGCAACGGACCCAATCTTCTGAAGAATCTGATATGGCAAATAGAACTTTGGAGCGAGCTTATGACGCCCTTTGAGTTTCAAGGAGGATTGTTTGTACGGCTGGAGACGAAGAAAAACCATGTCGCCGACTTGAAAAGTGTGCTCAGAACGGTGCTGATCAGCTTGTTGCTTCATGCGATTTCTTGCCATGTGAAGATTGTCTCGCAAAATGTGAAGAATCTAATCGCGGTTTCGAAGGACCGTGTCAACTTCCTGAACTGGTGAACTGGTGGGGGTGTATGGAAGAAGAGCTGGAGGTGCCTGACCATAGACTGCTTCATATGGGGTCATTTTAGAGGCGGTGTGGTAAGAGGTATTGTAACACCATTCAGCGAGAGGAAACCACTTTGCCCACTGATGTTGTTGTTCTGAGGTGAAGCAACGAAGATAAGTTTCCAAGCATTTATTGATAATTTCAGTCTGACCATCTGTTTGTGGGTGATACCCTGAACTCATATTCAGTTTGGTGCCAGTGTGGTGAAATAGTTCTGTCCAAAAATGACTGGTGAAAGTCGCATCACGATCCGAGACAATGGAAGAAGGGATGCCATGAAGACGAAAGATCTGGTCCAGGAAAATTTGAGCGACGGAGGAGGCTGTATAGGGATGGCTGAGAGCACAAAAATGACTATATTTGGAGAGGCGATCAACCACAACGAGAATCACTGTCTTCCCTCCAGATTTAGGGAGCCCTTCAATGAAATCCATAGAAATATTTGTCCAAATCCGTGTAGGTATGGGCAAGGGTTCAAGTAATCCTGGAAGGAGTGTTGTTTCACCCTTATTGCGCTGGCAGGTATCACATTCGGCCACCATCTGTTGAATTGTCCTTTTCATGCCCTGCCAAAAGAAGTTACGCCGTGCTCGTTCATACGTTTTGAGGAACCCAGAGTGCCCTGCCGATGGAGAAGCATGGAGTTCATAGAATACAGCCTGTTGAAGATCTGTGCTCTGGGGAAGCACCAGACGACCCTTGTATCGCAGAAAAGCACCATCCCAAGAGTAATGTGGTACAGCAGAAGGGTTGTTGGTCAAGCATTGGATGATTTGAGATAAGGAAGAGTCATTGACATAACCCTCTTGAATAGATTGCAACCAATTTGGAACAGGCATAGAAATAGCTGAAAGAGAACCTTGGGCATCAAATGTGCGAGAAAGAGCATCTGCCACAATATTGTCTTTACCCTTCTTGTAAGTGATCTCATAGTCATAACCCATGAGTTTGCTAACCCATTTCTGTTGTGCCGGGCTGGTCCAAGAAATATTTCAGACTCTGGTGATCAGTCTTGATGCAGAAATGATTTCCTAATAGGTATGGGCGCCACTTCTGTACTGCATGCAAAATAGCCAACATTTCCTTCTCATAGGTAGAGGCAGCTAAATTCTTACATGAAAGGGATTTGCTGGTGAACGCAATGGGGTGTTCATCTTGAAGGAGAACAGCACCAAGTCCATTGCCGCAAGCATCACTCTCAATAGTGAAGGGCTTGGAAAAATCGGGCATAGCTAGCACAGGTGTAGTACACATAGCTTGTTTTAGTTTTTCAAATGCACATTGAGCAGCAGGTGTCCATGTAAAAGCATCCTTTTTCAATAGAGCAGTTAATGGAGCTGCAATCTTCCCATAATCCTTGAAAAACTTGCGGTAGTAGCCAGTCAACCCCAAAAAACCGCGAAGGCTCTTGAGTGTCTGAGGATGCGGCCAATTGTTCATGGCATCGATTTTGGCAGGATCCACGCGAACCCCTTGTGCTGAGATAATGTGCCCAAGATACTCAACTTCCTTCTGTCCAAAAACACATTTAGATTGCTTGGCATGGAGATGATGGTCAGAGAAAAGTTGCATGACAAGACCTGATGTTGGGAGAACGCTACCAGGAATGAGATGAATACGATGGTATTCTGGCTTGGAAGGTGGCAATCCCACTGGTTCAGCAAAGACACCTGTATATCGATCCAGAATTTGTTGTAGATCCAAAGGAGTAGTGGAGACCGCTGATGGTTGCATCTGAATGGAATGGATCTGAGCGATGACACCATGTGAATTCTTCTTGAGGAGTTTTTCCATGCGATGTGAACTGATGATGCTGAGAGAACCTGGTTGTAATCCTGTCAATGTGTGTTTTTGTCCATTGAGGGAAAACTGCATCCAAAGTTCAGCAAAATCCCATAAGATAGGGCCAAGTGTGCGTAGCCATTGAGCGCCCAAAACCACATCACATCCACCTAAGGGCAAGGCAAACATGTCAGAGCACAAGGTATAATCTCCCATAGAGATATGCACATTTCGACACTTACCTTTGCAAGGTAAGGTGCCCCCATTGGCAACCATGACTTCAAAGTTGGAGCAAGGATGGATAAAACAATCAGCTTGTTTGGCGATCCGAGGGTCAATGAAATTATGAGTGCTACCAGAATCAATGAGTATTGTAAGAGGAAGCTTCTTGAAGTAACCCCTGACCCGCATTGTTTGGGGGGTGGTGATTCCAGCTAAAGCATGGAGAGATATCTCTGGTTGGTCATCCTGAGACGGAGGGTCAATAGGCGGTTCTTGAATGTCGACCGGAGCATCGAGTGTTTCTGGATCTTCGTCACCCATTTCAGAGGCAGGTGGAGACTCCACATCCAAGAGATAGAGCTTTTGCTGAACACATCTATGTCCCCGAGTGAATTTCTCATCACAATTATAGCAAAGCCCCTTTTCTCTACGTGCTTGCATCTCTGTTTCAGACAAACGCTTGATAGGAGTCGGTCGAGGAGCCTGCGGTATAGGTGGTCGTTGAGAACCCATATTTCGGAAGGGAACAAAAGTGGGCTTGGAGCGTTGTTGGGCTGCAATCTTGTCTTCTGCCAACTTAGCCAACCCTAGAGCTTCCATCATTGTGGTGGGACAGAACATTTTGACCTCAGAGCGGATGGCATCCTTTAGACCACTGATAAAACAACTCTGGTAAAAGTCATCAGACAATCCTTCGGTGTGGTTCGCTAGGTTCTCAAATTCAGTTTGATACTCTCTCACAGTGCCAATTTGGTGAAGTTTAGTGAGGGCTCTGGTGAAGTCATCAAAAGCACTAGGACCAAATCGTTGCAAAAGGAGCTGGAAAAAGTCTGACCATTTGGGCTCTGGATGAGCCTTGATGTACCAACGGTACCATGGAAGAGATTCCTGTTCCAAGTGAAAGGATGCCAGCGGAACTTTGTTGACATCAAAAGTATTATGCAAACTGAAATATTGTTCTGCACGATAGATCCATCCAGTGGGATCAGTACCATTGAAGCGAGGAAAATCAAGCTTCGGACCACGGAAATTGCTGGAAGAAGAGAATCCATTGTCTGATGAAGACTCGGACTGCCATTTGTTGTTCATAGCTGAATGTTCAAGATGGAGGCCGAGAAATTTTTCATCCAGATCCTGGAGTTTGGCTTGGATGGTTGCAAGTGCTTCTTCCATGGTTTTTGCTCCTGCGTGGGTGACAACCATAACCAGGAGTGTTTTTTTTTTTTTTTTTATCTGACTGGGTAGGAAAACAAAACAGAAACTGCTTCAGTAAGGGAAAATCTGGACTTGGGAGAAAATCTGAAGGGTAATTGGGGTTTGACTAGGTGTTGGCCACTGTCGATTAGACAGGGAAGCAAAAATGAGGATTTCAGAAGCAGGGTGAAAGAATGGAAAAATTTGGCAGAGGGGGGCAAAGAAGCAGAATTCATAAAGGAACTCTATGGTAAAATTTGAAGGTGATTGGGTTCAATCTGAGGAAGTTATGGCAAACCCTAAAAATAGACAAATGTGGGCTTTCGGGCTTTGGGAAGGAGAATTGGGGATAGACAAATATGCAGAATGGAATGACAGGGGTTCCCCGAAAATTTCAATGGAAACAGAGTGAAAACAAGGGATATATGGACAAAAAATTGAATATATATATATATATATATATTTTCCAGACTGGAGCGGCTACGGCTCGGAAGGGCTCTGGAATAGCGCCGAATGGATTGAAAACGGTTGGATCTGAAACGGCTTGCAAAATGGATCTGAAACAGCGCAGTAGTGATCGACAATAGTTCAGCTGAAAGTAGATATGGACCCCAGGTATGTGCGGCTTCCTAACAGTTTAGGGGTTTCACTCGGTCACCAATGCTGTCTGACGCCTTGCGTATTGGGGCAGTACCCCTCACTCCACGGCTCAAGAAAACTAATAACCGCTTTGCCACAAACGACAGCTCTTGGTTTACCTCACGGGTGGGAACTAGTCAATCAGGTAGGGGTCGTTGCCCTTTTCGCTGGCAGGTCCTCTCAATGGGCCAGCTACTTCGGGGTTCCTGTGGTACTCCTCACAATGCGTTTTAGGGATTATGCCCAAGTACTTCCCACAGTTAAGCGGATAGGGATTATTCCCAAATCCGAACCTGCAACAGATGCGAAAAAAAATTTGGCAGAAATTTCACCCAGCGAGCCCAAGAAAGTGCTCTAATACCAGATGTGATGCACCTGCAACAATTAATTAATACGAATATGCGAAATAGCAGAAATGACAGAACTCGGAATCACTTTTATATTGATCACAGGCCACTTCGAGGGGGCAACCTCCTATGAGCAAGCTCAATACAAATAACTTCACGGTGCCTTCATAGGTCTCAACACACACTTATATACTAAGTCTAGGCGCCAATACCATGGGTCAAAACCACGGGCCGCTACAAACTATGGATCAACAATACTACGGGCGACTTACAAAGCATATTCGCCAACAACAATAACACAACTATTGATCAACAAATACTACGGGACGACTTACAAAGCATATGCGTCCAACAACAACATACTAACAAAGTAAAGACATGGGTTCCTAACATGCTTGCCAAAAAGTGTGTCAAGTTGCTCCCATATTGCTTTTGGAGTCTTCAATCCGCTGAGATGGAAGTGAAGATCTTTGGAAATAGAGAGGCAAAGGAGACCATAAGCTTCATCAAGCTTGTTGTAGTGTTTGGTTCTTTTCAACAATGTGCTTGGCTCCAATTCGAGGCCAACGGTGACTCTATAGAATCCTTTTGAACGTAATATAATCTCCATATCATCTTTCCAATCAAAATAGTTGAAGGGAGTGAGGATAGGATTTGAAGAAGAGTATTCCATTGCTAGGAGCGAGTGCACTTTGATGTGGAAAAGCTTGCAAAAAGCAAGGTAGCGAATGCAATTGGTGAAGATGATTAACCTGCAAATCACAATCAAAACAAGAACGGTAAGGTCGAACAATCCACCCTTTTAGAGTTGCATCACACCTACGATTAGAGATCAAACAATTTGAATGGGTCCAATGTATCAAATCCAGGAATTATGTGGAAAACTCAAGCTTCTGGAGTGGATTGGAAGTGTATTTTTCTGCTTTGCATGCACATGAGCGAATGCACATGAGATCTTTCATGCCAAAACTTCTGTAATTTTGAGCAAATTCACTCAAATCTTCTTGTAAAACACCTGTAGAAAAGAGATCTTGTCCCTGCAATGGCTCTGATACCATGTAAAATTAGTCACAACAGATCTAATGAACAAGTAAATCAATCACAATAGATGAAACTCAGAAAATATGGTGTAAACTGTGCATAAACTTGCATCAGTGCTTAATATCCCAGTAAGGGTGAAAATACAATACAATAATGTCACAATGAGTGAGCAATTCGAATTGCCTAAGGAGGTCATTCGAATTAACTGAATGGCATAGCTTGGCTCCAACTAGGAGTCCTCATCATCAATCAGTGGTGGTCATCAATGCACAAGAACCAGTCATCCAGGTGTTAATTTGAGTCTAATTGAGTGTAACTAGTGTAATGTAACTAGTGTAACTGAAGTGTGTAGCACTGATATAGGGAAGGAGGCTCAGTGGAGGGCGCATGGGAGGCTAACTGAAGTCAGAACAAGTCATCTAGTCAATCTGGAGGTCCAACGGAGTGAAACAGTTAGTCAGGAGTGAAACTAGCCTCAAATCAAGGAGAATCAGAGCTAACTGAGTGTAAACTGAGTGGGTAGGTGAGGAAGTGTGCCCTTCTCTGGCAGTAGGTGAGATGTGGGCGCCTTCATGACTAGGAGGGCTAAAACTCCGAGGATGGAAGCTCCCGGGTGCTAGAAAGAAGTTATAAAATAAGTTTAACATTTTTTAATTCATTTACATCGTATCACTATTCATTTGTATTTTTTTTCCTGGGAAAATGTCCGTAATTTTATTTCAAAAAGATGATTAAAATTACATATTGCAGATGTAGTGAGATCAACAAGGATCCCTACATTTTCACATATTGTCTCATATATGCAGATAAACAGCTTATAATGAGCTGAACCAAAAGAAAGAGAAAACTAGACAAAAAATAGAACAAATATATCATGAACAGTGGTGAAAGTGGGGCCACCGGTTTCAGGTTTGGTCCCTGAAACCGCCGCCGCCGCCACTGGATCGTGTAGACCCAATGGGTCGCCGCGCAAAGGCGCCGCCCTCTCTCCATACTCAGATAATCCATCACACTCCTGAAAGCAAAACGCAGGCCCAGCCATAGAGAGATGGCGAGATTCGGACATTTCTTTCCAAAGAAGCAATCAGGGTTTCCGTCGACCTTCGTTTTCGAATTGAAATCTTGGACTTCTTGGACCCTCTCACTAGCCGCTTCAGGTCTGCCTGAAAGCAGAGCCGTAGCTGTTAGCCTGTGCTTGTGCTTTTCTGATACTTTCTCGTACCCGTGCAGCCTTGGCTTCCTGGGAGCTACGTGCCGTCTGCTTCGTACGAACCAATCCAATACTTTACATCAGCTTAAGGATTGATAGTCATCTACGTTAGTGCTGTTGTTAAGCATGACTCGGCATGACATTGAAGAATAAACAGAACAGCAAACAACTGTCTCGGAACACAGAAATCGCGCGCCTCAAAGAAAGAAATCCTCAGAGCCGCAAGAAACCGCAAGCGCAAATAATCACCGTTCTGCGGGTCGTATGAGGGCCATGGCCTCCAAGATCACAACTATTGAGCGCAAGAAGCTGGTCGCCGCCACAAAAGTATCTGCCAAAACGCCAGAAACGGCATTGCCGCCTGGATCTAGCGTTCCTGCAGGTCGAAGTAAGCATAAGAAACCCTTGATCGCGTCGTCCTGGTATCAGCCGTCTCCGCCGAATGCAAGCCGTCGCAGGAGTGCCGCCGCCGTTGTAAGCCGCTCCTCACCGCCACGGAATGCTACCCTCGCCGTCGTCTACTGAGAGCTCAGAAGGAGTCTGTGACCAGGGATAGAGCCCTGGCCGCCGAGATCAACTCGGATCGGCTCAAAACCCTAGGTTGCAGAGCTCCATCCCTAATCCGCTCCCCCCAGGAGCACAATCCACTATTCATTTGTATTGAATGGTATAGGTTGAGTAATTAAGTTACTGTGGCAACTTGTCACATCGTACAAGTTTTTGAGGATAGATATTTAAAGATTTTTATAAATGCCTATTCTCTACAGCTGGATCGGCCTGTAAACTTCTACCAGATGGGGGCACTCGTGCGATTGTTACGTGTTGAATTCAAAAAAGCTCCGGGCACTAGTTTTAATATTTATGCTCACGATAGATGGCAAATACTTGTTTTTTTTGTTTTTTAATTATTTTTTATTAATTTTTATTTTTGACAAATAATGTGAAAACCAAGAGAAATGTCACCTCAAAAGTTTTGTCTAATCAGAAATTAATAATATAGATTTTGTCTAATAAAAAATTAGTAATATGATATTTTAAAATTATAAAAATTATTTTTTAATTTTCAAATATGTAATTTAATATACATATTTATAAAAACTATTGAAAAACTATGTAAATTTTTTTTGTCAAATGAAAAAAAAAAAAATCAAAAATCAATAATGTTTGACTTCTAACCGAATGCTATATACTCTACCTTGGGCAAGTATAATAATTGAATCATAAACACAAATATCAAAAAATAATTTTACTAATAAACAATTAATTACAAAAATAGAAGAAATCTTTTGAAAATATATATATATATATTGTAAAATAAAATTCGACTTTCTATGTGTACATATACGTCAAACTTATGTACAAAAATAGATTTAACAGTGAACATTAAAAATATATAAATTGGTAAAATAAAATTTGACTTTCTATGTGTACATATAATTAAAACTTGTCAAATGCCCCTCTCGTTTATGTTCTCCTTCCCACGACTTCTCCCATTAAAAACAAATAAAACCCCCTATGGTGGTCTGTTCTTCTACACTTTGAAACCTGCGGGTTTAATGATTCCATAAGGTAATGTGGTGGAATTTACAAAATGCCATTCATGCTTTAACCAAGAAAAACCCATGTGCGCCTTCATGGTCACAAGAATCATGGCATCCTAGATGATTAGGGGAGCATTTTACATAACATGGAAGAAATTTATCCTTTGCCACAACCCCATATTTTGGTAACCCCAAACCCTAGTTTTTCTTTCAACACATCCATTGCATTCTCCACTTCAACCTCAGTTTTAATGAAAATTGAACAATGGTGGATGAACAAATTTTCAAGGTACGTATATGTGATGGTTTTTAATTTGCTTGAGAGATGAGTAATCTAGAACAATGGCATGAGATATATCTCACAAAGAAAACATCTTAGACATAAACATATTTTGAGAGAGTTGTAGTAGGATTATGTATATATCATCTTTTTATGTTGACATCAACAAAAGGGTCTTAAAGAAAATAATTTTCAAATGTCTTTTTTATGTTGAGATCAACTAAAGGGTCTTAAAGAAAATGATTCTCAAATGTCTTTTGTATGTTGAGATCAACTAAAGGGTCTTAAAGAAAATGATTCTTAAATAGACAAATTTTGAATGGACTCAAGTCTTAGATTATGAGAATAAACTATGTAAGTGCATAGTTTGTCATTTCTAGGACATCTATATGATTTTTGTCCTCATTCATAATCTCATTCTTTATATAAAAAAGGACTAAATCTAAATAAAAAGTTAGACATTTACATTGAATGAAGACAATGAAAAGGATAATGAAAATCACCAAAAAAAAAACAAAACATATTGATAGAGGGTTAATTTCACTTGTGTAGAGGTGTTAGTTGGGCAACCCTCTCCTGTCTAAGAGGCCCAAGCAAAAGACATCAATATTGAGATTTCCTCCCCAAATATGGTAGTTTAACATGTCATCCTTTTTAAGAGAATGAAGTCTTTATGAAACTAACTCCTTTGGTTTTGATAAGGAATTATCCCCTCTTCGATTTCTAGCTCCCACCTTATGAGTTTAAAAGGATGCATGAAGATAAAAAGAAAGGCAACAAAAATTGCAAGATTGATGACTATTTTTTAAAGTCCACAAAATGTTATATACATTAATTATGCAATTTTATTCTATTCAATGTAACCTTCAACTAACATTATATTGGTGAAATTATTAGAATAGTTTAAGAATATAGTTTTCAATCTAAATTAAAACATTATATTTGTTGTGAAGTTATTAGAATAGTCTAAGAATATAGTTTCCAATCTAAATTAAAATAGAAAATTCTTTAAATAATTCTTTTAGTGTATTGTTTTTTAATATTACAACATTAAATTAAACTAATGTTTTTATATTATAAAATAATATAATAAATAAATTATTTAATAATTAAAAGCAAAAGTAAAAATAATTATATATATATATATATATATAAGTGTTAATCTATAATTTTGCATATTATATCGATTCTATTTCAAATTATATGCATGTTTCTCCATATATATATGTGTATGTAAAATTATTAAGGAGAAATTGGAACAATGGTTGGTTGGATGGACTTTTGTGACTCTGGATGTTAGGGGTCGCTCAGGTGGCTTGGCTGTGGGATGGAAGAATTGTACGATTCAATTGATTAATGCTTGGGGGATGGTATCTGTGCTGGGAGCTGAATTCCTCTCTGAAGACTTGGGTACACGTTTCACTGTGCTTAATGTCTACGGGCCCTATGTAAATAGAGTGCCTTTCTGGGATTCATTACTGCAAGATCCGTTATTTGAGGGTGAATCGATTGTGGTGGGGGGTGACTTAAATTTCACCTTAGGACATTCTGAAGTTTGGGGACCACAAGCTCATGTGGATCCTTTGGCTGGACACTTTCAACAGAGATTGGTACAAATGAACTTGTTGGATATTGAACCTATCAAGCTGAAACCCACATGGAGGAATAACAGGAGTGGAGAGGCCAGGGTGGCAAAAAGATTGGATCGTTTCCTGGTGGCTGAAACTTTGGTGGACAGGTTTTTTCAAATCAGGCAATGGGTAGGAAGTGGAGGGGATTCTGACCACTTCCCTATCTTTCTTGAGATCATAAGAGGTCCTGATAACCCACCAAGCTCACTTAAGTTTAACAAGAATTGGCTTAGTGATGACTCTTTCAAAACCCTTTTTCGGGACCTCTGGAGGCCATTTGATGAGGAGCATGAACGTACTGGAGCTTTTCAGTTCGCTGAGAACATTCAACGTTTAAAAGGAGCTGTTAAAATTTGGGCTTTTGATAAGAAATTGAGGGATGATGCTGAATTGAAACTTATTGAGGATGAACTTTTACAGATCTATGAGGGGGATGGGGGGGGTCTCCTGACTTTGGAATCCAAGGCAGAAATGGCCAGGTTGGAAGGCAAAAGAAATAAACTGTTGTTGGAAAAGGAGGAAACCTGGCGACTTAAGAGCAGGGCGATTTGGATGGAATGTGGGGATGAGAACACTAAATTTTTCCATGCATATGCCAGGGGGAGGAAGGCGGTCAACACTATTTGGAGCTTGAAAGATGAAGCAGGTAATGAACATTTCGATTTTGAAGGAAAGGCTCGGTGCGGGGTGGGTCATTTCCAGCATTTATTCAAAGCTCCTGTACAGGCTACTATTGCAGAAGTTATTCGGATCGCTCAATTATTCCCTCGGTTTGCTGAGGAAGAGGATAATAGGAGACTGATGCAAGCAGTTACTGAGGAGGAACTGAAGGAGGTCCTTGGTAGCTTCCAGAAGGACAAGAGCCCCGGGTCGGATGGATGGACTGTGGAATTTTTTACCACACTCTATGAGATTATTGGATTAGATCTTCTACAGGTGGTTGAAGATACCCGTTTGAATGGAAGGATACCTGCATGTTTCAACTCTACCTTTATTGCCCTCATACCTAAGATTGATAATCCAGCTACTCTCTCAGAATTTAGACCTATTTCTCTGTGCAATTGTATTTACAAGATTGTGTCAAAGGTCATTGCACGTCGTTTCAAGGTAACACTTTCTGAACATATCTCAGCTGAACAATTTGGCTTTCTTGAAGGTCGTCAGATACACGAGGCTATAGGGGTGGCACAGGAAGGACTACACAGTATGAAGACTAGACACATCAGAGGAGCTATTCTAAAAATTGATTTATCCAAAGCATACGACAAGGTGAGTTGGATTTATATCCGGCTCCTTCTAACACATTTGGGTTTTGGTATCAATTTTATTAGATGGATCATGTCCTGTATAACTACTGTATCTTTCTCTGTGTTATTGAATGGAGCTGCCACTCCTTTTTTTCATGCGGAAAGAGGACTTAGACAGGGATGCCCTCTTTCCCCGCTACTCTTTTTGTTGGTGGCAGAAGGCCTTAGCAGGGCTATCATTGCTGAAAATTTACAGGGGCGGTTTAAGGGCATTGGCATTGGGGAGCAGTTATTTGTCACTCACTTATTATTTGTGGACGACATTATCATTTTCTGTTCTGGTGATCGAAGGGATACTCGGCATCTGAAGGAGGTCCTGGAACTTTTTTCAAAGGCGACGGGGATGGATATAAATGCTGAAAAGTCCACTCTTACTACTCATCTGCTCCGACCGGGAGAGGAACGGGCACTTGTTGAAAATTTCCCTTTTAAATTATCTACTCTTGATGAGGGATTGAAATATCTGGGATTCTCTCTAAAAGCCAATACATACCTTAAGAAGGATTGGCGGTGGCTAATCGGTAAGGTGGAGAAACGACTGAATGTATGGAGTCACAAGTGGATGTCGAGAGCGGGCAGGCTGGTCTTGGTTAAGGCCGTTCTAGAAGCCATACCTGTCTATTGGATGTCTCTGTCCTGGATACCTAAAGGAATCCTTGAACATATCAGGCGGTTATGCTTTAGATTCTTGTGGAGTGGTAAGAAGGAAGGACAGGTCACCCCATGGGTCAATTGGAAGCGGATTGCTGTCCCTAAAGGGCTTGGGGGTTGGGGATTAAAAAACATTTTTCTGTTTGCTCAGGCGCTGGCAGCCAAGGGTGGCTGGAGACTTCTCAAGACAAACAGCTTATGGACCAGGGTTATTATTGGGAAATATCTATCTGACACTAACCTGGAAGAATGGATTAGGAGCCCCCGGAAATCTCATATCGGCGGTTCTGTGATTTGGAAGGCAGTGGTAAAATCCTTTTCACTGGTGGAGAATTATCTGGCGTGGAATGTGGGTAATGGCGAACTGGTGAGAGTCGGTAGAGATCCATGGATCGGGAGTGAACAGTCACATTTATTACCCGAGTATGTTGTGAACTCTCTGGCATTTAGGGGTATTCACACTCTTAATCAACTGGCGGTGCAACGACCTGATGACCCGTGGATACAACATTGGAAAACTGCGGATAGTTTGGGCTTGGGGGACCGGGAGGCTGTATTCCTGAATGATTATATCCATGGTCTGAATCGGGCCTGCATACACCTTTCGAACCAGGAGGATGTATTGACTTGGGAGCTGGATCCTGCGGGGATTTATACACCTAAGATGGGATATCAGGTGCTCAGTGCAGGAGCAGTTGATCGGGATGAGGTCTGGTGGTGGAGATCTCTGTGGAAACTTAAATGCCCTTCAAAGAACAAACTTTTCATGTGGTGTGCCCTGGAGAATCGGGTCCCGACCTGGGATATCCTACAGAAAAGAAATTTTCAGGGCCCGGGCTGGTGTGTTCTATGTAAAATGGATATGGAAACTGTATCACATCTCTTCATCACATGCCCGTTCACGATGGCGGTATGGCATGAATGCACTCGTTTGGTAGGTTTTGCTTGCAGATGGGAAGGAACCACTGTGGCTGTTGCATGGGAGAGCTGGTGGAGGTGGATAAATAACAATAAGAAACTAAAGATCCTACCACTGTTGATCATCTGGGGGATCTGGCTGGCTAGGAACGGGGCAATCTTTCAGGAAAAATCTTGCACACCGGCTATTATCTGCACAATGGCGGTGGGTCGGTATCTTTCTATCCCCGAACATGTCAGGACAGCTCATCCGAGACGTAACCTGGAAGTGGTTATTGACAGATCTTACCCATGGGGGTTTTTTGATGGAGCAGCTGGCAATGAGATTTGAGGAGGGGGTGCTGTCCTTTATCTATCCAATTCACACTTCTATACTATCTTTATGGGGCTTGGAATGGGAACCAACAATTATGTAGAAGTCATGAGTTTAAAGCCGTTACTCATCTTTGCTGCTGAAAGGGGTATCTCTAGGCTGGCGGTATATGGTGATTCCATGAATGCCGTCAATTGGATCAATAAAACACAAGCTTGCAGAGTTCTCAGACTTGCAAATATACTACACACTATCCTGATACTAAAACAATCCTTTGACACACTTATATGCCGGCATGTGTACAGGGAGAGTAACCAAAAAGCGGACCAGGCTTCCAAAGATGGGCAGAATATGGACTTCGGCACCTGGAGAGTAGTCGAAGAGATGGAGGGCCAAAGAACTGAGTTCACACTCAGACCATTTACCGAATAACCAGCATTTAATGATAATATATATATGAAAAACACAGTTTTTAAGTTTTATGGTTTTAGTGTTGATTTTCATAATCGGCATGAAGGTTATATTTTTATTATATTTTTTGAAGATGTATGAACATGATAGTCCGTTGGGACAGAAACAGAAAAATTTGGTAAAATAGGAATGCAACATATTTTGCTTCTTGATAGTAGACGATGGAGTCGCAACAACTGATCCATATGTATGGAATTTTTTGATAATTCACTGATACAGTGAATACAGATTGTAATTCTGATCTCCTTGGATGAATAGAATTATGCTTTTTTCTTTTTGAAAAAAAAAAAATGTGTACGTAAAGTTGTCTTTGATGTGAATTTGACAACTAAGTTATAATAGGTTTTAACATTTTCAAATAAAGTATTAAACATAATTAATATTTAGGTTGTTAATGATTTTTTACATACAAGAAAGACAAGCTCCTAATAAATTAAAAATAGTTTTAAGTCTTACTCCAAAGGCAAATGACATAAGTGGCAGTTTGTCTCTTACTGAACACTAACTAGTTATTTCAAGTGACATAGTTTTCCTTAAATGAAGATGATAAATAAACTTATAAACTTGCATCTATAAATAATAATCACCAATAATTATCTTCAACTAATTTAAATATTATATTGTAATAAATTTTATTATAATAAATAAAAAATGAAAACAATTAAACATTATAAAAATTTATATTTACAAATTTTAAATATTAAATTTTCCTTATATAATCTTTATCACATAATCAATCACAACCGAAGAAAGTTTCATATAAGTTAATTGCCTATAAATGCACTTAATGAACCAATAAAGTACATGTTAAAGTACTTATTCATGAAATTAAAGTTCCAATCTTAATTAGTTAAGTTATTTGATCTAACTTTATGGATAAACCTTTAAGCTTTCACCATCCTTAATGACAAGAAACATTCAAATGATAAGGTGCACTATATGAGACAATATTTTTTATCTACCTTTTGGATAAACCTTCAAGCTTTTGTATCTAACCTTTTGGATAAACCTTCAAGCTTTCACCATCATTAATGACAATATACATTCAGATGATAAGGTGCACTATATAAGATGATAAGATGCACTATATAAGATAAGGACAAACTCAATTAGGTATGTACAGAATTGTTGTTCATTCAAGTAAGTGACCTAGTTGTCTATTGTGTATAATGAATGGATAAAAGGATGATGATTTCAAGTTGACTAAAATGACATGTCTAAGAAATCAGAATAAAATTAAGGAATTCTAATGGTATAATTGTAGGAAAGAATAAATCTATAAAAATAAATAACTAACAAGTACAAGAGGATAAATCATTGCATATAACTTAAGTGATGATGGAATAATATGCAAACTCCTTATAGAATTGGGTATATCATTCCTTAGAATGGTTATGTCAAAGATGCAAAATGACGATTAAAACCTTGGGAATGCCAATAATGATAGAATGCTATAAGACAACATAAGAAGACAGTGAAATTGTTTCCGGACAATTAGTTTTTTAGACTCCACATATTATTTAAAAAATTTATCATAAACATAAGGGTATATCATTCCTTGGAAAGATTATGTCAAAGATTCAAAGTGACCACCAAAACCTTGGGAATGACAAAAGTGACATAGTGCTACAAGACAAAGGAAGATGATGTGAAATTGTTTCAAGACAATTGTTTTTTTAGACTTCATAGATTATTTGAAAATACTATCATAAACATACCATCATTTTTCAGAGACATAATATACATTATTGGTTGGTGATGGCATTTACTTATATTCTTTTCTTTTCCTTTCAAATTAAAACATAAAATTTGGAGATGTAACGAGCCCATATTGTCATGTGAATATTCACGCAGAAAACAACTTGACTATATGGATATGGAGGAGTCATTGCCTAAGGTTCGTTGGCTCACTCTTCGAGGCAAGGAAGTGCAATGATACCAGCCCATCTATTGAGGCAAGGACATCAAGTCAAATACGCATCGGTGTTGATAATTGAAGATTGTTGGATTCATTCAAAGAATATAACGTACTATTTCGAGAATATGGAATGTAGATTTATGCACTTGTAAAGTTGTGCATAGATGCTTAGGACATTTGGTTTGATGAAACATTGAAATTTTTAATTTAATATTTTTGTCTTTTTAGAGGCATTTAAGAACAGATCGTCTCATGAGACTGCTTGTGCAACTGCATCTGCTCAAAAGAGATAAGATTCATCTCGTAATCAATTGAGGTAATCTTATCACTGTTCGAGGCAGATGGATAATGATATGGACACATATAATTCTCCCATACCATCCTTTGGAAAATGTTCATCTCGACCACCTTTTGTTGGTATTATTTTTTGTAAAATTTATTTATGCTAATATAAATTAATTGTAGATGCACATGTTCAATATGTTTGTGTCTTTATACATAATTGTGTTTATGTTTGTAGAGGATCGAGGTTAGGTAGAGGGCCATAATGGGGCAAGGGGTGAATATCAACATGTTACCAATGCTTAGGAAAGGGGAAAAGGTCAAGCGAGGAGGTTCATTGTCAAGCAAGATGTTGGTTGTACACCCATCACAACCTATCCCTGGACCCTTAGATGTACCCGAGGATATTCCTTGTGGAAATGGTGTTTAGAAATTAACCTTTTAACGCTGTACGTCTCACCATGAGAAATTGAAGGGTAATCTTGCTAGTTTGGATCTCCTTGATGAGAGTAGAAAAAGTTTAAAGATTGTTTTGCACTGCTTGGGAAAATTCATTTATGTATATCATAGCCTTGGGCCAACTACAAATGGTTTCATTGACTTGATGTGGAGGTGGAAGGTAGAGGTGATGGGTCCTGACAAGTGGCTTGAGGTGGAGAAGAGGGTTACTAAACAACAAGCAATTTCAATGTTCAATTTTAAAGAAGGATCAAAGTAGCCAATGCCGAAGGTGCAATATTTCAATCACCCTCACATTGTGAATTATTTGTATGATCGGTTCCTCGTAGCCTACGGTAGATTTCCATGGAATGACGAGGTACCTATTTATTTTGCAAGATTTTTTATGTAGAATTTTTTGAAAACATGAAGCTAGATTATACCAACCTTCCATTCAAATATTATGGGGATGGAAGAGGTCGAACGTATAATCGAAGATGTTCCTTTCAAGATCTGTCATTGCCTCAACCTCCACCTCCTTTGATATCCCACCCTCAAAGGATTGTCACTTTAAGATCAGATATGGAGGTTACATCTCAAGTTTGTTAAATATACAACATCAAGAGACATTCTCCAAACCAATCTTGTGTAGTCAAGATTGATCCTCCCGTATAGAGGTGAGCACTTTGATTGCCTTCCGTGTAAAGGTTATTCCTCCCGTATAGAGGTAATTGACCAAAGTAATGATGTTGTAAATTCTTGTTGGACAAGGCTCCATACTTGTGTGTGTCAAGTCATGATTATTATGTGAACCTTCCGTATAAAGGTCATTCTTTACTTGTTAAAAGCATTTAATGTTGTGTGATATATTATTAACCATGATCACCAGATTTCTATTAAGTCTCCTTTAGAGATTGATCACCTCTAAAGTGAATTACTTTAGCATATGATCATTTGGTTTGGAATAATATAATATGATCACAACATCTGATAATTCTTCTTAGTATAATGTAATGTGATGGATAATTAAAGTTAGCACCTAAGTCGCCGGACACGTGGGTTTAGGGTGAAGTGTCCTGTGGGGACGTGTTGGGTGCGGACACGACCCCCCCACGTGGGGGACACGTGTTTTTTCGTGTCACGAAATCATGACATGAAAAAACACGTGTCCCCCATGTGGGAGGGTCATGTCTTGCCTCTACACACATCGTGGAACAACTGGCCTTTAAGTAAATTCCATGGGTCATCCATCCTCTGTCATTCGATCTGTGGTGTAAATGAGTGAATATGGGTCTGGCTTGAAGGATTCGATGCCATGCTTTTAGGCATTCCTCAGGACCAATACCATCACACCCCATACTTTCGATTGGGTGGCTTGCGGAGGATCCCTTGGATTTTTCATGAGCAGATATATTTTTAGGGATTACTCCATCGTTTGTTTGTTGGTTTGTTTTTTCTTAATTATTATCCATAAGAGATTTTCATGAGTGAGTAAATGGTGGGTATTATTACTATGTAAATCATTTTTGCATTTAGTAAGGAAGGTGTTCGATATTTTAAAGTTAGTTTCTCTATATTATCAAATAAATTTGATAAATATTTAATATCTTTAAATAGATTTCAATTTGATACTTTTGATAAATCCTCAAATGTTCTAATTTCTAGTTTGTAAATGTTCTACTTTCGATATTTTTAAATTTTAATATATTTAAAAAAAAAATGTATATAAAACGTGTTCTTCGTGTCCTGATTCTGGGGGTCACCGTGTCCCGTGGGGACATTCGTGTCTTGTCTCAGGTGACTTAGGTTAGCACATATTTACCATGTAGTAAGAGATAAAGAAATAAAAGATAAAGCAGAGAGATCAAGAGAATTCAAAATTTCCCATGCAGACACTTCATCTAATTAAAGAGAACTGAAATTGTTAGAGCTTCAGTTATAAAGCTTCAATTAAGTATGAATGCTTCAATTAAAAAATCAGCAGTTAAAGATATGTCTCAGTTAACTAAAGAACTCACAATGGTCACTTCAAGTAAATCAATCAACATGATTTCAGTTAACTAAGTGTTAAATAAAAAGGACTAGTTAACTCAAGTATTTTCACTTTAGTTAAACTAAAAGACGACACTTTAGTTAAAGAGAGTTAACTAAGTGACAACAAAGAAGATATAGTTAACTAAGTGTTATTGCATGGCGACACTTATGTTAAACTAAAAGATGACACGTGAGTTGTGACACTTGCATGCCAACACTTAAGTTAGCCACCTAACTAAGTGGGCAAGCTTTCAGTTAAGAGGCGAGTTCATCCTAATGACAGCTCAGTGAGATGAAGCACTGCATGAGAAGTGGGGCATACCACTCCATGCAAGATTAATACATCCATTTTGAGGGCGAGTTTATCTTGAAGTTAGAAGTTAAAAATAGAAGAAAATAATGTATAAATATGATATATAGGATTGTTGAATCTAGTGTGAAGCGACTTCTCTTCTCCATTGAAGGCAAGGCAGTTCTCTTTGTGCAGGGTATTGTTCGTGCTTGTTATTGTTGTGCTGGGCACAAATCCGATTGATCTCTCTTCTCTATTGCTTCTATATCTTCACCAAGAAGTTTGGTGATCTCTTATCTTCCGAAAGCAATATGCTATGTTGTAAAAGATAGAATTCTCTACTATCCATTATATTATAATGAGAAGTGTTGGGGTTTTTGTTCTCATAATTTTGAGGATTTTCCCCAGGGTATATCTTGTGTTATGGTTGTAGGAATTTCATGGATTGAATTGTCTCATTGCTTAAAGTATGTGCATCTAAAAGAATTAAAGATCAAAGCTCAACCAAATTTCAAAAAAGTTGGTTGAGAAGCAAGGGATGTCGTGGCAGATAGGTTCTCATGAAAGTTTTGTTTATAGAACAGATCACGAGGTAGACTTTTTGAGCCTTGAAGATGTCGGGGCTTATGCCAAGAGATGTCAAAATGAGTGGTTCAACCTCCTATCTCATGATGGAGAAAGCAGAGGAGAGGTTTGTGTTTATATTTAATTGATAAGTGTTCATCTATTACGAGAACTTTTTGTTGTTAGATCTATTGATTTGCAAGTTTTGAGAAATAACAATGAATGTTTTAAATGTTCATTGATTGTAGTTTTCTCGACTGTTGAACAAACATGATTTTAGAGTGTCTTCTACTGTAAATTTAGAAGGATTTAGAGAGGTGCATTCTCTTAAATATACACATTTATGTTTTAATTGTATTGCTCGATCTTGTTCGATGTTCAATTGAACTAATTTATGTATCTCATCGTTAATGTGAACACATTTTCTGAAATTGAAAATGGTTGTGTTCATAGGTTCCATTAGGTTCGTCTCTTTTTGGAGATCTTTCATCTAATGTAGATATTGGCATTGAGATGTCATATGGTAAATGTAAGCATGTTTTAGACTTTTTAGTTATGATTTAAAGTGTTAGGTAATTTTATTTTATTTTATATATGCAATGTTTTATTTTATTGAAAATTTAATTTCAGGAAGTCAGTGGTAATTTTGAAACTCCAAACACTATGGGCATGGGAATAGTCACACGTGTAGTGATTTACAAATTATTATTCTAATTTTATTTTTATAAGTTTATTTTAGTATTAGAATTTAATTTAAAATTGTAATTATTTTGAATTTCATATTTTCATTTACAGATGCTATGGACATGTGTTACCTGCCAACCGAGGAGAGTAGAGAGATTCTAACCTAGGGAAGGAGGGGAGAGAAGAGATTCATACAGTTCCTCCTATAAAATAATTTTTTTTATACATCTTCAGTTATGTTTGGACTAAAATTTTAAATTTGTCATTTGAACTTGCGTATTTAAGTACATACTATAGTTGTTTTTAGATGTTAACTTTATTTTTGGACTAAATATAAAATAATTTTGTATGATTTGCCTATCATAATTTTGCATGATGTCTCTAAATGCATAATATATATATATATATATATATATATATATATATGCATTTATCACTAAATTATTTTAAGTGCACACAAGCCACTTGTTAACTTTTCTTGAAATTTACAAGAACACACATATCATTAAATGTAATTTTGGCAAATTCATTTTTTTTTAAAATATAGGTGGAAAGACAACATAATTTCCTACAATTTGTTTTTTTGTTACATGTTGGAATTCACAAAGCATATATGAGTGTTGAGAGCTTCGATTTAATAAATGATAAAAAAATCAAATTTTCACTGTCACTTTTGGCCAAAAAGTGTTACCCATGTTCATGGATTCACCCTTTGTCATTGCATACATGTATTTATGCATCATCACATTTCTATATACACAATCTATACATAAAAATCACTAGTTTTTTAACCATAAATAATACAATTTAGAAATAAACCATTTAATAAATCCTTTATAGCTTATAAAAGATAGTAGATGTAATACCTTTTTGAAAAGACATGTTGACGTGGGATGTATATATTTTTTGAAATTTTTTGGTTGTGTACTTTTATGTTGTTGATTTTTCTTTGCGTTGATTCGAAGTTGTGGACATGATTTTTAAGTGTAAGTTTGAAAAGAAAATAAAAAAGAATGATCATATGAGTTCAAAAATCTATAAATTATATGCCAATGGATAGACGATTCATTGATGAATCCATTGGTATGATGTCTGCCACCTAAGGTGCATCTCAGAATAAGGTTTAAGCCTGACAAAGATGTTAATAAAAGTAAATTTCCAGAAATGGGGGCTAAAAGTCTATTTTGAAAGCCCTCAATCGAGATATTAGCTCGATTGAGGTATGTAAAACCATCGATCGAGATTTTATGTGCATTTTTAAATACCTCGATCGAGGTTTTAAGTGCGGTTAGATAGAAGCTCAAACGAGCTAAAAGAACGATTGAAATTTTAAAAATTTTAATTAATTTTTGTTTTTCAGGTGCACATGAATATGGACACCCATAAATTTTTTACTCACAATTTTTAAGAGCTCATATCGTTTATGGTCCATCGAACTCTTCGAATTCAATGAAACATAATTATAGAATTATATGATAATAAAATTTAACAAAATATAATTTTGGCAAAAGAAATGATACCTATGGATAATAATAAATACCTTGAAGAAGGATTAAGTAAATGCATTACTTCTGCCACTTCGTTTAGATATTCATTTGTAGATATGAGCCACATAGTAATTGGAGTCATATATTTGTTCAATCATATCTATAACTTCAATTACTCTGCGATCTATATCTACAAACAAATAGGACCCTTCTCATCCATAAACACTAATCACGCATCTATTATATCTATAACCTGTTTCTACTAGTCCTTCACTAAATTTCTATGCAACAAAGGGAATTAAATAAGCCGTGGTTTGTGGCGTTTTTATACTTATAACAATTGGAGATGCTCGAGCTTCTAAGTTTGATCGAGCTCTGAAATGCAGTGGCTTGATCGAGCTATGATATCTTGATCGAGCAATTTAAAAACGATCAATTGAGGGTTAGTTAAACCCTTGATTGAGGTATAAATCTTGATCGAGTGCTTTAATAACCCTGATCGAGCATTTTTAAATTGCTCGATCGAGCGCTTTTTTAAGCCCTCGATCAAGATTTTCAAAGCTCAATCGAGGTATGTTTTTAACCTAATCGTACCCTCCACTTGCTAAAAAGTGTTAGCCATCTTCATGGGAACACCCTAAGAAAGAATGTTATGATGTTTTATTTGATTGTTATATGTTTATTCCAGAATGCATGTGAAGATGTTCTTAAATGATGTTCATCCATCGGAAGTGTATGAATACATACACGTATTCTAGGTTTAATAGTCATAAATACAATGCATTCTAGCATTTTCCCTCTATTATGTAAAAGATGAATCTCATAAATAATCTATAGCTTATAGTATGTCAAGTAATGAGTATGTTTAATGTTCAAATGGTAGTGACAAATTGGTAAATTTAGTATCTTTTATAAGTTACAAAAGATTTATTAAGTGGTTTATTTCGATGAATTGTATTATTTATGGTTCGAAAATTAATGACTTTTATGTAGAGATTGTGTATATAGAAATGTGATGATGAATGCATACATGTATGCTATCTGTAATTGCTATGCAATGATAAGAAAGAATGTTATGATGTTTTATTTGATTGACTTTTATGTATTGATTGCATATATAGAAATGTGATGATGAATGCATACATATATGTTATGTGTAATTGGTATTCAATGATAAGAAATAATGTTATGATGTTTTTATTTGATTTTTATGTTTATAACAAAATGCATGTAAATATGTTATGAATTGATCATAGATATTTAGGAGTGTATGAATGCATATATGTATGCTATGTGTAATTGGTATCTATTGATGAGAATGCATGTTATGATGTTTATTTTGTGGCTATGTTTATATGGGAATGCATGTTAGAATGTTATGAATACACATCTAGTAAATGATCGAAATATGCATGACAATTTTAATCCAAATAAAAAAGGTTTCATTTCATGAGTTATTCTCAATCAGCTTAATTGTTACAATCCAAAGTTGAAATTTTTCTGGACATTCCACATTATTGAAGGGATTGTGAAGATGCATGATTAAGATAGGTCAAATCATAACACAGTAGATGTGCATATGACTATGTACATCACTAATTTTAAACATTTAATCATTTAGCCAAAAATATACATTTAAAATCTAGCTATAATTAAAACTCTTTTTTCTTTTTTAAAATTCTATATCAAATAAAACAATTTTATAAAAGAAAAAAAATATACATCAAATACACATCTAGTAAATTATCGAACTATGCATGACAATTTCAATATAAATAAAAATGTTTCATTTCACAAGTTATTCTCAACAGTTCTAATTGTTTCATTTCAAACTAACTTTTCTAGTCATTCCACATTATTGAAGGGATTGTGAAGATGCACGATTAAGATAGGTCAAATCATAACACAATAGATATGCATATAACTATTTACATCATAATTCAAATATCATTGTGGCAAGGTAGCTAAATAGTTGTAGGATGAAGTAATAGTTATAGGGTGGTGTGGCAAGACCAAAGATAAATGACAAATACTTTAAATACAAATGTTTTATTTAACGAAAATGTTCAAGACAAGACTATTGATAACTGAAGGCCAAAAGAAGATTCAGGGCGGTAGTGGAGGATCCACTATTGTCATCTTGTCCCTTAAAGTTCCTTTCATACACATTGGGACTTGAATTGACAATTTTGGCTGACAAAATGACGGTACAAAGTATAAGAGATGGAAATACTATTACAATCCATATTCTAGTAAACAATTAAATACACATCATTATGTACCATAATTGAATACAACCAAACAAAGTATGGACAAAATATGTTTCAAAAGAGGCCACTCATTAATCCAACAGTCAACAATGCAAATCATAAATCAACAATACACTAGTCCATCGAAAATCACAATGTTTAGTATTCACAATACAAATCCAATGAAAATAGAACACTACATTTACATTATATCTAATGAAGAAGATGTTGAGTCTAAAATCCTATTGAGAAATATTGCAATGGAATGTCATTTTCCACTATTCATTCATGATCAACTTTCGCCATTTTCCATATTTTAGATTTCAATTTTTTCTTCGTTGGAAATTCTATTAATTTCATCCGAGTTGCACATAACAAATCACTATATTGACATCGTGTGACATTGGGTTGATAGTCCTGAAAGTGAATATAACTTTCACTTTGATGGGTTTCTTGGAAAAAATAACCTTTCAATATAATGGATCCTTTTAATATATAAATTTCGTTATAGTCCTCCATTAACTTCATCTCACTTAGTGCATCACATCAGATAATATTTAAAATTTTCTTTGTTGTCTATGGGTGCAATCACAACGAAGATATCTCATGTAGTCAAGGCCATTTTTCAAATGCATTTTCATTAACAAGTAGTTTACTATATATATATATTATATAGAATGAAAAATGTTTGAATTTTTTTTTTGACATTTGTATCGTTACCTTCTCTAATAAGATTAGAAATTCTATCACCATAAATTGATACTGAAATGTCCTATGATTCTAACTCCTCTGAGCTTGCAAGTGGCATTTTCCCCTTTGTATTAATTTTTGTATGTCTCCAATGTTTAACATAGTTGTTCATTATGTTTTCACAGACCTTTGTAGATTCAGTGTTTTCTATGCAAATTGGGAAAAAATATGATTGTTTTTTTCTAATGTAAACACATTTTGAAAGGATTTTGTTTTGATTGAGTACAAATCTCTAGTCCCATGTATAGTGCTACCTTCATATGGGATTGATATATCTAAATCTTGGATTCCAATAAGTAAAAAAAACTTGTGATGCTAGCAATTTATGATTCAAGGACAAATTTTAATGTTAGTGTACATGTTAACGACATATTTAAGACTTATAAATATTTTTGTTTAAATTTAAAATTAATAAAAAATTCAAGACAAGAACAAAATATGTACATACCTACTCACATATTTTGATTTTTGATTATATACACGGCTTAGATTTAAATGACACCATTCAACAACTTGAGAAACTGATTCAAATCGATCAACATAATGGTTCATCTACCACATTCAAAGTGCTTGTTTTACACATGCTCCTACACCAACGTGCTCTACTTTTCCATGACCGGTTTCAAAGAAATTCCAACAATGTCTAATGTTCCATGTTCTATGAAGTCAACATACCAAAAGAATGATCGTGAATATTTAAATTGTCATACACATCCATTTGACCATATCTAATGTTCATTGAATTCAATTTTTCATTTTTTCAAACTCATAGAAAACATTGACAACACAATGTTGTACAAAATGTGTATCATGTGTATGATCATCACTGATATAAAAGTGATATTCTTTTTGCACATGTTGATTTTCATCCATTCTTTCTATGCCATCAATATTGTCTTGAGTGTGTCTATACAAAACTTGGACAAATATAAAAACTTGGCCGAAATGATAATATTCACTTTGTATCTCTTTTTGTGCAGCAAATGTGTGGTTTTCTGCAAAATCAACCACAAAAAAATGTTCCTGGTGGAAAAAAATCACGAGATTGTTTGAACTATAGATCTTTCCATCATTCTTTATGTGAATGCTTGGTGTATTTATAAATTTCTTTTTCAAATTTATTCAAAAAATGTGTCACAAAATTTTTATCTTCTCGTAAATCAATTCTTTTGGAAAGAGCATTTGTAGAACATGTAGAATTTGGAGCATAATTGATATATTCATATCTCTTTTATTCAACGATTACATTTGATAGCAAATGATCATTATCGATACGATATTTGGAATGGGATAAAGCTATATTTCCACAATGATCTCATTTTTTTCCGCTGACACATTTTCTATGGTAAAATAATTCATCATTTTCTCTCTCGCATAGAATTCCAGATATGAAGCACATAATGTGGAAGGAGGAGGTGAATTTGGCCAAAACGATTTACCAAATTAAGGAAAAGTGTCATAATATAATTCAAATTCCACATGATAACGACAACAACATGTGTCGCAAATAGTGATAGGCCTAACATACCATGGTTTCTGTTGTACAAATGTATTGATTGACATATTAAATTCACAATGATCATCTTTGAATTCATCAAACAACTGTATTTGTTTCATTTTCAATCTATGCTTTTCATGGGTTTCATATTCATTTCTTGATACTCTTCATTGTATCACATCCCTTCCTTTGGTGTAACTCAAGAATTTGTCAGCCAATATTCATGTATCATAGCTTTAACACTTTCTCCCAACCTATATTTGTAAGGTTACATGCAAATAATTTCCCAACAAGCAAGTTCATCATTTTCATCTATTTGCAACCATAATTTATTATGTTTGTGCATTGTTTTTCTCTAGGTTCCTATTTTTTTTCCAGTTGTGTCATCAAACATTTTTGTCTAGTACTAGCTGAAATAATTGTTGTTTGAATTGCTCTACGTACAATGCTAATATCTTTTTTTCTAGATCTTCCAAATGTTTTTACTACACCGGTTATATTTTCAAACACATTTTGTTTCACCTTTAAATCTTTTGTTTCCTTTTGAATACCCAATAACGATGCATTGTCTTTTAACTTTTTGGACATTAACAAACATCTCAAAATTTTAGCTTGTGTTGCTGTTGATTCTTTTTCAAGAAAATTTTCATAAATCCTTTGATCACGATATCGCACAATGTGGTTGGGCATTTTGTCCCCGAATTTATCACAATCATTGTTTTGCAACATTTCACCATGAATGTTTAAAATGCCTATATATTTCAACTAATTTGATTTAGCATATCAAATATAATAAACTAGAAACTTAAGATAAAATATATTTCACATTTATTAATTGGTATTAAGAAAGAAAAAATCAATCATAAATTAAATTAAATCTACTGAAATTCTCTCTCTCTCTCTCTCTCTCTCTCACACACACACACACACACACACACACATCTGTGCTTGACTCAATTTTTGCTTCATTACGGGTTTCAACAATGTCTTCAACATCTTGATCGACATTATGAGACAGTTCTCTATTTGTTTGTTATGAAGTATTTTCAAAATTACAATTCATTATAAAAAATAGTTTATTGGATTTAAAAAACGTATAATATATTTACATGCCTGGTTTGGTTTCATGTTCTTGAACTCGATTTTCAATAGTTATTTCATCAACATTATGATGCAAATCTCTATTTATATCTTTACCAAGTATCTCTCCGGTATGTTTAATCTTTTGTCTTTTACTATAATATAGTTTTTCTTTTCATTATGAACAACATCATCTCGAATGCAACCATATTTTTTTTGGCCTTGGCTTTTTTTCCCATGATTGTTCAATCTATATATATTTTTAAAAATCAGCACCTTATAACAACAAAAAAATTAAATCAAAAAAATGTAGGTCATTTAAAAATGAATAATGTGAAATGTTGAAATTTTATCTATTTGAAAAGAAATCTATCTTACAAGAAATAAATATATAATTTCATAATCTCACCTTAAAATACTTGCAAGAGTCTTCAATTCAACAGAAATTCACTAAGAGAACAATCACCGTAGAAGAAATTTGATAAGAAAATATTCACCTAAAAAAATGATAACAAAATCTTTAAGAATATTTTCACCATAAAATAAATTCTCAAAGATAATTTCTATTATAAAAGAAATTGATAAGGACAAGTTTTCCATAAAAAAAAGAAATTGACTTTGAGAAAAAAAACCACCTTTAAAGAATTTGTTTTTGAGTATTTGAGAAACCACATTAAAAGAAATTTCCTTTGAGCCTTTAAGAAAACACCTTAAAATAAATTTCCTTTGAGCCTTTGACCTTAAAAGAAATAGTCTTTGAGCCTTTTAGAAACCACAGTAAAAGAAATTGCCTTTGAAAAAAAATCACCTTAAAAAAAGTTCCTTTCAGACAAAAAAATATCACATTAAAACAAGTCCCTTATAAAATTAATCACCTAAAAAGAGTCCCTTAGAAAAAATAATCATCTTAAAAAAATCCCTTAGAAAAAAATCACCTTCAAAAAGTTCCTTAGAATGAAAATCACCTTTAAAAAAAGTTGTTTTGAAAACCTTTTGTAAAATCAATTATGAAAATGAAAGATGCAAAATTGGCTTAATATATAAATAATATTTATATTTATTAAAAGTGGTCATGTGTTATTCTAGTTGATGAATGTTTTTTAAGATCACGTTTTTAGCCGAAACTTGTCCTCCATTAAATTTAATGACCAAAGAAACGAAAAGAAAACTTTCGGTCGAAAAGTTTTTATTTTCAACAGAACTATTTTTCGATCGGAAACCTGTGAAATTTCATAAACTAGCTTAGGCATTGTTTGTCTTCATCTTTCAACAACTTATGAAGGTGTTGGTCATGTTTATTACCAAAAACATACTTTCAGAACTAATACCATTACTTTTGTCATTGAATATACTTTCCATAGGTACAAATTTTGTTGAATTTGGTTGTGGTATGCTAATTAATGAATTTTTTGTTAACATGTGTCTGTATCATTTTAATTGTTATTAACATTTAGTGAATTGAAAAATCAATAACTTAAAACAAATAATGAAAAATTGAAAAAATTATGGTGTAGATCGTTGGAGTGCTTACTTCAAAATGTTACTTTTAGAATTTGTTTTCTAGTGGAAATCAAGGAAGATGTTGAGTCTTCATAAACATGTTTATATTTTTCAATTTTTTCACATTGATCCAATTAAATAAAATTTAATAATTAGTATATTTAGGTGTTGGATACAAAATTATAGTGATAGTATTAATACACTCTGTCTAGATTGTCATCGCATATTTTTGGTTTTAGTAAACAAAAGTTTAACTATGAATGAATGAGAGTCTTCAAACATGATTATTTATTATTCTTTTTATTTTATAAGAATATAATGCAAACATTTGTTAAATTGACATATCAAATCTCAATAAAAAATTAGAAAAATAATGAATAGAAAACTAACAAAGTTCTTCACAAGTTTTGCTTTTACTAAAAAGCATAATTCTAAACACAAAAACTTTTGTTTCACGAAAGTTAAAAAACTTGGGAAAACCAGATTTATTTTCTCAACCCCCTCCCCTCCCCCAAAAAATAAAAAAATAAAAATAGACACCAATATTCATGATTTTACCCCTTAGTCCAAACAAATTTATAAAAATTCCCTCATGGGCCAACAATGGAATATAGATCTAGAAGAATCATAATTTTTAGAACTTGTTGAAAAATCATAAGCATCACAAGATTTTCTTTGATGGAGCTTCTAAAGGAAATACAAGGGTGGCAAGTGTTGATGCTCAAAATGACACAGTTAGGTAAACAACACTGTAAACACCCTTAAAGTGTTGTTTAAGGGGAGGAAGGGGATGGAAGCCCAGGTTACATTTAGAGCCCTCAAATAGATAGGACGCCACGGGTTGATCAATGACATTGACTAAATGAATGAAATGAAAGTGTGGTTGGATTAGTTTGATGAAATACAAATATGCTTTTAAAACATGAACGTTAACCCATTAATGAATCTAATGATACCTATATAACCATGCATGTATCAATTTATGAAAGAGAAATTGATTAACTAATGGAAAGATAAAAGAAATAAATTGTAAAATATTTACAAAATAACCAAAAGGTTGTTAGAAATATTTTTTTTGAGAAATTAATAGTTGGTCGCAAGCATGAAAATGCATCAATAATTAAGTCTTATTATAACAATCAAGCAAAATTAAGTAGCTACTCGAAATATGCAAAGGGAAATGTTCAGTTCTGTTCAATACTGAAAATTTAAAATGCCTTTAAAATTCAGCATGCTATTAATGCAACAACTTTAGTTAGGTTAAGATGGAACTTTGCATATTCACGGTTAGTATAAAAATAAAGTAATAATTTTTATTATGCTAACGTCTATGTAAATTTTATAGCATTTTATGCTATGCAAAAATAAATTTCCCATTACATTCAGATCTATAATTTTTAAATGCAATCCAAGATCTAGGTTCATTGATGTAGTGATATCAATTAACAAACAACAAACTTGACGGATTAGACTCTTACACATAATGAACTTGATGAATGAAACAAATTGCATAAAATGAAAGTATATCTAAAACTATATGGGATGGCTACTTCTGTTTAAATTATACAATGTCAGAAAGGCCTACGACTAAAAGCAAAAAAATAGAAAACTTAAAGACACGCTAGTATAAAAAATTGAACTATTATACACAGACTTGTAAACTGAAAATAAAAATAAAAAATGTATAGTCCACTTATTTACATATAATACAGTGTTCATAGAATGTTAAAAAAGTGAAAAATAACTGTAGAAGATAAAAACCAAGAGGTAGACGTAGATATGCCCAAATAATTAATTATTAAAGGTACGATTTTGGCAGTCATCAGTACAATAGGTCACGACCGATTCAACCCTTGAGAAAATGATGTTTACATGACCCTACACATCTCTCAACAACTCAGGATCATCCGGTTGAAATTGAGACAATGGGAGTACTCCCCACTCAAATTGTGCCGCAGTAGCCTAAGTGCATGAAAACATCAGTGGCAAAAATATACAAGAAGAAACGTCAAACATGCAGGAAAACATAAAGTTCCTCTGACAAAAAGACACTCTGCCTTCACCCTAATGGATGGAATTGGACTATAGCCTTACCTTCGATGTGAGAGAACTATTTCGGCAATTTCGACGAGCTTTTGAAGGCTACGGTAAGGCTTTCAAAGTGTTTCATTTTCCTTGGAATCTCAATGATCATTGCATGTTTTGGTGTTCTATTTTGTTGGCGTTTGCATTTTCCGAGGTGTTTGGTTGTCCTTGAGTTTCCAAGGATTCCAGGTTGTAATCCAGCACGTAGGCTATTTTTAGATCTCTCCATTACTATAAACAGAGGCTTCTTCATGTACTAAAACATCAGAGAATAATAAAATTTCTTCATGGTATCAGAGTAATCTATACAAACCTCTTCTCTCTTGTGTAGAATATTTTGGTTTTGCAAAGTTTCTCTTCGTGGGTTGGCCTGTGTGTTTTGTTCAACATCAACTGCTTGAAATTAGAATTCGATCGTTGGGTGATCAATTTGTGTGTAGAGAATTCATATTTTTCAGTGGTGGGTTTATTTCCTTTGCCGCGAGCATTCCAGGAAGATCATATCTTTAGATCTACACTTAGATCAAGGCCTTCACATAGATCTGGGTTTCACTGGCAATGCATTTTCTTTGGTTGGTGTCTTTTTGGTTGAGGCTCTTGAACGCATTGCATTTTATGGTATTTCCCGGTCGTCCAGATGCATGGCACCATCTAGTATTTGGTTGTATTCAAGCTTGGGCTCATCCATTCTCAAAACAACCAACAGATCTGTTACCATGAAAACCAGTAGACCCGCGACTTGTGCACTCCCATTCCCTCATTTCCTCACATGGATATGCAATCTAGTTCATGCATGAAGTACTTCAAATTTTAATTGGATCTTTAGCTCTTTGCATTCGATTTGATAGCCCTTCTTTCTTATAGAGATCCATTATCAGTTTGTGTGCCATCGTTCTATACACAGATTCATTTCTTGGACCACTATCTCTTAGATATGTACAACTATCAGTCGCATAGCTCCATATATGGAAGTGTTCATTGGATCTTTTGTGGTCACAGTTAATCAATAATTGGGCCCAGATACCCACTACCGTGTCATTTTTGTGGCACTATTCCAGCACTTGGAGTGCCAAGATCACGTGCCTCTTTTCCCTATGGTTACACAGATCCATAACTTAGTTTTGTGAGAATGGTGATTGTGGAAAATATGCATGGAGAAGAGGTTGTGGATTGATCCATGGGTGTTGGTTATGCTCTCTTCATGGTATAAAATTTGATCACTCTTTGTGGGATTCATTCAGTCCTCACAAATTTCTCTTGCATGCTTTTAATATGCCTATGTTAATAGATTTTACATGTGTATTTGGACCAGAGTCAGCATGGACACACTAGTTGGCACAATTACTGGCCGATCGACCTCTTTACTTGCAATTTGAAGGTCATTATCCCAGTCTTCTACGGGGGATTGTTCACATGTTGTTCTTTTTTTTTTCGAGCTCGATGTGGTGGAGGGGACTCCTCTTCAAAGTTAGAAAATCCAGAGAAGCGACAGTTTGAAAATCCCTTGTGGACAAATGATCTTTAGGCTTTGGTGTTCCTGATTTGCTTCGCGATACACACTACTCTTTACACTCTTGCATTGGGTAGATTTCTTGGTGGAGGAGTTGGTGTATGTTTGCTACTAGGGCGGTGAAGCCAACTCCAGTTATCTCTCTACATTCCTTCCTATGGTGCTCTTGGGAATATAATGACCTTTATATTTTTTCAGGAAGGACCTGCATCAACAACCTTCTTCCACATACTTTTTAAGGGAGATGCAATTACTTTCTATGCCTTGTTTTCCTTATTTGTGAAATCATTTGTGATAATTTTTCATGGTCACAATCTATCTGGATAGTCTTGATTTTTGGGTGGTCAAGAATGTTATTGGAAGGATTTTTTTGGCCCTCTTGCGTGGTGATCTTTTCAAGTCCTTACCCTCAATCACAACCAACAACAAAAGGGTCTCCTTTCTCATATACATGCACCTTCTTTGTGATTGAGTACTGTGTACAAATGCCATTGGTGTTTATTCCAGTAGCTGCCATCACAACTCATTATTGTTGATTGGATCTGAATTGATTCTGGATCCTGGCCATTGTTGTTCATGTCTGTTGGGTATTTATTTGGGAGTACTCATTTTCATGCGACACATAGATGCTAAATCCATCTCATCCATGGCTCGACCCTTATTAAGATTGTTCATATTGCAACATTCTCATGTTCTTTATCCTCATGCATTTTTTTGGGATGGTCATGACTTGTGGCTTATCCTCATGTAATGATATTCTCTTTCTAGTCCACGCGGTAGCAACTACGTTTTCAATGGTGGTTTTTGGCACTCAATGCATTCATATCTATTCCATTTTCTCTTTGTCATTTAGATTGTGAAGGTCGTTGATAGATCAGACAAGATGGGAGGTAGTTAGATCTCTACATTGTTCTTAGAGGTTCTGCAAATGTTGTTCTGATGGAGTAGTGAAAGAATTTTCCAGATTGACAAGAGGAGAAACTCTGGAATTACAAATTTATGTTTTTTTTCTAAGAAGTTTCTTGAAATTGGCATTATTTCCATAACATTTTGGACGTTGCGGTAATTTTCACTCTTTTCTATTGATCAAATTGTGGAATGGTGACTCCTTGATATTAATTGCATCTCTGTCCACAACAATGCCATTTCTGTACGAAGTGGTGATACAAGGAGAACATTTACAGTTGTTGAAGACACATGCTATTTCATGATCCGATACAGTTCTGTTTGTTTCATGTTCATGGTTTCTCTCTTTCTGATGAGGATCTGGTGGTTTTATTAAGAATTCATCCCAGGTCTCATCGACACATGGTTTCTCTTTTTGGCTGATGGAATTTGAATTGTTATTGTACCCATCATATTTTTTAATTGGCAGTTGATACCTACTTCTTGTGTGCATACTCTATGAACTACCTTGAGACAGTTGGTTGAGTCAGTTGCATAACATTGACTTCTCCATGTCGTCCATCATTTTATTTAGCATAGACAATATTCTGGAAGGATTCTCTTCACTGTATTAGTGTTTCATCTAGATCTACATCGCTCTCTGCATTTTTCATTTTGGAGCAGGTTGGATCGTGTTTCAGTATTGAGTTGTTTCATTGGTGTGCAGTTTGTGTGTGATGCTTGCTGTGGGCAGAGTTGTTATATGTTCAATTATTGTTTGAATCAACTCGCTTCTACTATAATATATCTCCAACTTTGGTGGAGCAGCTCAAGTGGTGGCCCTAGACGTTTTGTATTGTAGACCTAGTTTGATCATTTTCTATGGACATTGTCAGCATGAACTTTCCATCACCAGATCAATCAGCTGTAGTTGGGCCTCTGTGGTTAAGAACTCAAATCTGGTCCTTCCCATTTGGATTGCTTGTTGCTTTTATTGAATATGGATAAGAGATTGCAGGAACTATGTGAGAAGAAGGTTGTTGATTAACTTTGTAAAGAAATCAATTCCTTGCAATCCATTGTTGCCTTATTGTAGACCAAGAATGCCGGACTAAAGAATCAGTTGTGGACTGAAGTTGTCTTGTTCGAGACTGCCTTGACTGAAAAATCTAAAAAGGTTAGTATCCTACAAAGAACCATGGAAATTTTCTTTGGATACCTTGCAGATGAATTTGTGGAAAATATCTCTCTTGTCAATAATATGGAAGAGGAAGTAAAATCTCTCTCAACAACATAAAATGATACCTTAAATAAGTATATTTGCAAGATAGAAGAGACTAATTCCCAACTAACTAATGTGGTTTCTCACTTACATGCTTCTGTTGATGAGCTTCACGCAACGACAACTCCTCATCAAGAAAAAAATGATAGGATGTTTGATGGGTATCAGGCTTTGAAGGAAGATCATGACTCCTTGTTGTTGTAGCTCACTGAGAAAGATAAGGCAATTCAAAGCTTACTGATTTGCAGACATGACCTTGAGGAAAAATTCTCTCGACTGCAGAATGCCGAGATGAAGACTATTGTTGTTGAGATGCCAAGCTCACCTATTGATGATATTGGTTGTAGCCCACTTGGTTGTAAGAATGTTGATGCATCTCTTTCATCACATGCTTGATTGTCTACTAATGATTGTGTTTCTCCTATATTTGAAAAACAAACTCACTAGGTTTTTTGAACCCAAAATACGACGGCATAGATGTCTGATTTTCGACATCATGCTGTCGACCATCCAACAAGCACCATCTTTTTTTAAAGTCGGTTGCACGTCGGCGGATATTTTTCATTAAAATAGGATGTTGGATATCCGACATCCTCCAATCAGATATATGACATCTCCTCTTTTACCATTCCCATCGGATATCTGACCGGTATCTCTTTATAAGATGTCGGATATCCGACATCTCCTCTTTTACCATTCCCGTCGGATATCCGACCGGTATCTCTTTATAAGCGGTCGGATATCTGAAAACTCTTCTTTTACCATCCCGTAATAGCACTAACAATAGCCAAAGTGAGAGAAAAAGTTAGAAACAAACTGGTTTCAAGCTTAGTTGCTATCATATATTTGTTTGTAGTTGTTCAGATTCAACTGCCATATTTCCTTAACCCTTGTATTTTGGGTCTCAAATTTGGACAACCAACATTATGGTCTTTGGTAAATGTGCATTGAAATATTTTCGTAATGTGCTTGCAAAGTGAATGCCATCCAAATGATATTTGTGTTGGTAGGGTTTTAGTACGTTCTTGGAAAGTGCATTAGATAAAACAAGATTTGCAAAATCTTTTTTATATATATTTTGATATTTTCAAAAGAAACTGTCACATATTCGACATCCTCGGTTATAATGTAAGGTTGGATATCCGACATTCTCGGGCATAATATGACGTCGGATATCCGACATACTCGGGCATAATATATGATCGGATATCCGACATCCGCGGGCATAATATTATGTCGGATAGCCGACGACACTTGTAACTATTCGACAGACATCATCGGATATCCGACGGCCCCTTCTATCAATTTAAAAAAAATCATCAAATTTCTTAATTTTGAAGGTGAAATCCGACGACATAGTCCTTTTTGTCGGATTTTGGGTTCAAATTTTGTAGTGACTATAGGTATTGGTTCTCGACTATTGATCAAAATGGGTTCTACCGAGGAGGACTTGGGGAGAAGGGATGGGGTATTTTTGTTCCTATTTCCCCTGAGTTGCAGTCATCAAGAGTAGGACTTGGATATGATGCCGCTGCTCCCTCTTTGTCTTCACCCAGCCTTGCTGACCCAAGGAATGTTGTATTTGTTACCAGTGGAATTTAGACTCAAAAGAAATGTCATGTTGATGAATGTGTTCCCGAGTTGGATGTCCTTGACAAAACAAAAATTGAGAATGTTGTTACAAACAACAATACTGGTAATGTGCAAGGTTGTTCCACTTCTATCAATGAATCAAAACTTGAGTTGACCTCTTCTGTTCAACTAGAACATAACTATGTTCCATATAGAAATCCTCATAAGAATAGGAGGAATGTGCCCAAGAAACAAAGTTCTTGGAAGGATGGCAACTCTACTTCTCAAAATTTCCAGAGAATATGCGAAAGAAAAAACCATGGACCAATGTGACCTATTCAGATAGATTGTGGTTGGATTGACGATTGGTCACAAAATCATTTAAATAGATGTTTGAGGACTTCATATCGATGTGTATCTTTGACTATACAATCATACAATGTTTCTCTTACTGATGATTTCCTTTGAGTGGTTCACTAATGTTCGACCGCTGCTGACAGTTGACTAAAGTTTGACCGATTTGTTTGGTCGATTGAGATTCAATTGATATCTATTGCTACACATTTCTATTGGTGATGTATTTATCTCTCAGTTGTGTTAAATGGGGGGGAGAATTGGAGAATTGGAGAATTGGAGGTTTTCTTTCCAAATTATTGTATTCATGCGTTATTGGACATATGTTTTCCATCACTCCTCTTGGAGCCTTCATTTTATTTCCTTTGTTTGTGTAATATCCTGGATCAGATTTGATGGATATTATTTAAACTTTTTCTTAATACTTATAGCAGAATTTTTGCAAACATAAACTAGTAAAGGAACTAGTTAGGGAAGAACTGATCAATAAAATAATTTGATGACTTCCAGATTAGGAATTAAGTAAATTAAGGTTATTCCAAATGTATGGGGATGTGTGCACCAGAAAAAAAAAAGGGCAAAAAAGGGGCCAAATTCCAATTCATATGCACAAAGCACTGGATCCATTTACTTTTCAACAGTCAACAAGAGTTGATGTCTACTTCGATGCTTCCTGGGCCTTCCAGCATATGCAAACTAAAATTAGAAGTGTACACCTGAATGAAACCAGGGGTAATTTCAGGAATTAAACTCCGTAATAGATGTCGGATCAGAGTTTCAGGAAATTTAGGAGGCTATAGATGAATTTGGAAGAAAAATGGTCAAGTGCGCTATGTAGGACTGCTCATCTAGTAGTTTTCCAAAATCTCTCAAACTAACTCATTTGTCTCCAAATTCTCAGGAACAAGGTTTTTGGTGCTTAATTAATGTCTCAGGACCTCACACATCCATTAGATCAGAAAATAGATTTATACATAAATTTTACTGGCCAAAATGGAAAAACTAGTCATTAATTGATGCATAAAGAGCTAGTCTTCCATTTATTTGTCTCAAATGGCCTCGGAGGATTACAAGTTTATTTTTTGTAATAAAGGAGGGTTCTAATACATCATATTAAACAACATCAGTTCGAAATCATAGGTATTGAGCAGACAATTAAGATATTTTAACACTCAGACCTTCAGTTGATCTCCAAAGCTACAAATTCTTACATTAGGAAGAGAATAAGAATCAGAAGAGAAGGGGGAGGTAAATTTATGTACTAGATCTGATATATGGATGATATTAGGGATTATATCTATATATTAAGGGCACACTGAACATTCTGGGCTCCTCTTCTGAAATGGGGCACCTCCCTCTGAGAAATCTTCTAATACTCTCTCCAATGGCACACTGATTGATGATCACTCTCTGGAAGGTTGATAATAATCAATACTGGTTGATGTATATATGTATATCAACACTCCATGGCTCTGGATCTGATCAATATCTAACTGGAACATGAAAGGCCTTGGGGTTCATCTCCCAAGCAATGGTTGAGGCACATCTCTCAACTTTGAGTAGCAAGAGCTCTCAATGACAAAAATAATTAACCAAAAGATGTGAATTGGAGTTGGAAACATTATTTTATAGAATTTTGGGTGACCTATTGAGAAATTTGAATATCTTGGTGACCTGTGAGAACCCTTCTGTTAGAAAAACTGGATCGCAGAGCGGTAACAATAAACATAAATGCAAATATAATCACACAGACACATTACAAGAGAGACACCAATATATCGTGGTTCACCCAAGATGGGATACGGTCCACACTAAAATTTCTAGTCCTTATTATTATACCATCCAACAAATGAAGGGATACAACCTGTAGCACATCTGCTGCACTTCCTCTTCACTGTCTCACAGTGTCTCTTCATGATCTCAGAGATATTTACAATGCATAATACCTAATACATCAAACCTAGCCATACTACAATGTCTTTATTATAAAGGGGAAATACAAAGGGAAAATGCCACGGTTTACCCAAAACCATGGGCTCGTAATCTGTTGTACTCCCCCGGACCCCCTTGGGCGCATGCCAGGATTATAACCAAACCTGGGGTATAACACAGATGAAACATCATCATCTATGAGACTGGAAGATCAGGCTCCACAAGCAACAATATCCCACTTGGAGACTGATCACAACAACTCCACCATTGTTGTACTTGCTAGACTTGGACATGGAAACTTTCTCATCTTCTCCTTCACGCTAGAAGGCCAACTGAAACCGAGTAAGAACTCAGTTTCTCTCTAATCACTACCTTTTTGAACATGTCTGCAGGATTCTGGCTAGTATGTATCTTTTCCAGCTTCAAGAGTTCATCTTCCAGAATAGAGCGTATGAAATGGTACTTGAGCTGTATATGTTTAGTCCTGGAATGGAATGTTGAGTTCTTTGCAAGATGAATGGCACTCTGGTTGTCACTATACAACCTGATATCCTTATGCTTCTTACCCAATTCCTCCATAAACCTCTGCAGCCAAATCATCTCTTTACTAGCCTCTGTAACAACAACATACTCTGCTTCTGTTGTTGAAAGTGCAACAACCTTTTGCAGTTTCAAAATCCAATTTACTGTTGTTCCACCTACAATAAACACATACCCTGTGGTGCTCCTCCTACTATCCTTATCACCTGCCATATCTGAATCAACATATCCCTGTAGAACAGTGTCTAAACCTCCAAAACATAATGCCTAAGTGGTAGTACCTCTCAAATACCTGAGAATCCACTGTACCGCCTTCCAATGTTCTTTACCTGAATTGTTCATATATCTGCTCACAACTCCCACTGCATGTGCAATATCTGGTCTTGTGCACACCATGGCATACATCCAGCTGCCAACTGCAGATGAATAGGGAATCTTGGACATGTAATCTGTCTCTTCCTATGTCTTGGGACACAATTCCTTACTTAGATTGAAATGGTTTGCCAAAGGTGTACTAACTAGTTTTGCATTCTGCATTCTGAACCTCTACAACACCTTTTGTATGTACTCACTGTTAGTTTTTTAGAATTTACTTCAATCTGATCTAGGATCTTAACTTAGAGAACAACATGTACAACATATCTACAGCATATCAATCATAGACACAATAATGCAAGCACACAAGAGACACAGAGTTTACTTGGGGAAAACCATAAAGGTGAAAAATCCCAATAACTTCCTCAGAGATAGATAGAGCAATGATACAACCCAAGCATAAGAGATAGACATCTCTTAGCAGTAGCTTCTCCTCCTCCACAAGTGTGCCACTCTCCAAAGAGTGTGAGAGAGAATAGAATGATCAAATAGAGTGCCTACTGCACTCTATTTATACTTGACTTGACTTGCCTAATAACCTTTACTAGGTCGGCCTTAACTTAACCACATAACATAATGTTGACTGGACCGACCCCCAATAGGGTGGTCTAATAACCCTTCGACCCACATGACTTATACAGGGCTGACCCCAACAAGGTGGTCTAATAACCCATTAAGTATAAGTTACGACACTTACAATATAAATGACGACACTTCTGTATAGAGGAATAATAACATCTCTATAGGAATACAAACACTTCCGTATAGAGGAATAATAACATCTCTATAGGAATACATATATGAAATACATTCCGAAGTTACATATACATCAACACTCCCTCTTAACTAGGAAGGTATTTCTCGACACAGGTCTTCTAGCACAAGTCTTCTTCTCTGGATCATCGTCACTGGATAATCATCATTGAGTCATCGTCATCGTCATTGCTGCTGCTATCTCAATCAATCTCTGAATCTACTCGTTATAGGAAGTTCTACAGAGCCAATCCTTTTTCATACTAGATGTAGGCCCACCACCTGCAGGTCTTCATCATCACTGGCCATACTGTGGAATCCTCAGGACTTATTACGCGTGTCACAAAACCTCGAAAGAGCATCCCAGGATGTTATGGGTACACAACTCCGACTTGTCGAATCTCCCAGGGCACAAACTACATGTGACTGTCACAAAACCTTAAAAGAGTCTCTTGACTAACAAGAACCCTAAAGAGCATCTGAGGCCTTTTTCATCATGTCCAAATCTCCAGGACTTATTACATGTGACCCCCACCACAAAACCTCGCAAGAGCATCCCAGGATGTTACGGGTACACAACTCTAACCTGTAGGATCTCCCAGGGCACAAATTACATGTGGTCACCACAAAACCTCGCAAGAGCATCCCAGGATGTTACGGGTACGCAACTCCGACTTGTAGGATCTCCCAGGGCGCTATTATATGTGGTCATGGAAAAACCTCGAAAGAGCATCCCAGGATGTTATGGGTACACAACTCTGACCTGAAGGATCTCCCAAGGCGCTATTGTATGCCATAGGACAAAACCTCGAAAGAGCATCCCAGGATGTTATGGGTACACAACGCCGACCTAAAGGATCTCCCAGGGCGCTATTATATGTCCTCCCAGAGCAATGTCTCGAAAGAGCGTCCCAGGCTGTTATGGGTACACAACTCCGGCCTATAGGATCTTCCAGACATGCTCATCTACACAACCTATTCCATGGCCACAGAGTATCATCCTGATACTCACCATACATCATCCTGATGCACACATGATCATCCTGATCATCATCACTGCATCATCTTGATGCATGTCATCTGGATCAACATCCTGAAGCTCATCAACCATGATCATCCTGATCATACAATGCATCTACCTGATGCATACCAAGTATCTACCTGATACATATCATCATACATGATCCACCTGATCATACAATGTATCCACCTGATACATACATAGATACATGATCCACCTGATCACACAATGTATCTACCTGATACATATCAACATACATGATCTACTTGATCATACAAAGTATCCACCTGATACATATACAGATACATGGTCCAAGCATCCAACATGATGCATATACAAAATACATACAAATGATCAACCGATCATATCCAACATCCAACATGATGCATACATACATAAATGATCCAATTGATCATATCCACCATCAACATGATGCATACATACATAAATGATCCAACTGATGATATCCAACATCAACATGATGCATACATACATTAATGATCCAATTGATCATACATAGAAGAAACTAGAACATCATCCTGATGCTCATCATCCAGCGCTTACATCCACAGCCATGTGAAGGATCCTCCTTCCAACATTCTTGGAATGGCTTCAACAAATGTCTCCATCACTTCTCCCTCGAAGTGTCGTCGATCTGAAGAACACCAAGCCTCTCTCTGAAGCACTCGAACTTCACTCTGGCTAGTGGCTTTGTCAGCACATATGCAATCTGCTCATCCGTCGCAACATACAGGAGCTTCAATGCTCCTCTTTGCACCATATCCCTGATATAGTGGTATTTGATCTCTATGTGTTTCGACCTGTCGTGGAACACCGGTTTCTTAGACAGCTTCACACAACTCTGGTTGTCACAAAAGATACCAGTAGCCTCCAATGGTAGATCAAATAACTCAGACAGTAGCTTCCGTAGCCATACTGCCTCACAACTAGCCGAACAAGCTGCAACATACTCTGCTTCGGTTGTACTCAGTGCTACGCAGGATTGCTTCCTGCTAAACCAAGAGATCACACCTAATCCCATACTGAAGCAGCACCCAGAAGTGCTCTTCCTATCTGCAGCACTGCCTGCCCAATCTGAATCAACATAACCCTGTAGGTTAAACTTTTGATTCGCATCATACTTGATCCCATAATCAACTGTACCCTTCAGGTACCTCAGAATATACTTTACAGCAACTAGGTGAACACTCCTCGGATCCATCAGGAACTAGCTCAATGTGTTCACTGCAAAGCAAATATCTGGTCTTGTGTTCATCGGGTACATCAAGGACCCAATCATCTGACGATACATAGTGACATCAACCGGCTCAGATGAGGCATCACACAGAAGCTTCAAGTTCGATGCCATAGGTGTGGCCATGTCCTTGTAGTCCATCATCCTGAACCTCTTCAGGATCTTTACTGCATAATTCCCTTGTCCAAGGAAGATTCCATCTGCACTCTGCCACACCTCCATGCCAAAAACAAATAGTGCATCATCCCCAAGTTCTTCATCTCGAACTTGGCAGCAAGCTTCCGTTGCATGTCGGCAATCAATCTATCTTCACCTGTAATAAACAGGTCATCCACATACAAAAGTAGTATCACTGGATTTCCTTCCTCAGCCTTGTAGTAAAGGTTGGAATCCGCTTTACTCTTGGTAAAGCCCAAATTGGATAAAAAGTTGTCTATCCTACCATACCAAGTTTTGCACATATGTGACTCCCTGTCATGTGTCTCAGAACCAAGTGGCTGCTCCATATACACTTCTTCTTCAACTACACCATTCAAGAAAGCTGTCTTGGAATCCATCTGGTGTATCTTCCACTTCATCACTGCAGCCAGAGCAAGTACTGATCTAATGGAAGTGTATCTGGCTACAGGAGCAAAAGTCTCTATGCTACCACCTGCAGCATGCTTGATCTTGTAGATCCTCTTGGAAGTCACGACAGACTCCCCTTCAGGTCTTGGGACTACATCCCAAACATATTCATGATCGACTGGTACTCCTCGATCATGGCATTCTTCCTAGATCCTGGGAACTTCAATATCTTCAATATTTTCAATAGATAACTTTGTTGCTGAACAAATGTTGTAGTCCTTCTTTTGTAGGCGATGGTATACGATCTTTCCTACACAACAAGTTAAATTGCATGATTAGAAAACATCTCATAGTTTTCAGAACAAATTCTTACACATAAAGAAATATGTCATACAGTCATGCAATTATCTTAGCCAATGCTTCAATACAACATTTACCATATCCCGTAACTTTCTAGATACCTTCCAATCTCTACCAAAACATTGTTAAGAGTGTGCACAACTCCCAACATGTCAGCAAAGAGGTTTCATTCTAGATAAGTAGAAAGGGAATATTGTACAGTGCCATAGGCCACTTACCCATGTATATTAGTAGTATACTGTTAATCAATGCAACTATTCTAATATGCATAATACACAACCTAATTCGAGGAACATCAGTATATACATTATTGAACAGTATTATTTAAACAATAAAATATGCAAGGAATGATAATTCAAATACTTATCTTTTTTTGTTTGTTGGGTTGAATCCCTCTCAGTCTTTGCTTCTTTTCTGCAACTCCATTCTGATGTGGATTGTGAGAAGTGGTCAACTCCCTCTGAATATCTACATCCTTGCAGAAACTACTGAAGTGTGCTCCTTCTTGATCTTTGCTTCCTTGCAGGAACAACTGGAGTGTGCTCCCTCTTGATCTTTGCTTCCTTACAGGAACAACTGGAGTGTGCTCCCTCTTGATATTTGCTTCCTGGATTACCTATCCTTGAACTTATATCCATCCTTAATCACTATGCATGCTTATTAGTATCATCATTGTGTTATCCTTGAGGTCTCATACATAATCACACATTCATTAGTATAATCTTAATACTATCAAAACACAATAATCTTAAACATGTATAGTCATGATCATTTCAAACACAGATAATAAACATTAGTATTCAAGGTTTCAGGGAAGTCTTCTTTTACTCATGCATATTCTTATTTGATCATAGGACTTTTCTGGTTAGTTAAATCATCAATCAAGATAAGAGACATAATATGCATAAATCCTTGATTACTTACATTTCTAACTTTATGAATAAACATAACCAATCATACCAAGCATACTTATATAAGGGATCCTAACACAAGGTAAGATTCTAACTTGATATAGGAAAAACATACTTGGATTACTATGTTAGCTAGTTATGTCTAACATACCCTCATGATGTCTTTTGGTTCTCTTCAATGACTTGTGCTAGTAACCTGCATGTCTCATAAGTTATCCATTGTAGAACCAAGTTATACATACCTCGTAAGTAGATCTTCTATGTGATCCATGACAATGGATGAATCTTTGTCTTCATGTCACCATGATCATATGTTCTTGAAGTAGAACATGATTTGTCTTTCTTGGTGTACATTTTATGTTAGCGAACAACATAAACCTCATACAACATCACAATGCATTAGTACAATCATAAGTGTCAAAACCTTAATCAATGAATATCTTCTATTAAGGTGATACGACAAGTCTAGTAATTAATCAAGATTGTACTAACCGTAATGATATGAAGACAAACATATCATAAACTTAACCATGAATAGAATTCGAAACATACATGTAAGCCATAACTGTCGATATTGCTTGTAATCTTCTTATGTAAGGCCTTAGCCTCATCTCCCTCTGAAATAGGAACTTCTTTACTTATGCAGGTGACCAATCCATTCTCTTCTAGGATTAACCCAATCTACTTGATTTGCAGAAATTGGATCTGGAGATGGATTAGGGTTTGTCAGAGAAACCCTAAAAATTCAAACTTTGAATTTCAAACTTCTGAAAGGATAGAAAGATGCGCCTTTCTAAGCTGGTCAAGCTGGTATACCCAGAATTTGAAAACTGCAAAGTTTCACCCCTCGAAATTGCCTTTTAGATTTCCGGATTCACTAGGGAGGACCTTGAATTAGGGTTTGAGTTTCTTGGAGCTTCACCCAACCAAAAGATTTGATTCAAAGCTCTAAGCTTCGATTTTTCTTAGGAGCTTCCAGCCATGGTCACAGATTTCCAAAATTCCAATTTTTGCAGAAGCCCTAATTTTCCATCTTTCCGATCAAAGTTTCGAACTAGGGTTTGATCAAGCCCGACCTTCTGCCCAACCAAAAAATCTGATCTTGGTCTCTAAATTTTGATTTTGATGAGTAGCATCCAGTCGTGGTCTACGATTACAAAAATTCCAACTTTCTACGAAACCCTAAATTCCGGAAGCCATGAATGAAGGCGCTCAAAAAATAATTCTGTTTTGACATAAATATGTACCTGATTGTTTCTGGTGTAACTCCGAACTTTTTGATCCACAGGGTTTGAAAATTTTTCCTCTGATAGCCTGACCTGTCATATTTCCAACCCACGGGTCTAACCTCAAATGGATTCTCTGAGAGAGCGTTATGCCAAATGTCGCAACGTGACCTGTTTATGGGATAAAACAGGAGAGCGAACTTGTACGACGTGCCATGTGTCACTGGTTCAGTTTCGGCCTCTGAAAACGCTACCTGAGAAATTAAAGTCTGTGAACTACCTGTCACTTTTTACGAAATTTCATTTGGAGCTTCCTAGCCCAAGTTATGACCTTTTTTCCTAGGTCACCTATTTATGACTCAGATCTGGAAGAGGCAGAAACCCTAGATTGTACAGATCATTAAAAAAAAGTACAACGAATTAGAAGTTGTCCTTTGGAAACAAGGTACATGGGGATCTGATCTTCGACCTGTAAAAGTTTCAGATCCGAAAACTTCGCCAAAATGGATTTATAGCGAAAGTGCTATGATGACTGGTTTTTGCTATATCAAGCCCTAGCATCGCAAGTGCAACAAGTGTCATACATGCCATATCATGCCTTCTTTCAGGCTAGCTCTGATACCATGTTAGTTTTTCAAAATTTACTTCAATCTGATCTAGGATCTTAACTGAGAGAATAACATGTACAACATATCAATCATAGACACAATAATGCAAGCACACAAGAGACACAGAGTTTACTTGTGGAAAACCATAGAGGTGAAAAACCCCCAATAACTTCCTCAGAGATAGATAGAGCAATGATACAACCCAAGCATAAGAGATAGACATCTCCTAGCAGAAACTTCTCCTCCTCCACAAGTGCGCTACTCTCCAAAGAGTGTGAGAGAGAATAGAATGATCAAATAGAGTGCCTCCCGCACTCTATTTATACTTGACTTGACTTGCCTAATAACCTTTACTAGGTCGGCCTTAACTTAACCACATAACATAATGCTGACTGGGCCGACCCCCAATAGGGTGGTCTAATAACCCTTCGACCCACATGACTTATACAGGGCCGACCCCAACAAGGTGGTCTAATAACCCATTAAGTATAAGTTACGACACTTACAATATAAATGATGACACTTCTATATAGAGGAATAATAACATCTCTATAGGAATACAAACACTTCCGTATAGAGGAATAATAACATCTCTATAGGAATACATATATGAAATACATTCCGAAGTTACATATACATCAACACTCACCCTGAGACAATGTCAATTTGCGATTTTTTCTGTCTCTTGTTATTCTCATACCAAGGATTTGCTTTGCAGCACCGAAATCCTTCATTGCAAATGAATTTGGTAACTTCCTTTTCAGCACATTTATTTCTTGCATGTTAGACCCTGCAACAATCATGTCATCCAGATATAATAACAAGATAATATAACTTCCATTATCTAGCCTCTTGAAATAAACACGGTGGTCAGAATGACATCTACTATAACCTTGTTCTGTCATAAACCTCTCAAATTTTAAATACCAATGCCTTTGAGCTTGCTTCAAACCATACAAGCTCTTCTTCAACCTGCATACCAAATTTTTCTTCCCTTTGACCTCATACCCTTGTGGCTACTGCAAAGATATCTCTTCCTCCAAATCCCCATGGAGAAAGGTTGTTTTTACATCTAACTATTTAAGATGCAAATATTCTACCACCACTACACTTAAGATAGTCCTAATTGAAGTCATCTTAACAACAGGAGAAAATATTTAATCAAAATCTATACCTTTATTCTATGCAAACCTCTGGCCTTGTACTGCTTCTTACCTCCTTCTTCTTCGTTCAACCTGTAAATCCATTTGTTCTGCAATGCTCTTTTACCAGCAGGCAACTGAACGAAATCCCAAGTCAGGTTTCCTACCAATGAGTCCATCTCCTCATTCATACCTTGCTCCCACTTATTTCTAGTTTCCACCTGCATTGCTTCTTCATAACATTCTGGTTCACCAACATCATTCATCTATAAATAATACATTGAAGGAGAGTATCGTTCAGGGAGTCTACTTAACCTGGTAGATCTTCTTACACTTGCAGGAGTTTCAGGTACTTGCTATTGTTCTTAATTTTCTGGCACATTTCGAACTCCATTTTCTTCAATTTCATCAAGTACTGTGTACTCTGTGTTTTCCTTTTCCTTTTTCTTTCCCTACAACTGATCTTTATGTTGAGATATTGTAACTTCTAAGAATATTATACTTGTACTTTATTATTCCGGAGATGTTTCATTCCTCCGTGAAGACCTTATTGTATATCCGGAGATGTTTTATTCCTCCGTGGAGAATGAGGTAACTTTGGTTATTAGACTTCCCTAGTGGGGGTCGGCCCTGTATGTGTCATGTGGGTTAAAGGGTTATTATACCACCTTAGAGGGGTCGGTCTAATCAGCATTATGTAAAGTGGTTAAGCTGGGGCCGACCTAGTTGTGTAAAAGACAAGTCGGAGTTGTGTATAAATAGAGGAGGTGTGTTCCTCATTTAACACACATTCACTCACTTGTGAGTGGCGCATAGGTGAGAGAGAGATCTGCTATGGAAGAGAAGGAGCTCATGCTTGGGATTACATCTTTTGTATTTGCTGGTCATCTATATTGAGGAATCTTTGCTGGGTTTTCTACCCCATGAGGGTTTCCCAAGATAAATATGTGTCTCTTGTGTTTATGCTGTGCTTGTTGTTCTTTCAGTGATCCTGTAAATGATATTGTTGTGAAATGGAATGTAATTCTAATATTTTATGTCTTATCATATTAAATATTAACATGGTATCAGATCCAACTTGAAGGAAGGCAATGTATGGCACTTACGACACTTGCTTCACTTGAGACAATTTGAAGGTTAGGGTTTTACATAGCAAAAACTAATCATCGTGGAACTTTCGCTATAAATCCATTTTGGAAAAGGTTCAAGATCTGAAATATTTGCAGGTCGTAGATAACATCCCCTTGTAACTTGTATCCAAAGGAAAGCCTCTAATTCATTGTACTTTGTGAGATATGATCAGTACAAGTTAGGGTTTTTGCCTCTTCCAGATCTCAGTCATTAACAGGTGACCTAGGAAAAAAGGTCATATCTCGGGCTAGAAAGATCCAAATGAAATTTCGTAAAAGTGATAGGTAGAGAACAGACTGTAGTTTCTCAGGTAAGTTATTCAGAGGCCGAAATTGAACCAATGACACGTGGCATGTCGTACAAGTTCGCTCTCCTGTTTTATCCCATAAACAGGCCACGTTGTGACACTTGGAATAACTCTCTCTCAGAGAATCCAGTTGAGATCAGATCTATGGGATTGGAAAGATGACAGGTCAGGATACCACAGGCTGAATTTTCAGACCCTGTGGATTCGTAATTTCATAGATGTACCAGAAACAATCAGGTGCATATTTTTCTCAAAACAGAATTGGTTTCTGAGCACCTTCATTCTTGGATCGTCACTGCTGTGGGAAATTAGGGTTTCTGGAAAAGTTGGAATTTTTGGAATCTGAGACCACGGCTAGAAGCTCCTTATAAAAATAGAAGTTTAGAGCACAAAATTGAACCTTTTGGATTGGCAGAAGACCAGGCTTTATCAAACCCTAGTTCGGGATCCTGTCTAGAAGATCCAAAAATTTCAAAGTTAATTTTGAGGGGTCAAATTTTGCAGTTTTCAAAATTGAAGTATACCAGCTTGATCAGCTCAGCAAGGCGCATCTTTCCATCCATTCAAAAGATTGAAATTCAAAAGTTTGAATTTTTAGGGTTTCTCTGACAAACCCTAATCCAGCTCCAGATCGAGTCTCAGCAAATCAAAGTGGATTGGGTTAATCATAGAAGAAAATTGGACACCTACATGAGTGAAAAAGTTCCAGTTTCAGGGGGAGATGAGGCTAAGGCCTTACATAAGAAGACTACAAGAAATCTCAATAGGTATGACTTGAGGAGATACAGGTATGTGTTGAAATCTGTTCATGATTAAGTTTATGATATGTTTGTCTTCATGTTATGAGGTTAGTACAATTACGATTGTTTGATAATGAATACATGTGAATGATAGAAGACATTCATTGATTAGGGTTATGACACTTATGATTGTACTAATGCACTTGTGGTGTTGTATGAGGATGATGTTGTCTGCTAACAAGATACAGGTACATCAAGAAAGGAAAATCAAGTTCTATGACCATGATGACATAAAGACAAAGACTCATCTATACTCTTTGACCACATAAAAGCTCTACTTACGAGGTATGTATGACTTTGTTCTACTATGCTTAACTTATGAGATATGTAGGTTCTAGCACAAAGTCTCTAAATTATTGAAGAGAACAAAGAAGATATTGTTTGGGTATGTTAAGACATAACCAAGCATGGCAATCCAGGTATGTTTTCCTATATCAATTTAGAATCCTACCTTGTGTTAGGATCTTAGGTAAGTATACTTGTGTATGAAATGATCATGACCATACATAATGTTTTGATAGTATTGAGATTATACTAATGAATGTATGTTTATGTATGAGATCATGAGGATGACACTAGTGCACACTTAAGCATGCATAGTGGTACGGAATGAATAGAAGTTTAAAGACTTATAGAGTTCAAGCGGGAGGCAACCACACAAACATAAAAGATAAGTTTTTGAATTGTTATTTGAATCTCTGAATAGTTAATGATATTGCTCGTAATAATTGCATGCATATTTGTATTCCTAGAATATATCATGCATAGTGTGAGTATTCATATAGCATTGAACAATATACCACTAATATGCATATGATGGGTAAGTTGGACAAACATTCCATTGTTGTTTATCTAGAATGAAACCTCTTTGCTAACATGCTGAGAGCTGTGCACGCTCTTGACAGTATGTTCTAGTAGAGATGGAAGGCATCTAGATAACCACTATATGCATACAGGATATGGAAAAGTGTTGTGCCAAAGTATTGGTCAAGATAGTTGCATAACTATGTGAATCATATCTGTATGCATAATACGTTATCATATTAACATGATTTGATGATTATGAAGTATTACTAATCATGTAATTAACTTTGATTTGTAGGAAAGATCACGAAGAATGATGAACACCGAACAAGTGATGGATGTTCAACAAGAAGACTTACAAATCAAACATACTATAGAAGGCTCGTGGCTAGAAGATTCTCTTAGAAAGAAGAACAGGATCATGACGAGATGTTTGCTCCAAGTGGCTAGATAAGACCATTCTCTTAATGGTGTAATTGAAGAAAGCTTTGTATGGACACCCAGGATCGATAGTCATTTGATGAGCTTAATGATCACCATGGGTGATGCAGATTTCAACCTTTGCTACAAGGTTGAGGATGGTGTCTATATACAGATGAAATCCTTCTCTTAGATGGATACAAGAAGGAACTCACCATAGAGTTCGAATGATCTTGAGGCTCATATCAGTAGACCCATCTGACGAGAGATGGCATGGATAGATATGCAGAAGATCACTCAATGCAGAGTGTGAATGATGTTTAGTTACACAGGGAGAATTGATAGATTCTTGACAAGCTTGGGATTTACCAAAAGTAAATCTGATCCGTTATGGATGATGAACTTGACATACTATTACTATATGTGGATGATCTATTTCTGACAGGGAATGAGAAACAGATCATGGAAAGCAAGAAGAAGCTAGCTACATACTTTGAAATGAAAGATCTCGGATTGATGCATTACTTCCTAGGTCTGGAAGTATGTCAAGGCTCAGAAGGAATCTTTCTCAACCAAGGGAAAGTATGCTGTGGAAATCCAGAGAAATATTTGACATGTTGGAATGCAAAGCCATGGCCACTCCCATGGATTCCAACTTGAAGCTATTAGATGATGACTCATCAGAGTTAGTGGATATGACTTTGTATAGACAGATTATTGGGTCATTAATGTATTTAACAAATACCAGACCAGACATATGCTTTGTCGTGAATACATTGAGTCAGTATCTAGTGGAACCTAGATGAGTTCACCTGATAGCTGCAAAGAATGTGATGAGGTACCTAAAAGGTACGATAGATTTTGGTCTATGTTATCTTAGAGATCATGACTTCAGACTGCATGGCTATATAGATGTTGATTGGGCAGGAAGTGTATCGGACAAGAAGAGCACATCAGGAGGATGTTATTGTCTAGGATCTGCCATGATCTCGTGGTTTAGCAGGAAGCAGTCTAGTGTGGCTCTCAGCACAGCTGAAGTGGAATATATAGCTGCTTGCTCTGCTAGTTGTGAAGCAGTATGAATTCGGAAACTGTTATTAGGACTATTTGACTTAGATATGGACCCCACTGTGATCTTGTGTGACAACCAGAGTTGTATCAAGGTGACAGAGAATCCAGTGTTCCATGATAAGTCAAAGCACATAGAGATCCGATATTTCTATATACGGGATATGGTGCAGAAAGGAGCTATCAAGATCGGGTATGTAAGCACTGACGAACAAGTTGTTGATATATTGACCAAACCTCTGTCTCGAGTAAAGTTTGAGTATTTCCGAGACAAGCTTGGTGTAGTTCAGAAGGACCCTCCTCGAAAGGGGGAGTGATATGGTCGTTAATGATGAGATTTCCTGCATCGACGGTAAGGTCGATAATGTGGATACTTGTATCGATGATGAGGATACATGTATTGATGATGAGGTTACATGTTCCGATGGTGAGGTCAATGATGAGGTTACATGTTCCAACGATGAGGTCGATATATGGTCCTTAGAATTTGTCTAAGTGGATGAGGAGGGATTGTATCATCCCTGGACTTTGGTCCCTGAATTGATCCGTAGACATATGTCTCCGAGAAATGGTCCCTAGTGGACGGGAGGGATTGTATCATCCCTGGACATATGTCCTAAAAGAGATCTGTAGACATATGTCTCCGAGAAAGTGGTCCTTTGTGGACGTGATGGGGATTGCATCATCCCGGAACCCTTGGTTCAAAATGTACGCGATATGACTGCATCGTCCATGAACGTTTAGTTCAAAAGGTACGTGAGAGGACTGCATCGTCCCTGAACATTTGGTTCAAAAGGTACGTGAGAGGACTTCATCGTCCCTGAACATTTGGTTCAAAAGGTACGTGAGAGGAATGCATCGTCCATGAACATTTGGTTCAAAAGGTACGTGATAAGACTGCATCGTCCCTGAACATTTGGTTCAAAAGGTACGTGACTAGATTGCATCGTCCATAGACATGAGACTTGTCTAAAATTGATAAGGATTGATCATCCTAGAAGTAGATCTAGATTGCATCGTCCATAGACATGATACTTGTCTAAAATTGATAAGGATTGATCATCCTGGAAGTAGATCTGGATTGCATCATCCATAGACATGAGACTTGTCTAAAATTGATAAGGATTGATCATCCTGGAAGTAGATCTGGATTGCATCGTTCATAGACATGAGACTTGTCTAAAATTGATAAGGATTGATCATCCTGGAATTTGATCTGGATTGTATCATCCATGGACCTATGTCCTAAAGTGAGAGGGATTGATGATCCCGTAATAGGATCTTGTGTATTGCAGAGTATGCTACTATAATCCAGATGCTGTAGATCGAGATGATCCAGATGCTGTAGGTCGAGATGATCCAGATGTTGTAGATCGAGATGATTCAGATGCTGTAGATCGAGTGATCCAGATGCTGATGATGTAGATCGAGATGATCGAGATGCTGTAGATCGAGATGATCCAGATGCTATAGATCGAGAGATCCAGACGTTGATGATGTTGATCGAGAGATTCAGATGATGATGTTACAATAGTTGTTTGAGTGCTGCAGAAGATGAAGACTCAATATTGATGATGCTGATACTCCAGTATTGAAGACCTGAAGATATTCCAGTAACTGGTTGAGTTACTGACGATGTTGAGAAAGCTTCCAATGATCTATAGATGTATCATGTATGATGTATTTGATGACTCCTTGCTCCTGCAAATGTTGTTATAATATCCTTCTCGTTAAGGGGGAGTGTTGAGATATTGTAACTTCTAAGAATATTATACTTGTACTTTATTATTCCGGAGATGTTTCATTCCTCCATGAAGACCTTATTGTATATTCGGAGATGTTTTATTCCTCCGTGGAGAATGTGGTAACTTGGTTTATTAGACTTCCCTAGTGGGGGTCGGCCCTGTATGTGTCATGTGGGTTAAAGGGTTATTAGACCACCCTAGAGGGGTCGGCCCAGTTAGCATTATGTAAAGTGGTTAAGTTGGGGCCGACCTAGTTGTGTAAAAGACAAGTTGGAGTTGTGTATAAATAGAGGAGGTGTGTTCCTCATTTAACACACATTCACTCACTTGTGAGTGGCACATAGGTGAGAGAGAGATCTACTATGGAGGAGAAGGAGCTCATGCTTGGGATTACATCTTTTGTATTTGCTGGTCATCTATATTGAGGAAGCTTTGTTGGGTTTTCTACCCCATGAGGGTTTCCCAGGATAAATCTGTGTCTCTTGTGTTTATGCTATGCTTGTTGTTCTTTCAGTGATCCTGTATATGCTATTGTTGTGAAATGGAATGTAATGCTGATATTTTTTGCCTTAGCATATTAAATCTTAACACTTTATACATGACCTTTTCATTGAATATCACATCTCTACTCCTAATGATTTTGTTATTTTCATAATACCATAAACGATAACCAAAATCATCAACCCCATATCCAATAAAGGTACATTTCTTGGATTTAGCTTCAAGCTTTGTTCTATTTTATTTATCAATATGGACAAATGCTCCACAACCAAATGTTCTCATAAACAAGTAGTTTACCTTTTTACCTGTCCATGTCTCCTCTGGAATACCACCATCCAAAGCACTTGAAGGCCCTTTATTTATTAAATAAACAACAGTATTTACAGCATCTGCCCAAAACTGTAAGGGAAACCCTGCATGCAATCTCATACACTTTGCACGCTCCATGATCATTCTATTCATCCTTTCTGACACACCATTTTTTTGTGGTGTTCCTAGGACTGTCTTCTCTCTACGAATCCCATGGTATGAAAAGTAACTATCAAACTCCTTTCCGTAGTACTCAACTCTATTATCAGATCTGAGACACTTCGACTTTTTTCCTATCTCATTCTCAACCAAAGCTTTCCACTTCTTAAAAGTAGCAAACACATCAGATTTATGTCTAAGGCAATAAACCAAAGTTTTTCTAGTTGCATCATCAATAAATGTAACATAATAATGAGAGACACCAAGAGATTGTACCTAAGCCGGTCCCCATACATCTGTATGCAAAAGCTCTAACTTTTCATTCTTCTTCTGTTTCCCAACCTTGAGAAATCTGAATCTCTTCTGTTTTCCATAAACACAGTTCTCACAGAATTCCAAACTTACCTACTTCAAATATGGCGGCAACTTCCTTGAGTGGAGAATCTGCATTCGCTTCTCACTCATGTGGCCAAGCCTATGATGCCACAATGTTGTATCTGTTCCTATGGAAGCTAAAGATATAGAATGGCCAGTATTATGAGGACATAAATACAACGTACGTACCCTATCTCCTTTTGCTATCACCATTGATCCTTTAGTGATCTTCCACCACGTTTCTCCAAACGTAGATAAACAACTACCATCTCCCAATTGCCCTGTTGAGATCATATTTCTTTTCATAGCAAGAATATGCCTAACATATTTTAGCAGCCAGTCAATTCCATTCTTAAATTTTATCCATACCTTACCCATTCCAACAATTTTACATGGCTCATCATCACCCAATAAGACATGTCCAAAATCACCTGGAACATAATCATGAAAATATTTCCTATGGGGTGTAGCATGACATGAAGCCCCTGAATCTACTACCCAATAATCACTAGTATTATCTAATGCAAGAATCAAATCATCTTGTAACACATCACCTGCTACATTTGCTTCCTGGGTAGTTTCCTGCTGTCCATCTCCTTTCTTCTTTAGAGATCTACAGTCTTTCTTCAGATGTCCTTTCTTTCCATAGTTCCAGCACTCTATTTTTTTTAGTCTAGAATTGGATATGCCCGTTTTAGACTTGCCACGATTACCTTGGCTCTTTCCTTTCTCCCTTTGTCTTCCCCTACTCTCCATGGGCAACGCATTACCTGATGTCTCACCTGTGATATTTCTTCGCATTTCCTCGCTAAGAATAACACCAATGACATCATCAAATTTCAAGGTGTTTGAACCAAAGACAGAGTTACTTACAACCATGACCAAGCTATTCCAGCTTTTTGGCAATGAACACAAGATTAGAAGATCCCTAACCTCATCATCAAAGTTCACACTTACAGAACTTACTTGATTTGTAACCATATTAAATTCATTTAAATGATCAACAACATATCCACCTTCAGACATATTCATATTAAATAAACGCTTCATTAGAAATACCTTGTTGGAGGCCGAGGGTTTTTCATACAGCTTACCCAATGCGCTCATCAAACCCTCTGTCATCTTTTCTTTTGAGATATTGAAAGCCACCAATGAAGCTAGGGATAGCCGTATTGTTTCCAGTGCCTTTCTATCAAGAACCTCCCATTCTTCGTCCTTCATAGTCGCCGGTTGCTTTGCTCTTCCTCCCAACGGTAGGAATAGATCTTGCTGGTACAGATAGTCTTCCATTTGCATCTTCCATAATTGATAGTTTTGGCCTTTAAATTTCTCGACCTTAAAATTTCCTTCTTCTGCCATTGCTCCCACTCAAACCAAAAACCCTAGTTTCCTGCGGGTTTATCTGCCAAATAGACCTTTGGATCTGATACCAATTGTTAGAAAAACAAGATCGCAGAGCAATAAAAATAAACATAAATGAAAATATAATCACACAGACACATTACAAGAGAGACACCAATATATCGTGGTTCACCCAAGATGGGTTACGTCCACACTAAAATTTCCAATCCTTATTATTATACCATCCAGGAAATGAAGGGATACAACCTGCAGCACATCCGCACTTCCTCTTCACTGTCTCACAGTCTCTCTTCACGATCTTAGAGATATTTACAATGCATAATACCTAATACATCAACCCTAGACGTATTACAATGTCTTTCTTGTAAAGGGGAAATATAAAGGGAAAATACCATGGGTGACCCAAAACCATGGGCCTATAATCTGTTGCACTCCCCCAAACCCCTTGGGGTGCGTGCTAGGATCATAACCAAACCTGGGGTACAACACGACTGAAACAACATCATCTATGAGACTGGAAGATTAGGCTCCACAACCAACACCTTCCACATGGGCCACCCATGAGTGGACATACTTGCCTTGCTTTTTCCTTACAAGCTTTCCATTCCTTTAGAAACTGCACCTCCCTTTGTCTCAAGATGTTTCCTTATTTGTTAGAGTTTTTGCTTTGTAACTGAACTCCCTTTTTAGAAACTGCGACCCCTTTGTCTCAAGATGTTTCTTTTTTTGTAAACTGAACTCCATTTTAGAAACTGCACCCCTCCTTAGCTTTTCCTAGGTATTTCTAATTTTTTGCTTCTGGCACCTTCTTACACCTTCCCTGCTTTTCATCTTTTTCTATTTTCTTGCCTCCAGTTCCATTTTCGAAACCTTATCCTCATGAGGGTTCCCTCTTGGCCCATTTGCTCAATATTAGGGAATGGTTATTTATAAAAATAATTAAACTTAATAAAATAATTATTTATTCTAGACTTAGGATAATTTTTATTCTAAGCATACAAAAATTGAATAAATTTATCTCCTTAGGCGTTATTTTGTCCCCTTTACCCATGGGAACTAAATGAGACAAAATTGGGGACATGACCGTTTGCAGCATTAAGATGAGCTCTCCAATCTCTTTCCAAAGAGTGGTTGTACACCATATTGCTTTGGCTCTTTGATATTGTTTTTCTCATCAAATCTCAATGAGTTCAGTGTTGATTCCTCACTTAAAAATAGGTATCTAAAATGGATTTGTTTTTCGGAACCCATAATGAGGATTGTTGTCCATGATGGAATTTATTGATGGTACCTCTAGTTCTGCACTTTTGAGTAGTGTATTTCGGGCCACTTGTGTAGATAGTTCGTTGGAGTGTCATCAGTCATTTGTCTCCATGTACTACCTTGTTTTGCAGTGTATTGGAGCTCGCCACTTTGGATTGCTTTTGCATGGTTGTTGGACATAATCGCCGTTTTCAACTAGCACTTTCATACTTTCACCATCAGCTATGACATCCATTGCCTTCGCCTTTTCCACTCAGTTCAACATTGTGATAGGGTGGTATGCAATGCTTCCTTGTATGTCACCATGTTCAATCGAGTTACACATCTTTAGAGTGAGCCTCGTACATAACACCAGTTCCTATCACTCGACATGTGGTGTCTTCTCGGTTGTTGACATTCATTCTTGAGGATCAATTTATTTTGATGGGTATGCATCAATAGTTCGGTGTGCCTTTCAGCTCCATTTCCTTTTTCAACATGTGTGATTTTCTCTCTTTTGGGGAGGAGTTTTTCCTATTGTTGGTCACCCTATATGTCAATTAATTAAAACTAACACACATGATGCTCAATATAAATTGTCAAACCCGGGAAGGTCTTTTATTTCAATGGAAATAAGCATTATCTATGCATAAACAATTTCAGTAGTTGATTAAGTAAATGGAGATAACAACCCTACCTATCTGCTCAGCCAAACTCATTCCATAAATAAAACTAATCTAATTCATACAGCTAGGAATCTGAAGTGCAACTATCTTCCTACAGAAATTAACCCAGCAGTTTAATGATCTAAGAATGAAAATAAACTAGATTACTTTTGCAAGAAGTTAAATACTATAATTATCAAACTACAGTATTCAATCTTTACCAAAATGATTCATCTAGTGACTACTGCAACTCAACCATAATCTATCTAATCTATGAATTCAATTGAAGATACAACAACAACCCGAATTAAAACATAAGCTTGAACTTTAACTGATAATCAAGGGAAATCCTAGAAAGCATAAATGATTGAAGAGAATTGGAACTGAGCTTGGTTGTCACAGCTATTGAAAAAATATGCTTAAACTGAACTAACCTACACAGTCGAGTGTCACACCACTCTGTTACAGCTATTCAAGATGCAATCATAAACTACCAAAGGAGATGCTAATATGAATTCTCTGTTGCAGCTAACAGTATCATCTACAAGAATTCCACACCACACAACAAAAAGGAAACTAGATTAATGTACCTACTTAAATCGGCTATCTCTGTGAGAAGGCGAGCCCTGGCCTTCTAACAGAGACGTCGAGAATCACCTCAAATTAAGACACAAAAATGAAGAACTCTGCTCTTATATTAATGAAGGAAATTCACAGTCTCAATCTCTGTCACAACCCGTACAACAATTGATGATTAACCAACCCCAGGCATGGAAAGCCTTCCCATATTTATACATACAAAATGCAGTTCATGATCCACTAATCTCATGCAGCAATGAAGATCTATGATTGACATGCTGCAGAGTCACGGCTAACTGTTACAGCCGCATTGAAGGAGGCTATTTAATCATAAAATATGTTGTTATGCTGGAGAGCAATAGATCAACGGATTAGAAATCTGAAAGGAAACCTATCTGTCGCAGCTATACTCTGTTACAAATATCTATTATAGCTCACGTGGAGAGATGTGATGTCCCTTGAAATGAGGAATCGAGCTAGAAGAGTAACAACTAGAACCACGTATGATTACCTCCAAGTCATTTGTAGCTGATACACCTGTGCTTTAAGCTTTGACTAAATGAAATCACACAAGTTAGCATAATTCAAAGGCTAGGATCCAAAACTATAACAATCTTACGCATAAAATGAATAAAGCAATAATCTATCGATATTATTGGTTGATCTGGAGGAAAGGCATATACATGACTTGTGAAAATAGGATGTAATTAGGGCAAAATGATCAAATAGGGATGGCCAAAAAGGGGCATTTCCTGGACCCAACATCTCCCCCCAACTATCCGATTGCATGTCCTCATGCAACAACCTCCACTAGTTTGAATCTGAGCCTGAGTTGAATCTGTGAAGATTGGTGAGATTATAGGCAAATTTTGGTGTTTCCTCACGAGGCACAAACCCATAGTAGGATATCCATTTCTCCCAACACAACTTCTCTTCTTCTTCAGTCAAAGCATAGCTGTTCCTATAAGGACTCACAGGTATCCATATGAGGGGAAATATGAATCTTAATCCAATCCACCAAGGTCCACATTTTTCCATGCACTGCACATATCTAGGAACCCTTGTCAAAGCTTATCTGAAATTCTCAAAGCAGTATGGGTCCCCTTCCCTTAGAGATGAAGAAGAATGTAGCCATCTATATTTACTACCCTCCAGAGCAAACTGTTGCATATTGAGAATCATCAGGACACAGGTGGTGAGGATTTTCCATCTTAAATTTGCAAAGTATTGGGAAATTTCAGGAACTCTGAGAGATCCAACATGATTTGCTATGAATTCTTGGGGATCCTGGGGTTCACCCCTAATACATAGAGTAGAATCCTCATTCTTTGTGATAGTTTGGAAATCATCTCGCCATCTTACATGGTTGATGACAAAAGAGGCAAATGCCCTCATCTAAACATCCCCCAAATAGGGCAAAGGGTTGGAAGGAGAGTCAATGTAACAAGCCCTATCATGTAAATATAATTCACACAACAAATGTTGATCCTCAAAGTCACTTCTCAGAAAAGTTTCTAATAATTGGGCAGTTGTTGCTAGATCGAATGATCTCCCTTCCTTCAGAGCCCTCAATTTGAATAAAGTTGTCTGTTCGTGAAGAAAGACAGGATAAGAGGGGGATGGAGCCATGCAACTTAGTAATTCTAGGGAAAGAGTATACATTTGGTCTTTTTCCTGTTGTAGGGTCTTAATTTTCTTCAATTCTTCCAACTTTTCTTGAAACTTATCCCACCGAAGTTTCTGGAAGAACAACTCCTCAGCCCACTTTTCTCTCAATTCCCTAATGACATTTCTATGTTCTTGGAGAGAAATCATCCCTGTCCTGTACTGGTCAATATACTTATGCCATTTATCCAACTCAATATTTAGCCAGAGAATCTTCTTCTCTAACCGTTGGATTCTCCTATTCTCCACATCCTTTTCATCATCAGAGTCTAGATCAATGACTTCCTAAGAAAACTGTATTTCTACCTTGTCCCCCCTCATTTTGCTTTTGCAGTGTAGCAGCTTCATCCTCCATTGGTGTTGCAGTGGTATGTGCCTGTAGTGTAGTCTCAGCAATTGATTTTGGGGGTGCTGGTTCTCGTGTAACAACATCCCTGCTTTTCATTTCAATCTCAGCCATCTCAGTTTGTGTTGCAATCTCAGCAGAGGTTCTTAGGACTGCTGGTTCTTGTGTGGCAGCATCCTTTCTTTCCATTTCAATCTCAGCCATCTCAGTTTGTGTTGCAACTTCAACAAATTTTTCTGAGAACACTGGTTCTTGTGTAACAGCATTTTCTTCTTGATTCTTGATGTCAAATATTGTTGTCTGGGTTGCAACCTCACTATATATTTTCAAGGGTACTGGTTCTTGTGTAACAGCCCCCTGTCTTTCAATTTCTTTGTACTGCTGAGATTGTTCCTGGGTCATGTCAAATCCCTCTGACTGGTGAGACTAATCCTAAAGTAATTCGGTATCCCCTGATGGCTAGGGTTGCACGGTTTCATCTCCTATATTCAAATCAGGGATCACTTCAATTTTTGGCTCATTCTCCCCCATCAATTCTATTTCTGGTGCTTTTTCTTCCTCCTGCTCTATTTGTGCATGCTTTTGTGATACAGATCCCAACACCATAACTCTATGTCCTGCTGCAAAGAATATATCTCCACACTCCGGGTAAGAAATCTCTCCTTGCTCCTCATTTTCTAATGCAAGAGATGAATTTTTTAATAAATTTGCAGCATCTAAGAATGTGTTCAAATTCTTCTCTGCTTGTTTCCCAACTACTCTCTTCAATCCTTCCAACTCATTTCGTAATGTCTGCACCTCCTCCTTTAATAGTTCATTTTCAAACAGGAGGTTTTCAATTTGGGGTTCCTCTATGGGAGGTTCCTGTGTGGCAGTAGGTGACTTGGGGTTTAACATGGGAATTTCTAAATGTACCCCAGTTATAGGTGATGCCTCAGTCATAGGGAATTCAAATTTTGCCCCAATTGCTTCTGTTGTTTCTGATGTTCCTGTTGCTTCTGTTGTTCTTGCTGCTTCTACTGTTACAGTTGCCTCTGTTGTTACAGTCGATCGAGTCCTTATTTTCCTCACCATTCCCGATGGATGTTCTTCACTGCTTACTACTACTACTGCTGTGACAACTCTGGTTTTTCTTTTCTTTGCTGCAGTGGGTGTCTGACCCTTGTTCCTTGGCCTTTTCTTCGTTTCTTTGACACAGGGTGTAACATCTCGTATTTTCGTAAAAATTTAAAATTTTTGCTAACAGCATTAATTATGATAATAATAATTGCGGAAGTAATAATAGAGATTATGACAACATTAATTGTAAAGTTGTTTGTACTACACATGCTTTAATTTTTGTTTAGGAAGCAATATGATAATGCCAGTTTTTAACAAATAGTTAGTAACTTGATTTTGATAACAAAGTACTTAATAAACCGGAAGTAGAATGCGACACTATTCTTTTGCAAAGATACTGACAATTTGACTTTGCTGCATAAGGGTGTCTTGCGAGGTACCCTGGAGCTTACTTAGCTGTAATGCGAAAGCATATTGAATGTCCTATGTGCAGACGACAGGTAAGAGATTTCATGGCTGGGTAGAAACTAAGCACGTGTATGGTTCAATTTCAAAGTCGTAATTAAATAAAATGTTGTAAATTCTGTTGCGACTCATCAAGTATGCAGGTATGAATTATATTGCTATAAATTCTATTTTTCGAATGCTATCTTATCACTTGGCCATGTATGGGAACATTGTTATCTATGATGTTTTTCAAGCTGCTAGGTTTGTCACTATAATCTTTATGGTTGTAATAGCTGGTTTGTTGTCGTCTTGGAATAATTAATTACCTTCATCTTTCTGATGTGATTGTTGTATCGCAAAAGTCATTTAAACGTTTGTAGTAAGTGAATACACCTAGCATTTAGCTAGTTATTAAATAATCAAATGTCGATGGATTTAATGAAATGACTACCATACAGACTATTTATAGTTGCGATAGTGATAAAGTCTCTCATGTGTGGGTTAAACTAGTCGAAACTCTATAGTGTTTAACTAGACTTGATACTTGTAACCCCCTTCAAGGGCATAATTGTATATAGTATCAATGTATATACATGAACTATGCCAATTGCATAAATATAGTTGTACTAACAACTATTACCCAATCCATAATTCCAATAATTAAAAACAAATAAACTTACCCTTGAAAGAAATATATATAAACTTGAAATGATAACTAACATGATTCTAACATACTACAAACTTGGAGCTATGTGATCGATGGTTGTCATAACATTATAACATATGTCATGGAATGTAATATGGAACCAAACAAACCTTATATGGAGATATCATAACATAATTTGTTATATTGATATGTATAAAACTTTTGAATTCATATCGTCGGGAAGGAGTAGTGACATACATTTATGTTGATTGACAGGTTGGAGGGTTTCGAGTGATACAAGATCAGCATTGGTGATTGTGATCTGGACCTATATTAAATGACCATCCAATATCTCACGGTGACGAGGCTTAAGCAAATTCCACGTGAGTGCAGGCTAATGCAAATGATCTCTGTGATGGTTGCCAAGTAATAGCTTTGTTGAAATTTCTCCGAGCTGGCTGTTGACATATTCAATAAAAAATTGACATGGTAAGACCGTGCTATGGTAATGATTTATTCATAAATGCAAATCCATGCGATCTCCAATGCAATTCGATGGCAAATAGTGATCGTCGATCGGATTGATTTTGGCCGTTAGATTGTAACCCTAACTCCTATCGTCAATTTGGTTTAAGAGTTTTGAAATGTTGTTTAGTGTTTCCATTGATTTCGGTCTGTGGTCGACAGGCTGCCGAATTTTCTAGGGTTAGTAAGCTTACAGGAGGTCTTGACCTCGAGTCCCGTAGGTAGAATTTGCAAGTTCTAAACCCCGGTTTTGGCATTTGTGAAAAGAGGCCGACTCTGGTTTGAGTTGTTAATGTGTTGATGGTTTTCAAAGCTCTTTGTTATGAACTGTAAGAGATAAGTCAAGCAGTTGGGTAATAGGATTTCTCTCATCTTATTTGTAGTAAAGATCCCGTCATCTTGCTGGTGTCTGCAAGGAATTTAGTATCCATTTTATGAAGGTAAGCTCTTTTTTTATCGTATGGTGATACCATGTTTGTACTCTTCGTATTTCAGTGAAGGTATGATAATACCAATGTCAAATTCTAAGCTTATGAAATTGTTGTCAGTTGCAGGTTGTGAAGAAAAGATTCAAGCAGGGTTTTGGAAAGGAAGGCGTGCTTCCAAACTGGTAAGCTCCGGGTCTTCCAAAGCCTTCGTAGGTTCTCCAAAGTTCTCTGATGATGTGGTTGATTCCAACAGCAAAGTAGATGGTTTCCCAAGGCGTCATTTGTCATTTTGAATCCTTGAGAAGGTTTTTAAGTTGTTGTTTAAACTTCTACGACGAAGGACATTCATCTCTATGCTCTAGTTTTTATTTTGATGCTTAAAATTCTACTCACAAGGGAAAATACATCTCGGCTTTATGAGTTCAAAATTTAAGGGAATGAAACCATGTTCAAAATCGTTTGAATGTTTTGTAAGTTTTGATACTGGGAAATATTAATCCCTCATCTTTGAGTTTGGGACTTGTAGTAATGGAAACGTTTGATCCTTCCACCTGTTGATGCATTAATGTGGAAATGTGTTGGAGCCGAGGCTCGTTTGACCTGTGAATAAAACTCGTTTTCTTGAAAAGTTAAACTGTCGTTACAACCAGTGCTATTTGGTTTGGTTTTTGTGTAATAAGTTATATCTGTTGCGCTTGTTTTCAAACATTATGAAAACTGTAATATTCGGGCAACGATAGAAAAAGTCTTCTTTTGATGTATGAAGAAAGGTATCGAGCTATGCCCAGATCGATGATTATCAATGTTTACAAACAATGTATCAAACTGAAACTTCACAAGTACGAATTGTAAACCGGGCCTGTATGAAACAACTTAATGTTGTAGATCGATGTTTGTAGTATTTCGAGCTAGGGTTGTATATACTCTGTCGTAGGTTTATAATGTATGATGTTTCGAATGGTATTCAAGTCGTTGTAAAGGAAACGAATGGCCATACCCTAAATCCTGTTTTGTTTGAATAGATACTAAATTATTGAAAAGAAATTTTAAAGAAACTTCAATTGATCTTAAACCTGTGTAGACTGTAATGGTTTCTATTTGTAAAACAATAAAATGGAAATCGAAGACCTAACTTAGGGTTTGATAGAAACCAAGTTTTATTTTTGAAATAATAAAAACAATTCATAATATGTATAGTTTATGATATAGATGGATGAGATGGAAGGCATCGAAACATGGTTTAATATGTTTTCAATAAAGCTAGATAATAATCTTGGAAAATATTAAAAAGGAAAATGAAATCAATGTGTATTTGTGCAATGTGAAAACTGTGTGATGACTGTTATGTACGGTCTTGTTATGATGATCACATTCAGTTATTTTGCAGCTATGTTATGGTATATAGATATATGATTTCTATCTTTTTCCTTTGTACATAATAATGATAAGATTGATGCAATGTATCTGTATAGGAATTAAACATTAATTGTTTTTCATATAACTAAGGAAACATTACATATATATAATAAACATTATACAGAACGTTCTACATCTATTAACTATAGGGCAGAAAACAATAAACATATGAATTACTATATTTATCTAGTGAATTTCAATGGCAATCTGCCTATCTTATCATCTATTCTTAATTTGCGAATCTATACTGGAGTACAATGCACAAACAGCATGGAGAAAAATATAGATATTGATTTATCAATTCCAATTCGTCATTTAAACTTTAACTTTCAGACTGTAAATGATTGAAACAAAAAAACAGAAAATATTAACTATACAGAACAGAATTACTAGCTGAGATAAAATAGAAAATTTGTAGAACCTGTATAAATCTATAGGGAAACAAACAGCCCAAGAAGACTGTTCCACCCAACTAATTCCTGAAAACAGTCAAGTACTGCCTTAGGACCTCCGAGCCTGTTCACTGAACCACTAGGAGGAAGAAACTCAGGAAATAGGGCTTCTTCTTGCAGTAACAATAATTTCTGAATCTTCAATAGCTAGCAGTCCAATAGACCTGCACCAACATCTCTGGTTCTTCTCAGCAATATGCAGACTTAAGATTACAGTCACCACTAGCCTCTCTATTCGAATCTCTCAGTGATCACCTGATGCACATGAGGAAAATATTCTGCAGAAATATTGATTAAGAGTTGCCTGCTCAATTCGAATTTGCCTTTATAGGCTGCCTAGGCCTTTTCAAATGTTACTAGGTCATTAAATGAGCTTCCTGCTCACTCCCTCCACCTGGGGGATAATGCCCTATTTTTAGGGGTAGTTGTCCCATAACCAATAGCTAGTGGTGTGATGTAATTGCTGCCATCTGTCCCGTACTTTCCAACAGCTTCCATTCCTCCTAGTGGGCCAGTGAACACTCATTTAACAGTCCTCTTGGGTGTTTGTCTCCTAATTAATTTATTTAAATAATAATATTCAGTAATTACATTCATCCATGATCAAAACTGATCATAATTACAAAACTTTGTAATTAAATTTAACATAAAGTATTTTGCGAATAAAATAGTAATTTTCAGAAATTTGGGTAGGTGACACAGGGGTCTTTTCTTCAATCTTCTCCTCCTTAATAATGGTCCCTCTTATCTCAGGAGAGGACACAACATCCAAAACTTTCACATTTCCTTATCTTGCTTGTCCTGCCTGATATTCTTCCTCCCGAATTTCTGCTTCTGCAGTTGCATCTTCTACTATCGCAGCTTTAACAGCTGGTCCAGTGTCAGCTTCTTCAATTGTAGCTTCTAATGTCACTGCCTCATGTGCCATGGCTTCCATCACCATTTCTTCAATAACAGGTTTTGCTGTTGTTGCAGCTTCCCCCATATTTACCTCATCTGTTTCCTCATTCTGGTTTCTTGATGCTCCAGCCTCCCCCCCAACTGGATTTGAGGAACGCCGGTCCTTTTCACCTTCTCCAATACCCCCCACTTCTAATACATGTCTTTTAAATGGCCAGACTCCAGCAAGAAATTGCTCCCAGGTTAAATTGTGATTTGCAAGGGCCCTTAAGACTAACAATTTAACTAGGCCATGATTGGTAAGGGAGGAAACTGGGTGGTGGGTTGTTTTTGCATATCCAGCCATGGTTTGCAGGGCTTTAGAAAAGATAGAATGGTATATTTACTAAATTACCATGGCGTAAGTGAGACAATAAAAGAAGTTTAGAGAAGGAAACAATTTGGTACCTTCCTTCGAAAGAAATATATTTCTTTATATAAACTGCCACTTGATCCCAAGGTCGTGGTAATGATGCCAATTCCAACCCACAGTGCTTTGGACGAACATTCTCCCCGACTACAAGAAATTCTCTTACAGCCATCGCATTATGTGCTTTCTGTCCAAATAACTTCTTTCCAACCCGGGGTAAGCCAGTAACTTCTGCTATGATTTCTTTTGTAACATCCATGCGCAGTCCCCTGACCTCAGAGTGAGTATCAGTCAGGTTAAGGGAGAATTGTAATGCGGTTTCTGTATGGAAACCGTTCAACCGTTCAAAATAATCCATCCAACCCGTTGCTATGAAAATGTTAAGAACTTCCGCATTGGCGCGCAAGGCTTCCGTATTCACGGGTTCATGCCGGACTGGGTTACCCATATCAACTTCTCCTCAAAATTCAGGACGAATACAACAATTACAAGTCGAGATGTAGGAGTTGCAACATACGAACATGCAAGGGATCGTTGGAGTTCAAAATAGGGTATTTTAGGAAAGTTGGCACAGGTATGAAGTCTAGGTGAGATGAGACAGTTATGGAAAGTTGGCATAATTGGGGTATTTCGGTATAACTTGGGTAAGGTGCTGAGAATTTAATAGGTACAAACGTGATGCTGACACAGTCCGTGGTGGTTAAATGGTACGGGTTCGTTAATTGAATGCTAAGACAGTGCATAATTATTATTACCGTAAATTTCCTGCCAAATCATGTAAAAGTTCTGAATCCGTACCTTTGCGTTATGCGTTCACCCGTGAATTAATCATCATAGTCTGCTTTAGTCATCACCTCCATTAAAACGAGCATAAATGTACATGTGTTGAAGTGATGTGGCCACCACCATCCGAGGTGACAGGTACTCAATACAATCCAATAGTACTCTTTGAGGTGGACTGTGATTGGATTTGTGAAGCGAGCAATTTAAATTGACGCCTGATTGAATCATTATTAGCGACATCATTCGGAGAAAAGACAGACTGGTGGAGTCACAGCCGGGTGCAGGGAAATTCTAGTAGAGTCACAGCTGTACGGAAAAAGGTGGAATGAATGGAATGAGAATGGCGGAGTCACATCTGCTAACTTGACGGAGTAGGCAAAAATAGCAGAGTCACAGCTACTAGTAAAAGGCGAAAATGAAATGGAAATAGCGGAGTCGTAGCTGCTAGACTTGGTGGAATTGGTAGGAATAGCGGAATCGCAGCTGCTGGAAAAAGGCGAAAATGAAATGGAAATAGCGGAGCCGTAGCTGCTAAACGTGGCGGAATAGGTAGGAATAGCAGAGTTGCAGCTGCTGCCAAAAGGAGAAAATGAAATGGAAATAGCGGATTCGCAGTTGCTAAACTTGACGAAATAGGTAGGAATAGCGGAGTCGCAGCTGCTAGCAAGGAGCGAAAATGAAATGCAAATAGCGGAGTCGCAGCTGCTAGAATTGGCGGAATATGTAGGAATAGCAGAGTCGTAGCTGCTGGCAAGGAGAAAAAATGAAATGGAAATAGCGGAGTCGCAGCTGCTAGAATTGACGGAATAGCCAAAAATAGCGGAGTCGCAGCTGCGGAAAAAGTGAAGTGAATAGAAAATGGCGGAGTTACAGCTGCGAAAATAGGAAGAATGAGCAAGGCAAGGAGTCGCAGTTATGCAATAATGAAGTAACAGGCAAATTTTCAGCTGGCTGCTGAAAGCTGACGAATCATCCATCTTCTTCAAAGAGCTTTATTAAATCAGGAACAATGCAAGGTGCCTGCAATCGTCTGGCCCAGTAACGACTGTTGTTCCTCCAATTAATTCCTGCACACAATTCTTCAAAACAAACTCGATCAAATGCAAAAAAAAAATACAGAATGAAAAATAAATTATTTATGTACAAATCATGTGAATATTGCAGGTCTTAAAAATTCACAGGGGTTGAGAAAAATACCTACCCTAGCGTTAACTAGAATCTGGATCAACTGCAACATGTGAAACAAAAGCATCCCTTGAGATCGGCTTGTGATACAATTGCAACCGATGACCATTTGCGAATAATGGTGTCTTGTTTTCATCAATGGTGATTAACCGGACTGTTCCGTTGTCAAATACCTGATCTATTTGATAAGTTCCCAACCAACGAGTGCGTAACTTGGCCTTTAAAATCCTTCTTAAACCGTGAATCATATAACAGAGCCCAGTCTCCTTCCTGGAATACTTTCTTCTTTATGAATCTATCATGCCACTTAGAGCACTTCTGTTGGATTAAAGTTGTATGATTTACTGTTGCTGTGCATTTTTCATCCAATTCATTAAGTTGATTCAATCGGTTCCTCTGTGCTTCTGATAAATCAAGGTTTGCTTCTACAGCTGTCTTCAAAGTTCTAATTTCAAATTCAATTGGGAAAACAATCTTACCATACACTAACTCGTATGGGGAAAAACCAGTGGTGTTACGCCAGGTAGTGCAATAGGCCCATAGTGCCTCTGGAAGTCTCCCAGCCCAATCTTTATGATGGCTTTTCACTGTTTTTGTCAAAATAGCCTCAATGACTTTGTTTGAACTCTCCACTTGGCCATTGGCCTATGGATGATATGGCGAGGTTATTCTGTGCTGAATATGAAACTTCTGTAACAGTTCTTCCAGTTTATAAGACACAAATTGCAGTCCACCATCTGTGATGATTTCCTTGGGTACCCCAAACCAAGTAAAAATCTCTTCATATAGGAAATCGATCACAGCCTGATCATTAGCCTTAACCAAGGCTACAACTTCTACCCATTTGGTCATGTAGTCCGTGCAAACCAAGATATGAACTTTCTGTTTTGAGGGAGGATTGATAGGCCCTACAAAATCTAGAGCCCATCTATCAAATGGTTCAACCACAAGCTGTGGCTACAAAGGCATTTCATCTAATCTGTTGGGTTGGCCCATTCTTTGGCAGCTATCACATGCCTGAACATACTTCTTTGCGTCCCTGAATAATGTAGGCCAGAAATAACCCATCCTCAAAACCTTATGACCTGTCCTTTTGTCAGCAAAGTGCCCCCCACAGGGCTCATCATGGCAAGCTTTAAGAATACTGAAGATTTCATCCTCTCTAACACATCTTCTGATTGCTAAGTCGAGTCCTGTGTAGAAAAGATGTCCATCAATCCAGCAATACCTAGCACTCTGTTGTATGATCTTCTTTCTTTCTCTTTTCGACAGATGTGTTGGGAGCTTACCTGCAGCCAAAAAGTTAGCAATATCTGCATACCATGGGGAGTGAGCTGATACTGCAAACAAATGCTCATCCGGGAAGGAATCTTCGACTGGTAAATTTTCATCACTGTTAGTAAGTCGAGATAAAAAGTCTGCAACAACATTTTCCTTCCCTGGTCTATCAATAATTGTGATATCAAATTCCTGTAACAGTAACAGCCATCTAGTAACTCTAGCATTCGTGATTGGTTTATTCATTAAATATTTGATGGCAGAATGATCAATGTGCACAAAAGTGGAGTATCCAGTAATGTAATGTCTAAATTTGTTGATGGCATAAACTATGGCAAGGAATTCTTTCTCTGTGATAGTATAGTTTAGTTCAACAGGGGATAAGTTTTTACTGATGTAATACATTGCATAAGGAGCGCTACCTTCATGTTGTCCTAAAATTGCTCCAATGGCAGTGTCTGAAGCATCTGAAGAAATATGAAAAGGCAGAGCCCAGTTGGGCCCTCGTAGGATGGATGCTGTAGACAGACTTTTCTTCAGCTCAGTAAACGTTGTTTGGCATGCATCATTCCAAACAAACTATGCATCCTTCATCAGCAAAGTGAACAAAGGAGAAGCTAGCTTGGAAAAGTTTTCTATGAATCTTCTGTAATAGCCAGCATGCCCTAAGAAGCTATGTACATCTTTTTGTGTTCCAGGAGTTGGTATATTTTCAATTACCCTGATTTTGGATGGATCTACCTGGATACCATCAGAAGAGATGAAGTGACCCAGAACTATGCCCTCGCTCATCATCATATGGCACTTTTCAGTGCTTAAAGAGAGCTGGATTTGTTCACGGCGTTTCAAGACCTTTTCTAAAATTTTCAGCGCTTCTTCTTAACTATCACCATATGGGGTAAAGTCATCCATAAAAATGTCCATGCAATCATTTACCTTCTCTGAAAAGATTCCAATCACTGCTCTCTGAAAAGTTGTTGGTGCATTGCACAAACCGAAAGGAAGTACCCTATATGCAAAAGTACCCTAGGGACAGGTGAAAGTGGTTTTGTCTTGGTCTTCTGGAGCGATCTTGATTTGGTTATAGCCACTAAAGCCATCCAGACAGGAAAAATACTTCTTCTGAGACAAGGTATCAAGGAACTGATCGATAAAAGGTAAGGGGAAGTGGTCCTTCTGTGTTGCCTTGTTCAATTCTCTGTAATCCATGCAGACTCTCCATTTCCCATTCTTCTTTGGCACGATCACAAGTGGAGAAACCCACTCACTGTCTGAAATCGGGTATATAAATCTTGCTTCCAGAAGTTTTTGGATTTCCTCTTTCACTATGTCTCTTAGGTTCGGGTTCATCCTTCGTTGTGGTTGACACATAGGCCTGGAGTCGCTCTTAATATAAATGTGGTGGGTGCACAGATTAGAAGGAATCCCTTTCATATCTGTGTACTCCCAAGCGAAAGCTCCCCTATGCTGTTTCAGCAAAGTGATCAGCTGTTCCAGCTCATTGGGAGCAAGTTTTGGATTGATGTTTAACATTTTCCTTGGTTCAATTTCTACTGGAACACTTTTCAAATTTGTGAGTATTGGAATTATACTGGCATCACTTACTAGAGTTTCTTCTGTAATATTTTCTTGTTCTGTTGCAGCTAAAGTATTGTCCAAGATTTGATAAACATTTTTATTGACTAATGTGGGCTCACTGATGAAACTGTTGATAGCATCGTCCTCTGTTTCATCTTTGAATGTTAAGGCTTTCCCTATCATTAATAATGGTTGAACACCTTCCTCCTCCTCCAAATCTACCCAAAGTGGAGTTTCAGCTTCTGTGCTTGGTCGAGCTGGAGGGTATAAGGTTATACTTTTGATCTCAGTCCCGTCTGAGATAGTCATAGACCCTGACCAACAGCTGATATAGGCATCTGCTGTGGCCAACCACGATCTTCCCAGGATCAGTGAGTGTTCCCCCAACTGAGACTTTGGATGTAACACCAAGAAGTCCGCTGGGTATTCCCACGAATCAACAGAGATTACAAGGTCATCTAGGATCCCCTCGGGCTTGATCGTTGATCTGCCAGCGAGTTCTAGAATAGTAAGGGTCGGCCAAAGGTTAGTGAGTCCAAGTTTATTCACAGTTTCTATGGTCATGATGTTAATAGCCGCGCCTAAATATACCAAGACATTGGGAATTTGTGTGTTCCCTATGTTAACTGTAATAGTCGGGTTTCCAGGGTCATCGTATTTTGCCATAGGAGTCTTCCCCATTATTAATTCAGAAATTTTTCCCAATACATGGACAGTGGGAGGATCCCTGGGCCTTCTTCCTAGTTTCTTGAAACATAAATCTCTAACAGTCTTAGCATAAATGGGCATATCATGGAGGGCCTGTAACAGTGGAATTTTAACATACAAATTTTTCAATTCTCCTAAGAGATCGAATCGAGGTTGTTCCACTGTTTTCTGCAGGGCCAATCGTTCAGGGTATGGTCGTTCTCTTATCAAATGTGTAGGCTGTGATTCATCGTGTGTTACTCTCTGAGTTTCAGCTACTGTTTCTGTAGGAGTATCAACATCCTCAATGACAGGGCTTGCTGAATTGACTATATTCCCATAGTGCCGATTCACTCCAGTTTCAATCACTGGGAATGAAACATCCTCAGTGATAATAGGTTCCACTACCCTCCCTGATTGTAATTGTATATCATTGCAGGGAATCTAGGTGATGGAATACGTAGGCATGTTGGTAGTCTCAAATTGATGGACTGCTTTATTGTTTGGGTTCGGGTTAGGTTGTACAGGTAGTTGTGGTCGAAGTGGTGCATTCATGGGTGCGGCATTGTTTTGAATTGGGAGATGTTGTTGCTGATACTGTTGAGGAGGATACTGTTGATACTGAGTCTAGTGATGGGGAAAGTTATTTCCTTGGTATGAATTTATCTAGTTGGAATTCCAAGGAGCTTGATTATTTGACTGCTATGACCATGGTGTCCATGAATTAAGATTTTGCATTGGGTTCTGAGATGGATGCCACTGATTATTAGAATAATGTGAAGGGAATTGTGTATTCATATTATTCATTCCATTTATATTATTCGGAAAGAAAAATGAGTCTTGATTCATACCTTGATTGCAAGGCTTCCATGGTTTCTTATGTGCAATGAGGTAAGCTAGCTCCACAACTGGAATAGATGCCTACAGGACTGCTTTAACCTTAGGTAATGAAGGACATTCCTTGGTATCATGCTCAAGTCCACATATCCTACACATCTCTGCCTTGTCCATCGGGCATTCTTTCAGTGGGTGCTTTTTCCTACATTTGGGACAAAATACACCAAGCGTAAGATCTTCTACCACTTGCCTCTGTTTTTCTCTTAAGACATCTAACTCTAAGGAAATGAAGCTCATCATATCAGTTTTAAAATTCTCCAGTAAGTTGCCTATTTCTGCTCGAGTGGCTCCTCCACTAGTTGACTTTTGTGTCCTAGTGAAGACATCCTGGTCTTGATCTTTATCTCGTTTGTTAGTTCTGGAGGACCCCCTTGAGTACCTTCGACATAATTCAATAATCTTCTTGAAGGGTTCTTTTAAGATGTCCCCTTTTCCTAGAAAATTCAACATATCAAGGTAGTCTTCTCTAATTCCTCGCAGCAAAATAATCTTAAGCACATCTTTTCCAATCTCGACATGTCCAGACCTTTGTAAATTGTACAACAATCATTCTACAAAGTCTTCCAAGCTCTCTTCTTCCTTCTGAACCATTTTAAACAACTCCTCCTTTCTATCCCTAGTTCTGCAATATTCTTGATATTTAGAAAGGAAGGTGTTTTTCATTTGGTCCCAAGTAGTAATGGTCTCATGACCTAGACTCATGAAACATCGCAGAGCATTTCCTTTCAAGGTGGCTGGGAATAGTTTCAGCTTCTGAGCACTGGAGGTATAGTCATAGCTATGACAGAGGATGTCAAACTCAAAAAGAAATTCATCAGGATCCTCAAAAGACTTACCATGAAAATTCGAGAGAACTGATGGTGAGATGTTTTTCATGGGAGCTGCCCCAGGTGTCTGGAGGATAGGGTATTCTAATGTAGCCATGGTATTACCAGGCTAGTTATCTTCCACTTCTTCTTCCTGGTTCTTCCTGTGCTCATTCTCGCCTTCTTGTTCTCTATCAGCCATGGCTTTGGTCCAAAATTCAATGGCTTCCTTAATGCATTCTTCCTCTGCTTTTGATTCTGCCTCTCTTCTTCTATCTTCTTCTTGCCTCCTCTCTTCCTCTGCTACTCGGCGAGTCTCCAACCACACTTCTTTAGTAACTCTGGTTCTGTTGATATGATAGATCTCCTCTCTATCTGGTACACCCACAACACTTCCCTTATCTTCATGAGGTTTATTTTCTGCAACAAGAGTTGAAGGTCCTGTTGTATTCTCCACTGTTGATGCTGAATTCTCAAGATTGGGAGGAACAGAATTTCCCCTACCTGTAGATGTACGCAGTGTTCTAGTGGAAGAATCAGCTCTAGTAATTATTTCATCAATGTATGTGTGTCTTCCCTGACCTGTATTATGACCTCGACCTCTTCCACCTGCAATGTTAGTATTCAAAGGGGGTTCCCGATTTGTTTTTCTTGTATTCATGCATGCTGTGAATGATTAAACTAAAATGAAATCAAATAAAACCAACTACTAATTCTGTCTATCTATTACCATCCCTGGCAACGACGCCAAAATGTTGGTCACCTTATATGTCAATTAATTAAAACTAACACACAAGATGCTCAATATAAATTGTCAAACCCAGGGAGGTCTTTTATTTCAATGACAATAAGCACTATCTATGCATAAACAATTTCAGTAGTTGATTAAGTAAATGGAGATAACAACCCTACCTATCTGCTCAACCAAACTCATTCCATAGAGGAAACTAATTTAATTAATACAACTAGGAATCTGAAGTGCAACTATCTTCCTACAGAAATTAACCCAGCAGTTTAATGATCTAAGTATGAAAATAAATTAGATTACTTTTGCAAGAAGTTAAATCCTATAATTATCAAACTACAATATTCAATCTTTACCAAAATGATTCATCCAGTGACTACTGCAACTCAACCATAATCTATCTAATCTATGAATTCAATTGAAGATACAACAACAACCAGAATTAAAACATAAGCTTGAACTTTAACTGATAATCAAAGGAAATACTAGAAAGCATAAATGACTGAAGGGAATTGGAATTGAGCTCGGTTGTCACAGCTATTGAACACACATGCTTAAATTGAACTAACCTACACAGTTGAGTGTCACACCACTCTATTATAACTATTCAAGATGCAATCATAAACTACCAAAGGAGATGCTAATATGAATTCTCTGTTGCAGCTAACAGTAACATCTACAAGAATTCCACACTGTTAGGATATTCCTATACTCCATCCTAGTCCTACTAGCATTTTCATCCTTTGCATTTTCAGTCTTGCATGCATTGCATGCATCCGCATGCTTCCCAATCATCAGGTGGACACCTCCAGCACCTAGTCCCTAGTCTTCCAGCACTCGGGAGCTTATTTTCACTCAGATTGAGCCCTCCTAGAGCTTAATGCGCCCTTCCTCCTTGATTTAAGGAAGCAAAGGCGCCCTCTCTTAGTTACCATTCAGTTGTACTTCAGTTATCTTCAGTTCAACTGACTGTATCACTCCGATAGACCTCCAGTGAGACTAGATTTCCCATTCTGACTCTAGTTAGCTCCTCACGTGTCCTCCACTAAGCCTCCTTCATTCAGTTAGTGCCAGTTACACTCAGTTAGACTTAGTTTGACTAATGATTGACAGTTACTTGTGCATTGATGACTCCACTGATGATGAGATAGACTTTTAGTTGTGCTCCGATGACACTCCAGTGATCTTTTGATCACTCCATGAAGGCTAATTCGAATTGCCACCTTGGCATTCGAATCCTCATGCATTGTACTACTTATTTGTCCATATTGTGATTAATGAATTAGTGTGTGTGAAGTTATTTTATTTCTATCTGAGTTCTACTGTATTATTATTCTGTTGTTAATTTTACTGCATTGATCACTCTTAATCTTATTCCTAAATTCTTTCATTGTGAGGTATGCATCAGCTCTTAAATCTGTTGTGAGGATTTTCACACACACCACACAACAAAAAGGAAACTAGATTAATCTACCTACTTAAATCGGCTATCTCTGTGAGAAGGTGGGCCCTGGCCTTCTAACAGAGACGCTGAGAATCACCACAAATTAAGACATAGAAATGAAGAACTCTGCTCTTATATTAATGATGGAAATTCACAGTCTCAATCTCTGTTACAGCTCGTACAACAATTGATGATTATCCAACCCCAGGCATGGAAAGCCTTCCCGTATTTATACATACAAAATGCAGTTCATGATCCACTAATCTCGTGTAGCAATGAAGATCTATGATCGACATGCTGCAGAGTCACAGCTAACTGTTACAGTCGCATTGAAGGAGGTTGTTTAATCATAAAAGATGTTGTTATGCTGGCGAGCAATAGATCAACGGATTAGCAATCTAGAAGGAAACCTGTCTGTCGCAGCTATACTCTGTTACAACGATCTGTTACAACTCACGTGGAGAGATGCGCTATCCCTTGAAATGAGGAATCGAGCTAGAAGAGTAACAGTTGGCACCACGTATGATTACCTCCAAGGCATTTGCAGCTGATACACCTGCGCTTTGAGCTTTGACAAAATGAAATCACACAAGTTAGCATAATTCAAAGGCTAGGATCCAGAACTATAACAATCTTAGGCATAAAATGAATAAAGCAATAATGAATTATACCTATCAATATTATTGGTTGATCTCGAGGAAAGGCATATACATGAGTTGTGAAAATAGGATGTAATTAAGGCAAAATGATGAAATAGGGATGGCCAAAAAGGGGCATTTCCTGGACCCAACACCTATGAGGTTTTCTCCTTTTCTCTGGTTATGAGAGTAGTTTGGACATGGGTACCTTATGAGGCCTCATTTCTAGAACCCATCTTTGTTTTTTTTTCCTCCCTATGTTTTTCTTATGTGGGGATGTTGGCGTTTGTATTTTCCGAGGTGTTTGGCTATCCTTGAGTTTCCATGGATGTCAGGTTGTAATCCAGCATGTAGGCTATTTTTAGCTCTCTTGATTACTATAAATAGAGGGTTCTTCATGTACTAAAACATCATAGAATAATAAAATATCTTCATGTTTTTCATGAGAGTTCAAATGAGGGTGATCCGTGGTAACCGATGCTCACCCTCATATTCATAAACTCTCAAGGCATGATGCTTCGTCTTCTAGGTGGATTTAAACCATTATCGGTTTCGTAATGATTTGTTTTGTTATGCACCCCTTGTTATTTTACAGAGAGAAAAAATATCGATGTTGATATTTTATCAAAAGAATCTTTGCTTGGAGAGGAAGGCCTTCTTTATGTGGAGGAGTTTATTGAAAATTTCAAAACTTTTTCCGAAACCGTGAATATTTGGGATTAGATACTTCTTGGATGTAGATGTTGTCTTAATCATGTAGGGTGGATGGCGTTTTGAGTATTGTCTTTGGTTTCCTTTTTGGTATTCAGATGATTGTTGAAAGTGATGGTTGGGCTGTTTTTGTTTGGGTAACTTGTTGTGTTGACAATTTTGGACGATTGTTGTTTCTGATCATTAGTATATTGGTTTGGTTTTGATGTACATGTCAGGATCTTAGTTTGGACTTATGTACTTAAAAGTACTATTATTTTCTATTGAAAAAAAAGAATATGCCCTCAGTGTACTTGGGCCAATGATTTTACCAGCAACACCTAACAATACAAGTAATTCTTGGGAAGCTTGCTCATGAGCATTTGCTTTGTGAGAAAGACTTACCTTCAATCATCATATTTAAAAAATTGTCGAGGTTCTGATCAATTTGTTCGTGCAGACTTAAAGAAACACTTGGTCTATGTTTTGTACTTTTGATTATTTATCTAACTTGGTAGGCACAAAGTGTTTACGTAAAAACACTATCCCTACCTCTGTTAGTGTTTGTATTTCATTTCCGATGCATCTATCCTGGGCTGAGTTAAGCTGACGTTGGCAACCATATCACTTGGCTATTTTTAAGAAGTGGCCTGGCCTCTCCATCAGTATAAATGGAGACGCCTCCTCATGTGTTGATCATCTCACATCAATAGATTAATTTTAGATTTCTCTCATTCATTGTAGAAGGTGTGTTGGCTTTGCAGTCTGATCCTGGATGTTATTTTGAACATCTTCATGGTATCAGAGACAGGTTCTGCAAGCCCCATCCCGTTTTTTTGGGGAATTTTTTTAATTTGTTGTTCATATATTTCTCTTCAGATCATAGCCTAACACCGTTCCTTCTCCAATAGTGTTCAGATAGCAGCTTGGAGTGTGCGTCTCTATTGCACGGTTGGGCTCTTCTTACTGTGGCAACTATCCACTGTGGCCTTGAGGATGTGAGACAAAGGCTAATTTCCCTCAGTCTGCAGATCGTTGTTGAAGCTCACGGGATCACATTCCCTTCAAGGTGGTGTTGCTGACACCTTGTAATTACTTGCCGCCCTACGTGGAGTGGGATATGGCTACACTCAATGGCATGAGATTTGGTTTGACCAGAGAGGAAGACACTTTGGCAGATTTGTAGAAGTGGAATCGGCTTGCCCATTATTTCGAAGAGATCCAAAACAAGAAATTGCCAGAATTTACTACAATTGAAGCTGTGTTGCTCATTGGATCTATGGATGGACAATGTGACTACATATATATTTGACGTGAAACATTTAGGCATCGATTGCTCTATAACAGAACCATATTTGCAGATAAACTAGTTTTTCTTTGTCAGCGATATCAAGATTTGTGTCGGCGACTCCTGTCTACCAAATCAAGGCCGCTCTTGGGAAGTCGGGTGTTTCTTGAAGCAGATTTATGTGAACAATACTTTTAGAACACTGTTCTTTGCAATGCGGTCATTGGCTTCACATGCTATATGCAATCTCCATATCATTGAGGAGCCGAGCTATATTGGAGCGTCATATCCATTAGGTCATTGGAGCATACAGTTGGATTTCGGCCCTCTCATATCTAAAGCCTCATCTAGGTATTTTTTTATAGTTGTATTGTCTTTTTTGGAGGCTTGGATTTGGATATATTTTTTTTGCACTTGCGGCTGGGCTACGAGCTTGTAAATGTGAGCTATGGATTTGAGTTTTCTTCCTTGGCGTGGATCTGGTATACCAGTTTGCTTTACTTCTTTTGCATCCTGAAATCATATCTGGTTTCTTTGTATTGATAATATGGCGGAGTCAAGGGCTATTGAGCTCCTCACTCCCCATAATTACCACACTTGGAAGCTAAAGAATCAACAACTATTGTAATCAAAAGGCTTATGGCAGATGTTGGATGAGGAGAAACCAACATTCACCAAAGAGATTGAGAAATTTTCATATCAAAATAAATTGGATGAGGCGATGGGATTGATCGGCTTCATGTTTCTAATAGCATGTATTTTCACTTTGATGGATGCAAAACACCAAATGAAAGTTGGGACAAATTGGCCTCCCTATTTGGTAAAGTCAATGAATTTTGGGCTTTGGAATTAGAGATGAAGTTGTCATCTCTTATACATGATGAGCATGCGTCCATTGAATACTATCTTACCAAATTCAAGTCACTAGTTGCACAACTAAAAGCATGTGGCAACACTAAACCAGATAGTGAATGCATCTTCTCTATTCTATCCAAGCTGAAGGTCCCATATCAGGTATTTTATTCTTTATTTTATTTCACAATGGATGCACTTGGTGATGATTTTAAAATGCCTAATTTTGATTTATTTTGTGAACATCTAAGAAAAGAAAAATCCAAGCTTCAACATCTAGATGCACTTTCTAGATCTCAGGCACTTGTAGCACATACCTCAAAAGGTATATCCAAAGCTCGTTCTCAAAAGAAGAAGAATTTTGCTCAAGATAGTGAGCCTCCCTCCAAATCTCAGTAGAAACCAAAGACTTCTCCACCCACTTCTAAGTCCAATAGGTATTCCTCCAAGACATGGAAGAAGTGATCAAATGAAACCTGCAACTTTTGTGGAAAAGAAGGGCATTCAGAATCCAAGTGCTTCTAGAAACTTGAAGCATTGAATGAAACTATGAAGAAGCATAATATTTCAGTGTCCAAAACCTCTTCATCTGGTAAAGGGATTTCCTTATCTGCTCGAGCTGCACATGCTTCGTCTAACAAATGGATATTTGAATTAGGAGCATCTCATCATATGACTCATTCAAATAAGTTGCTGCCATCTCCATCTGATTGTAGCATTTCGCAGACTGCAGTGGGAGATTCTTCAAACCTTGATGTTCAAGGATCAGGCATTGTGTAGTTAAATGATGGTTGTATTAACAATGTTTTGCTTGTACCTCACATCTCTGCCAATTTTCTCTCCATTTATCAAATCTGCCATTCTGGTGATGGGAAAACAGTCACATTTTCTCCCAATGGTGTGGTCATTCACAAACTACATGATGTAGAATCTGTTGTTGCATATGTACAGGCTTATCACAAGTCTCGCTTATACAAATTTGTTGGTTTCAATCCTTCTTCTAGTAAATCTTTTATTGCTCATGTTGATTCATTAAGTAGAATTTGACATGAAATATTTGGACATTTTAATTATAAGTATCTGCAGCAAATGAATTCACAATAACTTGTTCTTGGGAATCCTAAGGTTTCACGCACAGATTGAGTTTGTACAGGATGTGTTCTTGGAAAACAACATCAAGATCCATTTCTGAAAGGGAAAGCATTGCGTGCTACTATACCTCTTGAGTTGGTGCATAGTGATCTCATGATCTTTCTAACTCATTATTTTTCTGGAGCTAAGTATGCACTCACTTTTATTGATGATATCTCACACCAATCTTGGGTGTACTTTATTAAGTATAAAAGTGAAGTCTTTTCCACTTTCAAGACTTTCAAGGCTTTTGTTGAGAAGAAATCCTCTCTTTCTATCAAGAATTTGCGCACAGATAATGGGGGGCAATATGTCAATCAGGGATTCAAAGAATTTTCTAGAGAACAACACATTTTGCATCAGCACTCTGTTCCCTACACTCCTAAGCAAAATGGCGTTGTTGAAAGAAAGAACAAGACATTGAAATAAATGGTGAATTTCATGATTCGGTCCAAGAACATGTCATCCTCCTTCTGGGACAAAGCAATGAACTATGCAAATTACATTCATAATAGGATGCCTCACAAAGTAGTGTTACATATGAATCCATAGGAATATCAAAGTCATGTCAATCCTGATGTCTCTCTTTTCATAGTATTTGGCTATGCAGCATGGGCAATCATTCCACATGAAAAATGCAAAGCTATGGAGAAGAAGAGTCAACCACTCATTTTTGTTGGCTATTGTGAAGACATGAAAGGATATTGTTTATTTGATCCCATCACTAAGGATGTCTTGTTTTGCAGGTATGTTCGTTTTGATGAGCAATTCAAACACTCATATGACCTTTCTCTCTCCACAGATTTCCATGTTGGTGCTGATTATTCTAATAGTTTTTTTTTGAAGATCGAGAGGATGATGAGAATCCCCCTCCTAAAGAACATCCACCTCTTGAAGTTGACCAACCTACACCATAACATCTTGATCAGGAACATGAAAGGAGAATCCTTCGTAAAAGGAAGGCACCTGAAAGGTTTGGCTATTATGCATCCGATTTCAGTTATTTAACTCTTGCTCTCAGCAATATTCATCCAAAGACAATTAGTATATCCCTTATCAGTCATGCCATTTCAGAGGATCCTCAACAATTTCCTGATGCTGTTGGGATACCTGAATGGGAAGCTTCCATGAACGAGGAGTATTCTTCTTTGATGAAGAATCATACATGGGACCTTGTTCCTCTTCCCAAGGGATGAAAACTAGTTCGTTGCAAATGGGTCTATAGGACCAAGTATGATGCAGATGGTTATGTTGACAAGTATAAGGCACGCCTAGTAGCCAAGGGATTTTCACAGGTTGAAGGTATTGATTACTCTGAGAATTTTTCCCCTGTTGCCAAGATGAACTCGATGCGTCTTGTGTTTCTCTTGCTACCTCACAACATTGATCAATTTATCAGATGGATGTGAAGAGTTCTTTTTTGCATGGATATTTGATGGAAGAGATCTACATGGAGAAACCTCCTGGTTTTGTGCAGGACTCTTCTCTTGTTTGCAGGATTCCTCATTCATTGTATGGTATCAAACAATCTCCTTGATCTTGGTATGAGAATATGGGTAGTTTTTTTATCTCTTCAGGACTCCAACATTGTCATTCTGATCCTATTGTTTATACTAGACGACAAGGCACCGATCTACTGATTCTAGTTTTAAATTCTATAGGGTCGATTGATGTCATTTAGCCCTTGACCCAACGTAATCCCCAAGCAATTAACCATTAAACCACTTGCATGTTGGACCCTTCAAACTCCTTTTGGGATGTATTAGCTTAATAGAATTATGGTTTAATCGTCTTGAAGAATGCCACAAGAAAAATGTAAAGACATGGAAATTGGCATCTTCATTAGTGGTTTCGCTGCAGAGATAGGTATGTCGGGTTTGATATTTGTTTCCATGGATGGACAAATTGGTCCATAATGAATATGATTATGATGATGATGGAAATTACATCCATGATGATGATAATTATTTCCTTGAGTCTTAAAACCCTCCCATACCGTCAAGGCATGCGCCTAGTCTAACCATGTCAAATTTCAACGCATACATTCACATTTTGAATAAATTTAAACATTGGCCCCATTCACTATTCAATGTGCAAGGTCAATGGATGTCATGCATTAAGGCCTTGACCTGATATAATCCCTATGCAATTAACCATTAAAACACCTAACCTCAAATTTTAATTTCATAGCCTTCTTCAATTCATTTTGTATCAACATTTTTTTTTTTTTCCTCGGAAAAAAATCGTAATTTTATTTCAAATAGATGAACAAAATTACACTCTGCACATGTAGAAGATTCATTGAGTTCCCTACATTGTCCCATATTTACTGTCCCATATTGACATCATATCTAATTATCCCATACAACAAGTCACTGCTGACCATAGTTCCCGCATATAGCAAAATACATATGAACTATTACTATAACAGAAAACAAAACCATCATTTGTCATCCAAAACTGAGCTATTGCTCAATTCTGTGCCTCAATAACCTCATGAAAAGGTCTATGATAATAGCTGAAAGTGTCTCCAGGAGAATGAATTGTAATCCTCCAAATACCAAGATCTAATTCCTGCTGCGTTGCATCCTTTGAGAGCTGATCAGCCATCCCATTCCTCTCCCGGTAAATATGAGTAAATGATATGTGATTAAAAGACTGCTTCAATCGAATCACCTCCTCCAGGATAGGTGATAGTACCATCACATGGCATACAGTGATCTCCTTAGCCCAGTTAATAACTACCATGGAATCTCCAAAAATCTGAAGTGATAGGCAGCCTTGCTCAAGAGCAAATAACATCAGTAGTTTAAGTGACATGAGTTCAGCGAAGTTATTTGATCCTCTCCCCAATCCAGCCACCAGATGATAATAATGGTCCTCAGCTTTGTATAGAATTCCCCCCCCTCCACAAACCGATCCGTGGTCCAATGATGCTCCATCAAAAAAAGCCCATGGCAATGATTTATCAATCTGTTCCTCACACACAGCACGTGTCCTAATCGCCTGGGCAGGGGCCATGTATTGTTGTATCACCGCTACAGCGTGTGCCCCGACAGTCTCTATCGGTACCCTGCGATCCTGGAAAATGTGATGATTTCTGGTAATCCAGATCCCCCAGGCGAGAATACACGGTATGGCACGTAATGAATTAGTATCGTGTAATGTCCACCACTCCTGGAAAGCCGCAAGGATGCTCTCGCCCCTCCACCATATCTGTATATGCAAAAAATTGCGAATATCCTCCCAAACTGCCTGTGTAAATCGACAATGAACAAATAAATGTGCAGTAGTTTCTTCTGCTTCCCGACAAAGAGGGCATATCCCCGGACCCTGGAGAAATCGTTTTTGCAAAATGTCCCAGGTAGGTGCCTTATTTTCCAGAATAGCCCAGAAGAGTAGTTTCGCCTTACTCGGACATCTTAACTTCCACAAATATTTCCACCACCACACCAATTCCCTGTTATGCACTTCCACATTTAACTGGATATATCCATTTTTTGGTGTGTAAATACCCGAGGGATGATGATCCCAGATCAGTTCATCAGCCCTATCAGTCAGTCGAATATTTGTAATTCTTAAGAGCCTCAGATAATCCTCCCAAGCCCCCTGCAGGTCTACATTGATCTCCAGTCGCTGTGCAGATATCCACCCCTGATGCCAATGAGAAGATGATCCCGAATCCGCTATATCAGCCAGAAAATGACAGCCTCTAGCAGCCAAATAAGTCCGCAAGACCGCAGGGAGGACATGTGCACCCCTACAGCCAACCCAGGGGTCCATCCCAATGCGGATGAAACGTCCATTGCCAATCCTCCACACTAATCCAAATCCGACCAATGAGAAATGCTGCACCACCGCCTTCCAGACCACAGAGCAATTTACCCGCGTCTTATTGCCCAGCCTGATCCATTCGAGTAGAGTAAGAGGAGCAATATATTTATGATATACTACTCTGGTCTAGAGACTCTGTGTATGGATAAGTCTCCACGACACTTTGGCCCCCAATGCTTTTGCAAACATAAAAATATTCTTTAACCCCCATCCTCCTAGAGCTTTTGGAACAGCAATTCTTTCCCATCTGACCCACACCAATGCTCGATGCTCGCTCTTCCCCTTCCAAAGAAAAGCAAAACACAATCTTCGGATCTGCTCCAGGACACCTTTGGGGATCCAAGCAAGAGACAACCAATACACCGGTATTGCTTCCAAAACAGATTTGACCAGAACCAGCCTCCCAGCCCGAGAGAGCCATTTGTGACTCCATCCATGTAGTCGCTGATCCAATCTTGCTAATAACCAGTGCCAATCAGCCTTCAGATAAGCATTCGGTTTCAAGTGAAATCCTAGGTACTTTAATCCATCATCAATATCCAATGTCTGATAAGGTAGTTTGTTAGCCAGTCGTTGAATCTCCAGCTCAGTTAAATTCGAGCATGTGATAGTAGATTTATCTATATTCACTAACATACCCGCTGCTACTTGCAATAAATGTAGACCATCCACCACCTTATCTATATCCTGTTGCGAGCCATCACAGAATATCAGAATGTCATCAACAAAAAGTAGGTGTGTAATATACAATACCTGAGAAATGGATATTCCCCGAAAGGAACCATCAGCTTTTGCATGCAGTATAAAACGACTGAGACCTTCAGCAACAAGGAGAAACAGCAGCGGAGAAAGAGGACATCCCTGTCGTAGACCCCTTCCCGCATGGAAGAAAGGACTAGCCGAACCATTGATCAGTACAGCAAAGCTAACCGTAGTGATGCAGGCCATAATCCATCTAATAAATTCGTAGCAGAACCCCAGGTGAGTAAGAAGCATCCGGATATATAGCCAGCTAACCCTGTCAAATGCTTTAGAGAGATCAATCTTAATCACGGCACCCTTCTGTTTCTGCACTTTTAGTGTGTGTAAACCTTCCTGGGCCACTCCAATGGCCTCATGTATTTGGCGACCTTCCAAAAAGCCAAATTGCTCACAAGAAATATGCTGTGACAAAATATTCTTGAGTCTCCGCGCCATAACCTTTGATATGATCTTATATATACAATTGCAGAGAGAGATAGGTCTGAATTCATCAAAGCTGTCAGGCTTATCCGTCTTCGGAATGAGAGCTAAGAAGGTGGAGTTGAAGGGGCCATGGACAAACCCATCCTTTCGCGATTCTTCCACTACATTCAATAATTCCTCCCCGAATAAGTCATAGAATCCTAAGAAGAATTCTATAGGCCAGCCATCTGGCCCCGGGCTTTTATCTTTATGAAAGGATTGCATGACCAGCGAGAGCTCAATCGGCAACACCTCCTGCATTAACTGTCTATTATCTTCATCCCCCACAAAGCGAGGGAAAAGCTGAGTCACCTAAATAACCTCAGCAATGGAGGCTCCAGGTTGAGCAGTGAATAAATCACCAAAATGTTTAACACCCAACTCCGCTAAGCCATCAAAGCTGGAGACCTGTTCCCCTTCGTCAGTTAGTTCCCATATAGAGTTGGTGAATTTCCTCCCCTTAGCGTATGCTTGAAAAAAATTTGTATTCTCATCACCACACTGAAGCCATATTGCCCTGCTCTTCATCCTCCACATCTCTTCTCTCTCACACAGAACCACATTCCTGCGTCTCTCCCACTCCACCAACTCACCTTTCTGCTGTTCATCCAGATATCCCATTCCCTGACTGTTAAGAATCCGATCAATATTCTGCTCAGCAGCCCGCAAAGTCTGATCATCAATCGCCCTTCTATCATGTGCCCAGGAAATAGTGGCCTCTTTGATTCGCTTAAGGTTGTTTTGGAAGTGTGCACCTGCATGAATCAAAGAATCAAGTGGTCGATGAACCCACAGATCCTGAACCATCTTAAGATAATCCGCCTCCTTCAGCCAACTAGGATTGAATTTGAAAGGGCTGGGAGGTTTATTCCTGCCTCCACGTAACTCCAGGAAGATGGGGCAGTGGTCAGATATCCCACCTGACCCTACCCACTGTCTGACAAGATCAACACCCAGTGCCAACCCATCGGCCACCAGAAACCTATCCAGTCTCTTAGCCACCCGATGTTCCCCAGCTCTCTTATTCCTCCAAGTAGGAGTTAACTTTGATGGTAAAATGTCGAGAAGATCCTTTCTAGCAAAGGCATGAATGAAATAATTTGCTAATGTATCCGGCACAGCCCGAGGTCCCCACACTTCAGAAGTCCCCAGAGAAAGATTGAAATCCCCACCCAAAATCACATCCCTTCCATCAAAAAGATCCATACATAACAAGGCGTCCCAGAATCCAACCCTATTTAAATAGGGCTCGTAGATATTGAGAACCGAGATCATCCTCCCAATCTCAGCATCCCAGACTTCCAAACCGATACCAGAAGATATTCCCCAAGAGCAATCACATCTGCAGCTCTTAACCTTCCACCCCGAGGCCAGCCCTCCAGAGCGCCCCCGAGCATCCACTCCAACAAACTTCCATCCAGGAAGTAAAGTTTCTAATGCCCGTACGACATCCTCGCTACCACCCAGGGTTTCTTGCAGCAGTAAAACATCCGGTTGATTAAAGTCTACCAGCCTCCTAAGCGACGATTTTTTGATGGGACTCGCCAACCCACGACAATTGAAGGACATAATATTCATACCAAACCCCCATCCTGGGTTTTCACTGCTCTAAGTGCCCAGTCAATAGAAGACTGCGTACCCATCACTAAATCCACCTTTGCCCGGTCTTGTGCTTTAGACAAAAGGGATTTACGGCCCCGACCTTTCCCCCCAACACTATTGGCCAATTCAGGGAGCCCCTTCCCCCCCATACCAGCTACAGGGATCTCCCTACTGCGAAGAGCATAACGTATACCACGGCCCTCAGAGCAGGTAGAGTGTTTGGTAGATACAATGGGCGTCGAGAAATCACAATCCACATCAGTCAGCACACAAGGTGCTTCCGGACAAGTAATGACCGTATGGGCAACAGGAGGAGACCCAATCCTACCGTCCCCCAAAGCATCAGAAACATCAAAACCAGAAACATTAGGTGAAGATAAATGTGACATACCTGAGGACCTCTCAGCTGAACTCTGTCGTGTTATGGGTATCTGCTGATGCAAATGGGAGGTAGTCAAAGTAGTAGGAGTCGCTGATCCCAAGGGAGCCCCCTCATCAAAATGTTCCTCACTCCTAAAGTGTACCTTACCTATGTTCGCCGAAGATGGCTGCAAAACCTCAGATCCCTGCCTCCCTCTGAATTCCGCTGGCACCACAGATTCGTAGATGACCCCCCTGTTAAATGCAGGCCCACACCCATCTTCCTCCACTACCTGAGAGTAATCCTTCGACCCTGGTTCTTTACCTACTTCAGCTACCTCATCAGTCAGTGGCTTGCAATTTCGAAACGGTAATGGACATCTGGCAACCATATGTCCAAGTGAGTGGCAGCGGTGGCACCGAAACGGCACACCCACATAATCCAGGGTTTGAACAAAGTCCCCCTCCTTGGATTGTACTTTGATCTCAGCAGAGAGTCCCAGTCGAATATCAATATTTACCAATATCTTAGCCACCGTGTACTTTCCAGTCACAAGATGGGAGGAATCTGAACACACATATTCACCAAGAAAATTCCCCATCGCAGCAAAACGAGATTCATTCCACAGATGCATTGGAAACCCAGGAAGCTTCACCCATATCGGTTCTTTATCAACCTTCTCCGTTGATGAGTCGAAGAATGGGGTCCAGCTTCGCAGGACTAGAGGAACTCCCAACATCGACCAATGTCCACTCAAAACAGCGTCGACCCCCCCTTTGTTCAAGAAAGTGAAGGAAAACCAACCCTTCGTCAATACCCGGACTTCAGGGGCAGATGACACAATATTCCTCCACTGCTCAGCCGCCCAACGCCGAAGAAAACCCCGCCCATATCTTCTGCCACGAACATGACCTACCACAGTAGTGAGAGAGAGATCCTCTGCCTCTTCCATCGTAACATCAACCCCAAGCACCAATAGATCCTGTCGCTTCCTTTCTTTGACCATCTTAGCTGGTTTTTTAATAAAATTGTCCGTAGCAAAAGTCCCAGCCCGAGGATTATGCCTGCCAGTCAAGGTGGGCCCAGAAATGCCCTCAGGCCCCCCACCAGTCATGGAGGGCCCAGACACAACCCCCGACCGAGTCATCCCAGCATAGACAGCTCCATCAGCATTATTCCCACAGTCACCAACCCCGACACCCGTGTAAACAGCGTCCTCAGTCATGCCAATCCCCTGCCAAAAACTCAGATCCCAGAATCCTTCAATATAAGCTCAGTAAACCCCTTTCCATCAACCAGTTCAAGGTCCGCCCAACTGAATCGAATAATGCAAAGCACAAAAATATATCTATCAATTTGGCTCAATCAAAATAGATTATCTTGCATAAACGCACTTCTTGCAGCCACCTACAAATCCAGCCTTCATCATCTTGAGCAATGACAGTCGACCAAGCAGATCAACCTCAAGGCCGTTGCCAAAACAGAGTTTCATCAATTGAAACAACTTTCCGTACAGAGTTTGTAATGCTGGCTCATTCAAAGCTGCACATCTCCTGGCAAGCACCTTAGAGCTGTCAGCAAAGCATCTCCTGTTCGATTCACCCACAATATGTCTCCAATCGCATGCATTCCCAACAGCTAGCTTGCAAATAGCGCCAAGCTTCCACTGCGTCTTTCTTGATCCTGCAATCGTCAATTCCACTACAGCTATCTTGCTCGGCTTACATGCTCCTGCGATCGTCCTGTAATCAAGTAAACAATGTAATCATCTTTCTTGCTTTCATGCTCGGCTTTCTTGCTCGGCTTTCTTGCTCCTCCATCCATCTCCCAGCCACCTACCATTTAATCATTTTGTATCAACATATTTGTGAAGACACATAACTTAATAAAACATTAATGCATGTAACAAAAAATAAAAGAATTAAACGATAGAAAAATATTTAATTACCTAAAATTACATGAAATTTTGATAATTTAAAGCTTAATTTTAGTTTCCTATTTCATGTCAAAACATGAATTTTCAATATTAATAATATGTTTTAAATTAAAATATATAATGATCCAAATCAATCTAAATTAAAACAAAATATAAAAAATTACATCGCATATTGTAAAATAAACTTTATAATAAGAAAATATTTAAAAATTTAAAAATAAAATGCCCTTAACCCATAATTACTAGGCCCTTACCCTTTAAAACCTATCAACACCTAATGCCTAATCCCTTGAACTTTAATACCATAAACCCTAATTCATAATCCATTAACCCTTAAGCTCTAAACCCCTAATCCCTAATCCCATAACACATAAGCCCTAAATCCCGGAACCCCTAATCCATTGACACTTAAACCCTGAATCCCAAATCTCTAATCCCTTAACCCCATAAACCCCTATGCCTTCAGCACTTAAACATTAATCCCTTAACCCATAATCCCTAATACTATAACCATTGAACTACCCAAGGATGATTTTAAGGGCGATTTTTCGCCCATGGGCGAATTATAGTGGATTTTGACAATTTAAGCAGCAAATTTTTAATATTAAACCTGTTTTTTCCTTATTTAAATTTTGCCCAATATTTATTTACCCAAAAAAATATTGAAAGAGGTTATCCCCGTCATGTATTTGCTAAAAAAATTGGAAAAATGGATTTCTTCGTCGAATTCCAGTCGTCCTTGGTCGCATTCACCCACCGATTTCTAGGAATGGTGGTCACACGGGACAAATTCGCCCTCTCTGACTCCTCGAAATTGCCGATACAGTTGAATTCACCCCAAATTTTTACTTGAATATGGTTTTACAGTTAGATTCGCCTCGATTTAATTGCAAGAATGCATGTTGTAGATTGGATGGGCTGCTGATGGGCATGTTGTAGATTGGATGGGCTGCTGATGGGCCTTATTCAAACACTTCAACAGATGTGTTTGTTGAATCTAGAAGCACCCCAAAATGAGCAAAATCCCAACTATGAGGAGTCACTGAGCACCCTCATGAAGGGCGTTGAATTGGTAAAAGAGTGTGAGAAAATCATCCATTTTACTATTTTTCACAACCTCGGATATGCCTATCGAATTCACCAACTGGAGAAGGATATATGTGGCTTCGTTCAGTACCAGATGCCTCCCCATGTATTGCTTGGTGTGAAGAATCTCATAACAGAGCTGCAGAGTTTTCACCATCTGTATGAGTTGGGGTCATTGGATGAGAGCAAGATGAATGAAACAATCTTCGTATATGTGGCCCAACTCACCAATGATCCCCATGAGAATACCATGATGCTTCAACAAATGGGTGCAGATGACATGTTTGATGGAGCTTTTGATGTGGCTCATTGTAGTTATTATTTATCAGTAAAGTATGATTTTGTAATGGGGTTGGCGACAAATATTTGGAATTTGAAGAGAATACTGCTCCAGGGAGAGATGTCAGTTGTTGGGGTGCAAGGCATTGGAGGTCTTGGAAAAACAACTCTGGCATTGGTCGTCTTCAATGATCAAGAAATTAAAGGTAATTGGGGTTTCTATTTATTCAAACCAATTTTATCTCTTGAAAGGTACTTTGTTTTCTCCTTGGTGCTAGGGTAGCTTTTGGGAAACTAAATATCTTGTTCATCTTTCTTTTTCCTTTTTGTTTTTTTGCTGAAAAATCTTATACATACATTTCTAGCATACGCCCATCTACTCGGTCTGAGATACACGTAGAGGTCGTGAAACAGGAAGTTGCATATCTCTAGATATTGTAGTGCATATGTTGGTCTATGTGAATTTGAGTATGCATCCTTCAAAACCTTAGACCTGGGTTTAGATAGGTTTGTTCCAGTGTCCATTTTCAATGCAACAACGCAGCCAATGCTTTGCTTAGATTCAATGCACCATTACACGAACACACATACAAAGAATCGATGGATCGCCTTCCCCCCTACCTGAGCTGTAGAATGCACCTCTCTTTTCTCTGTGCAAGTTACCATCCCTACATGGTCAACCATCATTGCATCAAATAAGCCTTCCGCCTACCTACTTGTGGAATTAAGGAAAGGCCATGAGATCTAGCTCCAGTGCATGTGGCTTTCACAATATTTCTTTTGGCAATCAGATGAGTTAAACATTGAATGGCTATTGAGTTCAAAATGGAGAATTTATGAATTTCAGTTATCTTTTCTTTGGAAAAAATTCAAACATTTTGGATGCCTTTTATGCCATAGATAGTAGAGAGTGAACATTCCAATTACCTGCGAAACACTCCAGACAAATTTGTGGTAGCACACAGGATATCCAAAATGACAGTCTACCAGTAAACTTGTGCCACAAATATACATGTAAAAACACCTTCTAACCAAGTCTAGACCTCCTTACCAAATAGGAAACTCCAAGAAACATGACCAACATCTTGTGAATTCCCACAATAGCTCTAACTTCCATCTGTAAAGCCTCTTTTATGAAGCATTTCTTTAATTGAGAGTACCTTGTACAACATGAACCAAGCAGAGAGCTTCATTTAAAATGAAACCCAGGCATCCAAAATAGATTGCACTCTGTTGTGCCATTTATGTTTGTTGTCAGACTCCACTTAGTCTTCCATGCACTCCTAAGTTTGACTTGGATTCACCAAAAAACAAGCAGAACCAAACCGACCACTGAAAGAATTAGTCAAATTGGTCAAAATAGTTATAACTCAACAAGTTTAAATGAGACTCGGTTGAGCCTTACAAGACTTTCCCATACTTGGTGAGGTTGAGACATGCATAAATTATGTTGTAGCTTTTCAATTAGTCAAAATTGATGTAATTCGACAAGTTTAAATGCGACTTGGTTGACACTTGGTTGACTGTTGCAAGATTTGTCCATATTTGGTGAGGTTCAAACATGCATAAAGTATGTTCTACGCTTGTAGCTTTTCAATGTCACGTTCTCGAGTGTTTTTGCTGAAAATAAAACTGCTTGAGAACTTATTCTTGTACCGCTGATGGAATTTCTATCTGAGAACTTGTCTCTTTATGCATGCTAGGGGTTTTCCAAAAAAATATCATTTTCATCATCGTTTCACAGTCCCCAAACTTAAAGGGAATTTTGGAGACTAGGTGGGAGAAGATTGTTTGTAAGAAGAAACCTGAATTTCAGACTGTCGAGGATGCAAATACATAGCTACAACAACATCTACTGAGGCAAGCCACACCAAATTTGGTGGTGTTGGATGATGTCTGGTTAAGGGCAGATTTGGAAAACCTGTTACTTGAAGGGAAAGGATATAAGAAACTTGTTACAAACTGAGACTGTTCTACCATCCCCAAAACACACGGTAATGAGCTTTATCAATTGCCATTGTTAGATGATGTTGATGCTCTGTCCCTTTTTTGCTTTTGGGATTTTGGACAAAGATCAATTCCATGCACTGTAGCTGAAAATCTAGTCAAGCAGGGATACCTGTGACAGTACTTGAATGCCGTTGATATGCATTATATTATTTTGTTAAGTTTGGTGTGAATTTAGTTTATTTTACTAATCAAAATATACACAATCACTCGATATGTCCATAATTACAAGCTATTACTAGAGCGGCATATCCCTAAGATAGGATTTCATTCCACAATAATAATTCTATTGTTAACATTGGAATCAATGTTTCAATAATAGATATTCTAGACATATACTGAATAGTCTTAATAGAATTATGTTTACCAAAAAAACTCTGAACTTTAAGGCTTTAAGCTTATTAGGAAAGAGAATCACGTATTTAACCACAAAAGTATGTGTTTGGTGGAGTTTCCACTTATTGTTATTGATGTATGAATCGTAGGTGCAAGTGGGATGTAAAGGCCTTCCACTTGCCCTGAAGGTGATCAGAAGCTCTTTGCCTGGTGAGCCTCTCCCGACATGGGAGAGTGAAAAGAGAAATCTCTTAAATGGGGAGCCAATCTCAGATTATCACAAAGAAGGGATTCCTTGGAAACTAGTATTGATGCCCTCAATGAGGAAAAAAGGGAGTACTTCTTAGACTTCGGGTCATTTCCATAGGATAGAAATATATGTGCTGAATCATTATTGGAAATTTGGGTTTATGTGCGAGAAATGGAGTGGCAGGATGCTTTTGTCATCTTGTTAAAACTTGCAAGTGGAAATCTGTTGAATTTAACAAGCAATCTCACGTAAGTTCCTTCTCTTCTATTTGTTGTGTTCAAGGTCTTTGATCATGGCTTCCTCTGTCTTATACATTGTGTTGTCTTCATAATTGGATCTAATAGGAGTCCATCAATCAATTATGGAAGTGCCTCTGAGTTGTACCTTTCTTAGCACAATGTAATCCAACACTTGTCCGTATATTGGGCTTCCCGAGACAGTATAGTTCATAGGCAAAGGTTGCTTATGCCTAGAAAGGAGTACAATTTTCCAGGAAAATGGGATCTGTTCAAGGATGAAGCATTTGATGCTCAAATAGTTTCCATATCCACAGGTGGGTGATTTTAGCTGCTTGCTTAAGGTGTAAATACTTATTTTCTTCAAAACATTTATAGTCAAAAGTATTGCATTGTGAATTTCTTCTTTTCTCTATCCCTTGTGTTTCATGCTAACAAATAAGTTTAACCAACAAAGGGCACATGCAGACTGTCATGGACCAGGCCTAGAAACCAGAGAGCCTTGTGAAGAAAATCTTATGGGTATCTTTATAACGAAATAGTTTTTTTTTAGCATTTCCTTTGAAATTGCACCTTCCAATCACCAAATTCTCTATAAGTTTCTACTAATTATTTTACTTTTAATATCAGAATTTTATGTTTTCCTCAAACTATATATGTATTATGAACTAATTAATAATGTACCATGGATACTTTTACTGTCTACTTTTCTTTTAGACAAAACACTGTGCTTTTGCTACTTATCCGTGTCAAGCAATTAACTTCAGAGAAAACCATTTATTTCTGTTGAACAATCACCATATACACCATCTTCATTCACATAGTTTGTTCTCCAAGATTTTATGTGCATGTCACAGGGGAATCTTACCCTATACCCAACAGCTGATCACTACGTGACCTGCAAAAAATGATCACAAACAAATTTCTAGTTGTTTTCCATTGATTTCAAAGATCTTAGAAAATGTTTTCACAGTATGTCCAATAACCTATAATGTTCTAACTAAACTTTGCATTTGTGGTTTATCTATGTAGGTGACATGGAAGAGACTCAGTGGTGCAACATGAAATTTTGTGAGGCAAAGGCTTTAATTTTACTCTTTTATGCAAGCAAATACTTTCTTCCACCATTTTTGAATTCTATGAGAAAACTTAAAGTCCTCATAGTGTTCAATTATGGGTCCAAGAGAGCCACAGTGAATGGTATACCAAACTTATCTTCACTCACTCATCTTAAGACTATTCACTTGGAGAGGTTACTTGTGGCCCCACTTAAAGAGCACAGCGAAACCTTATTGAACTTAGAGAAGCTATCTTTGAGCTTATGTGAAGGGCTTGGAAATATGTCCAGGTTCAACAGCACCCAGTCAAGCCTAAAGCTTCCCATAATGCTAGATTTTCACTTGGACCATTGTTGTGATTTGGAGGAGTTTCCTGCTGGAATTTGTGACATTACTTCTATTCAAAAGTTGTCTATCACTAACTGTTACCTTGTTGAAAAGTTACCTGATGACTTGGGGAAGTTCTTCTCTTTAAGAATGTTAAGGTTATTGGCATGTCTAGATCTGTAAGAGCTTCCAACATCTATTGGAAAACTTGGGAAGCTGGAATATCTTGACATTTCGCTATGTGAATACTTAAAAGAACTTCCAGAGGAAATAATTCAACTAAGGAAACTCGAGGAGCTTGACATGAGAGAATGTTCTCACTTGAGGAAGCTACCTAAATCAATTGGAGGGTTGACATATCTAAAGCATGTTATCTACTATGAGCATATTGGGCAACAATGGATGCATGTCAAGAGCTTTGCCCTCATGCAACTTAGATTTGAAGTTGTGGAAGCACACTTCAGCTTGGATTGGCTGGATGGTTGACATCCTACCTGGACAGGATGCAAGTGCACGAAGTTACATCTTACATAGGTAAGAGATCAGGACAAGCTTTTATATTCCTATTGTTAAAACTTGTTTCTCAAATGGTGTTCAAAATCTTATTAGTTTCATTCTCATTACCCTATGATGTCCTATGTATAATGACATACATGCCAAATATAAGATAACCAAAGCAACTCTCTTCAATAACTATTGAAAATGACAAATTAAATAGCGTGGGAAAGTTAATAACATAAACATTGATTCTCATACCATCCAAACCTTGTAATTTTGCTATCTATTAGTCAACTGATTTATTCCTCAGTGACTATGATCTCTTTGTGATCTACTTGTGTCCTCCCCTTCTTGAAATTTCCTATGGGCTATAAAAATTGGTCCTCATCATGGGGAATTGCAAGTTGGTACAGAAATGTGAGATCTACTCTATCAATTAGTTCAACTATACCAAGGGTGTTGAGATATTGTAACTTCAAAGAATATTATATTTGTACTTTATTCTTCCGAAGATGTTTCATTCCTCCGTGAAGATCTTATTGTATATCCGGATATGTTTATTCCTCCGTCGGAATGTGGTAACTTGGGTTATTAGACTTCCCTAGTGGGGGTCGGCCCTGTATGTGTTATGTGGGTCAAAGGGTTATTAGACCACCCTAGAGGGGTCGACCCAGTTAGTTGTAGTGGGGTATTTAATCCATTCGTTAAATATGAGCCTACATGTTTTGTGTAAAAGACAAGTCGGAGTAGTGTATAAATAGAGCAGGTGTATTCCTCATTTTACACACACTCACTCACTTGAGAGTAGCGCACTTGTGGAGGAGAGGTCTGCTATGGTGGAGGAGGAGATCATGTCTTTGGTTTGTATCTTTGTATATTGCTGGTCATCTATATTGAGGAAGCTTTGCTGGGTTTTCTACCCCATGAGGGTTTCCCAGGATAAATCTGTGTCTCTTGTGTTTATGCTGTGCTTGTTATTTCTTCAGTGATCCTGTATATGCTATTATTGTGAAATGGAATGTGATGCTGCTATTTTCTGTCTTAGCATATTAAATATTAACATGGTATCAGAGCTAACCTGAAGGAAGGAAATGTATGGCACTTACGACACTTGCTTCACTTGCGACAATTTGAAGGTTTGGGTTTTACATAGCAAAAACCAGTCATCGTGGAACTTTCGCTATAAATCCATTTCTGCGAAGGTTCAGGATCTGAAAACTTTACAGGTAGTAGATAACATCCCCAAGTACCTTGTGTCCAAAGGACACCCTTAGATTCGTTGTACTTTGTCAGTTATGATCAGTACAAGTTAGGGTTTCTGCCTCTTCCAGATCTCAGTCAAAATCAGGTGACCTAGGAAAAAAGGTCATAACTTGGGCTAGGAAGCTCCAAATGAAATTTCATAAAAAGTGACAGGTATTACACAGACTATACTATCTCGGGAAATGTTTTCAGAGGCCGAAGCTTAACCAGTGACACGTGGCACGCCGTACAAGTGCGCTCTCCTGTTTTATCCCATAAACAGGTCACGTTGCGACACTTGGCATAACTTGGGCTAGATAGATCCAAATGAAATTTCGTAAAAAGTGACAGGTAGTACACAGACTATACTATCTCAGGAAACGTTTTCAGAGGCCGAAGTTGAACCAGTGACACGTGGAACGCCGTACAAGTTCACTCTCCTGTTTTATCCCATAAACAGGTCACATTGCGACATTTGGCATAAATCTCTCTCAGAGAATCCAATTGAGGTCAGACCTGTTGGGATGGAAATATGACAGGTCAGGATACCACAGAAAAAAATTTCATACCCTGTGGAGCGAAAAGTTCGGAGTTACAGCAGAAACAATTAGGTACATATTTCTGTCAAAACAGAATTATTTTCGGAGCACCTTCATTCATGGCTTCCGGAATTTAGGGTTTCGGAGAAAGTTAGAATTTTTGGAATCGGAATCCACGGCTGAATGATACTCAGGAAAATCGAAATTTAGAGACCAAGATCGAATTTTTTGGTTGGGTAGAAGACCGGGCTTGATCAAACCCCAGTTTGGGATTTTGATCGGAAAAATGGAAAATTAGGGCTTCAGCAAAAGTTGAAATTTTTGAAGTCTGTAACCACGGCTGGAAGCTCCTCAGAAAAATAAGAGTTTAGAGCCTTGGATCAAACCTTTTGATTGGGAATAAGGGTGGGCTTCATCAAACCCTAGTTCGGGATCCTGTCCAGAAGATCCAGAAGTTTCGAAGGCAATTTTGAGGAGTCAAATTTTGGAGATTTCAAAATTGAAGTATGCTAGTTTGATCAGCTCAGCAAGACACATCCTTCCATCCATTCAGAAGTGTGAAAGTCAAAGATTGAATTTTTAGGGTTTCCCTAATCAAGCTCTAGATTAAGTTTCAGGGGGAGTTGAGGCTAAGGCCCTACATAAGAAGATTACAAGAAGTCTCGACTGGTATGACTTAAGGAAGTTTAGGTATGACTTGAAATCTGATTCCTGATTAAATTCATAATGTGTTTGTCTTCATATTATTTGTTAGTACAATCTTGATTAATGTTAGAATTGTCTTATCACCCTAGTAACAGTATGAATGCATGTGAATGATCGAAGACATTCATTGATTAGGGCTATATGATTGTACTAATGCATTATGGTGTTGTGTGAGGTTGATGTTGTCTGCTAACAAGATTAAGGTACATCACGAAAGACAAATCAAGTTCCACATGAAGACAAAGACTCATCCATAATCTTTGTTCTACTTACGAGGTATGTATGACTTTGATATATTATGCTTAACCTATGAGACATGCAGGTTCTAGCTCAGGATCTCTAAATCATTGAAGAGATTGTTTAGGTATGTTGTACATAACTAAGCAGGTATACTAATCCAGGTATGTTTTCGTATGTCAAGTTAGAATCTTACCTTGTGTTAGGATCCCTTATATAAGTATACTTGGTATGATTGGTTATGCTTATTAATAAAGTTAATCAAGGGTTTATGCACATTATGTCTCTTATCTTGATTGATGATTTAACTAACCAGAAGAGTACTATGATCAAACAAGAATATGCATGAGTAAAAGAAGACTTCCTTGAAACCCTGAATACTAATGATCATGACTATACATATTCAAGATTATTTAGAATTAGAATGTTTTGAGAATATACTAATGAATGTATGTTTGTGTATGAGATCATGAGGATGACACTAGTGCACACTTGAGCATGCACAGTGGTACAGAATGAATAGAAGTTCAAAAGACATATAGAAGATCAAGCGGGAGGCAGCCACACAAACATAAAAGATAAGTATTTGAGTTGTTATTTGAAATAGTAAATGATATTGCCTGTATGCATATTTGTATCCCTAGAATATATCATGCTGAGTGTAAACATTCATAGAGCATTGAACAGTATACTACTAATATGCATATGATTGGTAAGTTGGACAAACATTCCATTGTTGCTTGTCTAGAATGAAACCTCTTTGCTGACATGCTGATAGCTGTACACACTCTCGATAGTATGTTCTGGTAAAGATGGAAGGCATCTAGATAGCCACTGTATGCATACAGGATATGGGAAAAGTGTTGTGCCAAAGTATTGGTCAAAATAATTGCATAACTATGTAAATGATATCTGTATGCATAATAGGTTATCATGTCAATATGATTTGATGATTATGAAGTATTACTAATCATGTACTTAATTTTGAATTGTAGGAAAGATCATGATGAATGATGAACACTAAACAAGCGATGGATGTTCAACAAAAGGATTTACAAATCAAACACACTATAGAAGGCTTGTGGCTAGAAGATTCTCTTAGAAAGAGGAAGAGAATCATGATGAGATGTTTGCTCCAAGTGGCTAGATAAGACCATTCTCTTAATGGTGTAATTAAAGAAGAAGTGTGAATCAGGTTCTGTATGGATTCCCAGGATCGATAATCAATTGATGAGCTTAATGATCACCATGGGTGATGTGGATCTCAACCTTTGCGACAAGGTTGAATATGGTTTCTATACACAGATGACATAGATGCAAGAAGGAACTCACCACAGAGTTTGAATGATATTGAGGCTCATATCAGTAGACCCATCTAACGAGAGATGGCACAAATAGATATGCAGAAGATCATTCAATGCAGAGTGTGAATGATGTTCAGTCAAAAAGGGAGAATTGACAGTTTCTTGTTAAGCTTGGGCTTTACCAAAAGTAAAGTTGTTCCTAACCTTTACCTTAAGGTTGTGGATGATGAACCTATCATACCATTATTGTATGACGATGATCTCTTTCTGACAAGGAATGAGAAACAGATCATGAAAAGAAAGAAGAAGATGGCTGCAGAAATGAAAATGAAAAATCTCAGATTGATGCATTACTTCCTAGGTCTGGAAGTATGGCAAGGCTCAGAAGGAATCTTTCTCAACCAGGGAAAGTATGCTGAGAAATATTAAAAGGACTTGATGTGTTGGAATGCCCACTCTTGAATTTGTTAGCAGATGACTCATCAGAGTTAGTGGATAGAACTCTGTACAGACAAAATATTGAGTCATTGATGTGTCTAACAAATATTAGGTCAGATATATGCTTTGCTGTGAACACCTTGTGTCAGTATCTAGTGGAAACCAGATGTGTTCACCTGTTAGTTGCAAAGCATGTGATGAGGTACCTAAAGGATACGATATACTTTGATCTATGTTATCTTAGAGATCATGACTTCAGATGGCTACACAGATGTTGATTGGGCAGAAATTGTATCAGACAGGAAGAGCACATCGAGAGGATGTTACTGTCTAGGATCAGCCATGATCTCGTGGTTTAGCAGGAAGCAATCTAGTGTGGCTCTCAGCACAAGTGGAATATATGGCTGCTTGCTCTGCTAGTTGTGAAGCGGTATGGCTTCAGAATTGTTTGACATAAAAATGGACCCAACTGTGATCCTATGTGACAAACAGAGTTGTACCAAAATGGCAGAGAATCCAGTATTCCATGATAAGTCAAAGCACATAGAGATCTGACATTTCTATATACAAGATATGGTGCAGAAAAGAATTAAAGTTCGAATTTGTAACAAGTTGACAATGTACTAACCAAACCTCTACCTCAAGTAAAGTTTTCCGAGACAAACTTAAAATAGTTCAGAAGGACCCTCCTCGAAAGGGGGAGTGATGTGATCACTTGTGATGAGATTGCCCGCATCGACAGTGAGGTCGATGATATGGATACCTATATTGGTGATGCCGATAAAGAGGTTGGTGGATGGTCCTTAGACAGGGTCTAAGGTGACAAGGGGATTGGATCATCCCTGGACTTCAATCCTAAAGAGAGCCGTAGACAGAAGTCTCCGAGAATAAAGTCCTGAATGAACAGGTGGGGGATTGTATCGTCCCCGGACTTCGATCCCAGAATTGAGCCGTAGACATGATGTCTCTGATAATGAAGTCCTGAATGAACAGGTAGGGGATTGTATCTTCCCCGAACTTTGGCCCCAGAATTGAGCCGTAGACATGATGTCTCCGATAATGAAGTCCTGAATGAACAGGTAGGGGATTGTATCTTCCCTGGATTTCGGTCCCAGAATTGAGCCATAGACATGATGTCTCCAATAATGAAGTCCTGAATGAACAGGTAGGGGATTGTATCTTCCCTGGACTTCGGTCCCAGAATTGAGCCGTAGACATGATGTCTCCGATAATGAAGTCCTGAATGAACAGCTAGGGGATTGTATCTTCCCTGGACTTCGGTCCCAGAATTGAGCCGTAGACATGATGTCTCCGATAATGAAGTCCTGAATGAACAGGTAGGGGATTGTATCTTCCCCGGACCTCGGTCCCAGAATTGAGCCGTAGACTGGGTCTTCGATAATGAAGTCCTGAATGAACAGGTAGGGGATTGTATCTTCCCCGAACTTCGGTCCCAGAATTGAGCCGTAGACTGGGTCTCCGAGAATGTAGTCCTGAATGAACAGGTAGGGGATTGTATCTTCCCTGGAATTTGGTCCCAGAATTGATCCGTAGACTGATGTCTCCGAGAATTGAAGATAGGACTGCATCGTCCCTGGACCTTGGTTCAAAATGTACGTGATGGGATTGCATCGTCCCTAGACATGAGACTTGTCTTAAAGTGATAAGGATTGATCATCCTGGAACTTGATCTGGATTGTATAATCCATGGACCTATGTCCTAAAGAGAGCGGGATTGATCATCCTGTAATATGATCATGTGTGTTGCAGGGTATGCTGCTATGTATTGATGATAGATGTATTAGTGAGAATACATGCTTTTGATGATAGATGTATTAGTGAGAATACATGCTATTGATGATAGATGTATTAGTGAGAATACATGCTTTTGATAATAGATGTATTAGTGAGAATACATGCTTTTGATGATAGATGTATTAGTGAGAATACACGCTTTTGATGATAGATGTATTAGTGAGAATACACGTTTTTGATGATATATGTATTAGTAAGAATACATGTTTTGATGATAGATGTATTGGTGTGGATACTAATACAGATGATCCAGATGCTGTAGATCGAGATGATCCAGATGTTGTAGATCATGATGATCCAGATGCTGTAGATCGAGATGATCCAGATGCTGTAGATCGTGATGATCCAGATGCTGTAGATCGTGATGAACTAGATGTTGTAGATCGAGATGAGACGACGATGTTGATCGTGTGATGACGATGCTGATGATCGTGTGATGACGATGCTGACGATCGTGAGGATTCAGATATTGATGTTGCTGTCGCTGTTTGAGTGCTGCAGAAGATAAAGACTCAGTACTGAAGATGTTGATGTTCCAGTATTGAAGATGTTCCAGTAACTGGTTGAGTTACTGATGATGTTGAGAAAGCTTCCAATGATTTATAGATGTATCATGTATGATGTTGATGACTCCTTGCTCGTGCACATGCTGTTATAATATCCTTCTCGTTAAGGGGGAGTGTTGAGATATTGTAACTTCAAAGAATATTATATTTGTACTTTATTATTCCGGAGATGTTTCATTCCTCCGTGAAGATCTTATTGTATATCCGGAGATGTTTATTCCTCCGTCGGAATGTGGTAACTTGGGTTATTAGACTTCCCTAGTGGGGGTCGGCCCTATATGTGTTATGTGGGTCAAAGGGTTATTAGACCACCCTAGAGGGGTCGGCCCAGTCAGTTGTAGTGGGGTATTTAACCCATTGGTTAAATACGAGCCTACATGTTTTGTGTAAAAGACAAGTCAGAGTAGTGTATAAATAGAGGAGGTGTATTCCTCATTTTACACACACTCACTCACTTGAGAGTAGCGCACTTGTGGAGGAGAGGTCTGCTATGGTGGAGGAGGAGATCATGTCTTTGGTTTGCATCTTTGTATATTGCTGGTCATCTATATTGAGGAAGCTTTGCTGGGTTTTCTACCCCATGAGGGTTTCCCAGGATAAATCTGTGTCTCTTGTGTTTATGTTGTGCTTGTTGTTTCTTCAGTGATCCTGTATATGCTATTATTGTGAAATGGAATGTGATGCTGCTATTTTCTGTCTTAGCATATTAAATCTTAACAAAGGGTTTCCTTGTAGAAAGATTGGAGATGTGCTAAATATGGAGTTAAAATTATCTGTGTTGTGTTCTTTTTCCTTCCATTCTATGAGTTATGTCTCCATCGACTTGGTGTGTTGGTTTATTTAGTTCATGTTTTTCACAAATCAATCATTTTGTGCAAGATTATGATATTGAACTTGCAAAATAGTTGGTAGAACATGATAAGATGCCCAAATTGTTTTTTGGGAGATGCAGGTGCTGGTTGAATTTGATATTATAGATGGTAAGTTTGAATGGCAATTTAGAAAAATCAATGCCAAGGTATATAATAACCAAATATTTACTTGAATTAATTGAATTATTGGATTTTAAATATCAATTAGATATGGATGAGATTTGATGTGGAATTCTTTCGTTGTTGATGTGTGCAATGTGGAAAGACTTTGCTCTTGGCTAGAGGTACAAGCATTTTGTTGATGTTGACCCCATCTCATTTGAGAAAGTTGAGTATGAACAAGAAATGGACATAGCTAATACAAAAACTAACTCATGCTGCATTTCTAGCATGGTACAAGCAAAATGGATAATGTCATGGATAAAAATAGCTTAGCTTAAAATTCTTCAAAGGTGATGATACCCTTCATACTTCTAAAAGGTAAATTTTAACTCCCCCATAGCATTTATGTCATGCAAGTGTTTCATCTAAACAGAAAGATAACAATGTTTTCATTTTATGGTAGCCTTGATCCCATCTTGTATTAGGATGCATTGGACAATATCAAATAATATTTATTTACAGGAGGTGGTACTATTTAGTATTTTGAAGGTTATTGAAGAGGGATATCCAATGGGAATAGAGACTGTAAAGGCTCTTATTGAAAACCACACAAACTATTTCAAGAACTTTCAAATTAATTGAAGCTAGCTTATGACAAATGTTTTAGCTTGCAGAATAAGGGATTGATATCTCTCATAGGGATTGATTAAAGTCATATGTTGTTTGTTATAATGACAACAATCATGCAAATATTGCTGGGATTTAAGGATTATTTGGTAGAATCTTTGATTATTTATTACTTCTATATTTGTGAAGGATTCCAAAGATTATGGCATAAAAATTATGTTTATGTTATAATGCCCACAAGCATGGCTATCAGATTAATATAAAAATTCAAATCATTTCTTAGTCAATTCTTATTGCTGTAGTTTTTTTGGGACATGTCAGCAAAACTGTAAAAGCAGTATCATACTAAAAGACACCCCTTCCCTAGTTCTTGTAGTTTACACACTGATGTTAAAGTTTAATTATTAGTTGTTGAAATGCTTAATTTATTCTTGAATTAGCATAGATCCATCTTAACCCTGAATCTATTGCATTGAGGGGATAAAAAAATCTAGAGACAAACCTCCCATAGCTTTGAAAAATTGGGTCTCTCTGTGCAAAAATATCCAACTTTATTGATTGTGTGGATTAGATAGTTTGCATTAGATACTAAATTTATGCTCCAAAGAAATATATCAAGATGGAAATCTAAATCGTTAAAACTAAATGTTTTGTATTGCTAACAAATATTTTTGTGGCAATTGGAAAACATTGAAATGGATCTCGCAACAACCCCTCTTTGAGAAGAGCTTTTTCTCCAAATCCAGGTCTATGTTAAGTAGTTGCAAACTGCATTGAGACTATATAGGGAACACAAAAATTATTCAGAGTGACTCTACATTTATTCTATTATTCACCTATTTGATAGGAAAACATAGATACCACATTCAATTTTATAAAATGATTGTTTTCAAACGCAACCTTTTTACTCTTGAGTTCCCTAGATTCCTTTCTAAGTTATTAGGCAATCGGATGGAGGGCATGTCAAATTATTTAGGTTTTTGTAAGATAATTTTGAATACCTAGAATATAAGACTTTTTTGTTAGAAGAGATGAAAAATAAAAATAAGATTTCAAAGATTGTCGGCTCATAAAATAAGATATATTGGGACCAATGAGATCGAAGATGCATATTGAAATAAGATCGAAGACCTAAAAGATTCAAATAAACAGGATTTGGGTGAAAACTTCAGTAAAAGGAAAACCCCTTTGTGAGGAAATGGCCAAGGTTCAATAGAAATCCTTCAAAGGAATCTCAAGGAGAATTTAAGCAAAACATGATTCTACCATCTTGCGAAAGTTTGAAGATCAAAAGGATATGATACTCTCGATGGCATATTTCATGTCAATGGGTGAATTTTGAAGTGCATGGGGCATTTTTCTCATCACTGGTTGAATTTAGAAGTGCATGGGGTTGTTGTTTATCAATGTAAGGATGATTTTATAGTGTTGGGATGTTTTAAAATAGTGATGGCCAAAGTTATCACATGCCGAGGCAAATTTGTGTGTATTGGGGCATTTTTGTGATTGCCTGGGTGATTATATCATTGCCGGGTGTTTTTCTCCCTTGCCTAGGGCAAGTATTGAAGTGCCTAGGGCATCTTTATCATCATTGGATGAATTTTGAGGTGTCTAGGGCATGTAATGAAGTGCCTGGGAAAACATGGAAGTGGACGAGGGCGTTTTTATCTTCGTTGTGAGAATTTTCAAGTGCCTAGGGAAATATCGAATTGTATGGGCATTTTTATCATCATTGGGAGAATTTTGAAGTGGTCGAAGCAAGTATTGAAGTGCATGGGATGTTTCTATCATCATTGGGTCAATTTAGAAGTGCATGGGGCAAGTATTGAAGTGCCTGGGGGAATTTTGAAGTGCTTGGGGAAAATATTGAAGTGCTTAGGAAATTTTTATCATCTTTCAGAGAATTTTGAAGTGCTCAGGGCAAGTATTGAAGTGCCTAGGGCGTTTTTCTTGTCAATTGGTGAATTTTGAAGTGCATGGGGCATTTTTCTTGTCAATGGGTGAATTTTGAAGTGCATGGGGCGTTTTTTTCATCATTGGGTGAATTTAGAAGTGCATGGGGTTGTTGTTTATCAATGTAAGGATGCTTTTATAGTGTTGGGACGTTTTAAAACAGTGATGGCCAAAGTTATCACATGCCGAGGAAAATTGGTGTGTATTAGGGCATTTTTGTGATTGCCTGGGTGATTATATCATTGTCGGGTGTTTTTCTACCTTACCTAGGGAAAGTATTGAAGTTCCTAGGGCATCTTTATCATCATTGGATGAATTTTGAAGTGTCTAGGGAAATTAATGAAGTGCCTCCACAAATATGGACGTGGATGGGGGCATTTTTATCTTCGTTACGAGAATTTTGAAGTGCCTGGGGAAAATATTGAAGTGTCTGGGCATTTTTATCATCATCGGGAGAATTTTGAAGTGGCTGAGGCAAGTATTGAAGTGCATGGGGTGTTTCTATAATCATTGGGTCAATTTAGAAGTGCATGGGGAAAGTATTGAAGTGCCTAGGGTCAATTTTGAAGTGCTTGGGGAAAATATTGAAGTGCATGGGGAGTTTTATCATCCTTGGGAGAATTTAGAAGTGCCTCGGAAAATATTGAAGTGCTTAGGGAATTTTTATCATCTTTCGGAGAATTTTGAAGTGCCCGGGCAAGTATTGAAGTGCTTGGGGCGTTTTTCTTGTCAATGGGTGAATTTAGAAGTGCATGGGGCGTTTTTCTTGTCAATGGGTGAATTTTGAAGTGCATGGGGTGTTTTTCTCGTCACTGGGTGAATTTAGAAGTGCATGGGGCGTTTCTATCATCATTGGGTTAATTTAGAAGTGCATGTGGCAAGTATTAAAGTGAATCGGGGGAATTTTGAAGTGCTTTGGGAAAATATTGAAGTGCATGGAGAGTTTTTATCATCCTTGGGAGAATTTAGAAGTGGCTGGGAAAATATTGAAGTTCTAAGGGAAATTTTATCATCTTTCAGAAAATTGACGTGCCCGGCGCAAGTATTGAAGTGCCTGGGGCGTTTTTCTTGTCACTGGGTGAATTTAGAAGTGCATGGGGTATTTTTCTCATCACTGGGTGAATTTAGAAGTGCCTGGGTCATTTTTCTCCTCACTGCATGAATTTAGAAGTGATTGGAGTTGTTATTGATCAATGTATGAATGCTTTTATAGTGTTGGGACGTTTTCAACGGTGATGGGAAAAAGTATCACTTGCCGGGGAAAATTTGTATGGATTGAGGAATTTTTGTGATTGCCTAGGTGATTATATCATTGTCGGGTGTTTTTCTCCCTTGCATAGGGAAACTATTGAAGTGCATAGGGCATCTTTATCATCATTGGACGAATTTTGAAGTGTCTGGGGCAAGTAATGAAGTGCCTAGGAAATCATGGAAGTGGATGGGGGCGTTTTTATCTTTGTTGGGAGAATTTTGAAGTGCCTGGGGAAAAAAATGAAGTGTCTGGCTATTTTTATCATTGTTGGGAGAATTTTGAAGTGGTTGAGGCAAGTATTGAAGTGCATGGTGCGTTTCTATCATCATTGGGTCAATTTAGAAGTGCATGGGGTAAGTATTGAAGTGCCTCGAGGGATTTTTGAAGTGCTTGGGGAAAATATTGAAGTGCATGGGGATTTTTTATCATCCTTGGGAGAATTTAGAAGTTCCTAGGAAAATATTGAAGTGCTTAGGGAATTTTTATCATCTTTGGGAGAATTTTCAAGTGCACAGGGAAAGTATTGAAGTGTCTGGGGCATTTTTCTCATCACTGGGTGAATTTAGAAGTGCATGGGGCCTTATTCTCATCACTAGGTGAATATAGAAGTGCATGGGGTTTTTATTTATCAATTTATGGATGCTTTTATGGTGTTGGGACATTTTAAAATAGTGATGGGCGAAGTTATCACTTGTTGAGGAAACATTGTGTGGATTGAGCCATTTTAAGTATTCACTGACAAATATGCAACTCTCCTACCATTCGACACCAAAGAGAAGAATTTTTGGTGAGAAGATTGGTTGGAAGCTTGGAATTGGTCCAATAACTATCTCTCTATATAAAGGAAGTGGCCCGCTACTAGGATATTCACTTAATTCTATCAATTTGTTGGCATGTCAAGATTCATGACCCCACATGTCAATTGGACCATTAAGGGACGAGATAACAAGTAGAGTCCCTAATTTCCTTGAATCTAGTTAATGCAGTCATGTTTCGTCGACACCTTCTAGTTGTGAGTGATCAAATACTGCTTGTGAAATGTATAAATAAATCCATTCTCTTCTCATTCATACACTTGTTCATTCGAGAGTATAGGAGTCGAGAGAGTCCAGAGTTCAGCTCTGGCGTATGTTCTTCTATTGCACTACCTTAGAAATCTACAGAATCAAAAGCTTGAGTCTTATTGGGAAAATATTCGCCAAATTTTTATTATATTTTATAAATCAGTGAAAGATTCGCCAAGTTTTTACAATTTTTATAATTAAGTGAAATATTCGCCAAGATTTTACAATATATTATAATTTAGTGAAAGATTCTCCAAGGTTTTACAACATTATATAATGAAATGAAATATTCGCCAAAAAAATTATATATACATATTATATTATTGATAAAATTGCCTTCAAGTTTTCCTATATATCGGGGAGATTCGCCCATTTTTTATACATATAAATTTTTTGGGGGGGTTCTTAAAATCATCGCTGGAACTGCCTAACCCTTAAGACCTAATCCCTTAACCCCTAATCCCTAAACCCATAAAATCGTAATCCCTTAAACCATAAACCATAAACTCATAATCCATATTCCCTTAACCCGTAATCCCTAATTCCTTAATCCTTAATACCTAAACCCCTATTACCTTAACCATTAATCCCTAATCATGTAATCCATAATACCTGAATCCCCTAACCCCTAAGCCATTTTCCCTTAATCCCTTAAGGACTAATCCCTTAACCCCTAAACCCCAACCCATAACCCCTAATACCTTAAATAGTAATCCCTTAGCCCATAATCTCTAAGCCATTAACCATTAAACTACCTAACCCCTAAGCCCCAAATCCCTTATCCCTTGACCTGTATTCCCTTAAACCCTAATCCATAATCCATAATCAATAAACCCCTAATCCCTGCACTCCTAATCCATAAATCCCCTAATCCCCAAATCCCATATACCCATAACCCCCAAGAACTCAATAATTTAACTATTTATGCATAGTAGGCGTAAACTTGGAAGCAAAAATAGACGTTAAAAAGGAAGCTAAAACATACACTATAAATGAAGCTAATCTGGAAGTGAAACCGGGAGATAAACATGTTGTTAAAAGAGGAGAAAAAGAGGACATAGAAAAATAATCTAAAGTAGGAGCTAAATAGGAAGTTAAACTGGAAGTTTTATGCGGCACTAAAGTCTACGCTACATAGAAGGAGCTAAATATGAAGTTAAACTGACAGTTATATTCGGCACTAAAGGTCACACTATTTAGCACCAACTTTAGTGCCTACATGGCATGGTCGGTGCAAAAAAATTCAATAATAGCTCCATCCCAATAAATAGCGCTGACTTTTCCAAAATATGAAGAAAAAAACATTAAAACAATTATGGGAAGCAAAAAAGGGAGCTAATCACAGGGATTTGTTGTAGTGTACCAAATATATAATGTGTTAGAAGAGACCCTGTGGTTGAATTATGGTCCCACCTGATCACTATTAATCACTGGTAAAGCTACCAAGTTTTGTTTAGGATTTACAATCTTTGGGAAATATCCTACAAAATTGCAACAAGCACTAGTACAAAATGAGAGATAAATGACTAGGAGACCAAAACAATTTGGTCATCACAGTTTTTTCAACGGATAAATGACCAAAATTGAGTGAGCCAACTAAAAATGACCAAGATTAATGACCAATTTGGTCACATGCTAAAATATATGACCAGATAACAAGTAACTAAACTAAAAATGACTACATAACAATAACATTAAGAAAATGAAGCTGTAATTTATTTGGTCATTTTTAGTTGTGTCACTTTAACAATGAAAAATTACAATTTTGACAATGAATTTGAACAATTTACTAAATTTTAACACCGCAGATGGATTCAGAGACCCTACTAAATGTTAACACCGCAGATGGATTCAGATACCTTAGGGGGTCTCTGAATCCATTTGCGGTGTTAAAATTTAGTAAAATGTTCAAATTATAGATGGATTGAGAGACAAAAGTGATATATTGTGTCACTCGACAACAATGGTAAAAAATGTAATTTTGACAATGAATTACAATTTTTGACTACTGTCGTCTAGTGACACAATTTGCATGATCACCCGTGTCTCTAAATCCATCTACAATGTTACAACTTACTAAATTTTAACATTGTAGATAGATTTAGAGACCCCTTTATAGGGTTCTCTATATCGACATGTTTTTGAAGTGTCAAAAAATGACATCAGAGATGAGCCTAGTGAATTTTTTTGTGAAATCATTCTGTTTGCACAATCGTGTCTAGGGAGATATGCTTATTATGTTAGTATCTTGTTTCCCCATTTAGGCTTTCATATGACCTCTTCAACAGACTTTCCAAGTTGTGTATTTTATATCATCGTGGTAATCTAGTTAGTGCCATGTCTTGGAGATTGGTTGTTTCTCGTGAAAAACATCATCATGTCTTGAATTTTATACCATTGTGTTCAACTTATCGTGCTCATATTTCATTTGGACAAAATCATCATCTTTGGCCCTTTTTCCACTTGGTTGAAGTTTTGGTAAGTAAGATTATTTTGCATCTCATTAATTGAAATCTGCATATTTTGTGCCTTCGGGTTAATTTTTCGATCTTGTATTTACGGACAATCTGTGAGCACGGACTCAAACTGATCTCCCTAGTCTGAATGGTTCAGATCTAGAACAAAGAAAGTGCATAATACAAACAACTTTCCTAGATTGATTGAAATGCAAGATAAACGAGAGATGGATTACCTTATAGGCACATATCTTTTCTCCTCATTGATCCAAGTCCCGATCTTTAGATCTTTAGCTACAAAACTAATCAATAACATGTGGAAACATACAAATGATAAAAACACATGATTGTGAATCAATCCTGATCAACAATCAAAGAGGTCAATCCTAAACATTATTCACACAACAAATTTTATGGAAAGAGCTTGCATTAAATGTAATGATAAGAAGTACATAGAGAGAGGTGTTACAACCGATGCTTTGATGTCATAACTTCCTTCCAACAATCCTATCCTCAGTGTTATAGCTTGAATGACACCTCTCCGTCCGTGACGACACTTGCTTCCCTTGGTCGCATGATGACACTTCTTGAGAACAAGTTCAGTCACACAACAGGACATTTGTGGATGGAGGAGTCATTTGGGACACTAAAAATGGTTGAAATTACCTCATTCTTGACCCATTTGATGTATATGACCCTTAGGAACATTTTTCCAGACCAAACCATCTCCTGAAAATGAGCAGAAAAGCCTGTTTTTGGCCATTTTTCAATATGAGCGCGACTCCACTGTTGAAATAGTAGCGTGTGTACGCGACTTTGTCTCATTTAAAGTAGCGCCCATTTCCATGTGTACGCGACTTTGTATACTGTAGAGTAGCGTACACCCCTGTTTTGGTCGAAATCTCGAAATTCGAGTAAGTTAAGTTGGTTGGGAAACCTCTTGAGTGGTTATAACTTCTTTTCCTCTTCCTCATTGATTATATAAGGAGGGTAGAAGGGTCATGTGAGGGGACTAAGCCTAATTGCAAAGTTATGCTGGAGGAATGGAGACCCTCATCCCTCTCTCTTGTGCTTCAGTTTTGGTAAACCCTAGTACAATTGCTTAGAAGATGGGATCCTTGGAGGACGGAAGCAGGAGACCTTGAATCTAGGTTTCGTGAAGTGCCAAGCTTGAAGGAAGGTATAACTTTATGTACTTGCTTTCATTCATTAATAAAGATCAGACGTTCTTCTCTTTCCAAATATGACCCATTAATGTGTCTTAGATTTGATTACTGTTTGATTATAGTTTGATATCTCTTTATATTATGGATATCAGTCTTATATATGTAGTCAAATGTATTTGAGAAAGGTATCAAGTTGTTTTGCAAGTTTGGGCATTGCGACACTGGATGAGCATTGAAGAGCGAGGGAGGCAAAGCTAGGATCAACCTTCTGAATAAGGTGTCACATCTCTAAACCCTAATCTCTTCATTTATTTGTTGTACTTGCAGAATGCTTGTAAGTCTATCTTTATCACCGTAAGTTGGTAGTTTCTCCCCTGAACTATAGGTGCATTTTCCCCACAACACTCAGGATCAAATGGTTAGCCTTTAATGGATGAAGAGGATCTCCTAGCAAAATTCCACCAGCATGTAGGTACTCTATCCTTCCTCTCTTAACAATGGAGAGGGGGTTCATATATATAGGGACAAAGGGATAAGAGAGGTTGAGGATTTAGGGGATAGGCTTAAGGGATCATCCCACTAGACAAGGGGATCGAATGCCACCTTTCCAGATATGTAGGGATAGGTCTCCATGCCATCCAAGCTTCGAGAAGTCGCTCGAAGCTTCTCTTTATCCATTTCAACCAAAAACGACGCACCTTGCACAAGGGAAACATGCACCAATGGGAGATCAACACACCTTGTACAAGAGCACAACATGTCACCGGCACACTTTTCTAAGGTGCAGAACGCGTCACCTTGAACCTGACGCACCTTGCCAGAAAGAAGGGCATGTCAGGGTGACCACATAAGGTTAAAGGGATGAACAACAACCTTTATTTTGATATTTTAGCCCAGGCACTTTAGGGATAAGGGCATACAGAGGACACATAACTCATGATGACGAGATTTTGGTGTAACAAAATGCCCCCCAAAGCATGAATCTGGAAAAATAAGGTAGGTAAATGGTTTGTAATAGAAAAAAATCAAAGTAAGGATTGTCGGTTGGAATGATGAACAAAGAACTTCTTACAATACAATGACGAACAAAGAAATTTTTACAGTACAACTGACTCTAAGATACATGCCTCAACCGACTCATAACATGTCTGCTGACCAATACATTGCAGATCCATGATAGCAAAGACCGACTGAACACTGGGTGAATCCATGAAGCTGGTTCACGATTTTTGGCAAGCGGAACCCAAAAAAAATTGTTTTTCAAACCCGCGATCGAGGTATTTTCAAGCCCTCGATCGAGGTTTAAAAACTTCGATTGAGGGTTTTACAATACCTCGATCGAGGGTTTGGATAACCCTCGGTCGAGTTGTTAAGACAGAAAAAAATAAAAACAGGGCCCGGCCGGCCGACCGACCCTATTTGAAAACAACTCTTCGACCGAGCATCTACAGGACGAAAAGCGACCCCTCGACCGAGCGTCTGCAGACAGCATGGCACGCCACGCCCCACACCCCACGCAGCTCCCATCCATGTCTTCCACTCCACCAGGTAAGTGGAATTCTAACTCTCCATTTGTTTTTTTAATACAATTTAATTTTATTTTTTTTTGATAAATTTGTGTGAATGTTGCAAATTTTTTTTCCAAATAAATGTAACCATTGAAACCAATAACCATTTTTTTTTGTGTAGAAAAACCATTGAAACCAATAACCATTTTTTTGTGTAGAAAAACCATTGAAACCAAAAACTATTTGAAAAAAAACAAAACAAAAAACCATTTCAAAACAATAACAAAAAACCATTTGAAAACCAAAAACCATTTGAAAACAAAACAAAAAAAACAAAAAACCAAAAACCATTTGAAATATGTTTTAAATTTTAAATTTATGTTGTATTTATTTTTTTAAATTATTAATATTTTTGTTTATATCAACCGGTAGCATTTTATGCACGGTAGCATTTTATTGCATAAAATGCCAACGATTTTATTTTAAAATGTGTTTTGGCAAGCATAAATGCTGCCCGTTTTTTTTCAATCCTCTGAGAACGCCAAGAGGATTGAAAAAAAATAATCATATTATGTTGCTGGTTTAACAAAAACCATTAACATTAAAAAAAACATTTGAAAACCTTTGAAATTGACATTGAAATTTTTAATTCAAATTGAAATTGAAATTTTAAATTAAATTAAATTAAAATTGAAATTTTAAATTAAGTTAAATTGAAATTGAAATTTTACGTTTTTTTTCAATCCTCTTTGAATGCCAAGAGGATTGAAAAAAAATTATACATATTGCATTCCCCGTTTTTTCCAATATAAGTTCATATAACCATGTAACAAAAACTATTAACATTAAAAATAACAATTGAAATCCTTTGAAATTGACATTGAAATTTTAAATTGAAATTGAAATTAAATTAAATTAAAATTGAAATTTAAAATTAAATTAAAACTGAAATTGAAATTTTGAAATATGAACATTTGATCAAAAGTAGTTTCAATATTCAAATTATTTAGGATAAAATCGCATTTGACATGTTACCTATTGGTGTTCACTGATCACAATTCCAAATTGAAATTGAAATTGATATCAAAATTGAATTTGAAAATTGAAATTAAATTGAAAACTGAAATTGAAAACTGAAAATGAAAACTAGGAATTGGAAATGGAATTAAAATTTGAAATCGAAAATGGAAATTGAATTTGAATTTGAAATCCAAATTTGAAATCGAAATTGGAAATTGAATTTGAATTTGAAATCCAAATTTGAAATTTTGAAATTGAAAGTAAAATTGATTTGAAATTTGAGATTGAAAACTGAAGTCGAAGTTGGAATTGAAATTGAAATTTAAAATTGTAAATTGTAAATAAAAATGATATCGAAATTGAAACTGGAATTGAAATGTAAATTTGAAATATAAATTTGAAATTGAAACTGAAAATGATATTGATATTGGAAATTGATATTGATATTGAAATTGAATTTGAATTTTGAAATGAAATTGGAATTGAAAATCGAAAATTGAAATTGAAATGGGAAATGAAAATTGAGAATTGAAAATGTAATTAGAATTCAAATCGAAATTGAAACATGGAATTTGAAATTGAAACTAGGAATTTGAAATTGAAAATTGAATATGAAATTGAAATTGAAATTGAAATTGACATTGGAATTGAATGTGAAATTGGTATTCGATTGACATTGGAATTGAACGTGAAATTGGAATTCGATGTGAAATTGAAATTTGAAATTGAACATGAAATTTGAAATTTGAAATTGAAATTGAATTTGGAATTTAATTTGGAATTTAATTTGAAATTTGAAATTGAAATTGAAATTTGAAATTGAATTTGAATTTGAATTGAATTTGAAATTTGAATTTGAATTTAAAATGTGAAATTTGAAATAGAATTTGAAATTTGAAATTGAATTTTAAATGTGAATTTTGAAATAGAATTAGAATTAGAAATTGAAATGTGATGCAGAGAGTTCTCAAGAGAGAACTTCATTGCTTCGTGCTCGTGCTCGGCGAAGCACAAGAGGATCCGACATCGCCCAACAGGGCAGCCATCGACAGCGCTTCCGTTCACCGAGGAGTGAGGCCACGTCGGGGTCAGCTGCCATTGGTGGCAGCAGCAGGAGAGATAGTGTGTCGGTTCATCCCGACGACATACATCTTGATCCCTGGGTGGGGGATGTGTGGCAAAACACGAGTGCATCAGGTGCATATTTGTTTTAGATACATTTTCAGTAAATTTTTAGTATATAATGCATTGAATTCCAGTTGCAAGTTATAATATATATATTTTCAGTAACATTTGTGTTTTGGTTTGGATCGCAAGTCCATCAGGGGGATCGTACGACGATGAGGTCGCATGCATCACTCTTGCTGATATCACTACCCAGCGAGAGTGGGTGCACTCATGTGTCTGCACATTCAGGGAGGATTCTCCACCCGACGATCATTATTCATGATGTTATCAGCAGTGGATGATATGTTGGCCCTCTACAAGAGGGTAAGACCTCTTAGTGACATTTGTCGATTTGCATGCCAGAGGAGGAGACGGGATGTCATGGGGCCCCACAAATGGGCGAATGCCAAAGTTTCCATAAAAGGGAATGACATCAAGGGTACTTTGTTCAACATCCCTCATGATCGCCCTGCCGGTCAACCGCTTAGACTCGAGGAGTTTAAGTTAGAGGCCGCTGCACCATATGTATATGATAGATTCATCGGAGTGTGGGGCATGTTCCCCCACCATGACCAGGTACCATTGTACTTTACAAAACATATTTATGCAGAGTTTGTTTTAGATATGCACCCAGATTACACCAGCACAGGGTCTGAGTTCTTTGGGGTTGGTAGGGGACACTCCTACCAATGTCCCAGAGCTCGTAGAGACCCTGCCTTCATGCCACCCCCTCTGAGGTTGGTACCGATTCTAGACAGGACGGTTATCAGGTCGACGGATGTGGCATAGTCATCCCAGATTGCTACAGAGGCTAGACATGACATTGTAGAGTCATTTTTCATGATCATGGGAAGTGTTGTTGTTGTTGTGCATGGAGAGGCATCTAGACCACCCCATGCACCTGCACAAACAGAGATAGAGTGGGTCGATGATGACCTGCTCAGGATTTTGGATGGCGAGGCCATACAGGGGTATGCTCAGTTAACCCGAGATGCATACTTTCGGTTGTATCGTAGACAGGTCGCTCCAAGACAAATATACTTTTGTACAATTATGTATATATGTTTTCATGTTACATCATATTATATGTCGTAAATTGAATGGTCAATAATACTTAAGGGAGCCGTATTCTATTGCTCCATGCAGGGGACCACATTCATGGATCATCTCTTTGGTAGTGAGCCATCGGTTGGTCCATCCGCTCGTCTCAACCTGCAGACGACAGTATTCGAGGTAAGTTATAATTTATGTTCCAATTTAATTTGTGTTTATTATTTCTCAGTTTAAATAATTTATGTTTTATTTCTTCATTTTTGAGATTTTATGTTTTAGATCTTAACTTCAAATGAATTTCAAATTGTACAGGGCAAAGAAAATGGCATTGCTCCTGATGATAGACATGAGGACCACGAAGGTCCTAACCAGCCGGGTCTAGACATAGAGGTGAGTTTTAATTTATGTTCCAATTAATTATTTAATCACATTTAGTAATTTATTTTTGTACTTTATGTTTCAATTTTTGAATTATAACTTAAATTATGTTTTAGTTTTAATTTTTAATAAATCTAACTTATTACTTGTAATGGCATCTTACACAGGCATCGCTATAGGCGGGTGTCGATGCTTGAATGAATTTCTTAGATGTTTGGGATGTAGATCGACCACGTGGTCCCGATGAAGGGCCATCTACCCATATTCCTACCCAGATGCCAGATATCACCATTGACTCGACGGAGATCAAGGCCTTCTTTCATAGTTTACTGACTCAGGGCCAACATCGGTCTACTACAAATGAAGGCAGTCACATGGCCGATCAAGGGCCTCGTGGGGGTAGTGGCCAATGAGTTGATGTTGTATACATTTCCATGTTTTGGATATTTTCATATTTTATATATTTTCATGTTTTGGATGATCTATGTATACGTTTTCATGTTTTGGATATGGATTTCTATCATTTATACATGGAATTTTATCATATATGGACTTTGGATATGGACTTTTGGATATTTTGTTACATATTTTGTATATTTGATCATATTGATGTCTTCATGTGTATTTTGTATTTGATTTGAAATCGATTGTTTTTTATATTACATCTGGATATAGTTATTACAATTACAAATTTATGTTTTGTCGTTTCAAATGCACATTTAATGTACAGTGATTACAATATAAAAGTTCAATCTCGATGTGTACTTACAATTTAGTTAAATTTAAAATTTCAATTTCGACTACATTACAGTTGCAAATCCAAAATTTAGAATTGGATACATACATTACAATTTAAAATTGAAATTACAATTCCAATTCAATTACAATATAAAATTTCAAATTTAATGTGTAATTTCAATTCCAATTCAATTACAATTTAAAAACTCAATTTCAACTACATTACAATTGCATAAATAAAATTAAAATTAAAAATTAAAAATTGAAATTACAATTACATTATGTTGTCTACACATTACAATTCAATTACAATTTCCACATTCCAATTCAATTACAATTTAAAATGTAATGTGTAATTTTAACTGAAAATTCAATGTGTTGTTGCAATTTAAAACTTTCAATTTCAATTACATTACAATTGCATTTGAAATCAAAATTTAAAATTAGAATACATTGTACAATTTAAAATTTAAATTTTACAATTTTACATTGTATAGATGTATTTTAAATTCTCAATTACATTACAATTGTATTTGAACTCAAAATTTAAAATTAGAATGTACATTACAATTTAAAATTGAAATTTTACAATTACATTATGTTGTCTACACATTACAATTCAACTATCTAGTAGATCTTTAATATTGTTTTTAAAGCATCTAAACAAATATTTATAAAACTATTATGGAGGAAGTTCATAGAGCACTAACCATACATTCAAGTGTATTCCCATTGGAGCACCATGACCCAATTTTCACAAAATCCTCCCATTTAGTATTTTTAATCTTGGCATTAAAGCATCTACAAAAATACATTTATAAAACAACCTCCACAAAAATCTCCAAAAAAATATTCAACAAGGCAACATGACAACTATGTCAATGATGCAAGTGGCATACATGTAACTCATTCATCTGGCCAATGGGTTATAGGAATGCAAGTCTCCATAATACAATCATGGTCAGCTTTTGCCATCTTCCATCTCTTTGGCTCACCTCTCTTCACCTTGATTTCTGTTAGATGTATCTGAGCTGCCACCACCAAATGACTGTATTGGCATGATATATGTTCAGGCATAAAATCTTTGTAAATAATATGAGCACCCTATTTTTTCACTCTTTCAAAAAAGTGTCCCATTAGAACCAAGTCTCCAATTTGGTATGTGAAGTCTCCATCTTGATAGGGTCGCACCAACCTGCTTTTTATTTGTGTGCATCGCATCAAATAATATGCCACATTATCTTGGTTGTGGGGGGGTGCAATGACAACGAATACATCACCTGCAAAATAAATTACAAATATTATTCAAATGTCCTACGTGCATTTCTACAACATTTGTATATGTGTAATATATAGTGAACTAATTAACTTAATGAAGTCTCTTGTACCTTCCCTAACCATATCAGAAACTTAATCATGATCTAATGAGACCATTTCCTCATCAGTGTGCATCTCTTTCCATGTTGGAATTTGATGTGGGCCCTTTGGATTAAGAGGGACATATTTCCATGGTTTCACATATACATCATTTTCACAGTGATGAAGCCCGCATCCATTTGCATCAACGCAAAACTTGCAAAAACAAGCATATTTCCTCGTTTCAATGGAAAATATGTCACCCATGTCTTTACTTCAAACAAAATGTAATTCCCTCATACTAGGTATGGTCTCATAATACCACCGAATAGATCTATTCACATCACCAAGGGAAACATCCCAAAAGAACTTGCATGGAATTCAATTTGTCATATATAAATTCCTATCGAGTATGTGTTCTTTTGGAAATGATGATATTGAATGTTATTAGCTTATTAATTGAGTTTGGAGTTTATTACCTGCACACTGGCCTTGCTTGTTCGCGACCTTGATGTCCCAAATGGCGTGTGCACCAATCAACTACTTCTGTGGAGAATTTGAGTCGGGTTGCACCATGACTCATCTAGTACCTCTGAAGTGCTCGTTTCACACATGCACCTGTGCCATCATGTTCACCCTTTCCATGCCTTGTTTCAAAAAAGCTCTAGGTGTGTCGGATTCCCATCTCTTTGTGAAGGAGACTCAACCAATAAAATGAGCGTGTCGATTTGAATTGCCCTGCACAACCATCTGACCAAATCCAGTGTTTAGTAAATGATATGCCTCTCTGCCTGAATGAATCATAAATCAGCCCAAAGCAGTGTTGAACAAACAATATGTCATGCTTACGATCATCGTTGACATAAAAATAGTACTCCTTGATCACTTCACGTGACTGAGGAGTGCCATCCCTACCATCAATGCTTTCCTGAGCATGTCTGTACAATACATGTATGAAGATAGACACCTGGTTGGAGTGATAGTACTCACTCTGTATCTCTCTTTGAGGAGCAAATGTGTAGTTCTCAGTAAAGTCTACCACTGATAAGATTGTGCCCGGTTCAAATACCTCATGAGAATGTTTGAATTCTGAAGCTTTCCACCTAGACTTATGGGAGTGCTTTATGTATTTATAAATTTGACTTTGAAACTTCTCCATGAAATCTGAAACATGAATCTCATCCTCAAGCAAGTCAAACCTCTTAGATGACACAGATGAAGAAGATGATGGATTCATGGAGACATACTCGTACCTCTTCCACATAACTGTGATATCTGACAATCCATGGTGTGTTGGATCGATAAGAAATTTCCTATGGACCAATGTCAAATCACCGCATTCAAGGCATCTTCTCCCACCTACACACCTCTTATTGAAAAAAACTTGTCCAGGATTCCTGTTGCATAGTATCATACAAATAAAATCTCACACTGTGTGAGGAGCTAGTTCACCGTTCCAGTGCCTTTTGCAAAAATCCAGAAATGTGTCATAGTATAGTTGAAATTCAACGTGGTACCGACAACAACAAGTGTCGCGAATCATATTCGGCCTAATATACCACGGTTTCAATTTGTTGAACATGCTAAATGATATTTGAACACCAAGATTGGTTTCTTGGAATTCCCCGTAAAGTGCAACTCCTGTCATCTCCATCACATGCTTACAGTGCTCCTGATAAATGCCTTTGGATAAACGTTGTTGCAGGACATGCTTTCGATCTGGAATAACATGAGAATAGTTATCCCAAAACTCTATCACGTTCTCTCTAATGCCTGCTGCCATCCTGCCTCGATAGGGTTACCTACAAATAAGATCCCAACAAGCAACTTCATCATTTTCATCTATCCCGACCCTGAATTTAGTATATTTGAACAATGTTCTTTTTGAAACTTTGAGCAATGATGCCATTGTTGATACCATTCGATTTCTTGAGGTGCTTTGTGCCACAACAACCGTTGTAATTTCCCTATGAGCAACTCAGATATCATTATTTCTTGATTTTCCAAACGAAGATAATGCAGTTCTTACATTTTTTATTGCATTCTTGCATGTCTTTTTTGTTTTAGCATCTTGAAAACCCAACAACTTTGTGGCACGTTTCAATTTTTTGTGTTTTATCAACCCATGTAGGATTTGAGCTTGTGCCATCATTGAATGTTGTTCAAAATATGACTCAATTATGTTACTGACATGCTCTCTAACTGTCCGACTAGGGATCGAGTTCCCAATCTCTTCTCATGCAGAAATAACTACACAATCCTCAAGACCATTTCCACCCCTTCCAACCCCACTGCAACTCCCAATTATACTAGAAATGTGAGAGCACTACAACAAATCCTGGAATTAACATCTGTTTTAGCTCCCTTTTTAGCGTCCACTATCACTTTTAATGTATTTTTCATCATTTTTTGTTCAAAGTGGACGCTTTTCCACGAGATGGTGCTTTTAATGGCATTATTTGCGTCCTTTTTTAAAAGTAGTTGTTAATTGGGATGCTAATTAGCAACCCAATTAGCATCCCAATTAGCATCCCAATTAACATCCTAATTAGCATCCCAATTAGTATCCCAATGAACGTCCATAATAGCATCCCATTTAACGACCAAAATAGCCTCCAAAATAATGTCCAAAATAGTGCTAGGTATAGAGTAAGCGATTGCGCCAGGAATTTTGAAAGGAATTACGCCATGAATTGCGCTAGGAATTGCGCCATGAATTCTGAAAGGAATTACACCATGAATTGCACCAGGAAAAACGTCTGATATAGCGCCAGGTATAGAGCCAAGCATATCGCCAGGCATAGTGCCTGGAATTGCTCTAGGAAGTTCGAAAGGAATTGCACAAGAAAAAAGTGCCAAGAAAACTTCAATGTTGCGCCAGGGATAATGCTAGGCATGTTGACAGAAGTAGCACCTAAATGACCATTTTGGAAACTGAGAGACCCTAATTAATCGTAAATAACCCTAAGGAATCCTATGGTGCCTAACGACATTATAGTGTGCCTAACGACATGCTGATGCATATATAGACAATTATAAATATGGCAATGATGATTTATACAATATTTAATAGGATGTTAATGACAACAATGATGTTAATGTCAATAATGATGATGCAGGTTATTATAGCATTATTTGATATTGGTTGGTCCTAATGGAAACATAATTCACCTTAATGGCATCAGAGTGACCATAATATCCCCTGGATGACCCTAATCGCATCTGACTGTCCCTAACAACTTGAATCACCGTAAAAGCATAAGGATGATCATGTTGATGATGCATGATGGCAAGATGGCAAGGAAAAGCCTTTGAAGGCTTTTCCTTGTAGTGAAGATTAAGTAGGATATGTTGATGGATCGATTTCAAAGGATCAAAACTTTAGAAGTCTATTATGCTTTTTGTTACTGATTCCTTGGAGGACACCTAAAACCCTAAAACGAGGGTTTTGGATGTAGCCGTGAGCAGGTATTTAGTGTTATTCTAAGTCGTTTTCTACCAATTGAGCAGTGGGCGATCACATTCATTGAACATATATAAAGTAGATCAAGATGCTTATAACTTTTCAGGGTTTCATTCGCTAAAACCCCTTTTTTACCTACAAGAGGTAGACGTCAATACCAGTTCCGGGGTACTCTTTACTTTGGAGGATCGTGCATCCCAAACCCTGGCCGTGCAAGCATTGGCTTCGTTATTCAAGCCAACGAGGACGATAGAGTCATGGAGGATTTTCGCTCTTACCTTGGCTTTTTCCCTATCACCAGCAATGGTGCCCATTACAAAGCCCTCATTGCAGGTATCCAACATGCTTTATGGCGTGAAATCACTCACATCACTACCCGTGGACACATCCTACTCATTTGTAACTAGGTAACAATAACCCCTCTCTGTCTTTACAATCAAGATAATGTTTCTCACGATAAAGAACTTGCTTGCATGGAATTCATTTATATGTTTTTGTAGATGACAGGTGAGTATAAAGCAAATAGCCCCTGGCTGAAGAGGTACCGTGACAGAGTTAGGGAGCTGGCTTCACAATTTGAGAGCTTTGAGGTGAGCATATCTATTATGAAGATATTTCTGAGGCGCGTTCACTAGCACGGGAAGGATTTTACAACACAATTATAGATAGAAGTAGTCGGGCAGAGCACGAGATTTTACAGGGCTGCAGCAATACAAAATCTGCAAGGGAATATATTCTGGAGGAGAGATGCAATGGTTACCATAGCATACAGTTCATTTTGGACACCATACAAGATCGTTTACCCAAGTCCTACACGGTTGTTTAGGAAATTTGTAGCGATATAAGCAATGAGATGGGTCAGAGGTGTAGGTTACATACGAACAAATCGATGGCGACTCTGTTAGCTATATCATAGCCTAGGGCTTCTTCGCACATGTAGGCTAGTGGCGCCTTTTTTTTCTTTTTCTTTCTTTCTTTCTCATGTGCCTTTAATTGGTGGAATGTCTATAACATTTTAGATCTTTGTTCTCTATTTTAAATGTTGTAGTGCTAAATAATTTTCATTCCTCTTTCATATTAAGGTGTGGAAATTTCCCAATTGACTTTGTTGATGAATGAATTCAATTTCCCAATTGCATTTTTGGTGATGAATGAGTTCAATTTCCCAATTGCATTTTTTATGATGAATGAGTTCAATTTCCCAATTACAATCTTGAGGATGAATGGGTTCATTGTTATTAGCCTGAAGTTATTATGAAATTTCACGAGCATAGGCTTCCAGAACAACGCCTACACTTTGACCAAGATTACATTTAGCCTATCAAAGTGTAGGCATTGTTATTATGTAGGCTAAAGTGTAGGCTAAAGTTATTATGAAAGTTCACGAGACAGGCTAAATCGCTTCTCGCTTCTCGCTCCCGCTTTGACGCTTTTTTTATGGCCTTTCCACATGTTTTTCAAGGCATGTATACACAAACAACAGTTGGGGAACTGGCTCACCTATTAATGTTATTTTAGATGAACTTATAAATAATTCCTAAAATGAAGCTCTAAGTGAAACACTTTGATCCTAGCAAGACTCCCCTTTTTTCATACAACTCATAATCTTTCAATGCATTGTCCTTGTTGAACGCTAATCAAGGTAGGGTTAGGGTACTTGCATTTTAAAGTTCTTGCTTCTTAGTTGTTTTGGGGCATAATTATAAAATGTAGTTTCAACCTTTTGTTATGGGCTTTTATGAATGAGCATATACATCATATCCCTTCTCAGAGACCCGCTAACACCATTCTAGCCATTTTGTATTGTTATATACATTGTAGTCTTTTTCATCGTTTAATTAATTAATATAAATGAGTTTTTTTCACTATAATACTCTACTTTGTTGTGTTCTAAAACTAATCTAGGTCATTTATCATAATTTCATTCATTGATTTCAAGTCATCCATCGAGTGCTATAATCCCAATCAACTTTCATAATCCATATCATAGTGATTTGTATAGGTCCCCTAGGTTCTACATTGGGGTCAGTAGCATTGGCATCGATGTAGAATTGGTCTAATGCAATTGAAATTTGTTCGATGCATAATTGATGTTGGTGCTATGTTAATATTCACACACACACATCGCACATAAGAGGGAAGGCAAGGGCAAGCAAGCGAAATCTCTCTGCAACCAATCAACCATTATGTTAGGAGGGGGTCACAACTTTGGTGGATGTCTTGTTGACATAAGGATCATGGTATATTGGGGCTTATACGTTGATGTGAACCAATTCTCACTACCAATGCGGGATATGAGGGAAGGGAATTTTATAGTTGTAGAAACTATTTAAAGACATCGCAAGAGATGTGTATTTGACAATGATTATTAATGTCATTATTCACACAAAGATGCACACATTTAGCATATCGAATGGATGGGAAGGCTAAGAAAGAAATCATAATCACCCTACAACCAATCAACCCTTATGCTAGTAGGGGGGCACTACCTTTGTCGACATCCCTGTTGGCACAATGATCATGGTATATTGGAGATCATATACCACTGTGGAGCAATGCTTAGAACTAATGAGATAGAGGAAGGAAGAAGGTTTTATAATCATAAAAGCGATTCCAGGAGACCACAAGATAGGCCTATCTAACTCTTAGTATTCATACCGTTATCCACACACAAAGTTACGTGGAGAACATTGAGTAAGCAAGTAAGCATAATCACTTTGCAACCAATCAATCATTATGTTGGTTAGGGGACACTACCTTTGTGGAGAATGGTCTTGTTCTTGGTGTGCTCAACTACCTTATCAATGATCTAGTATTTCTCTATAGCATGCTAACCCTTGGATCAATGCGAACAAATTTTCATGATGACTTGAGGTCAAGGTGAATAATAAAATGCTAAAGAAAATGATATGGTATCGGGCTATTACCCTCTTTATCTAATAAAAACTTGTTATCTCACATTGGTTGAAATAATCGAATACACAATAATATACAAACTCTAATATACTATAAATCTTGTGATGATGGTTTTAGGCACAAAAAAAGCAATAATGTTTATTAACACAATGGTTAATCAATTGCAACTCTCATCGCCTACACTCTATTTATACTATCTCAAGAACATCAAGAACATTAATAAAGAAATGAGAGAAAATAATTATCACCAACATAGATTTATCTTATCTTGAATCTAAGCACCTAGAAAAATCCAACTCCATAATTTTATATTTTATAAATGGACATAAGTTTTTTAATTTTCATTTTGTTAGATAAGAATGTTACATCTCCCCGTACTAGTTAGATAAGAACGTCACATCTCCAGGATGAACGATATAATTTCTTCACACTTAATTATCAAAAACACCCATAGGCACTAATATTTAACACTTCAATTTAATTATTATTTTTATTTAATATCTACTATGAATTTGATGTACTTTTTTCGGTCTTCTCCTTTCTGAAAGTAGAGCTTAGTGTGCAGCGCATATTGTCATGACATTTTGGGGAGCAGGAAAAGCAGAAAAGGAAGAGAAGCGAGGGAGGTTTGGAAGAAGAAAAACAGGAAGAAACGAGGGTTTTGGTAAGAAGGAAGAGAACAGGCAGCCATGGCACCTGATCCAGAGGAAGACTTGAAGGAATCAAACTCCAGACCTCTTGACGAGGACGACATTGCTCTGCTCAAGACTTATGTATGTTTTCTATGTCGGTTCCTCCGTTCCTCCGCTCAGATCGTTATTCTTCTAAGCAATTTTGTTGTAAACTTTATATTTCGTATTATTTTGCAGGGTTTGGGCCCCTTATTCGACCTCCATAAAGAAAGCAGAGAAGGAAATCAAATAAATGGAAAATAAGGTTAATGATATTTGCGGTAAGTTCCCCTCACAGGCCTCTTAAATACCACTAATTTAACTAATTACATTCAACGGCATGCGAATTTTGTACTGTCAAGTAGACCCCTGCGATAGATATTCATGCCCACTGGCATATGATTGAATGGCAAGTAGAATGTACATACTATTGTGGATTCCTTGTCCGGATTCTGTACGAGATAGAATCCATCTTTAATGCCTAAAACCCCCCTAATTCTATCTTTTAGCTTTATTAGTACTATGCATGCGAATAGATATTGAGAGTAAATGAATATCTCTAAGGAGACGTGCTAATGATACCAATTCAACAGAGATAATGGGAGATGACCTCCTTGAGTATACAGTAATGTCGTTACTAGCTTATTTTGGATTGCCAGTGATGCTTTAGTTTTAATTTCTTACAAAAATATGTCAAATGGATTTGAGACAATGGTCCTACCACCCACAGACAGGTCTTTCACAAATGTATTCGTGATATAAACGGGCATAATTCCACACAATTATTATTTTTTTGGTTTGATAATAATTTTATGGTTTGCTGAATGGGATTAACTGGGTCTAATTGTTGCTTGTCAAGCCTATCATTCATATCATTTTTCTTCTTCTCAAGTAGTTTCTTCATATCCGAATCTTCTTTTTCATCTAGACCATGCTTTGTCCGACCCCTACCACTGCTTGAAAGATTGCTTCCTGGTATTGGGATGCTACCTTATGGATGTTATGCTCAGCTCTGAGTCTTCTGGTTGACTTCAATTGCAGGCCTTTTCAATTTCTGTTGCGCTTTTCTTCTGAGAGTCACTGTTTCATTCATCTATTGAAGGCTTTCTTTTGAGACTTCCAAAGGCTTATTAAGACCTTACTTGTATAATAACTCCAACATGGGACAAAAGGACTCTTTCCATGGCTCTTCAGAGGATATGGCTTTCCAAAATTAGTCATTTAGATGTAGGCTTCTTTGTCAATCTTCACTTTTCCTTGAGCCTTCCCCTGCTCCATTCTATTAGAGTTCCAAAAAATCCAGAAGATACACAGTTAAATTTGCTTCATCAAGGAAGACAACAAAATTTGTATGAAAAACTGCAAAGGCATAATCTCATCCTCCTATTACTTCTTCTAGGTGACAATGTGGTCGAATTAAGGAACCACATCATTCTAAGATTATCATAGAACAGGAATCATGACTTCTTTGTTTTTGGTCTTAATGGATATCGTTTAGAGTCTCGATATTGGGATCCCATCTTTTGATAACAATCTTTTCCAATTTGAAAAGCCAAGTAAACTTTTTATCTCCTATATGGGTTTTATGGTTGGATTTTCTAATTGATTTTTGGTGACATTTATTGCTCAAGCTTTTTCTTCCCTATTAGATATTTTTTTAATTGTCATTCTCGATTCAGATTCTGTTCCAAGTTAGGCTCATTCCCTCCCAACCTTGATCTGCCTTCAACTTGGGAGTTTTTAATACTCTCAGATCTCTATCCTTAACCTGACTTCTTGGTTTGCCACCCAATCTGCCACCCAATTGGCAGTTCTTCTGACAGGTGATGGAGTTCAGTACTCTTGAATGATAAACTTACCCATTTGCATTGCTTCAACTGATCTTAGAGCTTCCAATTTCGAGGCTGATCCTTGCTTTTCATCATGTCGATGATAATTGGGACTCCATCTAGAATCATGTTGGTAGTGTTGATTTTCACTCTGAAGCAATCTGGTTAGCTGGCCTTTGCAATTTTCTGCATTCTACACATAACCATCCCATTTGCACCCCACATGGTCAATGTCTTCACAATTTCTGGTACACTTTGATCAGGAACTTGACAACGCCTATACTGAATATCTGAAATATGGTCTGGGAGACAGGATTTATTCAGAGCCATGTTGAGAGGGTTGGTTTTCTCTCTGAAGCAATCCAGCCGCCCTTCAAAATTATCCACATTGTACTCAAACCATCACATTTGCACTCCACATTGTCAAATGTCTTCACAACTTCTTGTTGGACAATAATTGTAAGCCCCTTCTGAAGCCCATCATTCATAAAGAAAATTGCCCTGAATGTTTAGAAAACAAGAGATATCAGAATGTTAAGAAAACATGAGATACCCTTTATGACCTCAGATTTAAAATAAAGGACAATGAGCACACCAAATAAGTCTTCTTGTTTCATCTCTAATAAGATATGGATGTTCACTTTGTAAAATCCCAAACCAATTACCAGTCTAAGTAGAGACCAGGTTGCATGGAAACCATTTTTTCACAGGATCAATATCATATGATGATGCAGGAAAGTTTTAAACTCAACACAGGTAAATCAACTTAATTGTCTCTCGTGGATTTCCACCTAATAGACATCGAGTGAGGCTCATGTAGGCAGAGGCAACTAGCCTAGGGTATTGACTCTGAGACCTCCTGCTTGCTGTTCACATCACTCAACCACTCAAGCTAAGCCATCAGGTTATTCACTAGATAAGTTTAATCAAGAGTGTCCTAAAATTGAGGTCTGTTACCTCCCAAATCCCTACGTTGGGTGGAAAAGCCCTAGCCACAAGTGAAACCCTAGGGGTAATTATAGGAAGGATTTCCATGCCACCTTGATAACGCTTTCACTCTCTTTAGGCTGGCTCTCCTTTGGAATGAGAGGAATCCCTAAAGGAAACTAAGTCTCAAAGATGATAATGACTTTCGAAGGGTTATTAGACTTAGGGTAAATCTAGTTTATGAGATTTTCAACAGTAAATTCCAAATTTAAATAAATAGAAAATGAATGATGATTTTGTACTTTTAGGGGTGGTTGAAAGGAAAGATTAGTGCCTAAATTTAAATTGGGCATATGGGGTCAAGATGTCAGGCTTAAAGGGCTTTTTAAAGTAAGCAATTAGGGCAAACAGAGCCGCAAAGGCATGCTATTGCCAGCCTAATATTGTTGTTAATTAATGCAGAATTTTTATTAAAGGGCCCTACAAGAGTGCACCTTTAGACTCGCTTACTATGGTGTGTTTTACTATGAAGTATAAATCTGTAACAACTCTAGAAGATGATAAATGCAAAAAGAATACATTCATTCATAAAACATCAAAGAAACTAGAGAGGAAATGACCACAACTAATTCCTCCTATTGGAGTAGAGTAACCCTTCACAATAGTACATGAAGCGATATCCTTTGCAAGTATTTTTCCACATTAATATTTAGCCACGAGAAGTCCAAACATATGCCTCATGTAAACAAGAATTAACCTATAAACTTTCCAATAGCCTTCAATAGATCTTCAACAATAAGCTCTTGAATTTTACCACACTTTCAACAACCATTACAAAAGGGAGAAGCCTCTCTTATATAGAGTCTAGGCCCAAAACCTCCTCAAGATAAAATAATAATATCCAAGTATGAGATCTAGATCTCTCCAAGGAAGCACAAAAATAGTTTATCCTAGCCAACTCAAATGACAAATTAAACAATGCATAAAATAATAAGTAAGAAGTGATGGCGATGCCACATGTCTCCATCTCCATCAAAATAACCCCATCTAGCAAGGAGGTCTCCTCCATAAAGTAGTTAACCGTGTCAAAGGGCTCCAACGACCCTCCTAAAAGCACTTAACCTCAAAACAATGGTAAAGAGCAAATCTAGGACTTTTATGAGCCTCAAAGTGACGATTTAGGTCAATTCTAGCAGTCAAACTGAAACAAGCTCAAACAACAATATTTCCAAATTCTGGGTGCATAAATAGCAGTAGAAGGCATATTTGTCAAAATCTAGGCGTAATTTGGTCAGCCTATGATGATGTCCTGTGTAGCAACAACCCTGAAACAGTTTGCTTGTATGGTGGAGGGTTCCAAACAACTAGAAAATTGATCTTGATAAGGCAATGCCCTAGGTTTTTTGTGCCCTAGTTGAGTCAACATTCATCCATTTGAATATTCATGGCCAGTTTAAGAGAGGTTTCATGCCATTAGGAGGAGCTTCTCATTGTTTGAAATTTAATAATTTATACATCAGTTTGTCCCTAAATTTATGGAAGTTTGCTTCTGGATTTGGTGGAGTAGCCACCTTTGAGGCAGGCTACCCTAAGCACACTAAGTCCAATGAATATAGTGGAAAATAAAGGGTTAGGGGACTTGGTACAAACATGTTTTAGAATATATCTTAAGTGATGTATTGCATATTTGTATTGCTGAATTTTAAGTCTAGTTAGAGATGCAAGAAGTGACGGGTTTCCTTGACTTTGAGGCAGTTCTAAAATGTGATAATTAAATGTAATTTTCAGATTTGTTAAGTAGAAATGAAAGTTGGTTTTTAGAGATTTTAAGTGGTAGTTGAAAGCAAGACTAATTTCTATGAAAAGTACAATGGGCATATGGGGTCAAATAAGGCCCATGAAAGGCTATCATATTGAGGAAAAGAGGGTAAATGAGGCTAAAATGTACAAGCTACAATGGCCCTATCCTTGTTGTCCCCCATTTCAGAAAATTTAACTAGGGAGATCCCAAGAGCAAATGAACTCCAACACTTGTGAAGATTATGCCTACCTAAAATGAAATATATGTGCACCTATCCAAGCATAGAGAAATATGAATCCATAGACAACATCCCAATGATAAACTAAAAAGAACAAGGAATGATGTTACCCTAATTCAATGCTTCAGAAACATATGTCAAGTAATTTCTGGCATAAGAGATAGCATCAAGATCTAGAATATCTCCTCGTCCATAAAGTGCCTTTCTCATCCATCCAATAGCTCCAATACAATTTGCTAAACAAGAGTATTAAGGGTTTCAATAACCTAACTTTCCACCCAGTACAAATGGAGAGAACAAACCCTTATATAGGTTTGAGCTTGTTACCCCCCATATTGCATGGGTGTCCCCTTGTGATTTTTATCACAAACTTGATGGGGGTGAAATGTAGATGATGCCTTGGATGCTAGCTTTGGGATGTTCATGCTTCATGCTTGATGATTGGTGAAGGTTTGGATGCTCATTGTCATATGATGTTGCTCCTTATTCATACATTTTCCTTGGTATTATGCATGGTTTCTCTTGAAGAGACCTTTTGTTTGTCATTTGGATTGGTGCTAGGGTGGCCTTTAAAGGCCTATCTAGTAAAGCACCCTAGTTTTTTATCATATGCATTCATCCATCTCCTTAATGGGCATTTAAATCAGATGAGAGCCTACTTGTATTATGGATTCTTGGCATGTGTGGTGTGCATATATAGTTTGCATGAAGCGGGATGTTGTCTTTGCTGGTCACTTTCTCCTTGTTTCTGTTGCTTTTCTCATGGATGGATGGCCTCTTTGGATAGTATATTGATGGTCATTTTGATTGTGTGGGGGAGTGTGATATATGGATGGGAATCTTTTTCCAAGGGCTATTTTGAGGTGCAGACCGTTCAACAATATTCGTAGGGGTTTGAGAGTGCTCAGGTCTTCTTTCTGGGTCTTTTTGCTGGTTTCTTGGCCGTTTTTCAGTAGTTTTGGCACCCCGTGTTCAGGAGGGTCAATCTTACCCATTCTAGCTTTGTTTGGGGAGTTCCATATATGGTTGGAAAGCTCTTTATGAGACCTTTCCAAACAAGTATAATTCTCATCAAGATTCCTATGGGTTTGAGAGAAGGGGTGATATTCTTTAAGGCGTTTCTTCCACCTTTTTGGAGCTATTTCCAACACTTGGGTATCATCCACTTATTTGAGAAGTTATTTTGTGGATTTCACATTTATGGAGTTGATACATATTTTTATGCATGATGGTGGTCTCTAGGAGTGTTATCGAGTTAAAGAAAGCCACAAAATTGTGATGAATGTCAACATCCTTCAGAATCTGCAAATGCATGCTAGCTTGCACACTAATAAAAGGTCATTCATCTTTAAAGAATGCCCAAAATGAAGGGACATAACATAGATCACGTACATTTTGTATCCTTTGCACCATGGTCAATCTTGTTCATATCCCTTACATCCCTCTGATTGCATTCTTGATTTGAAACTTTCCAACCACTAGGATCGACTCATCGAGGCCTATGTTACATTGTCTAACATCACTTTCCCAGCTGCCACTATTTTTCGTAAGAGATGGACTACTCCATATATACCCAGCATCAGTGCCCTTTGTAGCTTCGGATGCATATTCTAAATGCCTTTCCATCGATTTTATAGGTGCTAAGAAAGAATGAAATATTCCTTACCCTGCACCAATAAACCTACCCAATCAACTTGGTATTTTATCTATATGTTCAAATTATACAATATTGTTGACACAAGATAAGAATTAAGAATTACTTGAGAGCTAAGCGGAATTTGACATGGTTAGAAGTATTGATGCAAGTGGTCTTTGCTACTTCATACAGGTACAAGTTTTGGAGCCTCTTACCAAGGATGAATTGCATTGGAGGTTGGAATTGCTGCAACCCACTGTTGTATATTTTTCAGGAGAAATAGATCCTTCAAGGAAAGAATTTGGACCCCTCGTGGTTGGAGATTCAGAGCTTTGTAAAGCTGATGATATAATTTCTCTATTTAAAGGAAAAGTGCCCAATTTGGTATGTATATTAGGCAAATATAGTTCATTCTTTTGTATTGTAGTGGTAACATTTTTTGTGAATTACAGAGAGTATTTTTGTAATACGAAATCCTGTAATAGTATTTCGGTATTTCTGTATCATAAATCCTGTATTTATCTTGACTTTCTCAAAGAACACTAATCATGGGAAAGAAATTGTTTTGCTCACAAAATTGATAGAATTATGATAGAAAAGGACTAGACCATATTCATAGTTTTCAGAGTCACAAACCTTTGAATATTCATAATAGAAATTATGCTAAGGTATGGTCTAACACACATAACTACTCTTAACCAAAAATTTATAATCATTCAACTGATTATAGGTGTCTATGTCACCATTCATTAAACCCACATCCTTATTTTTAAGTCCCATATCAAAGAAAGAAACAACATCTAGTACAATGACATATGTTGATCTTTCAATCCAGGAACCCATGGATAGCAAGATTGCAATATTTGCCTCCTATATATCAAATATTTTGACCTTGAGTACCATATATTTGCATGTTCATCTTCCATCACACTTGTTTCCATTATTGCAAAATATGATTTGGTTCCTCTCATAGAGGAATTAGCAATCGAAACCATAAGACTAAATGAAACTTCATTGAGGGAAATGTAGTATGAAAAGATGCCATAATTTCAAAAACTTTTGAAGTCTTCATTAACTACTTCTCTATCTTCAAAAAAGGTCGGCACATCCAAATACTGGGAACCACACATTGAATCCTGACCCACTGATCAACCAATCTAGCAGAAATAACCTTATATTGGCTTTCATTGAGAAGAAATGTCAATTTTTCTAACAATCTTAGAAAAATGTTTCCAACAATCTGGCTGCCAACTCTGAGTTTTCCAAGGTTGTTTCAGTAGTGTCTTCTTCAGCCCTGATGTTTTCATATTCTACTTGAAGATCAAAACTAGGCCCTCAGATTACAGAGGTGATCAAAACTGCAGATAGATTGACATTTTTCAATTCTCAAATTTCCATAGACACAAATTCTGTCCACCTCTATTATCATGTTAGGTCTAGTCATTACATAGATCTAGTCATGTGATCCCTGCTACCAAATTTTAAATGGGTTCTTAGATTTTTAGATGTCTTTTTGAAAATTCCCCACAAATTGGGTTCCATGTCACGTTGACATTTTAATTTAGGTTGGCCATAAAGAACTGTTGCAATATTTTTCTTTATGGTTCCTGTGGTTTCACTTTTGGTAGGTTTTTCGACTCTAATAAGCATTTGATCATCTTTGACGTTTTGGGAAGGAAACAAATAAGTTTTCTTATAAAAAAAACTTTCTCATTTGTTATGAAGAGTCCACAATGGCTTGAGACTTCCAACTAAGTGTTATGTGCCAAAACGTGTGGAGTGCTCCCTCCAAAAGGTGCAACACCACATCAATATATGCCATCAAACCCTAGAAAACCCTCAAAGATGGGTGTTCCTCTCTATAAATGTGCAAGGACAAGTATGAATGCAATGATATCCCCATCCAACCCTCAATATGCAAAGAAACTCACCAATATCTCTACGTGGCATGTCTCCACCATCCAAATATGTGAACAGGACTTGGGAAATGATAGATGCTTCTCAAAAGTAGCCAACAAAGAAACATGCATAGAATCTAGATACCTCAAAAAGTGATCCTGAATGAGAGAATACACATCATAAATTGCAAGAAAGAGATCCAAACCAATCATCCACGAACAACCTGCTGAAGAAAAAGTGTTCAATACCTGTACCAGTCTTTATGCATCATGAGTGGTAACAGAGTGATTTTTGGATGTTTTATGCACTGTTCTAGTTATCATCTGTAGATTAGAGTTGATTTATCAAATATGGATTAATGTATTGTTGGTTCCCTATGTAAAGTTAAACCACATTCCATAGCTCAATTCTTATGTTAATTAAGTTGTTGGTATAAAAGTGTTTGTGGCTGGAAACCACAACCTATTTACAAATTGTTGGAATCATTGCTTGCCTTGTGTGCACCCCTACATTCCCCCCCAAATTAAATGCACCTAAAACAAAATCAATGAAAGGTGCTGCTACAAAAATTCCAACCCAGCATGATTTGGCATTGATCATGTTTGAGATTTGATTGCTTGAATGAATTACTAAACATTCCACAACAACAAAATCAATTAAATTGGCAGTGTTCTGATTGATGGGTAATACATTTGTTTGTGTATCGTAGAAACCACATGCAATAGATCATCTCAGGATGTGTTACATTCCCTTTATCCAAGGCATGGTTGTTCTCATGATCACTTTGTTTTTCTCAAGAAGTTATCACCAGAACACTCATTCTCAAAGTTTTTCTTAGCTATATAACAATGAGAGATGTTGCAGGATTGCTTGTATAATGTAAATGGGTTGATGAATGGTTACATGGATGTTGTGTGTGGACATGTCAAATAGCAAATATTTGGTTCAGTAAGTTCTATTAGAGTGCTGGATAGGTACATTGGAAGTTTAGAGTAAACTTCCATCCATACCCATTTTGCATACATAGATGTATAATGTTCTTGAATGGCCAGAGACATGGTTAATTCATTGCTGAGTTTGGGCAACTCATTAAAGCAGAGGATATATAGTATTCATTTTTTGGGAACATGCAAATAAGAGAGTTCACTAATTTGTCGAAGCACTCTTTGTATTTTCAATAAACATAGTGCGTTGCTTATTTTATCATAGCGGAATTGACTTGAAACCAGATCTGATTACAGAGTCTTAGCATTGACAGAGTGCTATTGTTTTCCACTCTTAGGATTGGCTTTGGTATTTCAAATCCATTGAGACAAGCCTTGAAGCCAACAAACAAACTATTCTTTTCTGCCTATTGATGATTAGAAAATAAAATATTTGCACGCAGAATTGTACAGAGAATAGAGACCAAAATTTATAGCAACAGAAGGTTCATGTTGGTGACCCAATTGGGCTATAAGTCCCTCATATATGGTCACTTAGACACCGGAGGGAGGGGGAGGCATGCATTGCAAGGATAGTTCTTATAGGAATGAAATAAACAAACAACTTTGAGACACAGAGCTGAGTTGAATGATGGTATAAGTTCTAATCAGATAAATGTAAAGAAGAACTCAAATAGCCTGGATAAATAGAAAGTTTGTTGAATTCCACTGCCAACATCAATAGTTTGATTATGGTTATGGTATTATGATGGTTTCCAGCTTATGCAATGGACAGGGTTTATCCAGGGGAAGGATTTGTGTTACAACTAGTTAATGGTGTGATTCCTAGTGGTCATTTGGACAATGCATCAGTGGCTACAGAACTAGTAACACACCGGAGGGAGGGGGAGGCATGCATTGCAAGGATAGTTCTTATAGGAATGAAATAAACAAACAACTTTGAGACACAGAGCTGAGTTGAATGATGGTATAAGTTCTAATCAGATAAATGTAAAGAAGAACTCAAATAGCCTGGATAAATAGAAAGTTTGTTGAATTCCACTGCCAACATCAATAGTTTGATTATGGTTATGGTATTATGATGGTTTCCAGCTTATGCAATGGACAGGGTTTATCCAGGGGAAGGATTTGTGTTACAACTAGTTAATGGTGTGATTCCTAGTGGTCATTTGGACAATGCATCAGTGGCTACAGAACTAGTAACACACATTCTTGATTATCTCTACGAAAATCTGAACGATTTTTGCTTGGTTCAAGATGGGTAGGTTAGATAATAGTTTTTGTATTTTTATTTGTCCATTTATGCTTCTACTTTATTTTTCACTAACTCTACTTTGCTTGATAGTTCTAATGAGAAAATTGATTTGTTTATTTCAGGATGAACTTTACCACACATCATTGCTTCTAGTCATAGGTAGTTTGCACCCATAGACATATCGAGCCTCCCACTAGTTGTTGGAAGCCATTGCAGCTGAAAAATGTAGATACTTCAGTTATTGGTTGGGATCCCACCCTACATGATCATGGCCAACCTACTTGACACTAACATGATAGTTCTTAGTTTTTCTATTCTCATATTGTGGTCCTATGTTTATTGTTGTTACGTCTCTTTGGACTTTAGACTCCTAGTTGTTATGTGTGTAGTTGTGGGTGTTTTGGCTTAAGCCAATATGCATTTTTGATCTTTGACTAGATCTTTCTTTTGCTTGTGGAGGTTTCATTTGTGGACCACATCTTTTTGTGTTAAAGCATTGGACAAGCTATTTATATTAATAGTCAAAGGAACCTTTAATTAAAAAACTAAAATGTGGGTTTGATCTTAGAGGCTCCTATAGAACTTTATTCATTAGGCAGTAAGGGAAGAGTGAAAAAGAAAGTAAAGTGTTTTCACTAACAGAAGATGAGTTCCTTGAACTGTAATGAGGATACAAAAGAGAAGAAGAAGAAAGTAAAGTGTTTTCACTACAATGACAAAGGTCATTACAAAATATATTTTCCAAAGCGGATTTCTAAGAAGAAAAATAAAGATGACACATTTATGGTTCATGTAGAAATTTACCCAGATGTTCTTATGACTACACTAGCATCCATGACTTCCCTTAAGTAATGGAACTTGGATTCGAGGGAAAGTTAACATATAACCTCTAATAGGAGTTGGTTTGGGAAGTGTTCACTTTGAAGCAATTTCTAAAGGGAAGGAATCTCATTTTTGGAGACACCAATAAGCATGCATCTGATCTCTATTATCAAGAATGGGGAACTGATTTTCCTCAATTTGTATTATCCTTCATGTCTTAGGCTCTTATATGCTCTCATTCCACTGTCATGTACCAAACCTCCAGATCAGACATGTTGGTACCTCGATCCTTATCAATTTTCAACCTCACAACTTACTTCAACCTCTTCAACCAAATACTTGCTTTGTTTCCAATTCATGGTGTTCCCAGCTCCTTTTTATTAGGATTGGAGAAGTCATACTACCTTGGATTGGAATGGTGCTTCATTCTTTCCAGTGAACATACGTTCTGAAATAAAGGTTGTGAAATACAATACATTTGACCCAAATCTTTTCCCCTTTTTTTGTTAAGTGATGAGTCATGGAGTGAATACCCCAAAGATTTTAAGAGTAGTGAACACTGCAACTAAACCACATAGTGAATTTCCATACAACACAAGCCACAGTCCCTTTTGTCTACACATCTGTATAACTCCAATGCAAGAGTCCCTTGAGTGTGACCTATCAAACCCTTGTGTGCAATAGGTTTGGCTCCACCTTTTTGTATTATAGTATCTAATTAGCATGTATTGTCAAGTTTGGGTCTTGTTTGATTGCTACTTAGTGTTTTATACCTCCATGGTTACAAGTAGCATAACTGTCTTCATGAAATACAGCCCCTTGCAGTGTATTTGTGTATCCTATGATATCCTTATATTGTTTGGTTCCAATGGAAGAACCAAAGGTGTATACTATACTTCTGCTATTGATTACCCATGAAACACGTGACCTAAAAATGATTGCACATATTTGAAATATATTACTTATCCACCAAAATCTACCTTGAATTAAGTAACTATTTGGACCATCTCAGATGCAGGTTTGAGAGTAATAGCTTGATCATGATCCCTAACATTATTTCCAGTATGCAATCTTGTAACCCTTGATGGTTCAACCAAATCTTTTTTTTCCATCACCAAGCTTAACAAAAATTGAAAATAATGTTGATTAAGCACCCTAAAATCCTATCGCATTCGACCTGTTGTCTGGGGTGTCAATTTCATCCTTAAGATTCTCAACATGATCTGTATTTTCCTTGTTAGTTGCAGTTTCCTCTCCTATAAAATTGGCAAGTTCTCTCTGATCTTCTTCATAAAGTTGAACATATTCTAAAAACTTTATCCAGGATATTTTTAGTTACAAGACTCCCATAAGCCTTGAATAATAGATGAAATTATGCCACTCACTGTCTAAAAAGTTTTGGGACAACAAACTGGAAACTGTAAAAGCACATGCAAGGAAGCTCTAACAGAACTAGAGCAGATTGCATCTCAATAGAACTTAAGGATTGGAAACATCATATTCAATATGTTGTATATAGACCAAGCGATCAATTTTGTCAGCAATATTTCCTTTACCCTAATTTCTTCTAGAGAAGGAATTGGCAATTGATTGGGAATACATATGTAGGAAGGAGCGAGGATCTATTTTGGAACCTAGAGCCAATGCCTTATTTATCTTTCCACTGTCCAGGCATTATTCATGAGATTGAGCCAACCCGCACAACTTACTACAACTATGTTATTTGATGTATTGTTTGGTTTGGCATTTAATGCAAGAAACAACCTTTTGGAGGTGAATAGTATTGTTTATGTTAATCCCATTAAAGAAACCCTTGGCATTGAATTGTTTGACGAAATCCCACAACCAAGAAAACAACAAAACACATTTTCAAGCCATACCAAATAAATCAGCAATTAAAGGGGGGACTATAATACAATTGTTTGATGGAAGTCTTGAACAAAAAGAAATCAACAAGTCATCCGTAAACCCAGTTGTATTTCAGTAGATCTGTGAAGGGATGTTTCAGTATGTTCTCCCTTGTATCTTCCTTCTTCTTTCCAAGTTCTGTTGTTATTTTAGTGTTTAGAAGATCTGTCTTGAAATGCATCAAATGTGCCATCATTTTAGATTTGGGGATCATAATCAACATCTTGAATTTTGGTTTCTATGTTTTGACTGATTTGAGTATTTCAAGAGCGCAATAACGACCTAAACATTGCCCATCCATCTCTTGATGCACTTGAGCCGAGTGTTGAGTTGCATTTCTGTTTTTGTTTAAAAATATATTGTATGGTAGTCGATGTCCAATTTACGAATGTATTTTGTTTGGCATTTACACTAGTTGCATGTTTGTGAGTATTTGTTGGTTATTAAAAATAATAAAATATTGATGTTTCCTTTCGAAACACTCTTTCTGCCTAGACAGTTACAGTAAGTGTATTCTAATATAATACTTTGGTCACCTTTCTTCTTTGTATAGAGGCTTCTATATATGCTAATAGCCATAGATTGTTATGGCTATGATACGATTTAATGCTCATCCAACTGATTGCTCTTTTCGAAATTGGATTTGTATTCTTGTTTACAGCTTAGTGGTATTCATTTTCTCACTTTTGCGTTAAAATTTATAACGACGATTTCTGATACCGAAAGACATCATACTTCACAAAATTATGAGGTTCACAAAAAATGTATTCATTCCACATAGCCCCAGGTCCATTTTAGGAACAACTTTATTTGGGGTATGTTTCCCCTGGTTGATTATTGTCTGTACCTAGAGCTGTTGATACAACTTTAAGCCATTCCAAGAAGAAAATTTAGTGATTCCCATAAAATTTCCTTCATAAAAATTAATTGTAAAATGCAATCAAGTAAGCTTGACAATATAATGTTGGGCACATTTTGAGATCCTATTGTGTAGTCGTCCGGTATTACTTGTATGTTCAATCTTTAAAGTTAGTATTTGATCATGTATGTGATTTATCTATTGGTTTTAGATGAAAGGGTGCTTGACTGGTATATATTCATTTCCTTGTGTTTACCAATATATGTTTCATACTAACCTGGGAAGATAATTTTCACTCCAACAGTGTTTGTCTCCCAGAAAAGTTGGGCCTTCCATTCCACGTTCCTTTTGCCATTCCCTGTGCTTTTTTTCACTGCAAGTAAACGATGCACATTTATTTTGAAAAAATGGTTGAGTACCTGCCAAAGGGAACACATAGCAAGATTGAGATGTATGTTCCTTTGAATTTCAATTGTGCCAGAAATGAGACAATAAATCCACTAATTTGCATCCCAAGCGCAACAACGAAATAATCTTGTAAAGATCATACTTGTCATCCTTCGTTGTAGAATTTGTAATTTTCTTATGCCTTGCTGGCTATGCTTTGATAATCCTACACTTCGTTAGAGATAAGGAGATCACAAAGTTAAATAGTAGGCGTGCCTGTAGAGCTGCTGGAAAACATAATTAAAATAGCATAGCATTTACCATAGCACTATTTACCATAGCACTATTTACCATAGCATTGCATGAAACAAAACTGTTTTCAGACTCTTAATACTAAGCTCAATTTGTTAGTAGGAAACAAGGCCTTGTGACTCTTTTCCTTTTATCAAATTATCAAGAAATATTGAGTTTAAAATTTGACTTTAAAATGAGTCTTTTGACATTACATGTAAGTTACAAAAACTTGATTGAACGACCTTGTCATTAGAGTTGAACATGGAAAATAACAAAAATGTTTCCCATTTATTTTTCAGTGCTTATACAACGAATGGAGGAGTCTCTTTGGGTGGAGTGCTAATTGGCAAGCACTATTTGGAGGGTCATTGAAAGAGCAAGTCACAACTTCTATGAGAAAGGTATCAGCTGTCAAGTAAAAAGTTAAAACTGTGTTTTTCTTCATTGTGTCAAAAGTCTGTTTATTCAAGGTATTAAAATGGAATTATTAGGTTGAGGAATATGTTGCAGGATACTCCCCATGAGGCTGTAGCTATATCTGATGCCCATAGGTACATTGTCATTTCTCACTAGTGGTCAACAGACTGAACTGCATCCACCTGGAACCTTGATATCTTCTAGTCATAACTGTACAATTATGCACCTTTGGTGACATTAGCCCGAAGCATAGTTATATGCTAAATTCATCTATGCCTATAATGTTAACATGGTAGTTATTTTGTGAGATAACATAATGAAGATAAAGTGCAACTTCATAAAGTCAATGTGTTCTATTTTTGTTTGTAGCATCCCTGGTTGGACAAACAACACCTCCTGAAATGTTACAGAAATTGACATACTTGGTTCTAAAGCATGATCCTTTAATAAAGCGGGTGGATACAACCCCTGCATGCTAAATATTCCTTACAGAAGCTCTATGTGGTGGCCTAGAAGACTGTGCATGGACCATGAGCCCTATATGGAATTGGTAACAACTTAGAGCCTCAATTTAAGTCTTTGTTCATAACAACCATCCTTAGTGTTACAAATCATGATATGGCCACCATATTCCTCTTGCAGGTTAAAAATTTCCTATGTAGGGATTATGTGATAGCTATAAGGCCCTACACATTGCCTATGAGCCATAGAAGAAAATATTGGTGTAAGACTTTGTCTTTTGGCATTGGACCTGGGCAATGGGAACCACATTTAGCATCCCAGAGCTTTAAATGAGCACCATATCCCTCTCACATGCCAAAGTATGGTGGCTTGAGGCCCCACACATGGCCCATGAGACTCAAGGACAAATGGTATGTCCAAACAACCTATATCTTGGCACCAAACCATGTCTTAGGCGCTAAAACTAACCTCTAATGTGGAAAACCTCAAAATCACCACCATTTTGCACTCGTGGGATGATATTTCCTACTAATTTCCTATGTGGTTGTTGTGGCCCCGCGCATGGCCCGTGAGCTCTACAAAAAAATGTTATGGCTCAAGACCTTGACTTTCAACCCTAAAACATATTATAATCCCTAAAGACAATCATGGTGTGATAAACCTTGAAATAAACACCACATCTCACTCATATGCCAAAGATTCCCTTTGTAGGACTTGTAGGATTCATAATAGAGAAACATATCAGAAGTATTACATGAAAATGATGCTAATTTACAAATTTAAGGCCACTGTAAATCCAATGGAACTCTCTTGAGGAAAATATCAATGAATCCAATATTTAGAGTTGGATCACGTTTATCATGAACCATGTCCAAGGTTGCACTCATGAAAGCAAGAGTGTAGTCTATAACACTTCATGTCTATATATTGTTAATGTAGAATGAATCTAAAAATAGAAAAACAGAGTCAATATGGGTTCAAATTTATGAGAACCATTTAAGATCCTACTAAAAAGTAAAAACAAACAACCACTTGAGTCTAACCTGATTCATGCAATGATACTGATAAATTTATGTAGTGTGCCATCTTATTAAGGAATAAAATAGCAAATAAACTGAGCCTATGTACACAAATACTCTTTTCTTTGTGAACAATAGAAGTGATAATGTTGATATACACCAAATTTGGTCAAAACTCACATGGAAAAAGGATAAAGGGACCCAAAATGCAAAGGGTACAACAAAAATCAGTGCATGCTTTTCCCTTCATATTATAAAGGCATAAACTAAAAGTTTAGAGCTCATTTCCTATATTCCAAAGGGTAGAGTTTAAATTCTGCTCTAAGGATCTAGAAAAAGTGCATAAAGCATGCAGGGAGAAAGAAAGAGTGAAGGGGTTATCCATGTACCCCTCAATTAAGTGAAGTAGTTTTGAATGGTCATGTGGGTGTCCTTGACCAAACCAACCCTAAAAGTGACCTTGCCATTGAAAGAGCCACAAAATTTACGATTTATTATTGTAATAGGAATTATGTGAGTTGTCATTGGGTATGGTCCAGGCAATTGTGGGGAGTGTTATTCTTCCCATGCAAGTTCAATTATTGTAAGTGACATGTTGATCCATTAATGAGAATGTTGACAAAGCCTTGAGTTGTTGTGGAATCTAGTTTACCCTAGGCACCATGTGGGTACCATCCTCATAATGAGGAGAACCTCAAATCACCACCATAATGCACTTGTGGGATGATATTTCCTACTAATTTCCTATGTGGTTGTTGTGGCCCCATGCATGCCCCATGAGCTCTACAAAAAAATGTTATGGCTCAAGACCTTGACTTTCAACCCTAAATTTTTTTATCATCCTTGAAGACCATCCATGGTGTGATAAACCTTGAAATAAACACATCTCACTCATATGCCAAAGATTTCCTTTGTAGGACTTGTGTGGTGGTCTAAGGTCCCATGTATGGACCACGAGATCCAAAGACAAATGTTATGGGACGATAACTTGTATTTTTGTATCAACCTTGGCTTGGACACCAAGAACCATCCCCATTGTAGGATCGCATCGCATTGACGTGATGAAGATTCCATTTATAAGATTTGTATGGTGGTTTACGACTTCACAAATAGATCATAATCCCTATATATGAATGTTATAGTGTATGCCTAGGTATTTTAGCATCAAACCATGACATAGGCATTGAGAACCATTTCTAGTGTTAGAAAGCGGGAAATGTCTATCATATCCCACTTGTAGGTTAATGATTCCTCATGGAGGGTATGTGTGGTGGTTTAAGGCCTTGCACATGGACCATGGGCTTAGAGAAAATTTTTATGACCTAAGACCCTTATTTAACCATATACAATAACATGGGCCTTGAAAACAATTCCTGGTGTGCCCTTCCTCAAAATCTTAGCCTATCGTGCAGAAATTGTATTGCACGTCACTTAGGAAAACCCTAATTTATAAAACCATAAAAATATACAACTTTCGGTCCACGAAGCCATGGGGAAGGAGTGTCCTTAGCAATACTCAAATGTCACAAATCCAACAGAATTAATTTTTTGTCCATCAGAGCCACAATTTTCGACTTATTGTGAGTTTCATCTCGCTTCCCAAGGCCTTTTAGGGACACTAGGAAAATTGCAGCCGAGGGTATAAAAACCAAACCGAGCAACGCAATTGAGTTTCATTTTCTCCTGCAAGTGTTTGGGAAAGGACGAGATGACTGCGATGCCCACACACTCACTCGGTGCATTTTTCAAAATTTTAGCCTATGGTGCAGATATTGCACTGCATGTCACTAAGCAAAACACTATTTTAGAAAACCGTCAAAATAGAAAACTTTCGGTCCATGAAGCCACCAGATAGAGGTGTCCCTGGTGGTATTCGGATGTCATGAATCCAATTGTTGGATTGACAGTTTTTCCATCAGAGCCATGGTTTTCAAATTATTGTGCATTTCATCTCGCTTCCCAAGGTCATTTAGGGACACCAGGAAAATTGCAATTGAGGGTATAAAAACCAAACTGAGCAACGAAGTCGAGTTTTGTTGCCTCCTGCAAGTGTTTTTGGGAAAGGACGAGATGACTGCGATGCCCACACAATCACTTGGTACATTTTTCAAAATCTTATCCTATCGTGCAGAAATTGCATTGCACGTCACTTAACAAAACCCTAGTTTAGAAAACCATCAAAATATACAACTTTCGGTCCACGAAGCCATTGGGAAGGGGTGTCCCTAGAGGTACTCGGATGTCATGAATCCAACGGAATTGACGGTTTGTCCATGAGAGCCACAATTTTCGAGTTATTGCGAGTTTCGTCTCGCTTCCCAAGGCCATTTAGGGACACCAAACAAATTTCAACCAGGGGCATAAAAACCAAACCGAGGCAACGAAACTAAGTTTCGTTGCCTTCTGCAAGTGTGCTTGGGAAAGGACGAGATGACTGCGATTCCCATACATTCACTCGACACATTTTTTAAAATCTTAGCATATCGTGTAGAAATTGCATTGCACGCCACTTAACAAAACCTTAGTTTAGAAAACCATCAAAATAGACAACTTTTGCTCCATGAAACCACATGACAAGGGTGTCCCTAGTGATACCCAGATGTAACGAATCCAAGGAAATCGACGTTTTGCCCATCGGATCTATGGTTTTCGAGTTATTGCGAGTTTCATCTTGCTTCCCATGGCCATTCAAGGAAACAAGACAAATTTCAACCGGTAGCATAAAAACCAAACCGAGCAATGGAATTGAGCTATGTTACATCTTGCAGGTGTATTTGGGAAATGGGGAGAGGACCACGATGCCCATGCACTCACTTGGAACATTTAGAACATCTTATTCCATCGTGCAAAAGTTGCACTGCACATCTTTGATCAAAACCCTAGTGTGGAAAACTATCAAAATAAATAATGTTTGGTCCATGAAGTCACCAGACAGGGGTGTCCCTAGAAGTGTTTGGATGTCAATAATCCATCGACACTGATGATTTGCCCATCTAAGCCTCATTTTTTGATTTATTGCAAATTTCAACTCTCTTCCCAAGGCCATTCAGGGATACCAGGCGAAAATTCAACCAGGGGCATAAAAACCAATCCAAGTAACGAAATTGAGTTATGTTGCCTCTTGCAGGTACTTGGATAACATAAATCCAACGAAGCTTTGTAAGCTTTGTGATTATTATACCAATGATATGATTAATATGTTAAAAACTATATTTATGATAATATTCTTCTAGCCATGTTTACGAGGGGATATTATCAAGCATGCTATATTAAATTTACTTTTAGATTAAAAATGTAAACAATTCATGAACTTGATTGAGAGATGAAAACCATGGTTAATATGCTCTTAAAGATATAGATTGAATAACATGTTATATATAGAGATTTAATGATATAACAACTTTAGGAAAAAAAATGGTTCGAAGCGAATAGTATATGTGATATCATATTTTTCTTCACTTTATATATAATCACTGGGATGCTTATTTTTCCTTGCCTCTATGTTTTGTTCTATTGTGATGTGAAAATTTATGGTGTATATGTGTATGTGTGAGTGTGTGCACGGTTGTGGATACACTTTATATGTGTGGTTACTATCTGTTGTTGAGATGATGTTTATATTCATGGTTGGAAAACTCGTGAGAATGCATAAATTATCACACTAATATTTGCAATATAACACAAAATATGCATTATGTAATGAAATTAATACTAATGTTTTAAATTGATTATTTCTTCTTGTTTGCAGAAAAATGGTGAGGATGACTCCTTAGATGATCTAGATTATGTTGTCAGCAATGTACCAGAGAAATATATTGCTGATAATGATGCAAATGGATTACTATATGAAAATGATGATGAATATGATGTTGGAATAGATGAGGATGAGAATGATGATGATGATGATGATGATGATGATAATGGTGGTGGTGATGATGATGATGATGATGATAACGATGATGGTAGCCGTTGATGCTACTATTGAGATTGTGGATATTTATTGCTTTCTCAATGCTACTAGACACGTATTGTTATTTTGTGGTGATCCAAATTCATATTAAATTCTGGGTCATTTTGATTTGTATGGTGGATTATGTTGACATATAAACTTTGATTACCCTTGATCATTTTGACATTTCTATATATAGATATTAAAAAAGATATTTCTTGTGATATTGGTATTTTCATTATATATATCGTTCACTTGTTCTTTTAACCTTAATATGATGATCTATATGATAGGTTATTGATGTGATGATGTTTTATAATTTTACTTTTTTTGATGAAAGATAATGGCGATGTTATCGTTATTATATTGTAAATTTATCTATATTGGAAGTTGTCGATGATCTTTTCATAGAAAATTATATATGATGTTACTACTTTGGATAAATGTTGTCTATTTGTGTTAAATTTATTCATAAATAGTATGCAATTAATTTCAATAATGGTATCTGCAATTAATTTGAATGTTTCATTATGTTATTTCAGAACTATGAAGTAAATGATATATGAGAACTATTGAAATTAATGAAATAATTATAATAATTTGATATAATAAATATATTAGCACACAATTGGGTATAGTTGTAGGTGTTAAATAACAAACTTAATGTGGTGCCAATAAGGAAGAAAAATAGGAAGCAAAACTATGAGCTAAAATGGAAGCCCACTATGTCATAGATCTAGAAGCAATAGTGGATGCAATACCTAGTGCTAAGTTGGAAGGCAATTATGATGCTATTTTGGACGTCAAAATAGAAGCCAAATCAGAAGCTAAACTAGTGGCCAACAAAGAAGCAAAATTAGATGCTTAATGGGAAGTTAAATGCAACGTTCATGAGGAAGCAAAACAAGAAGAAATTTAAGAAGCTAAACAGAAAGAAAAATGTGGCGCTAGTGTGGGAGTAAAAATGGACACTAAATTGGGCACTAAAGTTGTAGCAAAACGTGGAGCTAATGTTGACATCAATAGAGATGCAAAACTAGGCGTTAAAAATGATGCAACACTTGACGCTAATGAGGAAGCCAAACATGGCATTGATAGTAGCAAAATAAGATGTTAATTTCGATGCAAAACATGGTGCTACATAGGAATAAAAATATGGTGCAACAATAGAAGAAAAATTTGGCGCCATTTTGGTAGCAAAACACGATGCAAAAAATGAAGCAAAAATTGATGCAAAATTAGAAGCGAAAATTGGTGCATATTGAAAGTAAAACGTGGTGCAAAATGGGATGCTAAAGTGGTAGCACATATGGATGCAATATTGGACGCTAATTTGGATTCAAATATGGCGCCAATGTAGATGCAAACATAAATGCTAACATGGTGCTTTTAATGATGCAAATAGGGTGCTAACGGGGACGCCATTTAGGAAGTAAAAGAGGACGATCTCTAAGAAGCAAAATATGATGTTATTTAGGAAGCAAACCTTGACGTCATTTATGAAGCAAAATTGGACGCTATTCTGGAAGCTAAAAAATGGGCGCTATTTTAGACATCAGAAAGGATGCTATTTAGGAAGCAAAACAATACGCTATTTTAGACTCTTTAAGTTTTGTTCATGACGCATCCCATTCAGCATCTACTTCGACCACTCAATGATAAAAAAATTTACACTAAAAAGGGACGCTAATTCCAAGATTTGTTGTAGTGGAAGGAAATGTGTCATGTGATGGCTGATCAAGATCATGAAGGGGCATGGGGTCATGTGATTCTTGATCACCATGATGTGATGGCTGACCATAATCTCTTAATCAAAATTCATGTGAAAAGAATTTCAATAAAAATGCACTATGCAAAGATTGATTAATTTTAAAGTACCAAATTGAAGTGTTTTGAAATGCATAATTGGTACAAGAATTGAAAATATTTTTAAAACATGATTTAATTGTTTGGAACTTGAATTCAAAATAAATAAATATATACATTTAACTTGAAAAAGTTGGTACAAGTATTGAAAATAAATTAAATACAAGAAAATGGTTTGTGACTTAAATTCAAAATACAAAATATATATGTAGTTACTTGAAATTGTACATTTATATTGAGAATTGTTAGTAAGGTTTGAAAAACAATTATGTATAATTTAACTTAATAATTATTAATAACTAGATAGTTATACATTGAACATTAAAATTGTTAGTAACTTGATATTTGATGTGGAAATTAACAAATTTAAAATTGGGTGTGTGCAACTATTACATAACTATCCATTTCACTTGAAAATTGTTACAAATTTTGAAATATAAATAAAATATATACTTATTATAAGAAAAAAAATATTTAAAGCTTATCTCTACATTCATGCATAGAAAAAATTGGTGTACATGAATTGAAAATACGTTAAAAACAACATAATTGAATTTTCCAACTACTACATAATTATCACAATGTTCATTTTATTTGTTGCCATTGAATTTTACATATATTACATAACTATTCATTTCATTTGTTTTTAAATTGATTTTTCTAACTTTAATACATGTAACTATCACAATGTTCATTTTAAATAAAATGAGGACTAAGTTAAAATTAGACATTGATAGTTATTTCAATCAACACATGTTGAGATTTGGAGCTCAAATTAAATTTAACTTGAAATAGTTAATAATTTATAAATTTGAAAATAGCTAAATATATACATTTTAAGTTGAAAGTAAAATCCAAGAGTACATTTAATTTGAAAATTGTTCCAATAACATTGAAAATTGTTAGCAACTTAGAAAATTGAAAATAATTAAATATGTACATGATGTTTTAACTTGAAAATAAAATCTAAGTGTACATTTCATTTGAAAATTGTTCCAATAACATTTGTTAACCACTTGAAAATTATTCATTTAACATTAAAATTGTTACAAATTTTGAAATATAAATAACAAAGTTATGAAATAAATAAGAATATTCATTACAAATAAATAGTAAATAAATTAGATTATGAAATAGTTAATTTTTTTGGAAAATTGTTACTAATTTTGTAGTTTAAATAACAAATTATACAAATATATTTTTAACAAATAACAAAACAAGAATTGAAATTATATTTAACTTGAAATTCTTAGTAACTTAAAAATTTGAAAATAGTTAAATATGTACATTTTAAGTTGAACATAGGGTCCAAGTGTATATTTAATTTGAAAATTGTTCCAATAACATCGAAAATTGTTAACAACTTAAAAATTTGAAAATAGTTAAAAATATGTACATTTTAACATAAAAATAAAATCTAAATGTACATTTCATTTGAAAATTGTTCCAATAACATTTGTTAGCTACTTGAAAATTATTTATTTAACGTGAAAATTGTTGCAAATTTTGAAATATAAATAACAAATGAATGAAATAAATAAGAATATTATTACAAATAAATAGTAGATAAATTAAATTATGAAATAGTTAATTTTTTTGGAAAATTGTTACTAATTTTGTGGTTTATATAACAATTTGTTAAAAATATTATTACAAACAAAATAAAACAAAATAAAAAGATTAAAATGAAAAATAAAAATTAATATATAACACATTATTAGAGAAAAATAAAATATGATATTTAATTATGTAACATGTATTTAAAAATTTTACCTACTTATTGAAGTGAAAATCACGAATGGATATCGTTTTTTTTATAACCGCCACCATTTATGGAAACGAAATAATGAATGTCTATGCATGTTTAACATTGGGTAATTATTATGACCGTGAGAAGTATTGTGAATTATTATGGAAAATAAAATGAATGTCTATATATATATAACCCGCACTAAGACATGAGCAATAAAACTATATGGTCATGTGAACATCTTTATTAGTAAGGAAACGATAAGATAATTATATGTCGTCGAAAGGAAAGGTATATAGCCACCTAAATAAAATCAAGTAAGAAAATTGAAGAGTCATGTGTACATTAAAAAAAAAATATTGGAAATTGTTCGATCTAAATGTATTTAGTGGTATTTAGAGGTTTTTACAAATACTCAATTAATATTATTGTGTTATATTTTTATAATGAAAGGAGATTAACATATCTTATCAAGGAATTGATTAGACTTTGTAAATAGTATCTGTGGGGTATGTTAATGCTTAGGGGAGTATATTATTATTGTTGAATAAATACGTTCATGTTGAGATAATTATAATTCATGCGATACATTTAGGAAGAAGGATTGTTTATAATGTACTAAATTTATTTATGGATGCATTAGAATAGGATTAGATTTAGTTTAATTAAGGAAATGATTATGGCTTTTGTTATGAACGATTTTATAAACAAAGAATCGGAAGAACCATAATAGATCTATAAGTAGGAACGATTATAATATTTATATGGTGACGTGAATGATTTATAAAATAACGAAGAAGTACAAACTCGACGTGACCATGATGACAGTAAAAGAAGAATTCTCAATTGGGAAAGTCTACCGAAAAGGTCAAGTGAAGACGATTTTAGTAAAACAAAGTATAGAGACGATCAACATAATTAAATGAACTCAATGAAGCTTAATCTCAAGACATGCTTCTTCCATCCATTATTTTATTTACACATTCATACAGGTGGGCATCATGGCTTATATATTCTAAGCTCTACATCTTATACACTGCCCTTAGGCTCTCTATTGAGATTCCATATATATGGCAATGGAAATTGTTTGCATATCTTGTTGTTTTTAATCTGCATTAACGAAAATCTCTGATTTTGTCTTTGTTGGGCGTTCTGTAACGGCCAACATTAACATTTCTATGGAGTTTAACTGTATTCTTCTGACACTAGGTAAATCTAGCTTTCAGATTGCAATTCAATTTTTTTTACCTATACACATCTTTCATGTAATCAAAATATCAAATAGAAATATCAAATGTTATTCTTTTTCACTGTTTTCTCTGGTTTCTTGATCCTAACAAGGTGCATTTTAAATGTTGCATTAAATTTGGTTTATAAATTATAAATAAAGTTTTGAGACTTTATTAGTTTCTAAATTTTAAGCAAATGGAAGATGACAAAATTTATCATAATTCACCTAACATTTACTATTAATTATTGTGTAAATTCAATAAGAGACACACTTCTACTTTAAGAAGAACTCTTAACCAATAGAAAACAATTTAAAATATTATTTCAAAATAAAATAACCCAAAACAATTTTTTTACCAAATTTAAATTAAAAATATTCTATAAAATAGCAATCTAAGTGATTGCTATACATATTTTTGTAATGTTGCTATATTCAAGTGGCTTCTAAATACAACATAGATTGGAAAATGTTTGAGTGAAGCTGTTATTAATAAACATAAAAATATTTATGATTGAATCTAAAAGATAAGAAGGAGCCATAAGGCCAAGTATATCACCATGTGTCTCCCCCATTGCATTAGTCCCAAATAAAGTTAAGACATAGAGAATGCGGAATGACTACAGGGATCTAAACATGATCACTCTCAAGAACTGATACCCTCTACCTTGGATCGATAACTTGTTAGATCAGTTGCAGCATGCAAAGTACTTCACCAAGCTAGATTTGAAACATGGATAACATCAATTCTAAATCAAGGAAGAAAACACTTGGAAGACCACCTTCAAGATGAAGTAAGGCCTTTATAAGTGGTTAGTAATTCCTTTTGGTTTAAGTGATGCACCAATTACTTTTATGTGTTTAAAGAATGATGTATCGTGTCCATTCTTGGATTCATTTGTCACAATCTATTTTGATGAGATTTTGACCTTTAGTTATACTTGGGAGGAGCACGTGTTACATCTAAAACAAGTGTTAGAAACATTGAGAAAATTTATTAGTTGTTGGAAAACATTAAAAAGTATAAGTTTTCTAAACAATGCTTAGTGTAATCGAGGCATGTGAATGGTGGAGGTGAGTTGAAGATTGATCCTGCAAAGCTAGAGTTTATTCTCAAATGGCCCACTCCTACCAATGCCACAGAAGTTGGGAGTTGTGTGGGAGCTGCGCAATATTTAATAAAGTTCACAACGTCCTTTTTAGTTGTGGTACCACCACTTCACACCATAACAACCAAAATTTAAGACTTTTGAGAAGGGTGAGAACTAGCAAACAACCTTTGAAGAACTTAAGTGGAAAATTAGTCAAGCCCCAATCCTAGCACTACCTAACTTGCAAAAGTATTTTGAACTTAGAAACCGATGCCAATGGGTATGTTACGGGAGAAATGTTAATGCAAAGGGGAGATTGGTTTCTATCATTACAAAGTTATTAAATGGAGTGGTACTTACAGGCTCATAGTAGACTCCAATAAGCAAGACATTATAAATGGATAGGATTTTTGCAACAATTTCACTTGCTAAAGTTAAATATAAGAAGGGCACAACCAACATGTTGGTCAGTTTTCTATCTAAGCCACCAACACCAATGATCACAGCGTTGGGAGACATTATGCACATGGATCCATTCACCCATGAAGCATCCAGAGAGGAGTACGTGGATGATGATAACTTCAAGTGGCTCTATCAATAGCTACAAGGACACAAAGAACAAACAAATGTTGATTTCCATTTCCAAAATGGATTATTATACAAATGGGGAAGCTTTGTGCACCAAAGGAAGAAAGAGTACAACTGATAAGGGAGGCTCAGACCTCCAATGTTTCTATTCATTTCAGTTTTAAGAAGACTGTGGCTAACTTGCAGAGGTATTTGTATTGGACGAAGATGAAAGAAGAAGTACTTGGATTTATCAAAGGTTGTATTTTATGTTGTACTAGCAAGCTTAGTAATAGGAAGCAAGGACTATGCAATCTGCTTCCGGTACCTACAAGGCCATGAGAGAGTATCCATATAGAATTTGTTGGTGTTTTTTCAAGATGGAAGAGGTACGACTATCTGTATGTGGTAGTAGACAAGTTTAACGAGACATGTGTTTCGATGGATTTTAAGAAGACCATTAAAGGACAAGAAGCTACAAATTTCTTCTTTGAAAGGGTTTAGGTGCACTTTGGGACTCCAAGGAGCATCATTTTTTATATAGATGCTAGATTCCTCAATGTATTTTGGACTTCACTATAAGATAAATTCAATGCCAAACTAAAGATATCCACTACCTTTCACCCATAGATTGATTGGTAGACAGAGTTAGTAAATCCACATCAAAATAGTTCCAAATATGTGGCACCTTGTTGCTTATTGGACATAAGTAGCTTTCCCATTTTCATGCTCACTATCACCATCACCATCTCCATGCTCATTATCACTATCCCCATGGCCATTGTCGCCATCTCCATGCCACGATGAACATCACCACCATGCTCTTCCTACCCATGTTGTCACCATCACCATCCCCTTTTTCACCATAAGATTCTCATCCATCATCCACACACATATAACCGTTAGATACCTAATTTAGAAACCTAGAAACCCAAACCACAAACATAGAAACCTAATCTACCCTAGAAACACAAATATAACCTTAGCAACCTAATCCATAACAATAGAAACCTAAACCATGCCAAAAAACCTAGTCCTAATCCTAATATATATGGATGCCAAAAAAAAAATAGCAACCTAATCCTAATATATGCATGCCAAAAAAAATTCATATATTCATGTGCATCCACTTGTATCTAAACCATTGTAGCCACTAACTATCGTTGACCAATTGCTAATATCAATTATTCATTGCCACTATTTCCCAAATTGGATCTTCACCATACATTAGTGAATCGAGATGTGACTTGTGTGTGTGAAGGATTTCTTATAGGACCTCCTTGAAAGCCTTTGGGATGCGAGTTTAAACGGGCCATAGAATGATGGTCGTTGCTCGGATCGACAAACCATCAATTCTGTTGGATTTAGGACATCGGGATGAGTGATAGGGGTGCCCCTTTCCTCCGGATCCATGGCCCAGGTGTCATATTTTAGGTCAATATTGGAAATTAGGGTTTTCCTTAGTAAGTGACTGTGCAATTTTTGCACAAAGGGGTCAACTTTGCAAAATCCTCGACCAGGAAGTTATGGCTAGCGTTCCCACTTGGAAGCTTCCTAGACACACTTGTAGGACCTCCCAGAACCCGGTTTTGTTGCACAAATGGAATTCTATGCCCCCGGTAGGTATCCAACAGGTGTCCCTGAAGCCTTTGGGATGTGAGTTGGAACAAGCCATAGAATTATGATCGTGGTTCGGATTGAAAAATCGTCAACTCCGTTGGATTCAAGACATCAGAATAGTTATAGGGGTGCCCCTCTCCTCCAGTTCCATGGCCCAGGTGTCATCTCTTAGGTCGATTTTGAAAACTAGGGTTTTTCTCAGTAAGGGACTGTTCAATTTTTGCACATAGGGGTCAAATTTGCAAAATCCTCGACTGAGAATTTATGGCTAGCGTTCCCACTTGGAACCTTCCTAGACACACTTACAGGACCTCCAAGAACCCGTTTTTTTTGCATGGTTGGAATTCTATGCCCCCGGTAGGTATCCAACAGGTGTCCCTGAAATCCTTTGGGATGCGAGTTGGAACGATCCATAGAATGATGATCATGGATTGGATCAAAAAACCATCAACTCTGTTGGATTCAGGACATCGGGATAGTGCTAGGGGTTCCCCTCTCCTCCGTATCCATGGCCCATGTGTCATCTTTTAGGTCGATATTGGAAACTAGGAATTTTCTCAGTAAGTGACTGTGCAATTTTTGCACATAGGGGTCAACTTTTCAAAATAATCGACCGGGAATTTATGGATAGCATTCCCACTTGGAACCTTCCTAGACACACTTGCAAGACCTCCCGTAACCCAATTTTGTTGCACGGCTGGAATTCTATGCCCCTGCGAGGTATCCAACAAGTGTCCCTGAAAGCCTTTGGGATGCGAGTTGGAACGAGCCATAGAATGATGACCATGGATAAGATCGACAAACCATCAACTCTGTTGGATTCAGGACATCGGGATAGTGCTAGGGGTTCCCCTCTCCTTTGGGTCCATGGCCTAGGTGTCATCTTTTAGGTTTATTTTGGAAACTAGGGTTTTGCTTAATAAGGGACTATGCAATTTTTGCACATAGGGGTCAACTTTGCAAAATCCTTGACCGAAAAATTATGGCTAGCGTTCCCACTTGGAACCTTCCTAGACACACTTGCAGGACCTCCCGAAACCCAGTTTTGTTGCACAGTTGGAATGCTTTGCCCCCGGTAGGTATCCAACAGGTGTCCCTGAAATCCTTTTGGATGTGAGTTGGAACGAGCCATAGAGTGATTATCGTGGCTCAGATGAACAAACTGTTGAATCTGTTAGATTCAAGACATCGAGATAGTACTAGGGGTGCCCCTCTCCTCCGGGTCCATGGCCCATGTGTCATCTTTTAGGTCAATTTTGGAAACTAGGGTTTTGCTTAGTAAGGGTCTATGCATTTTTTGCACAAAGGGTCAACTTTGCAAAATTTTGATTTTGATTGTAGTACTATACATTCAAAGAGTGGCGCTCAAACCTACCGCATTGTACCCTTTGTATATTGATATGTCCTTAGTGTGCCACATCATTTAACATCTCCTTAGTGTTCCACTATATTTTCATTTCGAGTAATTAATGCCATTTTTAAGAATTCAAAGTTCCAAATAAAAAATGGAGGCGATGTTTCATCAATGATATCCCTCTGATCCTTGCTAGATTTGTTGGATCAAATTCACCATGAACCTTTTCTATCAAGTTATGAGAGAATACTTTGCAAATCACAATGAACAACAATTACATCATCATTTGTATCAATCAAGTACATTCAATTTTAAACACATTTTCATATGAGGATAATCCATCCTTTTTACAAACATAGGACCATGACCATCTTATTTTCCTTCATCAAAACAACATTATCAAGGAAGATAATTAAACTAGTTAGGTATTTCATTTTCCATGGATTCTATTTGATTACTCTTGCATTACACATTTTTTTATGCACATTCAACATATTTAGAGCCATGCTTCACCACTGAGATATTTTTTGCAATGACTCATGGTTTGAGGCATATTCAGGACCCTAAATAACGAAAGGATGTACACTCAAACATGAATTAGAATTATGACAAGTGGAAAATGGACATATGAAAGAGGTAAAGCACAAACCAGGGTCTTACATACTAGGGTTTAGTAAGGATAGGGTTTATATCTTCAACAATTTTATGAAAGTGAATCCATGACCATCTATTGGTTAGCATATTGGAACAAACTAGGGTATATTTGTTGTGTATTTGACCATATGTACATGAAGGCCCAATGGATTTTATTACACTTTAGTTTATGCATTCCTTGCCATTGTACTTGATACTTTGCCATTGTTTTTAGCATGCTAGAGTAGGCACACTTCAACCGAACTTCATAGATGCTCATGTACTTATCATTTGATGAAATAGAGTAGCATTGATGAAAAGTGTAGCATCTATTAGACTTCCTCTTAGTTTGTGAAAATTTCATAGGCTTACATTGATGATATGCGTAGCATGTTTTACATGACAGAGGTTATTCAAACATATTTTGACTTATTTTATTAACTTTTGTTTTTTCCTTGCAACCATAATCTTGATCAATGGGTATGAACCCTTGAAGTTGACAAAAACCACATTTTAAAATTAGATATCAAATTAGCATGCATGTACTGAGTTCATTGAACTGTTGAAAGATATTATTAGTTTGTTCCATTAAGATAATGTTTTCATGTGACACAATGGTGAGATGTTACTTGATCAATGCAATAAATGTAAGAGAATAAATCTTACTTAAAATGTAATTATATAAATTTCAATAGCATAATTTATCAATTTGTGGAAGAGATAAATCATCACAAGAATAAGTGGAAACTCAAGAGAAAATATGCAATATATTGTATCATGCATTGATAGCCGAATGTTTGTAATACAAAATATGGCAAAGTAGTCGACCCTTAAATGGCCTCTCAATGTACATGTATCTCTAAGTACAACAATGTACATGTATGTCAAAATACATATATCTAGGACTAGGAGACATAAAAAATCACTCTTTCGCTTGTTTTTCCCCAACTTTTCTCTATCAACCATCTCCTTAGGATCGCTCTGCATCTCAGGACTCTGCAAATAAGAGATCATTTTTTTTATCAAATAACTGCACTAATACCCTACCATTAACAAACTTAAAAAATTAACTTATGGCCAAATTATTTATGACAAACACTCACCAAATCCAGTCGGGGTATAGATGCACGCAGTGTGCTCATGGAAGTCCTTTCTATAATTGTGCTCTGCAAATAAAATATCATATCTCAATTGATTCAACAATTCAACATTGATCAACATGTATATGGAAATTGAAAAAAATACTTGGTCATTAATGAACATCTCACCACAAGAGGAGACTCGATCACAACCATGGATTGAGAGGAGGGGTCGGGCATTGCTGTTGCTAATGGCTATAATCACCAAATGGGAAAATAGTTAGACACACATGAATAAACAATATAGTAACATGGTTAAATACTATGCATTGTAATTGTTGAAATATTTACCTCTGTATGACTTGTTGCTATTACATATGCAGCACTAACTGCAGCATCAATGACCCTTGTTAGGTGAGGTGTACATGGATCTCCAATGTGTCTTTTATAGAGGACATCCACACCCTTTCTAGGAGTGGAGCATCTCTTATACACTTGTCCCTTTTGCACATTTGGACTACGAGTAGAGGTAACTGCTGACTGTTTCCTAAATATAGTAGGTGATGGCTACAATCACCAATTACTGATGTAGTTAGAAATGCATTGATCAATGAAATAACATGTATTGAAAAACTGAAAATGTTGAAATACATAATGATGTACGATGTGCTTCAATCAATTCTAAGAAACGTTCTGCCACATGTTTATCCCCTATGGGTCGTGTATCGCTTGTCTACCCACCAGGGGGGATCACTAAATGAAATGATTTCCCTCTGTTGGGGATCTACAACTTATAATTTAGAAAATTGTAAATATTAGACCGTGTAGCATTAATTAAGTAACATGTGATAACAAACTAACATGTATTAAAATAATGACATGTTGAAATAGTTACCTCAGTGTGAGTTGTTGTTGCCGAAGGTATGGCAACATCTTGTACATCAAAGGGTTCTGGTGCATGAGCCTTTGTACTATCCCGGGAATCGTCGGTGGAAAATTCTTGCCCCTCATCCCCTTCTTGTAGCAACTACAAGTTTTAAAATCATTAAAAATATTAGCAATCTATATATGTGCATAGTAAGGAAAAATAATTTACAAACAACACCAAATTGTTAACCATTTAATTAACTGAGTAAACTACCCAGTAAAGCTATCATCTGTTTGTAAAGGACCAAAGAAAGGATGGCCGCATGTTGTGCATGGGTGGGGATCTCGGTTGTGCTCATGATGTGCAGGTCTAGTGCCACTACTAGATGCTCCTCGACCACTGGAAGGTGCTGGATCTACCCCATTGGGAGGTGGTAGCTCTACCCCATTGAGAGGTGGTGGCTCTACTCCACCCATAGATGGTGGATCTGATGGCCCTTCCTGGTACGTACCTTGAAGATACGTGTTATGGTGAACAACTGCTTGTGACAACAATAGGAACGAATCCTGCATCTGTGGGACCAACTGATGTGCAGGAGACACATCTGGCCTAGGTAGTTTCCTGCGAGGTGGAGCTACTGGGCGATTGGGATCTATGTGCCTTGCATTGGGACGTTGTTGAGGCATCCCCATCCCAATGCCCTAGTACTCCAAGATATCAAAATAATTGACATGCTTCCCCAAAACAAATTCTGCGTACATCTTTCCAAGAAAATATAACGACATTTCCCTGTTGTTATGTGGTGGTACATCAAATACCATGTGCCATCGGTCCATACAAATATCTATGAATGGTTGATATGTACCCACTCAATAGAAATATTCATTTTGTTTACCTGCAGGATTTCACCCGTCCGTGGATCTCTAAAAAGGGAAAAGATATGGTATTTTTTTTATCTTCAACTTCTTAACTTTCTTGTAACTAAGTCCATCAGCATATTCTTGCCTCTTTCTCTCTTTGTATGTGGCAATATCTTGGAGTGCACCATTTTACCCACTAAAGGTATCTATCATTGCATCCAATTGGATGCAAGCATACAATGCCTATCATCAACAATAACAATTGAGGATCGAATGTCTCCGAGCCTCTGAATTTATCTTTGAATGTCTATGTGTGCATCCATGGTCGTCACTGCAATAAAAAGTAAAATGAATCATTAGAAACATATACATGTGCTATAATGACATCTCTCAAAAATCAAAAATGTAAAAACTTTTTGCAAGAACGGATACATTACAAACATAAATATCATCTCAATATACTATAATAAAAACTACGTGTAAACCAAAGTGGAAGGTGAGGATCAACTACATGTAAATCGATTAATGATTGATGGCAGGGAGCTCCTAATTAAATTAATACTAAAGGATCGAGACAATGGGGGCCTTAAAATCACTTTATGTACACCTTTCTAGAGCCGAGGTATTGGAGAAGATGTTATTCATCATCCTCTACCTTCAGAAATTTATCCTTTGTATCTAATTCATATCATGTTCGTGGCCCTTTCCTTGCTCAGAATCTAGTGTATGATGAGGAAGATTTGGTGGTGAAGTCCTCTGCGTCATTAAGAAGGGGAAATATTTTGAATGTGAGGGTTTATCTACGCTTGTTCAATGAAGTAAATCTCTTATTAGTTGATAGGGATGAAGACTCAAATCCATCGATTGAGTGTCTTGGTGGTGAAGGAGGTCAAAAAAGATGTGGCAGCTCATCATTGCAACAAAGTAAGTGGTGTGTATGCAAGGAGGTGAACATAGTCCCTTGGGTTTTGGGGGATGATGTAAAATCCATCATTCCATTGGGTTGGATTCACAAGCACTGGTTGGAAATTTTTAGGGTAAAAGAATGTGTGGGAAAAAACATAGGGATTGGTTGAGTCAAGTCTAGAAAGCAAGCCTAGGTTATAGTCCATAGTTCCTTCTCCTAGCCAAAGGGTGGATGGCTTTTCTTTTCCAATTTGCAATAGACGTGGACAAAATATTGAGGAAAATTTGGTGTTGGGATTCAAATCCATTATTGCTTAGGTGGATGCAAAATTCGTTAAGGGGATTGATAATATGGAGGAATTGCCATATGTTAAATAACAATTTTGAAAAATTTTAGTTTTGGATTTTTCATTTACTTGGATTTTTAATTTAGGGCAATATAAAAATTTATATTTTTATTAAGGGAATGAGGCAACAATGAATATTTGGATGCCTACCTTTCCAATCCCCCTTTCTCTTTGAATTGACCCTCTGCAACCCCCCTTGCTCTTCGAATTCACCCTCCATTTCCACGTTAGAAGCCCTGAACGCTCGAGCGTTTTGTTTGACCTCGACCATTCAACAGTGGACGCAAAGCGCAGGATGCTTTCCGCGGCTTGTTTTTGTCTTTTTAATATATTAACAGGAACGCTCGAGCGTTATGTATTCTAATAATGCTCGAGCGTTATATAATTCATAACGCTCGAGCGTTATGTATTTCTATAATGCTCAATCGTTATCGAATTCATAACGCTCGAGCGTTTTGAGTTCCTATCCTGCGTGTTAAGTCACATGACACGCTTGTGCCATCCCATGCCTAGTTCAAAGAAACGCGCGTACATTTTCCTTTTACTAAAATTTTGCGCTTTTTGTGAAAGCACGATTGCATCTAAAAGGTCCCTCAACTTCATGCGAGGGCTCGTGCAAAAATCCCCACCAAATACCAATGCTATAAAATAAAGACATTTGGGACATAGTAAAATACAAAAAGTGAGAGTAAAGGCATGCTAGAAGGATTTAAAGGTTGGAAAGCTCATCTCAACAAAAAGCACTTGGATGATCAAAGGCATGGATGGAGAAGGATAACTCAAATCAAAGGAGAAGGGATTCACCTCAAGCAAGGTTGCAAGTATCATGTCTTCTTTGATGTTATATGAAGTATTTCAATTTTCCTCCAATTTTTTAGTTTAGTTTTTTCCATCCAAGTTATTTGAAATTCAAAATTAGTTAAAGATCTTAGAAAAATAAATATAATTGCTTCATCTTCTATCAATTGAATCTCACCAATTCATATTAAGATAGATAATAAAAGTAGACAAGTCCCTACACTAATTTCTATCAACAAGGGTAGAGGGGGCTCAATGTTCTCCTCGTTGTTATTGTGTCAGGGCACTCTATACTGAAATAAATAATGGACACTAAGGAGGGTATGGAGCATAACATCGAAACCCTATTGGAATTGGTTTGCTTCCACCTAAATGACCCCTCCCTAAACTAGTGGTAGAAACACTATTAGTTTGGTTCGTCATTGAGTGTGGATACACATTGCTGGGAGAATGGTCAATTTCAAGTGCCATACAATGTTCGTGACTTGTTTTCTTTGTTGATTCCTTGGAGATGATAAGTTGGTTACTAATCAAAAAAGATGCACAATGATACTCATGTGTATTTATACTATCTCATTAATATTTTTATGCCCACTACCCTTATTATTATAGTATTTATTTTAACTGCCTAGTGGGCATACTTATTACCCACTAACTACCCAGTTGGACTATTCATATTACATTCATTGTTCCCTTGGGTATCTTTGTAGGTATCCTAGATTATCCTCCCTATATACATTACAAAAAATCATATAAAGGTTATTTTGCAGAGTTTGTAGTTAGTTGTAGATAGCCTTTCCAAAGTGTGGGGCATCAATGAGACTTTACTTATTGTAAAAGATAATGGGTATTGTGAATAAATAAATAAGATAGTAGAAAGGATAACGTCTTTCCAAGGAAAGAAGATTTGTGACCTCTGCTCTCTTGAATTTTTTATTGATTCATTTCTAGGTGTTTTACCTGGAGATTCCTAGGACAAGGATGACCCCCTTCTTACTATGGGTAGAGGAAATGCCAATTGATCTGGAAATAGTAGGTCTTCAAGATTAGTTCTTTAAAGAACCACTGGTGGTAGATGATGAATTAGATTTGGGATAAAATGGATGAACCAAATGATATAATGTGATATACTTTTCATGGAAGAGGACCAATTTATTTTTCCAAATGCTTATGGAAATATTCCAATTTTATTTGTATGGAAGCAACATAAATGTGAATGCTACAAATTTGGCTTCATTTGATGTGAATGATAAGGGGGAAGAATCAACAAATTTTATTGTTATAAGATGGTCAATACTAGGCATGATTTCAATAGAATTGTTTGGAGAAAATCCATTCCATAAGCAAGATAGTTTTGTGTTTTTGTTAGTTACCACTAGGATATAACCTCATGGGAAATGGTGTATTGGTCATTTGGCACTTTGATTTTCTCTTTGAAAGGACATATTAGAAATACAACTCATTTTGGAAAACGTGGCTTACATCAGGGGACCAACAAAGGAATTCCATGTTTTGACAATGATCAAGTAACTCCTGCAAGTGGGATTATGTCAATTTAGTGAATTATAATATGAAAAGATGTACTCTTTGACTTGGTCGTGCAAAAAGTTGTCCTTTATAGCCCCATCTCAAAGGGAGACATTTTGAGGATTTTGTGGAGAACATTCTATCCCCCATGCTTCAAAATGAGGAATGAGAGGCCTCAAGGGCTTTCATATGGTTTAGTTTTAGTTGGCTTCAACAACAAAGAGGAAAAATGGATAGAAATAAAATTAACTTAGCCTCAAAAGACAAAAAATGTCTATTGATATGGATAAAATTATGATAGACATAGTCACAAAAGACAAAAATATGTCTACTGTCAATGGTTTGAACACATGCTCAACTCAAGTTTTAAGAGACCCCGATCTTGGTCGGGCTATGCACCATATAACTCTCGCAAAAAACAAGATATATGTCCAGTGTCAATGATTTGAACAGATGCTCAACTCAAATTTTAAGAGACCCTAATCTTGGTCAGGTTATGCACCATATAACTCTCTTGCAAAAAACAAGATTAATACAATTTCTCTTTCAAACTACAACTCCTTGTGAAATGCATAAGCAATTAAGAGAACTAATACCAAAACACTAAAAATTAGAAATTTATTTTTGTCACCAGATAAAAATACATATCCATTTTACCCCGTAAACAAGATTTTACCCCCCCAAAAAGAAATGTAGACCATATAGCGTTAAATTTCAACCAATACTAACCCATACCTAATTAATCAACAACATAGTTAATATAATTAATTTTCTAAAACCAACCCATATACACCAATCCACTTCATTAATATTCAATAATAACATAAAAAAATTATAAATTTTAATGTATTCGGTTTGGTTTTACACCATTTTTTTTTATGACTAACACTTTTACCTTTTTCTACTTTTTCAAAACTTCATAAAAATTTGATATGTATCATGAATTAAGTCGAAGCTATTTGACTAATCCGACCCTAGACTTTATTGTTAATGAGAATAGGTTTATAAACTATTTAATTTAACTTAGAATGAAAACAAAAGAGACAAGATCGTGATATAAATCGCGAACCCGAACTTGACTTTATGGTTAATGAGAATAGGTTTATAAATATTTAATTTAAGTAAATATGAAAACAAAAGAGACAAGATCGTAATATAAATGGCAACTCAGGTCCTACTCAACTTAAAAAAAATTATACGTCATCTCAATTAACCTATTCGTTACAATAAATAAAAAATCATTCCACTTGTAATAAATAAAAAATCAACCCAATTGTAATAGTCTTGTTTTTTTGGTGGTCCACTACTCCCACACCGGACACTGTAATTTGGGACATCCATGGACATGGAGCATCTTCAACCATGGACAATCTTCAACACTTTCCACCTCTTCCAACTCACTGCACCAACCAACATACACCACCCGAAGCTTTGTATGCGCCAACCCCTGTATCCTCTTCAGCTTCACACATCCGTATGCACGAAAGTCCTCCAAAGATACCAATGATTCCATACTTGGCAGCTCTTCTAACTCATAGCACCCAGAAACATCCAGCAACCGAAGCTTTGTACAATGCGCCAACCCCTGTATCCTCTTCAGCTTCACACATTCGGATGCTCGAAAGTTGTCCAAAGATACCAATGTTTCCATACTGGGCAGCTCTTTTAACTCAGTGCACCGACTAACATCTAATGTTTGAAGCTTCGTCGCATGCTCCAACCCCCTTATGCTCTTCAGTTTCACGCAACCCTTTACCCACAACCTCTCCAAAGATAACAACGTTTCCATGCTGGGCAGCTCTTCTAACTCAATGCACCGACTAACGTCTAACCGATGAAGGTTTCTCAGCTGGGCCAAACCTTGTATGCTCTTCAACTTCTGACATCCATCTACTCGCAACTCCTCCAGAAATACAGGCAACTGCAAAAATTTTCACATGTTTTAACTATAAGAAAGATATTTATATAATTCGTTCAAGACAATCTGCTGTTACACTAGCCAATCTTACCTGTGATTCTTGTTGCCACAGTGTTTCTAATGTGCTGCGCGATACTCGAAGAACCCTTAAATCCTTCATTAGAATCCAGGAAGGCAGGGAAGAGTATGGACACTCTTTCCAGCAGAGCCATATGAGATTTGGGGACTTAGCCTTCCTCAGTATGCGTTCCAAGAGAAAACCTTCAGTATCAACAATTTGCAACCTCCTCATTTGAATACTGTCAAATTCATCATTGTCATGATATTTACTTGGAACCATTCTAATCCCCCGCACGGTTATTACCTGTTCATTGTGGAAAAATGATAATTGTTTACCTATTGATTCTCGCAATATGACAACTAAAAAGTTGAAATCTAATTGAATAATACATAAAGGATTGAACGATTACTTACTGACCAACGCCAAATACGACGGGGCGACGAAGACCAGGCAAGATATCTTCCTAGATCTCTTAAGTGGTCATGCATATGTATCTCATCCCCCAAGGGCCCTTTCGACACTTCCACCATACACTTATTTTGTAGAGTTTGAAACCCCAACCAACCTTCCCAATCCGAGTCATCCCATATTCTGATTGCCGTATCCCTATTTTGTCCAATGAAAAAGCATGCAATATCTAAGAATATCTGTTTTTCCTCTGTATCTAGGGCTTCGTAACTAATTCGAAGCCTTTCTTGTATCGCACTCGGAAGTGTCTTATCAAGTTTAAGCAACTGCTTATGCCAATAACACGTGTCCTTGTTTCCACATAGAAGTGCCCCGAACACTTTTAAAGACAATGGCAATCCATCACAAGCGTTTACGAACTTTTGAGTCAAATCTTCAAATTTTGGGAGTGGATAGGGCTGGTTGAAGGCATGAAAACAGAAGAGCTCCTGGGAGTGTTGCTTATTAAGCCCGTTTAACTTATAAATTAAAGATTTTTCTACTCCTGATCTTGTGAGAACATCACTATCTCTAGATGTAATCAATATTAAGCTATTTGACTGGATGGAATTTTTATTTGGAACAAGTGCATCAACCTGATCCACATTATCTACATCATCTAGAATTAATAAAATCTGGTTAGAGGAGAGATGCTTTTTAAGCATTTCTATTCCTTCATCCTTATCGGTTATCTTCAGATCTGATCCAGTCAACTTCGTAAGAAGATTGCTCTGCAATGAAATCAAAGAGCCTTTTCCCACAGTTTCTCTAACATCATGTAAAAAACAACATATCTTGTATTCTGAACTCTTTTCATTGAAGATTTTTTTTGCCAGAGTTGTCTTTCCTACGCCACCCAACCCAACAATCCCCATGACCTGAGATTTTCTTCCATTCTGCTCCAATAATACTGTATTTTCTAAATCTGCTAACTTTTCATTTAAACCCGTTGGATATTTGGCTACATCCAATGGTTTTTTCACATTTCTCAACACGCTTTCAACTACTTTATTTAGCAAGATCCCCTGGTCACTGGTAATTCACAGAGAAATAATATAACTAGTGAGAAACACAAGTCTATGTATATCTAGTCAGCATAAGGTAATACAAATAGTGAGAGGGAAGTTTAATTGCTTACCCGTTGCAGGCCTCTAGCTCGAAACCGCTTACTCCAGCAACGATATTAAGAGCATTTCTCCATTGTTTAATAGTCGCTGAGTCGTGTCGCAGAGTCTCTTGCTGAGTTTGGGAATCATAGTTCATCTTCTTTTTCAGTCTATGCAAATCTTGAGCATATACTCCATTATCTTTGTCCTCCGTCCATCGAAGCTCACTGGGCTTCACGCGGTAAAACACAGGAATGATGGGAGCCTTTGAGTCCACCATCCATACGAGCTCGTTTAGACACCAGGTTGACCCAGCGTAATTCTCAGAGAAAATGACCACATGAACTGACGCTGCTCGAATAGCCTTTTCTATTTGAGAGTTAATAGAGCCTCCTCGTTGCAATTCCTCCTGATCCAGAAAGACCTCCAATCCAAATGAAATAAGGCGGTGGTAGAGATGGCTCGCGAAGGTTTTCTTTACATCGGGACCACGATGGCTTATAAAGACATCATGGCCGGTAGAGGTGGAGGTGGAGATGGAGGAAGAGGATTCAGCCATTGCTGCCAATTGGAGAATAGACACAGAAATGGAGGATATTTGAATAATGGTCGATGAATTAGACTGCAAGGGGGTAGATGAGAAATTGCAAGGAAAACTAAGCAAGCTGATGCGATGGTGTGCAGGGATGCGATGCTGTGCGGGGAACCTTTTTGCTGATGTCTGAACGCAAAAACGCGATTCCGAAGTGGCCGGCCGTCAAGTGTGGCAAGCCTCCTGCCAAGAAATTTCGGTGTACCGACTCCCCGCTCAATGAGAATGGCATCGACTCCAAAGAAATTTGGGTGCACACTTATACAATCCAGGAGATCACTGACCACGTGGACGGTGGTCCAGCCAAAGCAAAATTGAAGGAATGAATAAATTAATGGACAGCATGAAACTTGCTCAGGGCTTGGTCCACCGTTAATTTGCCATTATTTTATACTCCGTAAATATAAATTAATTTAATAAAAAATTAATTAATTTAATGAGTATTTTTTCAAAGAAATCTTTTGATTTAGAAAAATGAACTACTTTTTTATTTAATATTTACGTCTAGCTCATTACATCATAAATAAAAAACTAATTGATTTTAATGTGTATTTTTAAAGAATCTTTGACCTTAAAAAGGATAATTAATATTATATTATGGCGTGTTTCATCATGACATAAATATAAAATAATTTAATAAAAATAATAAATTTTCGGAAAAAAATAAATATAAAATAATTTAATAAAATTTTTAATTTTAATGTGTGCTTTTCAATGGAATTTTTTGATCTTAAAAATGTTAATTATTTTTTTGTTAAATTATTTTAAGAAATCTTTAACTATAAAAAGATTAATTAATATTGTATCGTGTTTCATAAAAAAAAAATTAATTTAATGGTTTTTTTTTTCAAAGAAATCTTTTGATTAACAAAAATGAACTAATTTTTTATTTAATATTTACGTCTAGCTCATTACAACATAAATAAAAAATTAATTGATTTTAATGTGTATTTTTAAATGAATTTTTGATCTTAAAAAGATTAATTAATATTATATTACGGCGTGTTTCATCATGATATAAAATAATTTAATAAAATTTTTAATTTTAATGTGTGTTTTTTTCAATGGGATCTTTTGATCATAAAAATGTTAATTATTTATTATTTTTTAAATTTTTTATTAAATTATTTTAAGAAATCTTTGACATTAAAAAGATTAATTAATATTGTATTACGGTGTGTTTGATAAAAAAAAATTAATTTAATGGGATTTTTTTTCAAAGAAATCTTTTGATTTAGAAAAATGAACTAATTTTGTATTTAATATTTACGTCTAGCTCATTACATCATAAATAAAACATTAATTGATTTTAATGTGTATTTTTAAAGGAATCTTTGACCTTAAAAAGATTATTACGGCGTGTTTCATCCTGACATAAATATAAAATAATTTAATTGCGTGTTTCATCCTGACATAAATATAAAATAATTTAATACAATGTTTAATTTTAATGTGTGTCTTTTTCATTGGTATTTTTTGATCTTAAAAATGTAAATTTTTTTTAATATTTTTTTATTAAATTATTTGAAGGAATCTTTGACTTTAAAAAGATTAATTAATATTGTATTACGGTGTGTTTCATCGGCTAAATTTTCGCGGTGTTTCATCATGACGCAAATATAAAATAATTTAATTTTAATGTGTGTTTTTTTTCAATGGAGTCTTTTGATCTTAAAACTGTTAATTATTTTATATTATATAAAATAACTAATAATTAAATAAAGCAATAATTAAATTTAATGTGTATATTTTTCAAAGGAATATTTTGACTTTAAAAAGCAAAGTGTAGTTTTTTAAATGAATCTTTTTATTTTAAAAAAGATTAATTGAAAATAATAATTAAATAATTTTTTGATTTTATAAAATATTAATTAATTGTTAATGGATAGGTTCACATTAAGTCTATCCGGTAGAGCAATTGGTAACTAGTAAATGAGATAAGAAGTTGTAAATGGAAGGTCACTAGTTCAAATCCTCGTGGGTACTAGCTTAAAAAAATGGCAAAGTTCACATTAAAGAGAACACATCGATTGTTTCTATGTTGAAATCGTGATGGAGTTTGCATGATCAAAAAACACTACAAATACCGTGATGGTGATTTTTCATCTTCTATTCTTGCAAATTGCATTTCCAACCTCCTCTACTCCTATTTGCCTTCGTCAACACTTCTTCCTCTTCTGCTTCTCGACAACCAATATTGTCTGAACCTTGTTCTACTAATTTTGCACAACCCTCTTTCTTAGGAGTGCATGCAACAGAACATAAGGGTCAACATTCTAATTGCCCCACCTGCAAAACGATCCTTCACAGGTTAAGGCATAGAAATAAAAACTCACCCAGTTTATTCAAGTTCTCACTTCCCATGAGTCAATCCGGAAATGAAGTAGTTACTCTACTGACCACAAATCTTTTTCCCCTAGGAGAAATATGCATGATGCCCCATTTAGACAGTAAACTCATGATGGACAAATAAAAAGAGAATAGTTGAACCATAAATCTTCAACGACATCAGAAACAGTATCTAATGAGATCAAGTTGACTAATTATGAGAACCTGCAACAACAACTAACAACCATTAATATAGATGACATAGCCATGGGCATTCTTCAACTGAAGAATACAATGAAAGAAGAGCAAGAGCAAATTTCTTTGCTCAACCAAAATGGAGTTCATGGATCATCTCTTATATGATGCTGAAGAAGTGAAGAAATCCATTAACACTGCCTATGACAAGTTAGAAAAAATATTTGTTGCTTTAGGAAAACTACTTGTTAAGGTCCATGGCTTAGAAAAGAAAATTGGTACTGTCATCCAGTCCACACTTGAAAGTGCCGCAACAGGACACAAAACTCCTCAATCCCATAAGGCCTCACATTCAAGAAGACACTCATTCGCATGATGAGTATTCAAGAAAATGAAGAAGATAATAGACCGAAATTTAATTTTGGTCAGGATGATGAAGAAGCTTAGGAACTAGTCAGTCTAGTTTCTGAATTTAAGAAAATGCCAAGAACTTTTCCTGAACATTACTTGGCAATGTTTAATCCTAGAAGAGAAGGATCGACCTCTTAAGGATTGAAAGGTCCTCCTCCTCTTCCTCCACCACAGTATGGACCACCTTTTCCCATCCTAAATATGGATTATGTTATGGCAGAAGCAACAAATCCCTCTTCTGCTCCTACTTCTAGATTCCGCTTTGGAATCAATGGTATGAATGACCTGAAAACAACATGTTATAAAAATTGAATGCCATCTAAGAAATGAGATCAGAGATGCAATAGACCTTTTGCGTAACTGGGAAACCTACAAAATGTCTCAAGATCCCAATATCTCAGCACATAAATTGATAGTTCAGCTAGTTGCAGGGTTCTCAGTGTTAGACACAATGGCACACTGAGAGAGGGGGGAGGGGGGGTGAATCAGTGGGCCAACCCTTAAGACCAATTTTGTAATATCCCTCCAAATTGACCCAATTACTATTATTATTTTTGTAAATATAAATGTATTTATGTAAATGGCCATGGTGAGGAGCTCAAGGCCAAGGCCCCACCAGTAAACCTTGTCAGTTATGCGGTCAATTCCTAAAAAAGCCATAAATGGTAAAGGACTAAGGGAGTGCGCAACTAAACTCACTGACAGGAGAAGTTGGCTTGGTCTACCCGGACAATGCTAAAACCTACCATAGAGAAGATATCTCGTAGTTAAATACCTATATATATTAGGTAGATAGAGTCAAACGAGGACATCACCTAACACTACCTTTAATGGAAAGGGCTACTAAGTATAGTATATGAGATGTATTCATTATAGATAAACAATTGAGTACTCGAAAATAATACATGTAATGTAATTAGTTATAAAGCATGAAACATTGAATGGCTAGAAATAATACTTGTAAGGTATTATAGGTACATGTATATGAAGTAATTCTTTGAGGTTTGTATATATATATATATATAGGAAAGATAAATAAAAGAGGTTGTCTTAGAAGAAGGTTATTTTTCTAAAAATCATACATAGATATATATAAAATATATATTATACAGTGAAGGGAGAGATATTTTCGTAAACCTCTTATAAGTAAATTATTAGAATTCGGAATTGCAATAAACATGGAAGATATCTTTTATAACTGAAACGTAGTGGCCTAATATGAAGGGGTACAAGTGGAGCTTTTGAGCTGCCACTTGGCCTATGGAGATTCCACCTAAGCTAGGTGGCCTCGCCAAGGAGAAACCGAGTCGTGGTAAGTAGAATTCCTACGACTTGGCATTTTCATATTCTATCTTTAAGCAGCATCGACCTCCAAGTGGCGGTTGGAATCTTCTCTAAAAACCGACGGACCTCCCGAGGTGTAGAGGAAACCATCAGTAATTAAATACCACCGGAGAGCCAGTAGAGGGGGGGGGGGGATTTGCTACGCATGGAAAACGTGGAGGATGCTTAGCAATTCCTTCCTTGCGGTTGCGAAATGGAAAAAACGATGATATAGAGGAGACTTTGCAGTATCTCTGAATCGTTCTCTAGAACAAAGTTAGCATCGATGGATTGACTATTCCATACCCTGAATGGATCGCTATCCAACTAGTTAAATTCTAAAGGTTAGTGCATTTTGGTTACATATATATATATATACGGTAGTCCAGAGCGAATCTTTGCATTATCTCACTATTTTTCTGGATACATTTCAAAAAGCCGCGAATCTCGTTCCTTTTAATTTTAATTACTGAGTGACTTGATCATTGCCCATATAGTAAATATATGTAAACACTGGTTTTGTTTTTTGGAAAAATACTTTTATTTATTTAATTAATGTTATGGAAATGTTGCCTCCCGATTTTAACAGAGTCCGCTTGGAAGAAGGGGTAGTGCAGAAGCAAGAACTCTGTGTAGTTTGTTTTTATTTATTTTATGCATTTCGTTCTATAGTGGGGAAAGGGACGGCTGGGTATCCGATCCCCAAGTGGGTAAATTCTGTACATGAACCCGTATTTATCCCAAATCCTTTGGTTATACCTTCGTCGTGGTGGGAGGCATTATGAGTATACCTTTAAACTGTAGATCTCTGCTAGTCGTGATTTCTTTTTTTATGAAACCATTTAAGCTCTGTCGGTATCTTCTTTTGGACATCCTTGCTGCATGAGGAGGGGAAAGGATAGCGAGAAAACGCTTGATCCCAGGGTATAGTTTATATATAGCTGATTGGTTTCATAATTATGTATGTTCGACCAGGTTCACGCTAATGATGAGTGAACCTCCCTCCTTTACTTGAAATAGTTGGGCTTCAAAGGAAGCGGATCCTCTATGTTCAAATGTCATCCTTATACATATTTTATACTTTGCATGTTTGTGTGACTTCGATCTCTTGTCCCATTGTGGGATGCGACCTAGTGATCTGTTCGTTTGACAGAAGTTTTCATTTAAAAACCCTTCGATTGCATGCTAATAGATGAGACCTAGGTGACCTATTTGTTTGACAGAAGTTGTATTTAAATACCCTAAAGGGATATCTTTGATGAGCGATTTCAGAAATTCATCGATTGAAGAGGCTTCTCCAAGTTTGATAATAGTAGGTGAATCATAGCGAAGATAGCGATCTGTTGGCGATCTTGTTCTTGATCTATATTGAGTATTAAATTTTGATAGAGTGGTCAGTCTATAGATATATAAATATATATATCGCGTGAAAGATAAGGTAGTTGGGAGTGGTTCTGGCCTATATTGAAAAGACTTATTTATATATATTTTTATGTCGACAATCCATAAGTATGAAGGATTGGAAAAGACTTATATATATAAATATATTATGTTAATGACTACATAAGCATGAATGATATGAAAATATTTATTTATATATTTTTGAATTGATTTATAACACAACTAAAATGGCTTGTGGATTGGGTAGTGAAATAGATTATGCTGCCATTGTTTGATTGTAGAGTTAGCATTGATAAAGCTCTCTATGAGAGAAGCTAGAGAAAAGTAGGAAAGAGGTTGGCAACAACCTTGTTGCTGGATGTAACCTCTTCCTTTTTGATTAAATAATATAACATGACCTTTTGTGGACGTAGCCCTAGAGTGGGTGAACAATGTGAAAAAAGTGGTCTCTCTTTTATGTGTCTATTATGCGTGAATTTATTCTTTGTGATATGGTGCTTTGCATCTGTTTGTGTTCCAAAATGATTCATTGTTGATTTGCATCTTAGGTAGTTTAATGTTATTTTTGGTCTCTTAATTATGTGTGAAGTTTTGTTGAGAATAACTACTTATAAGGTACCTTGGGATTTGCTTGTTCATATGTATATATATATATATATATTAAATGCTTATGTAGATGTGTCTCATAAAAGATATTGATAATCTATACGATGAGTAGATACATTCAAGTTAGAAATCTGTAAATGCTGACTTTGGTGTAACGTCCCCTTCCATCATCAAATGCAGGGGAGAGAACATTACCAAACATATGGGGCTTTTGGCAGACTTAGCCCCAATATCTTTTACTCATAAATTCATAACAATTAAAAACTTCTGTGTGCAAAATCAACTCAATATAAACACAGCGGAATTAAACATAATAGAAAGCACACAAACAGTAATGCCTAACATATATACATATATCACAGCAGAGGATGATTCAACATAAAGAGACTCAATCTCGTTCCAATGCCATGCATGGATTCCAAATTAAGATAATCAATTCATTTCATTAAACATGGGCAATTTAACGTATTGTAGAACACAAAATGCAAATAATTTATAATACATAGAACACTTATCTTGAAGATGAAGCTGTCCAAACAACTGGCTATGTGAGAGCAACGTTCCACCCAACCATAGATCTCTGTCCAGCCTGTATTCTTTCAGCTGAGAGATCACCCCCGAGCTGGGCTGTGTATCCACTAAGGAGGAACTAGATGGTTCACTCATAGTCAGGGTTTCACTCAACCAGCCATGCTAAGCCAACACACAGTTGGGTTTTTCAAGAATACAATAGGAAATGGAGGAGGATGCTAGTCCACTGAGCTCAATCCCAGAGCCACATACACTTCAAGCTGGACTCAGCAATCCCATCCTCTGTTCATACATCCACTCTTGGATTTCTCACAACTCTGTCACAAATAACCCCAAATCCGTCACTGATTTTCTGGGCTGCAAAAACTGGGTATCCCTATGGATTTCGGGATAGCTAATGCTCCCAAATTCGCCCCAAGGCTCATACCAATGGATCCCCCATTGGATTTCACTGTCCAATGCCAAATCTGGTCGTTTTTGGCTCTTCAAAATGTGGGTTCTCTCAAGGTCGCGATTTCTGGTTTTTCTCTCTGCTGGTAATTCATTTTTTTGGATGGAAAATGGTGCTGGTAAGTTTCACAATGGAATGGGGATGAGGAAGAAGCAACTCCCATCAGGTAGAGTGGCTTGTGGTACAAGAAAACAGAGCCCATACTCTGCCATACGAATTTCTGGGCTGCCCATGCTCCATTAAAGCCATGGACTGAATTCCTCAACCACTTCCTTACAACATAAATAAATGTCAACAAGGTAAGTCAAATGAGTTCTCAAGGTGACATATGGCAGCCTATGGTTCAATCCCACAACCCCCTCACCACTCCCTAGTGGATACACGTGGCCCCTTCTCATTCGTTGCCTCCATAGCCAGTCTTGGAATTTTATATTGCATGATGTTTATTTACATCCTATTACAATTTCCATGGCTTAAGAGCACATGGGCATCAAATATCAATGCTTGCCCTTTAAATCAAAATTCAGGCTTTCACTAGCGGGGCCTTGGCCTTGAGCTCCACGCTAGGAAAACATACATCACATGTACACATTATTTACATTAAATGCTAATACATCCTAAGAGTCAGAATGGGGTATTACATTTGGGTATATTACATTATCCGTCTTTATGTTTAAGAGTAAAAAGTATATCTCACACTTCATTGTTATTGTTAATGTTAATGGTAAATTTTTTGATAAATTTACCAAAATTACCGACTTGGAAATATGGGTTTGTTACAAATGGTATCAGAGCCTTAGGTTACATACTAGGGCCTAATGAGCTCAACATGCGATAAGTAACTAAGAAGGTAGTTAAAATTACTAATCAATTGTTTTGTTTCATTTTTTAATGCATGAACTAGAAGGGATGAAGGGTAATGTCATTCAAAGTTCAAGCTTCGAAGTTCTCCAAAGGAGTAAGGATAAGTATATTCATCATTGATTTTCCTTATTGCGAGTCAGATATGTTATCTTTGTCGCGAGTTTTCCTGGTTAGATAAAAGATATGGATACTCACATTGTTGCATAGTATTTTCATGGAATATGGTATTTGTTTAGTATATGTGCAAAGTGGTTATGAGAGTTACACAAAGTAGAAATTACTCATACTTAGTTAATTTTATTGATACAAGTATGTGAGTGATTTATTTCCATGAAAACCTATAATAGGGAATGCATATGTAATACTTTGGTCAATGCTATAGTTGAAAATGATTTCATGTCTAAAAGAATGATTCGAAGTAATTAGTTTTGTTACAATTAATGTCAGCATGTAAGGCACATTCTAGACATAGTCGTAAGGTTCAAAACTAATTGAAGTATGTACGGATAAATATATGAAAGGTTTGAAACTAGCAAAGAAATACTAAGATGTAATTATGAAGGATGTATCGATACAGATGTTGTTCTTATATCCTTCCGAGTTGATGTGAAATGTAATGGTTTTAGTGTCATGATTGAGTAACTTTGTTAAAAAGAGAAAGGAAGTATCATAATCTTTTTTGTTGAAATTGTGGAATTCATAATTTTATTTGGTAAGTGCTAGATGAGGTTATGAATAGCGTCCTGAACGTGCAAATTAACCCATTAGGATATTTAAACTGCATAGGAGTATCAAGTAGACTCTCATCAAATTTTGTTGTTATTCTAGTTTTCTGTTAAAAGAAATTACTAAGCACCCTACCTATGAGTTTCATGAGGTTAAAATGTAGTATTATTAAGCTCCAACAAAGTAAGCTTGTTTTGAGTAGGTGAAGCCACTTGAACATCTTCAAAATATAAAGCTACATTTTATTTTGATAGTACATAGTTGTTATGAAAGTTTTGTGTAAATCATAACCTAACTAATTTTTACTCTTGAGTATTGATGGCAAGAATGAATTTGACATACTAGGTTATGAGTTAAGGATGTCAATGAATTCATGTGGAAATATGACTGATGTGTTTGATTATTATATGAAAAATTGTCATTTTATTACTTGACATAAGTATAAGCTTAAGGATGTATTTCTGTATAAAAATTACAAGCGGTATTCCTAGGAGTTTAAAATTATTCCAATAGAAGGCATTATGATTGTTTCTTCATTAGGGTTTATTATTCTAAACAAAGAATGATGGGTATCAAGTTAAGGGATCGTGTTTGATTATAGGAAAAGAAGAATCCTATTTTTTTTTCTTTTTGTGATTGATTAAATCTGAGATCTTTTAACATCAAAAGTTTATTGAGAAGAGAATCTTTAGATGATAAGTCTCAATTTGAAATGAATCTATATATTTAAACTATGATACTAACATGTTTGGTTGTTAGCAAACTTGACCTAGACTCACATAAAGGATATTGAAGAGTTACCTTTATACATCGGAATGAATTGAAGAAGATGCACAAGCCTGCGTGTAAACTAATGCGTTCAATTGAGCAATTGAAGCAAATAATTTTTTCTTTTATATATTAACATTTTAGGAGGTGATCTTAATTACGACTGATGACATGATCAAAGAGGAATTTTGATTATAGAAACTTATATATAAGTTGAGCTAAAATGATCAAGAGTAAGTAATGATTTACCTTACATCTTATTGGATTACAGGATTTTATGAATCACGATTGGTGATAAAACTTATGATTAATGATGTGTAATCATCAAAATGCACAGAATGTGATAAGTAAATAGCTGAATATATTTGCTAATATTTTGTTGCTATTATGTTGAATGTGGAGTGCAAGAAATAATAAATGATTGTTACTAAGAATATTCCTAGACTCAAACGAGAAGGTTTGAGGGGAAAAGAATATTTCCTGGACTCAAATGAGAAGGTTTGAGGGGAAAAGAATATTTCTTGGACTCAAACAAGAAGGTTTGAGGGGAAAAGAATATTTACTAGACTCGAGCAGAGAGGCGGCATCTTGCACTCACTTACTAGCTGTTGCAGGAGGCAACTTCCCTAAAAAATGTGGTCATGTTTCCCATGGAAGTGGAACAGAGCAGGTGGCTCGTTGAATGTTATACTGACCCAAAAGATATAGGCAATCTTTATATCCATCGAATTGAGCAGGAGGCTCAAAAATATTTTTCCTTGTGTTGCTGGAAAACTACTATGTTGGGCACACAAGAGATTCGATGAGGGGATGCTAGCTAATAAGTAGCAGAGTAAGACTGTTAGATTTTCCTGTTGAGTTTGCAGAAGGCTCGTGTTTTGTATGCAAGTCTCCATGATTGCTAAAGTACAAAAGAGTTTGATGATCAACAAAGTCTTGTTGAAAGAATTGTGTTATGATATAAGCAAATGTTAATAATTTGTCTGGTAACTAGACTATGAGATGTATTTATGTACGAATGCTATGAATGCTAGAGTAAGCAAATATTCCCTCAAGGATGAGGAAGAATGATGAACATTTACTGTTTTGAAATTTTGTATACTTATGTTATACTAAAGAATATTGGAAAATCTTGTACGAGTTTTACAATGTGCAAGTTATAAGTGAAGAGAGCCTGCGGAAATTGCAAAAATGTGAAGACGACCAAAGCATAAAAATAAAGCAAGCGAAAGATGGTGAACGAATGCAAAAGACAAACTGTCGAACACCGAGGATAGTGTTATTCTTAAGGGGAGGAGTGTGTAACATCCCTCCAAATTGACCCAATTACTATTATTATTTTTGTAAATATAAATGTATTTATGTAAATGGCCCTGGTGAGGAGCTCAAGGCCAAGGCCCCACCAGTAAACCTTATCAGTTATGCGGTCAATTCCTAAAAAATCCATAGATGGTAAAGGACTAAAGGGGTGCGCAACTAAACTCACTGACAGGAGAAGTTGGCTTGGTCTACCTGGACAATGCTAAAACCTACCATAGAGAAGATATCTCATAGTTAAATACCTATATATGTTAGGTAGATAGAGTCAAACGAGGACATCACCTAACACTACCTTTAATGGAAAGGGATACTAAGTATAGTACATGAGATGTATTCATTATAGATAAACAATTGAGTACTTGAAAATAATACATGTAATGTAATTAGTTATAAAGCATGAAACATTGAATGGCTAGAAATAATACTTGTAAGGTATTATAGGTACATGTATATGAAGTAATTCTTTGAGATTTGTATATATATATATATATATATATATAGGAAAGATAAATAAAAGAGGTTGGCCTAGAAGAAGGTTATTTTTCTAAAAATCATACATAGATATATATAAAATATATATTATACAGTGAAGAGAGAGATATTTTCGTAAACCTCTTATAAGTAAATTATTAGAATTTGGAATTACAATAAACATGGAAGATATCTTTTATAACTAAAACGTAGTGGCCTAATACGAAGGGGTACAAGTGGAGCTTTTGAGGTGCCACTTGGCCTATGGAGATTCCACCTAAGCTAGGCAGACTCGCCAAGGAGAAACCGAGTCATGGTAAGTAGAATTCCTACCACTTGGCATTTTCATATTCTATCTTTAAGCAGCATCGACCTCCAAGTGGTGGGAGGAATCTTCTCTAAAAACCAGTGGACCTCCCGAGGTGTAGAGGAAACGATCAGTAATTAAAAACCACCGGAGAGCCAGTAGAGGGGGAGGGGATTTACTGTGCATGGAAAACGTGGAGGATGCTTAGCAGTTCCTTCCTTGTGATTGCGAAATGGAAAAAACGCTGATATAGAGGAGACTTCGCAGTATCTCTGAATCTCTCTAGAACAGAGTTAGCATCGATGGATTCGACTATTCCATACCCTGAATGGATCGCTATCCAACTAGTTAATTCTAAAGGTTAGTACATTTTGGTTACATATATATATACGGTAGTCTAGAGCGAATCTCTGCATTAGCTCACTATTTTTCTGTATACATTTCAAAAAGACACGAATCTCGTTCCTTTTAATTTTAATTACTGAGTGACTTGATCATTTCCCATATAGTCAATATATGTAAACACTAGTTTTGTTTTTTCGGAAAATACTTTTATTTATTTAATTACTATTATGGAAATGCTGCCTCCCGATTTTAACATAGTCCGCTTGGAAGAAGGGGTAGTGCAGAAGCAAGAACTCTGCGTAGTTTTTATTTATTTATTTTATGCATTTCGTTCTATAGTGGGGAAAGGGATGACTGGGTAGCCGATCCCCAAGTGGGTAAATTCTGTACATGAACCCGTATTTATCCCATATCCTTTGGTTATACCTTCACGGTGGTGGGAGGCATTAGGAGTATACCTTTAAACTGTCTCTTCTAGTCATGATTTCTTTTTTATGAAACTATTTAAGCTCTGTCAGTATCTGCTTTTGGACATCCTTGCTGCATGAGGAGGGGAAAGGACAGCGGGAAAACGCTTGATCTCAGGGTATAGTTTATATATAATGGATTGGTTTCATAATTATGTATGTTCGACCAGGTTCACGCTCATGATGAGTGAACCTCCCTCCTTTACTTGAAATAGTTGAGCTTCAAAGGAAGCGGATCCTCTGTGTTCAAACGTCATCCTTGTATATATTTTATACTTTGCATGTTTTGTGCGACTTCGATCTCTTGTCCCATCGTGGGATGCGACCTGGTGATCTGTTCATTTGACAGAAGTTTTCATTTAAAAACCCGTCGATTGCATGCTAATAGATGTGACCTCCGTGACCTGTTTGTTTGACAGAAGTTGTATTTAAATACCCTAAAGGAATATCTTTGATGAGCGATTTCAGAAATTCATCAATTGAAGAGGCTTCTCCAAGTTTGATAATGGTAGGTGAATCACAACGAAGATAGCGATCTGTTGGCGATCTTGTTCTTGCTCTATATTGAGTATTAAATTTTGATAGAGTGGTCAGTCTATAGATATATAAATATATATATCGTGTGAAAGATAAGGTCGTTGGGAGTGGTTCTGGCCTATATTGAAAAGACTTATTTATATATATTTTTATGTTGACAATCCATAAGTATGAAGAATTGGAAAAGACTTATATATATAAATATATTATGTTAATGACTACATAAGCATGAATGATATGAAAAGGTTTATTTATATATTTTTGAATTGATTTATAACATAACTAAAATGGCTTGTGGATTGGGTGGTGAAATAGATTATGCTGCCATTGTTTGATTGTAGAGTTAGCATTGATAAAGCTCTCTATGAGAGAAGCCAGAGAAAAGTAGGAAAGTGGTTGGCAAAAACCTTGTTGCTGGATGTAACCTCTTCCTTTTTTATTAAATAATATAACACAACCTTTTGTGGACGTAGCCCTAGAGTGGGTGAACCATGTGAAAAAAGTGGTCTCTCTTTTATGTGTCTATTATGCGTGAATTTATTCTTTATGATATGGTGCGTTGCATCTGTTTGTGTTCCAAAATGATTCATTGTTGATTTGCATCTTAGGTAGTTTAATGTTATTTTTGGTCTCTTAATTATGTGTGAAGTTTTGTTGAGAATAACTACTTATAAGGTACCTTGGGAATTGCTTGTTCATATGTATATATATTAAATGCTTATGTAGATGTGTCTCATAAAATATATTGATAATCTATACGATGAGTAGATACATTCAAGCTAGAAATCTGTAAATGCTGACTTTGGGTATATTACATTATCCGTCTTTATGTTTAAGAGTAAAATGTATATCTCACACTTCATTGTTTTTTTTGTAACAAGAACGGTTATGGGATTTATATTAATAAAAGAGTCTTCAAAAATACATATAGAGAGTGTCTGGTATTCCTCTATGAGGGACCAACAATCAAGATTTTCTTTTCTGCTTCTCTACTGCTTCTCCTAGTTCTATAAAGTCTGAAATTACAACTGTAAACTCTTACAATTTGTCCTAAAATAAGCTTGCTGAAGTAGAGCATTACAAAAATTGGATGCAGGATCCATTAAAGTCTAATAAAAACCAAAATTTAAACAGCTGATAGCCATGAGGATTTCTAAGCTAATGCAAAAAGATAAATATAACCCGCAAAAAGTTGAGCCAGCGTGCTGCATTACTTCTGACGAGGAAGAGGAGGTTCGAGACTTTCCATGGAATCATCTGGGTTAGAGCTGGAGCTAGTAGTGTTGTGGAACCCTAGGATGCAGCGAACTAGATCTTCTGTGAGCCTGTCAATATTCCCCTCAATGTCTGTAATGTTTTTGTAGTTATCATCCACCTTGGAGTCCACATTAGAGATGTTGTTGGCTATAAAATCCACCGCTTCTGACATGGAGGAGAATCGACCATTTACCAAGTCGTTGTTGTGCTTGACCTCGGTGCTGAGAGTGTGCAGAAGGGTGAAGACCCTTGTCATATTCTTCTTGATGTCAGCTACCTCAATACGAGTCCTGTTCACCTGTGCTTCCATGGCTTCTGTGTCGGGGTTGGTAGAATGGGAGTCGAGGGCTTCAAGCTCGTCTTCTCTTAGGTTAAGAGACGAGAGGTCCACAAGAAGAGAACGTAGAGGCTGGAGGAGTTCCTCTTCAGGGAGGGAAAAGCTAGGGGTTGCTAGAGGCTTTTCGCAGAGCTTGCAGGAGAGCTGCGGTGAGGGAGAGATAGAGTTCATAACCAGGGGAGGCACACATCTGGGGTTGGAATGAGTATCCATCCTCAAAGCGAGGTTTAACCACGAGGGAGTCTGGAAGCGTCGGGGGAGGAAGTAATTCGCAGCGTGTGAGGTAGTGGGGTAGATGGGAGGAGGCCATGTGAAGGCATTAAATGCCTCCATCTACCCTCGAACCGAATGCCAAGTGTTCCCATGCAGAGAATGGGGTGAATGAAACCTAAGGTGACGGGAGTGAAAAGAGGCATGAGTCGGGTGGTGAGATGAGGGCCCCAAGGAGCTAAGGAGTTAGGGGATCCAACAATTAAAAGGTTCTTCATCATCATAGGATAGTAGCCCTGAACAATGTAGCACTCCTTTATTTTCCAATGTATCGGCATGGTGATTATTTGAGCGCAATACATGGAGGAAATTTAGTTGCTGAAATTCTCTACTGATATAATTGAGGATATGGTGGTATTTGTGGGAGGGGATGGTGCGTTTCGTGGCAATGTTACGAGCTTCTCAGATTATGAGGAGGGAGTCTCCAACGGCTGTCAGCTCTTTTATTCTGATAGTGATGGCTATTTCCAGGCCTTTTAGTAAGGCAAGCCATTCGACGTCATTATTGGTCTTTGATCCAAGCCCCCATGCATAGCTTTTCATTTTGTTTCCTTCGGGGTCAAATATGACCCCTCCTGTGCCTGCCAACCCAGTTCACACTTCATTGTTAATGTTAATGGTAAATTTTTTTAAAAATTTACCAAAATTACCGACTTGGAAATCTGGGTTTGTTACAAATTTCAACTCACACATATATCATTTTACAATTTCACTTCCATACTTTCAATATTCACATTAACCTATACATCAGTAATCATCAATATTAAACATTTCATTCATATCATCAATTCACGCCATCATTAGAGACACATCAAGATATAAGCTTTGTAAACTTTTTATATTTAATTCAATCGACCACAACCGTTAGGTTACATCAGCTACAACTGATTGAGAAGCACCAAATTCTATTCCAAGGCCCAGCCTGGTTTTCTTAGCACCAACTAAGAAGATGTTGATGTGTCCAAACCTCAGTTTGCAATACTAGCTTGCAATCACATACTTATCACTGTCATCACCCTATCAATCGGTTGTACTTATCTTTGACTTATGTTCTATCAAGTCAACTCAATCAACTACCATCACTAAGTATCATCATTGTATACACCGAGCATGCATATCATTGTGTATTCTTCACTGAGCATACAATTCATCACTTTCATGCACATGTGTTCACCGTGACACTGTCATAATCACAACTCATTCAACTATCTCATCAATATGTATGCTACTCAAGTATCATGCCAAGTATCATGCCAAGTCACCCAAAGGGACTACCCAAACATCCAAGGAATCTTCTCATGGAACCCAATCACATCTTCTCTAGGCACAGTCAATAAGTGCTCTCAAAATCTGTCATAGGCTGCTACAAGATCATTCAATTGCAACCATATACACTCCTCAAACCCAGTCATAAGCAACCTACTCTATAAGTTAGCCTTAGTCCAAAAGGAGCTCTAGAATTTGTCTTAGACTGTCACGAATTTTCCTTAGTGACAAACTCATAAGATCATCTCAACAATCACACGTTAGTTGCCTTGCCTTATCACAGATTCGCCTCAGTCTTCAAGAGTTTTGCTGCCATTTGTAAAAATGTTCCAAAATATGAGTTTAATCATTCTAAAACATTTGCTAATATGCCTCCACAAACAACTGCAATATTCTTCAACCAAAATCAGTATTGCTGCAACCCGAAAACATCTCCCTTTTGTCTTCTGCAGAATCCTGAAATTGATGCTTATAGCGGCATGGTCTTCATGTTTATTGTAGCCCAAAATTGATGCTTACTATGTAGTATCCTTACCCGAGTTCTGAGATGTCCAAACAACCCTTTCTTGTGAGCTATCTCAGAGCAATGTTTAACTTAATCACTGTCAAAACACACTTAGTCATCTAGCCCGAATTTTTCAGAAAGAGTAATGTAAAGCTTGAAACTTCTATCTCCTGTGGTTTCCTAAGAGGTTATATTATCCATGAATTTCAGATCTGAAACTTCCTTCTTCAAATTTGACTGTCTCAATAGTTATCAAATCAGAGTGAGAGTCTTCTTCATATTCACTATGGCTTCCTTAGTCCATTGTACCCGAAAATCAGATATTAAAAGTGCTTCTATGATCCAAAATAGGTGAGGACACAACCCAAAAATTCTTCTCCACTGCAGTCCGAAAATGTCTCAGTAGCAGACCTAAATAAATCCGAAAATATTAGAGCCCTATCCACACTTTTTACAAACCGGAAATGAGGCAGATTTATCTATTTATACACATTTTTCATAATTTTTTTTTTTTTAGCCGACCTACTATATATTAATATAATTTTTATTCTTGATTAAATTATAAAATGATAGGTGAGCCGAATTCATCAATTTCACCATTAAATTTATTTTACACAATTTGAGGGCTTCTCCAAAGTTAAGCTTTTATCAGCCTTTACTTGCATTTCTTCAAGAGATTTTCCACATCATCAAAACTATGTCATCAAGGTATAAAGGGCTCTAGCATGGCCTTCAAGCACATCATCAAGTGGTAACATGGACCATAATCACCATCAAGAGATTCATCAATTGAGCTTCAAGAACCTCATATCTTCTAGCTATGACATGTCATTATGTCCTTGGTTTTTCCATGTTTTGCTTACCAGGCACAAGTACAGGTGGACTTCATTAACACGAGTGTGATCAAGTGTAGTTTCCATGATTTAAAACATCTAAGGGTTCCATGACCCCATCAACCCTCAAATGACCATAGAATGGGTAATTTGGCCCATTTGGTGTTCCAATGCCCACATCATGCCATGTCATCAATATTTATGACTTCTTTGTCATTTAATGGTTTCAATGCCCAAACTAGTTTGCCATCAACATTTGTCAGTCCTTGCCATGTCATCAACCTTTATATTATCTTTTTCATTAATGTTTTGTCATCAATGACAACCTTGCTCAACACTTAGTTCTAGCATATGAAAGGTGGTGATGGTTGCCACAAGAGACTAGAGATGAAATGCTAGGTGCAACAGATGTAGACCATCAAATTCGTATTGCTTTAGGAAGATAATTCTATGGTACTGAATGATCCGTATGCGCCCAGGTGCATGATGGGGACAACAGTTCGACTGAATGAGTTGGAACTATTATGGCGGAAGCATAAGAATAAGCAAAGTAGGAATACGCTACGCACATAAACATACACACACAGATAATATGAAGGAATGCGAACTGATCTTGATTCTTATCTATTACTCGTTCTCTGTATATTACAATAATTTACATGCTTATATAGAGTGCTGAGAATGCTTGGGTGTTTTCCCATTACGCTTAGTTATAAGAGAAGTTAGAACAGTTTCGGAAGTTCAACTCTTACAGTCGACTGGAATACAGAGAGACAATCTATCACAGTTCGTCAATCACCAATGTCGATGATGCATGTCGACGTCGGTTCTTGGTGAAGTTGATGAACTAGTCGAAGTCGAGTTGTTGAACTAGTCGAAGTCGAAGTTGCTAAACTTGTTGAAGTCGAAGTTGTTGAACTTGTCGAAGTCAATGTTGGAATCCAAAAATAATGCCAACTGATGGGTGGATCATACCTCCTTCCTTAAGAAACAATGGTCCCCATTGTTTGCTTGTGCAGATGAGGAAACTTGTTGGTCAGTTCAGTAGCAAAGTACCATTTTCCTTGTGCTAGGATCTGTCCGGCTTTGGCCACCTAAAACAAGGGAATTATGTTTGTCCTTGTATGGCGTACTCATCGTCCCACAATGGTGTCGCAAGGGAGAGGATCCTGAACATATGGACGGATGTCTTCGGGTTCTGCTTTCTGCAAGTCGTTCTGTTCCAACAATGGTGCACGGTATGGTTGAATTAGATCCACATTAAATACTGGATGTAGACCCAGGCATGAAGGAATGTCGATCTGGAAAGTGTTTTCTCCAATATGTTTAAGGATACTGTATGGACCATATCACAAAAGATTCATCTTTTGATATGGACCAGTGAAGCGTTCCTTCTTCAGATGCAACCAGACCTAATCCCCAATTGGAAATGAATGAGGGATACTATGCTTATAGTGTCAGGCCTTAGCTTTTGCATTAGGGCGTTGCAACATTTCCTGTGCTTGTTTCTGGATGTCGCACATTTGATCTCGAAACTTCAATGCTTTGTCAACTTCTCGTCGGTTATAATCAGTATTGTTCGACTGTGTTGAGTAACTAATCAAGTCAATAGGAGCTGAGGGTTGAAATCCATAACAAATATCAAATGGACTCTTTCCCGTAGAGCTATCTTGAGCATGATTGTAGTTGTGATGTATATATGCAAGATTATCATCCCATGTTCATCAATGCTTGTGGTTGTACATGCGAAGCAGTTGTACTACCAAGCGATTCACAACTTCTGTATGTCCGTCTGTCTGAGGATGGAAAGCTGTCGATAAGGAAAGTCTTGTGTCGAGTTGTTTCCAGAAGGTCTTCCAAAAGATGCTGACAAATATGGCATCTCTGTTGGAAATAATGGCTGTTGATAAACCGTAATGTTTCTAGACATGTTCAAAGAAGAGTTGAGCAGTCTACTGCGCTGTCGTAGTCTCCTTGCATGGAATGAGAATGGCCATGTTGTGAGGAAAATGCACCTATAGTTCAGGGGAGAAACTACCAACTTACAGGTATGAAAGATAGACCTACAAATGTTCTGCAAGTGCAACTAGTAAGCAAAGATATTTAAGGTTAGAAAGGTGAGTACCTTATTAAGAAGGTTGATCCAAGCTTTCCCTTCCTTGCTCTTCAATGCTATCCAGTATCGCAATGCCCACACCTGCAAAACAACTTGATACCTTTCTCAAATGCATTTGACTACATATATAAGACTGATATCCATGACATAATAAGACATCAAACTATAATCAAACAGTAATCAAATCTAAGACACACATAAATAGGTCATCTTTGGAAAGGAAAGAACGTCTAATCTTTATTAATGAATGAAGCAAGTACATCAAATTATACCTTCCTTCAAGCTTGACACTTCACGAAACCTAGATTCAAGGTCTCCTGCTTCTGTTCTCCAAGGATCCCATCCTCTAATCAGTTGTGCTAGGGTTTATCAGAAACTAAGGCACAAGAGAGGGGGATGAGGGTCTTCATTCCTCCAGCATAACATTGTTATAGGCTTGGTCCCCTCACATGGCCCTTCTACCTTCCTTATATAGTCAATGAAGGAGAGGAAAAGTAGTTATAAGCGATCAGAAGGTTGCCAAACCACCTTATTTTAACCAAAATTCGAGATTTTGACTAGTTCAGGAAAGTGCCCTACTCTTCCTACTGAAAACCAACGCATTTCTCAAGGTGTGCGCTACTTTATTGAAGTAGAGTTGCATATTTCTGAGGGTGTGAGCTACTTTATTGAAGTGGATTTGCATATTTTCCAAGGTGTGCGCTACTCTATAGGCATAAGAGTCACGCACACATCCTAGTATGCCCTACTCTATGCATAGGAAACCAACGTTTTTGGAGAAAAATGGCCAAAAACTGGGTTTTCTGATGATTTTCAGGAGATGGTTTGGTCTGGAAAAATGTTTCTAAGGGTTATAACCATCAAATGGGCCAAGGGTGAGGTAATTTCAACCATTTTTAATGTCCCAAATGACCCTTCAATCCACAAGTGTCTTGTTGTGTGACTAAAATTGATCTCAAGAAGTGTCGTCATGCGACCAAGCGATACAAGTGTCGTCACGGATGGAGAAGTGTCATTTTAAGCTATAACAGGCCATCTTGGAAAATCTGTCAACTACTACTAAGATTGTGTCATGCTAATGTTTGGTAGTAGGATATCCCATCAAGTAGTCCATGGAAATAGATTCCCATGGTCGACTAGAAACTGGAAAAGGTGTGTACAATCCTTGTTGTCGATTAAGAGGTTTAGAAATGGCACAAACCACACATGATCAAATGTACTTGTTGATGTCGGTTTTAGGTGAAGGCCGAAAGAAATACTTATGGAGAATAGAAAGGGTCTTTGCTACTCCAAAATGTCCTGCAGTCTTGCTGTAGTGTGCGTTCCAAATGAGCTGCTGTTGATGCTCACCGGTCGGTAGACAAAGTTTTCCAAGCTTGAATAGCAAGGTATCCTTCAGGAAATAGTCGGAGGTTGACGACTTGTCGGTCTGAATTTGTCGATAGATTGATGAAAATTCATTGTCGTGCTGATACAATTGAGGCCAAGTGTTGGTGTCATATCCCTGCATACTCATCACTGTAAGAAGGAGAGTAATGGGTGGTCGACTCAGGAAATCGGTGGCAGCATTGGATTTACCTTTCTGATACTTAATTACCAACTGAAATTGTTGCAGGTAATTAATCCACTTGAGTTGTTTGTAACTTCGACTGGGACAGGGTGAACTGTAAAGGCTTGTGGTCAGTGAGAATGACCATCTCCTTTCCAAGGATATAATGTCTCCATTGCTTAAGAGCTTGCATAATGGCGTACAATTATTTTTCATACGTCGAATATCTTCTAACAGTGTCGTTAAAAGTTTCAGAATGAAAAGCGACTGGGTGACCAGACTAAGTGATCACTATTCCCAAGGCATAGTCTGATGCATCCGTCTCAATCTCAAAGGATTGATGCAAATCAGTTAACACAAGTACTGGTGTAGTACAAAGCTTGTGTTTGAGCTGTTCGAAAGCTGCTTGTTGTGTCGATGTCCATTTGAAGACATTTTTTCCATTTCCCTGGGTCAACTGATTCAAAGGACAGGCTATGTGACTAAAGTCGAGTATGAATCGTCGATGGAAATTCGCCAAACCAAGAAAACTTCTTAGTTCATGAATGCTTTGAGGAATGGGACAATATTTGAGGATTTCTACTTTTTCTGGATCGACGTGAATGCCTGCAGAGTCAATTAGAAACCCCAATATTTGATGGTGTTCATCGCAAAGGAACATTTGTCCATGTTCAAGTAGAGTCGATGTTGTTGGAGAGTGTTGAGGACTTGTCGAAGTTTTCTGACATGTTCTTCCCATGATTGACTTAAAATCAATATATCATCGAGATAGATAATGACCCATTTTCTGATGAAAGGTCGAAGAGTGTTATCCATATATTGCATGAAGGTCCCAAGTGCATTGGTTAAGCCGAAAGGCATGATTGACCATTCAAACAATCCTTCCTTGGTCTTGAAAGAAATTTTCCATACATCTGTGGGCTCGATTGGAATTTGATGATATCCCAACTTGAGGTCGAGCTTAGTAAAGAATTGATCACCTTCCAGACAGTCGATGAGCTTGTATATCCGTGGCAGAGGGTATCTATTTTTTACCAAAATTTTGTTAAGGGCCTGGTAGTCGATGCATATGCTCCAACTCCCATCTTTATTTGGAACGAGGACGACTAGACTTCCACAAGGAGAGAAGCTGGGTCGGATATGACCTTTGTTGATCAAATCTTGAATTTGTCTACGAATCTCTTCATTTTTTATAATGGATCTTTTGTAAACAGATGCATTATGTAATGAAGAATGAAGAGCAAGTTCAATAGAGTGTTTTACCTGGCAATGTAGAGGTACTCCATTTGGATCTTGAAATAGGTTCTGGTACTCATCAAGAATATTGTTAATCTGCTGCTTATGTCGGGAGCTGCACTGGTCGGTGAGTCAACTGGTTGCTACAGTCTTCTTGGAATGTTGCAGCTTAATCATGATCAATGCGAATTTCTGAGCATGGTTGATGAGCTTCTTCGTCTGTTTAGAAGATATCATTGCAACCGTTGGTGTAGGTCGTCATTCTGGTATGCCATACCATTGGTTTTGAATTCTGACAATCACCTTCTAATGTCGTGACTGGTAACTTCCATGTCTATCCCATAAGTAAGGTTTCCCAAACAAGGCGTCGGCTACTGAGAGAGGTTCCACGTTATAGAATACTTCATCTTCAAAAGGCTTAATGAAGTAGGCAAGTTTGCATTTTCGGGTGATCCTTAGTTCTTGTCCATCCTTCATCCAACTGATGTTATAAGGCTGAGGATGTGGAGTGGTAACAAGAACTAGTTTCTTCACGAGATCTTCAGAAACAAAGTTCTTATGGCTACCATTATCCACAATCAGATGCAATGGATTGTTTTGAAACCATATCTCTGTATGGAATAGGCGCTCTTGTTCCTCCTCGTCGACGATAATCGAGGCTACTGGAGTGGTTGATGTCGATGTCAAAAGGGTCGTTGCTTCTGGGTTAGATTCTACTAGAGTTTTGTCGAACAAGTCAGATGTCAACACTTTTTCCAAAAATGTCTTTCGAGCTTTGCATTCAGACATATCATGCCATGATGAATTGTGGTAATCACACCATTTCCCGGTAGGAGTTTGTTTGCTATGTCCCCTTTTGTATTTCTGAGATTTTTTTTGCCATGATCTTGCTTTGTCGAAGTTGGCTGAGAAGGTCTTGACTTGTTGAAGTCAGCTGGTGCCTTCTTGTCGAGTGGTCGTCCTGTCGGCTTGGTCGCGAAGCGTGCTTTCCATTTCTGTTTGAATTCAAGCTTACTAGCATAGTGGAATGCATCTGCAAGTGTATCGAAAGTCAAAAACTCCATCCCATGCTAAATGTATGGGGATAATCCACTGACATACTTCAGGATAAGCAATTTCTCTTCTTTTTGAACGCCAAGTCTAGCCATTAGTCGATAGAACTCGTCGGTGTAACTCTGTATGGACTGATCTTTCCATTGCCTTAGCTGCTGCAACTTCTTATACTATTTTCAATGTACTTGGGCGGGTAAAACTCTTTTCGGACATATTCAACAAATTTCTCCCATGTCTCTATGGGGTCTCCACTTTTCTCCATCCTTTTCGATAGGTTCTCCCACCAGCACTGCATAGATGTTGACATATTTAAGCATACAATGGGGATCTTTTCAGCTTCTGAGGGTTGATTCACAGAGTAATAGGATTCTAATTCTTGTACCCAATTGTCGACAGATTCCGCGTCAATATTTCCTTCTAGATTTTGTATGTCCAAATTCATTTTCACCTTGAATGGACTGATTTTGTCAGAGTTAGATCTTGTCGAAAATCCTCCCAATGTCGAAGCAAATCACATGAGAATATCATTGAACTGGGCGAACATTTCAGTTCATTGTCGAGCCAGCACTTTCTTTATGAGTTACTCTGTCTCTTCAATTGCATGTCTAGTCTGTTCCTTCTACCATCTTTGAAGGTAATTTCTTCTTGGATTGTTGAGTCTGCGAGTGTGTTTGAACAAGCATAAGTCAGGTAACTTCGATGGAAGTGTCTATGCACAACTTAATAACAAACAAAGATAAGCTCTGAATAAGTCAAACTCTAAAGCTCTGATACCAATGATCTGTACGCGCCCAAGTGCACGACAAGGACAACAGTTCAACTGAATGAGTTAGCATTGTTATGTCGGAAGCATAAGAATAAGCAAAGTAGGAATACACTACGCACATAAACATACACACACAGATAATATGCAGGAATGGGAACTAATCTTGATTCTTCTCTATTACTTTTTCTTTGTATATTACAATAATTTACATGCTTATATAGAGTGTTGAGAACGCTTGGTGTTAATTTTTGAGCATCAATTCAATATGATATAGGATCTTATCTGAGAGAATAACATGTATAGCATATCAATCACAAGAAGCAATCACAAGAGACAATAGACACACATATTTTCCTTGGGGAAAACCAATAAGGTGAAAAACTCCAATAACTTCCTCAAAGATAGATAGAGCAATGGTACAAAACCCAAGCATAAGAGATAGTCTCCTAGCAGCAGCTTCTTCTCCTCCACTAGTGTTCCACTCTCCAATGAGTGTATGAGTGAGAAAGTGAATGAATCAAATAGAGTGCCTCCTGCACTCTATTTATACACTAACTTGACTTGCCTAATAACCTTACTAGGTCAACCTCAACTTAACCACTTAACATAATGATGACAGGGCTGACCCCACTAGGGTGGTCTAATAACCCTTTTACCCACATGACTCATACAGGGTCGACCCCATCAAGGTGGTCTAATAACCCATCAAGTATAAGTTACGACACTTACAATATAAATGACGACACTTCCGTATAGAGGAATAATAACATCTCTATAGGAATACAATATACATATATGAAATACATTCTGAAGTTACAAATACATCAACACTCCCTCTTAACTAGGAAGGTATTTCTCGACACAGATCTGCTAGCACAAGTCTTCTTCTTTGGATCATCGTCACTAGATCATCATCATCGAATCATCGTCATCGTCACTGCTGCTGCTATCTCAATCAATCTCCAATATACTCATTGTAGGAAGTTCTACAGAGCCAAACCTTTTTCATGCTGGATATAGGCCCACCATCTGTAGGTCTTCATCAGCACTGACCATACTATGGAATCCTCAGGACTTAGTACATGCATCACAAAACCTCGCAAGAGCATCCCAGGCTATTACGAGCACACAGCTCTACCTGTCGGATCTCCCAGGGACATATTACATGTGACCCCACCAAAAAACCTCGCAATAGCATCCCAGGACTTATTACAGGAACACATCCCAACCTATCAAATCTCCTAGGGACATATTACATGTGGTCATGGCAAAACCTCGCAAGAGCATCCCAGGCTGTTACGAGCACACATCTCTACCTGTCGGATCTCCTAGGGACATATTATATGCCATAGGATGAAATATCGAAAGAGCATCCCAGGATTTCATGAGCACATAGCTATACCTGTCAGATCTCCCAGGGCCATATTATATGTCCTCCCAGAGCAATGCCTCGAAGAGTATCCTAGGACTTATTACATGCACACAGCCCAACCTATTAGATCTCTCAGGTCAACTTACATGCTCATCTGCACAACCTGTCCACGACCACAAAGTATCAACCTGATACTCACCATACATCATCCTGATGTACATCATCACATGATCATCCTGATCATCATCATAGCATCATCCTGATGCATATCAACTGGAGAAACATCCTGAAGCTCATCATCCATGATCATCCTGATCATACAATGCATCCACCTGATGCATGCCAAGTATCTACCTGATACATATCATCATACATGACCTACTTGATCATACAATGTATCCACCTAATACATATAAAAATACATGATCCACCTGATCATACAATGTATCCACCTGATACATACACAAATACATGATCCACCTGATCATATCAAGCATCCAACATGATGCGTACACAAATGCATGATCCAACTGATCATATCAAGCATCCAACATGATGCATATACAAATACATGATCCAACTGATCATATCAAGCATCCAACATGATGCGTATACAAATACATGATCCAACTAATCATATCAAGCATCCAACATGATACATATAAAGCAGTAACTGGAGCATCGTCATGATGCTCATCATACAATGCTTACGTCCACAACCATGGGAAGGATCCTCCTCTCACCATGCTTGGAATGGCTCCTGCAAATGTGTCCATCACTTCTTCCTCGAAGTGTCATCAATATGAAGAACACCAAGCCTCTCTCTGAAGTACTCAAACTTCACTCTCGCTAGTGGTTTCGTCAACACATCTGCAATTTGCTCATCCATCGCAACATACAGGAGATTTACTACTCCTCTCTGCACCATATCCCTGATATAGTGATATTTGATCTCAATGTGCTTCGACATGTCGTGGAACACCGGGTTCTCAGACAGCTTCACACAACTCTGGTTGTCACAAAAGATACTAGTAGGCTCCAACGGGAGATCAAATAGCTCAGATAGTAGCTTCCTGAGCCATACTGCCTCACAACTTACCGAACAAGCTACAAAATACTCTGCCTCAGTTTTACTTAGTGCTACGCAGGACTGCTTCCTGCTAAAACAAGAGATCACACCTGATCCCATACTGAAGCAACACCTAGAAGTGCTCTTCCTATCTGCAGCACTACCTGCCCAGTCTGAATCAACATAACCCTGCAGGTTAAACTTTTGATTCGCATCATACTTGAGCCCATATTCAATTGTACCCTTTAGGTACCTCAGAATATGCTTTACAACAATCAGGTGAACACCTCTGGGATCCGTCAGGAATTGGCTCAATGTGTTCACTGCAAAGTAGATATCTGGTCTCGTGTTCATGAGGTACATAAAGAACCCAATCATCTGACGATACACAATGACATCAACCGGATCAGATGAAGCATCACACAAAAGCTTCAGGTTCGATGCCATAGGTGTGGCCATGGCCTTGCAGTCCATCATCTCGAACCTCTTCAGGATCTCTACTGCATACTTCCCTTGTCCAAGGAAGATTCCATCTGCACTTTGCCACACTTCCATGCCTAGAAAATAGTGCATCATCCCCAAGTCCTTCATCTCGAACTCGGCGGCAAGCTTCCTCTTCGTATTGACAATCAATCTATCCTCACCTGTAACAAACAGGTCGTCCACATACAAAAGTAGTATCATTGGATTTCCTTCCTCAACCTTGTAGTAAAGGTTGGAAAGCCCAGACTGGATAGAAAGTTGTCTATCCTACCATACCAGGTCCTAGGAGCTTGCTCCAAGCCATACAAGGCTTTCTTCAACCTTCACACATATGAATCCCTGTCATGTGTCTCAAAACCAAGTGGCTGCTCCACATACCCTTCCTCCTCGACTACACCAATCAAGAAAGTTGTCTTGACATCCATTTGGTGTACCTTCCATTTCATCACTGCAGCCAAAGCAAGTACTGATCTAATGGAAGTTTATCTGGCCACAGGAGCAAAAGTCTCTTCATAATCAATCCCTTCTTTCTGGGAGAAGCCAAGAGCTACAAACCTTGCTTTATATTTCTCTGTGCTGCCATCTGCAGCATGCTTGATCTTATGGATCCACTTGGAAGTCACAACAGACTTCCCATATGGTCTTGGGACCACATCCCAAACATTATTCTTCATGATCGACTTGTATTCTTCGATCATGGCATTCTTCCATTACTTCATCTTGAATCATGTGAACTTCAGATTCTTTAATATCTTCAATAGATAGATTTGTTACTGGAACAAATGTTGTAGTCCTTCTTTTGTAGGTGATGGTATACGATCTACAAAACAAGTTAAATTGCATGATTTAGAAACATCTCATAGTTTTCAGTACAAATTCTTACATAAAGAAATATGTCATACAGTCATGCAACTATCTTAGCCAATGCTTCGATACGACATTTATCCATATCCCGTAACTTTCTAGATGCCTTCCAATATCTACCATAACATTGTTAAGAGTGTGCACAACTCCCAACATGTCAGCAAAGAGGTTTCATTCTAGATAAGTAGCAATGGAATGTTGTACGGTGCCATAGGCCACTTACCCATCACATGCATATTAGTAGTATACTGTTCATTAATGCAATTATTCTAATATGCATAATACACAACCTAAGTCTAGGAACATATATACATCATTGAAGAATATTATTTAAACAATAAGAAATGATAATTCAAATACTTATCTTTGTTTGTTTGTTGGGTGGACTCCCTCTCAATCTTTGCTTCCTTACAGGAACTATTGGAGTGTGCTCCCTCTTGATCTTTGCTTCCTGGATTACCTGTCCTTGAACTTATATTCATCCTGGACCACTATGCATGCTTAAGTGTGCACTAGTGTCATGATTGTGCCATCCTCAATATCTCATACATAATAATACATTCATTAGTATAATCTCAAAACAAAATAATCTTAAACATGTATAGTCATGATCATTTCAAACACAGATAATAAGCATTAGTATTCAAGGTTTCATAGAAGACTTCTCTTACTTATACATATTCATATTTGACCATAGAACTCTTCTGGTTAGTCATATCATCAATCAAGGTAAGAGACATAATATGCATAAACCCTTGATTACTTAAATTTCTAACTTCATGAATAATCATATACAAAAGTATAAGATCCTAACATCGGGTAGGAATCTAACTTCATATAAGAAAAACATACCTGGTCATCATATTTGCTAGTTATGTCTAGCAATGTTTTCTTGTTCTCTTCAATGACCTGCATAACTCATAAGCTAACCATTGTAGAACCAAAATATACATTCCTCTATGTGATCCATGACTATGGATGATTCTTTGTCTTCATGTCACCATGGTCTTGATCTAGAGCTTGATTTGTACCTTTCATGTTAGCGGATAACATTATCCTCATACAACACCATAGTGCATTAGCACAATCATCAAAGAATGTCTTCTATCATTCACATGCATTCATACTTTTACTAAAGTGATAAGACAAGTCTAAGAATGATCAAGATTTTTACTAGACTTAATAACATGAAGACAAACATATCATAAACTTAATCATGAACATACTTGTAAGTCATACCTGTTAGATTGCTTGTAGTAGTAGTAGTTGTTGTTGTTCCTTTTGTTCTTAGGACAAACTGAGGGAGAGTGTCCTCTTCTTGGTATGTGCTATGAGAGCTTGATCTTCATTCCCCATCTTTTCTTCTCGAGCTACAATTCGAGCTTTTTCTTGTGAGCGTTCTTCCCACAACCTACTGAATGAGATAAGTTTCTTCCTAGCACAAATTCCTTGGATGAAGGAATCCCATGATCTAGGAAGGCCATTAAGAGTGGTCATTACCACTTCTCCATTCTCTATATATTCTCCCACATCTTCAAGTTGTTCTTTTATCTGGGAGACCCTTGAGAAATAAGAATTCCTAGTCTCTGCATTCTGGATCTAGATATTCTTCAATTGATTCCTCAAGGTCATCTTCCAATTTATGTTCTTCCCTTCAAATAGCTTGGTTAAGGAATCAGAAATCTCCTTGGGTGTCTTCAGAGATGACACATGTGGTATGAGATGGTCTTTGATAGAATCAGCAATGATCCTCTTTGCCTTGACCAAGTTCTTCTTATGTGAGGCCTTAGCCTCTTCTTCCTTTGGGACATGAACCTCTTCACTTATGTAGGTGTCCAACTCATTCTCTTATAGGATTAACCCAATCCTATACTTCCAGGCTTGGAATTTATCAACCCCTTCATGTAGCTTGTCCTCAAGCTTGGTGTGGTGAGACATTTTCAATGAGAAACTCAAATGGAAATAAGAGATTTAGGTCTTACCACTTGATTTGCTGAAAACTGGATCTGGAGCTAGATTAGGGTTTGTTAGAGAAACCCTAAAAAATCAAACTTTGAATTTCAAACTTCTGAAAGGATAGAAAGATGCGCCTTGATGAGATGATCAAGCTGGTGTACTCATAATTTGAAAACTGCAAAGTTTCACCCCTCAAATTTGCTTTTCAAACTTCTGGATTCACTAGGGAGGACCCTGAATTAGGGTTTGATTTTCCCGGAGCTTCACCCATCCAAAAAGTTCGATCTTGGTCTCTAAACTTCGATTTTGCAGAGGAGCTTCCAGCCATGGTCTCATATTTCAGAAATTCCAACTTTTGCAGAAACCCTAATTTTCGGCTTCACTCAAGAGGACCCCAAACTTGGGTTTGATTTTCCTGAAGCTTCACCCAACCAAAAATTTCAATCCAAAGCTCTAAAATTTGATTTTTCTGAGGAGCATCCATCCATGGTCTCATATTTCAGAAATTCCACTTTTTGTGGAAACCCTAATTTTTAAGGCCAAAACTGAAAGTGCTCAAAATTGAATTCTGCTTGGATAGAAAGATGCGCCTTGCTGAGGAGATTCAATCTAGCCTCTTGCATTTCAAGATCTGTGGAGAGAAACCCAAAAACAAGAATCCCTAGCTTCCACAATTGCATAGTGTCTTCTTCTCAAGTTAGCTCTGATACCATGTTAATTTCTGAGCATCAATTCAATATGATCTAGGATCTTATCTGAGAGAATAACATGTACATCATATCAATCACAAGAAGCAATCACAAGAGATAATAGACACACAGAGTTTCCTTGGGGAAACCCAATAAGGTGAAAAACCCCAATAACTTCCTCAGAGATAGATAGAGCAATGATACAAAACCCAAGCATAAGAGATAGTCTCCTAGCAGTAGCTTCTTCTCCTCCACTAGTGCACCACTCTCCAATGAGTGTATGAGTGAGAAAGTGAATGAATCAAATAGAGTGCCTCCCGCACTTTATTTATACACTAACTTGACTTTCCTAATAACCTTACTAGGTCAGCCTCAACTTAACCACTTAACATAATGCTGACAGGGCCAACCCCACTAGGGTGGTCTAATAACCCTTTTACCCACGTGACTCATACAGGGCTGACCCCATCAAGGTGGTCTAATAACCCATCAAGTATAAGTTATGACACTTACAATATAAATGACGACACTTCCGTATAGAGGAATAATAACATCTCTATAGGAATACAATATACATATATGAAATACATTCCGAAGTTACAAATACATCAACACTTGGGTGTCTTCCCGTTATGCTCAGTTACAAGAGAAGTTAGAACGGTTTCAGAAGTTCAACCGTTATGGTCGACTGGAAGACAGAGAGACAATCTCTCGCAGTTCGTCAGATGCCAATGTCGATGATGCATCTTGACGTGGGTGCTTGTCGAAGTCGCTGAACTGGTTGAAGTCGAAGTCGCTGAACTTGTCGAAGTCGAAGTCGCTGAACTTGTCGAAGTCGAAGTCGCTGAACTTGTCGAAGTCGAAGTTGCTAAACTTGTTGAAGTTGAGTTGCTGAACTAGTCGAAGTCGAAGTCACTGAACTTGTCGAATTCGAAGTTGCTGAACTTGTCGAAGTCGATGTTGGAATCCGACAATAATTCCAACTACTGTGTGGATCACTGAAGATAATGATTATTATGAACACTTAGGTTCACTTTTTATGTCCCAACAACTATGCAATTTGAATATGCATGTGAAATATTTTTGTTACATGCAGAATCTGTTGATTTCCTCTGGTAATGCTGACAAACTTGCATTCCTTAAGCATTACCTGAGAATATTACTAGGGCATGCCCCCGATGTGGTTGAGCAATTTCTTAAAGATAAGAACATTACCTTGAAAGGGTTGTCTCTTCCTCAATTCCATTCATATATTTTACAAGTTTGGGAAGAGTATTGTTTAGAACGTCAATTATCCACATATTTCAAGTGACATGCTTCTATGTTTTCCCCTGGTTTCTGTAAATCAATGGATAAAATGATAGAGTGGGGATGTGGAGCTCATAATCATGGGAACTTTGGCAGTGAGTCTTGTAGTTGTAAGAAGAAGAATAAGAAGAAGAAGAATTAATATACCATCCCTGCAAGATTCCATCCAGATAAGCCATATAAACATAGAGAGCCCATAAAGCTACATAAGCGTAAAGTTTATGCTAAGAGACGTTATGATCCTGCAAAGAAAGAAAAATGTTTTATCTATGGAAAGAAAGGACATTGGGATAACAAATATCCATACAGGAAAAGAAAGCCATGCCTTGTTGCCCTATTTTCTGAAGAACTAGATCCATCCTGGTGGGATCTAGCATATTGCGATCATGGTGACTACCCTATAGGAGAGATTGTTTTCCTCCCCTCGGAGTATGAAGATGTTGATTTAGACTCTAACGATGCTCTAGATTTTAATAAATTTGCTTCCTTTGGGTCTTCCCCATATAACTCTAATAAATCAAATTTAGGGGGGTGTGAGGGACCTCCTGAATATTCATTCTATATGTTCTCATCATCCAGAGCTTCAAAATCTTTTCCTTAGCAGAGACTTGCCAAAATTGACCAAAATATGTCTGAGATTCTAGCATATCAAGATGTACTTAGAAAATAAGTTAGAGAAGAAAAGAAGAATCTACTAGCATAGATCAAGGCTAAAGAGAAGAAAGAAGACACAAAATAATCCTCTTCTCAAAACATCAAGAAAAACCCATCTTTCTACAATCCAATGGATGTTAGGAACCCGTGTCAACCCTTCTCTTTACTTTGTTAGTATATTGTTGTTGGACGCATATGCTTTGTAAGTCGTCCCATAGTATTTGTTGATCCATAGTTTGTATTAGCCCATGGTATTGACCCATAGTATTGGACGCATATGCTTTGCAAGTAATCACGTATTATTATATGTTCCATGGTATTGACCCATAGTATTGGGCATAGACTTAGTATATAAGTGCTTATTGAGGCCAATGAAGGAACCGTGAAGTTATTTCTATTGAGCTTGCTCAAAGGAGGTTGCCCCCTCGAAGTGGCATGTGATCAATAAATCGATTCTGAGTTCTGTTATTTCTAATATCTCGTGCATTTTTGTTAATTAATTGTTCCAAGTTCCTCACATCTGGTATCAGAGCACTTTCTTGGGCTCGTTGGGTGGAATTTCTGTCAATTTTTTTTTTCACATATGTTGCAGGTTCAGATTTAGGAATAATCCATATCCGCTTAATTGTGGGAAGTACTTGGGCATAAGCCCTTGTTATAGGTCAAACCCGCACCTCTCCGTCCGTGATCACCTTGATCTGTTGATCACACAAAAGGATAACTTGGATGGAGGAGCATGTTGACCCTAGATGAGACTTTGACTTACTCCACTTCCTGACAACACTGGAAAAACCCTAAAAATGTCATTATGAGATATGAGCGCTACTCTACTTCAATAGACTAGTGCCTGTACCCTACTCCAGTGTGTAATAGTAGCGCTCAAGCCTCATGAGCGCTACTCCTCTTCAGCATAGTAGCGCTCAACATTCAAAAAGTGATGAGCGCTAGTTTACAAGCACTATAGTAGCGCCCTGAATGCTACTTCACTGAACAATAGTAGCGTACATCTCAAAAGATGATTAAAAAAAATTAATTTCACGAAGAGGATTAGTTGCAGTTGGTTTCCCAACTTCCCCAACTTCCTCCATAACCATCTCTCGACCTGAACTGCTTCTCCTGTCCTATAAATACGGGGAAGAATAAAGAGAGGGGTTAGAGACATCAATGTTATTAAGATACTTTTAAAGAGAAGCTTGCATTGGAGGAGTTTGTGCTGGAAGATATCCAAGCCAGAGAATAGCAAGACCCCAGGATCAAGTTGCAGGAGCATGTCACAAAGTCAGGTATATTTTGTAACATCAATTTGCATTTGACAATAAAAGGTTGAAGCGTCTTTCTTCTCCCAAGTTAAGTGTTCATTGAAGTGATATATTAGTTTGGATCTGTTTTGGTTAATATTGGATGTTTACATTGCTGTGTCTTTTTCCATCATTATATATTATCCAAGATACGTTGAGAAAGGTACTTGTATTGCAGGTTTAGTGAATGGGAGGTGGACTTGAGGATTGAGCGCAAGATCAAATAAAAGCTAGGATCGAACGTCATTTGAAAGGTATGTTCTCAAGGCCTATAACCTATTTCTTTTCATGAACATCTATGTAATGCAGTTAATACGCTTACCTGTCATCCCCCTTTCAATTGATAGTATCAGTTTCCTTACTATAGGGTAGTTTTTCCCGCCAACAGCCCTAAAACTCATTGTGAGGAGTACCACAGGAACCCCGAAGCAGCTGATCCATTGAGAGGACTTGCCAGTGAAAAGGGAAACGACTCCTACTTGATTGACTAGTTCCCACCCGTGAGGTAAACCAAGAGGTGTCGTTTGTGGCAAAGCAGTTATCAGTTTTACCTGAGCCGTGGAGTGAGGGGTACTTCCCCAATATGCAAGCCGTCAGACAACATTGGTGGTCGAGTGAATCCCCTGAACCGTTAGGAAGCCGAGCATACCTGGGGTCCATATCTATTTTCAACTGCTAAATCGCAGATTACATCTGTCTAGACCTATTTCCTATCACTTCCGCGCCGTTGCAGAACCATCTCTTGCCAATCGCTTCTATGTCGTTGCAGATCCATTTCGAAAAAAAGAAGTATAAAATTTTGTTTTTTCGCCATATCTCCTTTTTTTTCAACTTTGTTTCCCTTGAAACTTCACTGACATCCCTGCAATCCCATTCTGCATATTTCATTCCTGAGGGCCCTATCCCAAATTCCACTTCCCAAAGCCAGAAATCTCACATTTGTCTATTTTTAGGGTTTTCCATAACTTCTTCGATTTTCACCCAATCGCCTTCCAATTTTGCCACAATGTTCATTTCCCATTTCTGCTTCTTTGTCCCTCTCTAACAAATTTTCTCATTCTTTCACCCCGCTTCTGTAATCCCCATTTTCTGCTTCCCTGTCCATAAGAAAGTGTCCAAAACCTAGTCAAACCCCAATTACCCATCAAAGTTTTTCCCAAATCCAAATTTTCCCTTACTAAAGAAGCTTCTATTTCTTTTTTCCTATCCATTCATAAATATGGTTTCCCAACGACCCCCCATCATGCCAGCTCCTCACATAACTCCTATCAAGCATTTGTCTAAAGCAGAGATGCAGGCACGTAGAGAAAAAGGGCTTTGCTATAAGTGTGATGAGAAATTCACTCGAGAACATAGATGTGTTGAGCAACAGCTCTATCTCTTGGATGTGGATTCTCTGCTTGCCTCTGAACTTGGTGAAGAAGCTCCAGATACACTAGATGATCAGGTCGACATTCAATAGTCGCTTGTTGATCCTCCATCTTCGGATGACCACCCAGATATATCTCTCCATGCTTTAGCCGGAGTCACCACCCCACAAACAATGCGGGTCAGGGATTACTTCAAGAAGCTCCCTCTTACAATACTCATCGATTCTGGTAGCACTCATAACTTCATTGACCCTCAGATCGCCAAACAGGCTAATTGTTTTGACCATCCTTGCTCCAACTTTGACGTCATGATTTCCAACCAGGGTCTCTCCGCATCATCAGTTCACATCGCCTGGAAAATATCCTTAAGAATAATTCACATGGTGTCATCGCTCAACTCCATTCCATTCAGATGGACCCATCAAGGGTCTCCACTACTCCCTTGGATAGATATGCAGGTGTCTTTGCTGAACCAGTGGGATTTCCTCCTTTAAGAGACCTTTCTGGTAAGAATTTAACTGCCTCTACATCTGAGAAGGAAATGATGATTTTTTTGCATGCAGTACAGAAGTGGTAGCCATACCTATTAGGGAATTATTTCTGCATCAAGATTGATCATCAGAGTCTGAAAATTTTCCTGTAACAATGGGTCTCCTCCCTAGCACACCTGAAATGGGTTAGCCAACTCATGGGTTATGCCTATGAGATCACTTATAAGAAGGGCAAGGACAGTCTGGTGGTGGATGCTCCTTCTCTCACATTTGATGACCCAGTTTCTCTTTCAGCTATTTCTATGCTTGTTCCAAATTGGTTGCAATCTGTTCAACATGTGTCACGTCCCCTCCCATCCTACCAGTTAGATGGAGAGGATCGTGAGGTTAAACCGGGCATCTAGCCCCCATATCCATTCATTAAACAAGCATTCAAATGAAAATGAAAATATATATATACAAGTATATGTTTATACAATGGAAACACAACGGAAGTTAAGTAAATGTTGTTGATATCTATCATACATTCAAGACTCTGTAACAGCCAATTAAAGACCTTTGCAGATTTATAAAAGATCATATGGAATTGCATAAACTCGTAAAAACACAGCGGAAGTAAATTCATTTACACCATCACCCTACATTCAGATATCCATCAATTAAATCTTTGCAAGAATATACAGGAGAATACTTATCTCAATAAGGTAGTCCCAAGCAACTGGCTATGCAACTGCAACGTTCCACCCAACCATAGGCCAGTGTGCTCCTCAATCTCTCAGCGCCACTGCCACCCCCGAGCTGGGCATGATCTCTACAAGGAACCAGGGAACAACAGACTCACACATAGCCAAGCATACACCAAGATGAGCCAAGCCAATCTGCAATTGGGTTTATCAGGATGCTAGGACATGGAAGGGAAGAATTGCTAAGCTAGTGAGCTCCAGCACAGAGCCAAGGATAACCTTGCAAGATCTATCTAGCTTGGCACCCACAATACCTACACACCCAACACAAGGAAGTATTCTTTTCACTGCTGTACAGTCCCTCAAGCCATACCTTCCCTATCTAGTGCTCTCAGGGTATGCATAGAAGAGTAACCAAAGCCCTCTTGATCTTCTTGAGAGGTTATCTCCCCCACTAGGTTTATCAAGCCACTTCTGCCCACTACCACTCCAACACTTCAGCTCACAGGCTCAAACCAAAAACGAGGATGCACATAACAGCAGAACCCCACTTGCTGGGCATGAGGAAAACGTTTTCCACAGTGGGATGCATGAGAGGGGGTTTCAACTAACTCAGGAAAACGTGGGAACCCACAAAAACGAAATGGGAAGTTGGTGAACAACCCAGGAAGCCAAATCCGTTTTTAGAAAAACGTCCTTGGGCATTCAGGGGCAAAAACGAACTCCATACAGTCCCCAAAACGTGGCCCTTCTCTCCCAGGCTGCTATATATGCAAAAACGAACTTCCAGGCATGGAAAAATGCAGGATTTGGATGAAAAACGTGTAGGGAAAGGCCCAGCTAGCTCCAACTGCGTGAATGAGTGAAGACCGCCCATTCAGAATGGCTTTGGGCACCATTTCGTGGGTGTTTTCTTGCCCAACAAGCAAAAACACGAATTTTCAAGTTGATGGCTTGCCCATGCACGAAATTGGCTGCCATACTTCTTCATTTCCAAGGCATTAACTGCCTTAACCAATTTCTTGGAAGAATTAAATGATTGGGTGCATGAGACAAAATGGGTAGTTGGTGGTTTTATGGGTTTCCCCCATTGACACATGGATTAATACCATTGGCTCAAGGGTTTGAATAATTTCCCTCCCTTTTCCTTGTAGAGTCATGCCCTATCTCTTTTGTTGCATTGCATAGCCAGTTGTGGGTTTTTCCATTAAAAATTCGTATTTACATGGTGTCTTATTTACATTGTGCCCATCTCGCACAAGAACCATAGGCATCTATTTTTAATTGCCGATACATAAAATTCCAAATCAATGGTGGGGCCTTGGCCTTGAGCTCCTCACCATGATTGAATTACCATATTTACATCATTTACGATTTAATGTGAAGGGGTCAAAATGGGGACGTGACATACCCCTCCCCTTACATTAGCACTGTCCTCAATGCTCATCAAAATTGAACAAAAATGGATATGCCACCCTCATGGCATCCTCCAGCTCCCATGTAGCCTAATCGGGACCGTAGTGCTTCCATTGCACCTTTACCTGTCCGATGGCTCGGTTCTGGAGCAATGTTACTTTCTTGTCTAGGATGCATAATGGATCGGTTTGGAATTCTCCCTCGGGTTCCACCTGGATCACATCCCAATTAATCACATGGTTAGGATCATGCACATATTTCTTTAGCAAAGAGACATGAAAAACATTATGAGCTTTAGTACTAGCAGTCAATGCAAGTCTATATGCAACTGGTCCTATTCTTTCAAGCACTTCAAATGGCCCACAATATCTAGGTGATAGCTTGGCACAACTCCCAAGCTTCAAGGAACTCTTCCTTGATCTCACTCTAAGATATACATGATCCCCAACATTGAATTCCCTATGCATTCTATGTTTATCTGCATAGATTTTGTGTCTATCCTGGGATGCTTTCAAATTTTGCCGGATCCTTGCAACCTCTTGTTCCATTTCCTTAAGCAATTTTGGCCCAAGTACAATTCGGTTCACTGGATTGTCCCAAGTCACTGGTGTCCTGCACCTTCTGCCGTACAAAGCCTCATACGGACTCATTCCCAATGATTCTTGATGCCCATTATTATATGCAAACTCTCCCAGGTGTAGATAATCCTCCCACTTGGATGGCTTATCCATTACATACATGCGAAGCATGTCTTCAAGCACCTGGTTTACTCTTTCTGTTTGCCCGTCTGTTTGAGGATGGTACACGGTGCTAAAGTTCAACTGCGTACCCAAATTTGCAAAGAGACCTTTCCAAAAATTGGAAGTGAACTTGGTATCCCTGTCAGAAATTATTGCCTTAGGCAACCCATGTAATCTGAAAATTTCCTTCATGAAAATATTTGCAATGGCATCGGCTTTGTGTGTGGACTTAACCAGTATGAAATGTGCTGCCTTGGTTAACTTGTCCACCACAACCATGATGGAATCATGTTGTCTCTTAGTCATTGGCAATCCTGTAATAAAATCCATGGAAATTATTTCCCATTTCCATTCTGGAATTGGCACTGGGTGCAATAAACCTGCTGGGTGTTGGTGTTCAACCTTCACCTGTTGACATTCCATGCACTTAGAAATGTATTCAGCAACATCCTTCTTCATGCCTGGCCAGAAATGATATTTTCTTGCTGTAGCAATTGTTTTCTGATATCCTGGGTGACCAGAGTATGGAGCTTTATGGATCTCATCCATAACCATTCTCCTTAAATCTGCCGCATTTGGAATATAAACTCTATTCTTATAGGTAAGAACTTCATCTTCCTCCAAATGATAACCTTCATACTTCTTTTCAAGGTTTTGCTGCTGCAATTTTTCCTTTATCTGCTCATACACTTCATCCTCAACCATATGGTTAACAATCTGCTGCCTCAAGTCTAGTTGGCAAGTACTGAGCGCTGACACACGCATTTCATGTGCCTTCCTGCTGAGTGCATCGGCCACCTTATTTTCTTTCCCTTTTATGTGTTTGATTTCAAAATCAAATTCACACAAAAATTCCAACCATCTAGCTTGCCTAGCATTTAACATTGGCTGATCAAACAAGTATTTCAGTCCACAATGGTCTGTCCTTAACTCAAATTTTCTTCCCATTAAGTAATGCCTCCACATCTTCAAGGCATGTACTATGGCTGCAAGTTCTATATCATGAGTAGCATATTTCTTCTCATGCTCCTTCAACTTTCTTGACTCATAGCATATCACGTGGTTGTCTTGCATAAGAACTCCTCCAAGTCCTTGATTTCATGCATCGGTACACACCACAAAGTCTTTTTCCGGGTCTGCAATCTTCAAAATTGGTGCACTTGTAAGAAGATTCTTCAACCGTTGAAAACTTTCCTCACATCTTGGTGACCATTCAAACTTTATCCCCTTCTTTTGCAAAGAAGTGATTGGGTTTGCAACCTTGGAGAATCCTTCGATAAACCTCCTGTAGTAACCAGCAAGGCCCATAAAAGATTTCACATCAGTCACATTCCTTGGAGTTGGCCAATTCATAATGGCTTCAATCTTCTCAGGGTCTACAGATATCTCTTCGTTGGAGATGATGTGACCCAAATAATGAATTCTATCTTTATAAAAGTCACATTTGCTCAACTTTGCATACAGCTTATGCTCCCTTAGTAACTGCATTGTCATTCTCAAATGTTCTTCATGCTCTTCCTCATTCTTAGAATAGATGAGAATGTCGTCTAGGAATACAAGAACAAAATTGTCCAAATACTTGCTAAAAACATTATTCATGAGACACATGAATGTAGCTGGTGCATTTGTGAGACCGAATGGTACCACTACAAACTCATAGTGTCCATACCTTGTTCTAAAGGTGGTCTTATGAATATCTTCTTCTTTGATTCTTACCTGATGGTATCCAGACCTCAAGTCAATATTTGAAAATACCTTTGCTCCTCTCATTTGGTCAAAAAGGTCATCAATCCGGGGCAATGGGTATTTGTTCTTCACAGTGACTTTGTTCAACTGCCTGTAGTCAATACATAACCTGAGTGTTCCATCTTTCTTTTTCACAAATAGAACGGGCGCTCCCCATGGGGATACACTTGGCCTAATATATTTCTTTTCCAGCAACTCTTGTAATTGCATTTTCAATTCTAGCAATTCCGGTGTACTCATCCTGTAGGGTGTCTTAGACACTGGTGCCGCTCCTGGCACAAGTTCAATTGTAAAGTCAATGTCTCTCTTTGGAGGGAGTCCTGGGATCTCATCAGGAAAAACATCCCTGAATTCTTGCAATACATGATAGTCCTCCAATTTAAGAGTTTCACTCTCTGCTGCCTCTAAAACGTGAGCTGCATACAGTTGACATCCCTTTCTACAGAACTTCTTCAGCTGCATGGCTGAAACCTGTCTAATAGAAGTCACCTTTGGAATGCCTTTTACAACCCTCAGGTTTCCTTCTTCATCCATGCATTCAAATGTCTTATTGTAGCAGTCAAGTTTAACCCTGTGTGCTTCTAACCAATCCATTCCAATGAGAATATCATAGGAACCAAGTGGCAAAATATTCAGATCTACATAGGTGAATAGCCCATCCATCTCTAATGGACATTTCTCTACTATTTCACTAACTTTTCTCTTGGTTCCAGTGGCTAGTTGAACTAACCATGATTTACTATGCTTTAATTTCTTGAAAGCACAAACCTCAACAATTCTAGGAGTGACATAACTGTGAGTAGATCCAGGATCAATCAAAAAAGAAACAGATTGCATAGCAATCTTACCTTCAACTTCAACCACAGTTGATTGATGATCTGCTTGGCGGTCGTCTACTGCTGCATAGATTCTAGGGATTGTCCTCGCCACTTGACCCACCGTTCCAGCTCCTTGGATGTTGTGAACTTGATTCACGTTCCCATTCCGATGTGGACAGTTCCTAAGCATGTGGTCTCCTCCACAACCCCAACATTGAAGTGGTTCTCTTGGCTCCTTTGGATCTCTTGGCTTGTCTCCCATCATCCTGGTTGGCTTAGTCACAACCTGTGATGGCTGCCTTTGCTGATTCCTGAATTGAGGAGGCTTGAACCCTTTCTTCCTTTGATCAAACTTCTCATTTCTCTTATCCTTCCATGCCTTATGGAATTCTGGTTTGCTTCTGTTTTGATCAAAGCAATACTTGGCCTTTCTTATGGCCTCCTCTAGAGTTCGAGGTTCATCAAACTCAATTCTATCTTTATACGACTGGGGCAGTCCACTTAGGAAACGCTGAATTTTCACCTTATCATCTCGAATGTACCTGACATACCTTAGCATCTCCAAGAACTTGTTTGCATATTCTTTCATGGTCGATTGTCCCAATCTCAGCTCATGGAACTCTTTGATCTTATCATCATAGTACCTATCAGAGAGGTACTTCTGCTTGAAGTATTTCTTGAACTGCTTCCACACGATCTTCCTTTCGTTGATCTTCTTCACTTGCCTGGTGTGTTCCCACCATATAGATGCTCTTCCGTTCAAGTTGAAGATGGCTACCCTTGCCTTCATATTTCCCGAGTAATCTTGGACTTGGAAATATTTTCTCATCCCAAGAAGCCAAGCTTCAGCTTCTTGACCAGATTTTACCTCTCCATCAAATGTAGGAGGTTTTGCCTTCTTAAATTCCCCATGTGAATTGTTCTTGTAGTGCTTCTTCCTCTTGCTCCTGTGGGATGAAGAACTTGAACCCTCACTGGATTCTTCCGAGTCAGATGATTCATTAGAAGATATTTCTGGAGTATATGTCCTGTCTATGGAAACTCTTCTTGGGCTACTGGCCCTCTTGCGGGAATTCCTTCTAGAGCTACTCCCACCCCTTTCTAGATTTGATATCTGATGCCCAGAGTTTATTTGCCTTTGGATATCTGTTAAACTCTGCAGCATGGCTGCATTCAGCTGATTTTGTTCTTCCTGAGCTTTAATCATCCTTTCATTATCTTCCCTACAGCTTTGCAACTCCACCCTTAGGCTTCTCATGGTGGCTGCAACATCTGGAGGGGTCTCTTGATTTCTCCTCCCATTAGATTCTGTTTCGGCATTCTCAACCTGTATGTTTTCACCCATGGCATCTGTTTCAGGCTCATAGGGATCCTGTGCATCCTCCATGATGTTCATTTTCTTGGCCCAACCAAGATCCAAAATTTGCTGACTGTATTATCTAGAGTGTTACCCTGCTATAACTGTGACTCTCTGAAATGTGTTCATCAACACAATTGTTAGCTGCATTATATTCTCAGAATTCACAAATTACATCATGCACGTGGGAAAACATTACGTTAACAATCATAGAATTATCTTACAACCAACGACATACGAGGAGAAAACAAAAAGGGGGTCAAGGGGGTTTTCCCCCTTGTGGCTTCCCTGCGCCACTGCAAGGCGGGTCGAGGGCAGCGCCCTGGTTTTTTTTTTTTTTTTTTTAGGAATCACGCCGCAACGGCGGTTCGTGGAATCTTGCCGCAATGGGTATTTCATGGAATGCACCCGCAGTTGCGGGGCGGTTGGCTGTAGGCTTCCGCAGTTGCGGGCTGGTTGGCTGAAGCCCTCCGCAATTTCGAGGCAACTGGCGGAATGCTTCCGCAACTGCGGGGTGGTTCGACGACGGCTTCCCTAATTGCGGAGCAGTTCGCCGAACGCTTCCGCAATGGTGGGGCGATTTTCCAAGCGGAGCCATTCGGCGAAGGCTTCCGCAGTTGCGGAGCCATTCGGCGAATGCTCCCGCAATTGCGGAGCCATTCGGTGAAGGCTTCCGCAGTACCGGAGCCGTTCGCGGAATGCTTCCCCGATTTCGGGTGTTTTTTCGGAATGATTCGGTGAAGTCTTCCGCAGTTGCAGAACGATTCGCCAAAGTCTTTCGCAGTTGAGGAACGATTCGGCGAAGTCTTCTGCAGTTGCGGAACGTTTCGCCGAAGTCTTCCGCAACTTCGGAAGGACTCGCCGAACTCTTCCGCGTTTCGGAACGATTCGCGGAATCCTTCCGAAATTTCGGAAGAGAATTCCTTCCGCAACTTCGGAAGAGAATTCTTTCCAAAAAAAATTCCGATACTTAGAAAATTTTTCACTTAAAAACATTTTTCTTCGCTGTTTTGGAGCCATTGGCTGAATTCTTCCGCAATTTCGGGAAGGTTCGCGGAATCCTTCCGCAATTTCGGGAAGGTTCGCCGAACTCTTCCACAATTGCGGGAAGGTTCGCGAAACCTTTCTGAAATTTCGGAACAACTTCCCGAAACGGCTTAAAACATTTTTTTTTCAAAAACAGACTTAAACCAAATTTTTTCAAACTCATAAGACAACAATTTTCTTGTAATTGCTATCAGATTTGGCCCATAGAGGCCCAATGCTGCAACGCAGCTCTGATACCATTCTGTCACGTCCCCTCCCATCCTACCAGTTAGATGGAGAGGATCGTGAGGTTAAACCGGGCATCTAGCCCCCATATCCATTCATTAAACAAGCATTCAAATGAAAATGAAAATATATATATACAAGTATATGTTTATACAATGGAAACACAACGTAATTTAAGTAAATGCTGTTGATATCTATCATACATTCAAGACTCTGTAACAGCCAATTAAAGACCTTTGCAGATTTATAAAAGATCATATGGAATTGCATAAACTCGTAAAAACACAGCGGAAGTAAATTCATTTACACCATCACCCTACATTCAGATATCCATCAATTAAATCTTTGCAAGAATATACAGGAGAATACTTATCTCAATAAGGTAGTCCCAAGCAACTGGCTATGCAACTGCAACGTTCCACCCAACCATAGGCCAGTGTGCTCCTCAATCTCTCAGCACCACTGCCACCCCCGAGCTGGGCATGATCTCTACAAGGAACCAGGGAACAACAGACTCACACATAGCCAAGCATACACCAAGATGAGCCAAGCCAATCTGCAATTGGGTTTATCAGGCTGCTAGGACATGGAAGGGAAGAATTGCTAAGCTAGTGAGCTCCAGCACAGAGCCAGGGATAACCTTGCAAGATCTATCTAGCTTGGCACCCACAATACCTACACACCCAGCACAAGGAAGTATTCTTTTCACTGCTGTATAGTCCCTCAAGCCATACCTTCCGTATCTAGTGCTCTCAGGGTATGCATAGAAGAGTAACCAAAGCCCTCTTGATCTTCTTGAGAGGTTGTCTCCCCCACTAGGTTTATCAAGCCACTTCTGTCCACTACCACTCCAACACTTCAGCTCACAGGCTCAAACCAAAAACGAGGATGCACATAACAGCAGAACCCCACTTGCTGGGCATGAGGAAAACGTTTTCCACAGTGGGATGCATGAGAGGGGGTTTCAACTAACTCAGGAAAACGTGGGAACCCACAAAAACGAAATGGGAAGTTGGTGAACAACCCAGGAAGCCAAATCCGTTTTTAGAAAAACGTCCTTGGGCATTCAGGGGCAAAAACGACCTCCATACAGTCCCCAAAACGTGGCCCTTCTCTCCCAGGCTGCTATATATGCAAAAACGAACTTCTAGGCATGGAAAAATGCAGGATTTGGATGAAAAACGTGTAGGGAAAGGCCCAGCTAGCTCCAACTGCGTGAATGAGTGAAGAACGCCCATTCAGAATGGCTTTGGGCACCATTTCGTGGGTGTTTTCTTGCCCAACAAGCAAAAACACGAATTTTCAAGTTGATGGCTTGCCCATGCACGAAATTGGCTGCCATACGTCTTCATTTCCAAGGCATTAACTGCCTTAACCAATTTCTTGGAAGAATTAAATGATTGGGTGCATGAGACAAAATGGGTAGTTGGTGGTTTTATGGGTTTCCCCCATTGACACATGGATTAATACCATTGGCTCAAGGGTTTGAATAATTTCCCTCCCTTTTCCTTGTAGAGTCATGCCCTATCTCTTTTGTTGCATTGCATAGCCAGTTGTGGGTTTTTCCGTTAAAAATTCGTATTTACATGGTGTCTTATTTACATTGTGCCCATCTCGCACAAGAACCATAGGCATCTATTTTTAATTGCCGATACATAAAATTCCAAATCAATGGTGGGGCCTTGGCCTTGAGCTCCTCACCATGATTGAATTACCATATTTACATCATTTACGATTTAATGTGAAGGGGTCAAAATGGGGACGTGACAACATGGCTATGTCTTCTATGAACTCCATGCTTCTCCATCGGTAGGGCACTCTAGGTTCCTCAAAACGTATGACCAAGAACAATGTAAATTCTTTTGGCAGGGACTAAAAATGACAATTCAACAGATGGTGGCTGAATGTGATACTTTCCATGTCAACAAGGGTGAAACAACTCTCCTTCCGGGATTGCTCAAACCCTTGACCATCCCTACAAATATTTGGACATATATTTCTATGGATTTCCTTGAAGGGCTCCCGTGGTACAATACCACATGTAAAATGACTCCATATGAAGCAATCTATGGTCAGGCACCACCAATTCTTCTTTCATACACCCTCAACAGTTCACCAGTTCAGGCAATTGACTCGGTTCTTCGAAACCGCGATCATATTCTTCTCATTTTGCAAGACAATATTCACATGGCAAGAATTGGCATGAAACAACAAGTCGATCGACACCGTCAAGCAGGTGATATGGTTCTTCTTCATCTATAGCCTTCCAAACAATCCTTCCTGAAACTCAAAAGGCTTCACCTTCTCTCTCAATCTATCACATAGGTATTAATTCAGTGGCACGGAATGTAACCAGAGGATGCTACGGGGGAACCACTCCTACAGATTCCGCATCAATTTCCACATCTAAATCTTTGAGGACAAAGATTTTTATAAGGGAGAGGGGATTTTAGGATCCCATGTCAACCCTTCTCTTTACTTTGTTAGTATATTGTTGTTGGACGCATATGTTTTGTAAGTCGTCCCGTAGTATTTGTTGATCCGTAGTTTTTATTAGCCCATGGTATTGACCCATAGTATTGGACGCATATGCTTTGTAAGTCGTCCCGTATTAGTATATGTTCCATGGTATTGACCCTGGTATTGACCCATCGTATTGGGCATAGACTTAATATATAAGTGCATGTTGAGGCCAATGAAGGCATCGTGAAGTTATTTGTATTGAGCTTTCTCAAAGGAGTTTTCCCCCTCGAAGTGGCCTGCGATCAATAAATCGATTATGAGTTCTGTTATTTCTGATATCTCGTGCATTTTCATTAATTAATTGTTGCAGGTTCCTCACAATGGATATCTATCAACATTATCAAGAGAAACATGAAGGTAGACAACAATTAAGAGCTGATAAAGAAAACCTCCTGAGATTATAGATAAAAGAAGAACAAAATAATCTTAGAAGAATAATAAGGAAAATAAAAGAGTTAAAGAGAATGTTGGAAATTACTCTGCAGGAGAAAGAAAAGTATTCTAATGATGAGATGTGTAGAGCTTACACAGAATCTCTAAAGACTCCACATAAAGGTAGTCCCCGTATCTCTTCTCCAGATTCAAGTGACCATGAAGATCAAAGTCCTATAGAGCCATCACTGGGATTATTCACTGGTCTGAAAATATATATAAAGGTTTGGTTATGTCCTCCTAAATTCAAGCCTTATTAGTTGGATTGCATGATTGACTTAGGATGCCATATGAATCTAGCCAAAGGAAGTGTAATTCCTTCATTTTACTAGGAAAAATCATCAGATCATGGCACCACAATAGAAGGAACTCATGTACAATTGTTTGGAGGAGTTCGATATTTTCCCATTAAATTACAAGGTTTGAATGAAGTTTTATTTTTAAACAGATTAGATAACATTAAGGATGATTGTATATTAGGATTTAAATTTCTTAGTAGAGTCGGTCCTGTAACTATAGATGATAAAAATATGGTTTTCAAATGTACAATAAATGGTAGGATTGTGTCATGTCCTTTTTATTATGAAGGCAAATTTAAATGCAAAGAACCTGTCCAAAAGTCTAGTCCTGCACCTGTTTCTCTAGCAAATCTCTAGAAGATGGAGATATGTATAGGATATGCATAAGGATAAATCTTTATCTGATATTTCTGCTAAAATTGATAAATACTATACTTATGAAAGCCCAAATTCCTTCTAGACGAGATAAAATTATCTTGTGTATTTTCCCTTCGACCCCTCAATAAAACTAGTATCTTAGAAAGCTTATGTAGCCCTTATGATTCCCTCTGAGAGAGAATTTTGTGCCAATAAGATTAAATATTTTCTCTCTAAAGGTCCCTTTGAACCTTCTAAAATTACTTGGTAATGTCGCGCTTTTGATGTAAATAAGCATTTTGAAATAAAGAGAGGAAAACCTAGGTTAATTGTAAAATTTAAGCCTCTGAACCATGTTTTGCAGTCTATAAAATACTCACTTCTCGATAAGTCTATTTTACTCCAAAGAATTAGAGGATGTACTATCTTTAGTAAATTTTATCTGAAATATGGTTTCTACCATATAGGAATAGAAGCTAAAGATAGATTTAAAACTGCATTTGTTGCTCCACATGACCAATATCAGTGGAATATTCTCCCTTTCGGGATCAATAATGCCCCCTCTGAATTTCAGAAAAGAATGGAGGAAATATTTAGAGAAAATAAATGGGAATTTGTTTATATTTATGACATACTAATCTATTCTAAGAATTTGTAGGAACACCTAAAACATTTGCAAGACTTCTATAAGCTTGTTTTCTAGCATGGCTTGGTGCTCTCCAAAAGAAATATGGAGATAGGGAAAACAAAAATTGAATTCCTTGTTTACAAGATTAGTAAAGGCCAAGTTACGCTTCAAGAGCATGTCTTGAAGGTGTTCATCATTTTCCAGATCAAATTCGGGAAAAATTCCAGCTCCAAAGTTTCTTGGGAAGCTTGAATTATATCAGACCTTTCTATAAAGGCCAAGCCCAAGATATCTGTTTTTTAGTAAAGATTAAAGAAAAATCCACCTAAATTGAGCTAAAAAATGATAGAAGCGATTAAGAGGACTAAATAAAGGGTCCAACAAACTTCCTCCTCTATCCCTTCCTTAAGAGACTAGTAGCCTTGTGATTGAAACAAGTGCTTTCAACAAAGCTTGAGGAGGTGTCCTCATTGAGAAGCACGGTGATCACAAATAAATATGTGGATATTCTTCAGGATCTTTTAAGGGTGCAAAAATGAACTACCCATCTAGTCATAAGGAGATACTTGTAGTAAAGAAGTCATTCAATCACTTCCATTTATATTTGAAACTTGTTAAGTTTGTGATTAGGACTGATTTGAAGATCATTCCAGGCATCTTCAAGAATGATAATTTAATAGATGAAAACAATTTCAGAATCCTGAAATGGTTTATTTGGTTACAATATTTTGATTTTGAAATTGTTTATAATCCTGGTTATCTTAATTGTGATATTGATATGTTGACCAGGGAAGAATTCAATTTAAACATGTTTTCAGCAGGAGCCAATGCCACTAAAAGTGACAAAGGAAAAGGCATTCTAAAAAAAGAACCAGAAAATAAGAAAATATTTAAAGATCCAGGAGTATCAAAGAGCACGAAGAATTTTTAGAGTTTGCAAGCAAAAGGGAAGATGATCGCCAATTGGTTATATCTCTCATTAAGAAAATTCATTTGTCACCTATGAAGATTGAGATCTTATAAAGATGGGAGAAGATTGCATTCCTAGGCATGCATAATGACTATAAATAGTTTCAACAACTAAAAGATCCTGCAATTTGGATTGATGTTGCATAAAATGATGGCAGAGAATTGTTCTGTGTTGACATTGGTCTTGGTTACCTAACTTGGACTACATACCAACTAATTCTCTAGTTTTGCAGAGAACAAGAATAAATAATTATATGTGGAGATCTTGATTGTTTGGTTTAGCGGCAATGGTCCGGTTAAAGAATTCTTCCTAGATAAGTTTTGTCCTAGAAAAGATTTGGTTCAATTTAGAGAAAATTCCATCCTCCATCTGCAAGCTAACATGATTGTAGAACATCAAAAGCAAATGTGGTTTAAGTTTAAACTGCGACATCTTGGTAGGAAATATTCACAGCTAGAACCACCAATCTACATAAACCAAAATTTTATTCAGCGTGACTGTGATGGATTCCTAGTTGGCCAGATCCAAATGATAATCCCACTAAATTACAAAGTGGATTCCACCTTTGCAGGAGAATATTGTTGTGAACCCAATCTGACTATGATGGTATCAGATGTTGAATGATGATTTTCTTTCTATCTTATCCCCGAGACTAAATTCAGGCTTGATTCCTTTGATAGTGATAATGAAATATTTTATGGTTGTACATGTGGTGAGGACCCATGCATCTGTCAAGTGTGTCATGATGATTATCCAGAATCATCATGGCTCGCTTTATGCTCCACTGTGTAAATATTCCCTAAATTCGCATGATTGTACTCTCAACTGTGTAAATATTCCCTTGTTAAATTTTGAGCATTAATTCACAATACTCTAGGATCTTCACTGAGAGAATAACATATACAGTATATCAATGCATGACAATCACAATAAGCATGACAAGTATCACAAGAATCAAAAGCATGAGAGATAAGAGACACAGAGTTTCCGTGGGGAAAACCCTAAGGTGAAAAACCCCACAACTTCCTCAGAGATAGAGAGAGCAATGGCTCAACCAAAGTACAACCAAAATACACTGAGATAGTCTCCTAGTAGCAGATGATCCTCCTCCTCACTAGTGTGCCACTTTCTGAGTGAGAGAGATATAACTTTTCGAATGATCTAAATAGAGATCACCTGATCTCTATTTATACTAACCTATTTGCCCAGTGACCTTATGGGGCTGACTTGTATAGCTAGGTACATCCACATTATAATATATATATTTCAGGGTCGACCCCACACATGGTGGTCTAATAACCCATCGGCAAGTACACACACTTGTGACACTTTTCAATCCACATGACGACACTTCCTTATAGAGGAATAACACATCTCTAATAAGGGTACAATAAATATATATGAAATACATAGATGAAATACATTCTGAAGTTACATATACATCAACACTCCCTCTTAACTAGGAAGATATTTCTCGACACAGATATGCTAGACAAGTCTTCTTCTCGGGATCATCGTCACGATGCATCGTCATCGTCATCGTCACTGCTGCTACTATCTCAACCAATCTCTGACTCTACTCGTCATAGGAAGTTCTACAGAGCCGATCCTTTTTCATACTGGATGTAGGCCCACCACCTGCAGGTCTTCGTCATCACTGGCCATACTGTGGAATCCTCGGGACTTATTACATGCGTCACAAAACCTCGAAAGAGAATCCCAGGATGTTACGAGCACATGGCTCTACCTATAGGATCTCCCAGGGCCATATTATATGTGACCTCACCACAAAAGCTCACAAGAGCATCCCAGGCTGTTACGAGCACATAGCTCTACCTATAGGATCTCCCAGGGACAGATTATATGTGGTCATGGAAAAACCTCGCAAGAGCATACCAGGACTTATTACGGGCACACAGCCCAACCTATCGGATCTCCTAGGGACATATTATATGCCATAGGACAAAACCTTGAAAGAGCATCTGCTAGATATCCCAGGGCCAGATTATATGCCATAGGAAAAACCTCAAAAGACTATTTGCAGATCTCCCAGGGCCAAATTATATGTCCTCCCAGAGCAAAACCTCGAAAGAGCATTTGCTAGATATCCCAGGGCCAAATTATATGCCATAGGAAAAAACTCGAAAGAGTATCTGCAAATCTCCCAGGGCCAAATTATATGCTCATCTGCACAACTTGATCCACGACCATAGAGTAGCAACCTGATACTCACCATACATCATCCTGATGTACACATGATCATCCTGATCATCATCACTGCAACATCCTGCTGCATGTCATCTGGAGCAACATCCTGAAGCTAGTCATCCATGATCATACTAATCATACAATGCATCTACCTGATGCATACCAAGTATCTACCTGATACATATCATCATACATGATCCACCTGATCATACAGTGTATCCACCTGATACAAATACAAATACATGATACATATCACCATACATGATCCTCCTGATCATACAATGTATCCACCTGATACATATACAGATACATGGTCCAAGCATCCAACATGATGCATATATAGAAATACATACACATGATCCAACCGATCATATCTAGCATCCAACATGATGGGTACATACATATAAATGATCCAACTGATCATATCCAACAGCCAACATGATGCGTACATACATATATAAATGATCCAACTGATCATATCCAGCATCCAACATGATGCATACATACATACATAAAAATGATCCAAATGATCATATCCAACATCCAACATGATGCATACATACATATATAAATGATCCAACTAATCATACAAAGCAGAAACCAGAACATCATCCTGATGCTCATCATCCAGCGCTTACATCCACAGCCATGTGAAGGATCCTCCTTCCAACATGCTTGGAATGGATTCAGAAAATGTGTCCATCAATTCTTCCTCGAAGTGTAATCAATCTGAAGAACACCAAGCCTCTCTCTGAAGTACTCGAACTTCACCCTGGCTAGTGGCTTCGTCAGCACATCTGCAATCTGCTCGTCCATCGCAACATACAGGAGCTTCACAGCTCCTTTCTGCACCATATCCCTGATATAGTGATATTTGATCTCTATGTGTTTCGACTTGTCATGAAACATTGGGTTCTCAGACAGCTTCACACAACTCTAGTTATCATAGAAGATACCAATAGCATCCAACGGGAGATCAAATAACTCAGACAGTAGCTTCCGTAGCCATACTGCCTCACAACTAGTTGAACAGGCTGCAACATACTTTGCCTCAGCTGTACTCAGTGCTACGCAGGACTGCTTCCTGCTAAACCAAGAGATCACACCTGATCCCATACTGAAGCAGCACCTAGATGTGCTCTTCCTATCTGCAGCACTCCCATCCCAATCTGAATCAACATAACCCTGTAGGTTAAAATTTTGATTCGCCTCATACTTGAGCCCATAATCCACTGTACCCTTTAGGTACCTCAGAACATGCTTTACAAAAACCAGATGAACACTCCTCGGATCTGTCAGGAACTGACTTAATGTGTTCACCGCAAAGCAAATATCTGGTCTCGTGTTCGTCAGGTACATCAAGGACCCAATCATCTGACGATACATAGAGACATCAACCGGCTCAGATGAAGCATCACATCGAAGCTTCATATTCGATGCCATAAGTGTGGCCATGGCCTTGCAATCCATCATCCTGAATTTCTTCAGGATATCTACTGTGTACTTCCCTTGACCAAGGAAGATCCCACCTGCACTTTGCCACACCTCCATACCTAGGAAATAATGCATCATTCCCAAATCTTTTATATCGAACTCGGCAGCAAGCTTCCTCTTAGTATCTGCAATCAGTCTTTCATCTTCTGTTACAAATAAGTCATCCACATACAAGAGTAGAATCACAGGATTCCCTTCCTCAACCTTGTAGTAGAGGTTGGAATTCGCTTTACTCTTGGTAAATCCCAAACTAGATAAGAAACTGTCCATCCTACCATACCAAGTTCTGGGAGCTTGTTTTAAGCCATACAAGGCTTTCTTCAATCTGCACACATATGACTCCCTGTCACGTATTTCGAAATCGAGTGGCTGCTGCACATATACTTCCTCTTCAATTACACCATTCAAGAAAGCAGTCTTGAAATCCATCTGGTGTATCTTCTATTTCATCACTTTTATATTTCTCTATGCTGCCATCTGCAACATTCTTGATCTGATAGATCCATATGGAAGTCATAACAAAACTTCCCTTTAGGTCTTGGGACTACATCCCAAACATCATTCTTCATGATCGACGGATCATGGCATTCTTCCCGTATCCTGGGAACTTCAATACCTTCAATAGATAATTTTGTTGCTTGAACAAATGTCGTAGTCCTTCTTTTGTAGGTGAAGATATACGGTCTTTCCTACAAAACAAGTTAAATTGCATGATTAGAAACATCTCATAATTTTCAGAACAAATTCTTTACACATAAAGAAATATGTCATGCAGTCATGCAGTTATCTTAGCCAATGCTTCAATACAACATTTATCCATGTTCCACAACTTTCTAGATGTCTTCCAGTCTCTACCAGAACATTGTTAAGAGTTTGCACTACTCCCAACATGTCATCAAAGAGGTTTCATTCTAGATAAGTAGCACTGGAATGTTGTACAGTGCCACAGGCCACTTACCCATCACATGCATATTAGTAGTATAATGTTCATTAATGCAATCATTCTAATATGCACAATACATCTCCTAAGTCTAGGAACATAGGCATAATATTATTTAAATAAAAATAGGCAAGAAATGATATTTGAAATACTTATCTTTGTTTGTTTGTTGGGTGGACTCCCTATGAGTCTTTGCTTCCTGGCAAGAGCTGCTGAAGTAGCTTCTTCTACACCTTTCTGTTGTGGAATGTAGGAAGATGGTCAACTCCCTCTGAAAATCTACATCCTTGCAGGAGCTGCTGGAGTGTGCTCCCTCTTGATCTTTGCTTCCTGGATTACTTGTCCTTGGACTTATATTCATCCTTACTGACATCAATCTTCTTGAACCCAGAAAAGTATATTCTGTAAGCCTTCGAGCTTTCAATGTAACCCACAAAGATACCCTTCTTTCCTGAAGGATCTAGTTTAGTCCTCTTTTCCTTTGGGACATGAGTGTATACTGGACAACCAAATATTCTGAGATGGCTGACTTCAGGTTTCTTACCAGAAAAGACCTCTTATGGTGTCTTGTTGTCCAATATCTTGTGGGGTGTTCTGTTCTGCACATATACAGCTGTTCTAGCTGCTTCCGCCCATAGATGCATAGGTAGATCCTAGTCATGCGGCATTGCCCTTGCTGCTTCCATGATAGTTCTGTTCTTCCTTTCTGCAACTCCATTTTGTTGAGGATTATAAGGAGCAGTCAACTCCCTCTTAATCCCTGAATCACTACAAAGCTTCTTGAAGTCACCTGAGGTGAATTCTCCACCATTGTCGGATCTGAATGTTTTGATCTTCTTGTCAGTTTGATTCTCCATCAAGGTTTTGAATTTCTTGAACTTATCAAACACCTCATCTTTGTTCTTCAAGAAGTATACCCAAGTCTTCCTAGAGAAGTCATCAATAAATGAGACATAGTAAACATACCCACTAAGAGAACTGGATGACATAGGACCACATACATCTGAGTGGATGATTTCCAGGATATCTTTGGCCCTGCTTTCACTGCTTGGGAAAGCCTTCTTAATGTTCTTACCTTTTGCACATCCTTTGCAAACACCTTCATGTTTGGTCTTGATTTCAGGAAGACCTTCTATAGCCTTGCTTGCAATTGGAAGTGCCCTATAGTGCATATGAGCAAGTTTTCTATGCCAAAGTTCACTTGGCTCCATGGATTCATGCACCATGGCATGTTCAGGTTGTCCCTTCAATTTATACAATCCTCCCTCTTGCTCTCCAATCACTACTGCATCATCTATGGTCTTTCCCTTTGGCCACATTAGGACTTGGCCATCCACAAATGAAACCCTCATACCTTTTGCATCCAATGCAGAGATGGAGAGTAAGTTCTTCTTGAGCCCAGGTACATAAAGGACTTCTTTCATCTTCAAAGATTTCCAGAATCTAGGTTGTAGGAGGCTTCACCACTTCCTTTGATTGGGTATTGATAATCATCCCCAAGTTTCACCTTATGGGGTGATTCATGTTCAGATAGATTCACAAAAGATTCCTTAAACCCAATCATGTGTTTGGAAGCCCCACTATCAATCAACCAATCATTACAACCATGGGAGATAGTACCTTTGAGAGCAGAGATTAGAACATACTCTTTTTCACTTGATGAGTCATCATCACTTTCTGCCCTAGCCTTCTTCTTTGGAGGTTCATCATCTTCGGCAGCATGAGCATGGAACTTTCTTTTGCTGCCCTTCTTCTTCTTGCTGAAGTTGTTGTTATTATCCCTTTTGTTCTTGGGACAATCTGAAGCAAAGTGACCCTTCTCATTGCATGTGAAGCATCTTAGATCCTTCTTATTCTTTTGATAGGATCTTTTGTAGCAAGAGTGCTCCTTCTTGGGCTTGCTTCTTTTGGTGTGAGTTGCGAGAGCTTGATCTTCACCTCCCATCTTTTCCTCACGAGCTACAAGTCTAGCTTCTTCTTGAGAGCATTCCTCCCATAGTTTACTGAAAGTGATCAATTTCTTTCTTGCACAGATTCCTTGAATAAAGGAGTCCCATGACCTAGGTAGGCCATTCAGAGTGGTCATAACAACTTCACCATTGTCCACTACTTCATCCAAAGCTTCAAGTTTCTCCTTGATCTGAGAGACCTTGGAGAAGTAAGATTGAATGGTTTCTCCATTCAACATCTTGACCCCTTTCAATTGATTCCGCAGAGTCATCTTCCGATTTATGTTCTTCCCTTCAAATAGCTTGGTCAAAGAGTCAAACATCTCCTTGGGTGTCTTTAGAGAAGAAACATGGGGTATGAGATTATCTTTGATAGATTCAACAATGATTCTCTTGCCTTGACCAAGTTCTTCTTATGAAATACCTTGGCCTCTTCATCCTCTGGGATAGGGATGTCTTCTTTTATATATGAGTCCAACTCATTCTCTTCCAGGATTAACCCAATCCTATACTTCCAAGCTCGGAAGTTATCAGCCCCTTCAAGCTTATCCTCAATCTTGGTGTGGTGAGACATCTTAAAGAGTACTTCAAATGGAAATAGAAAAGATTTAGGTCTTACCACTTGAAATGCTGAAAACTAGATCTGGTCCCAGATTAGGGTTTGTCGAAAAAACCCTAAAAATTCAAAATGTGAATTTCAAATTTCTGAAAGGATAGAAAGATGCACCTTGATGAGCTGATCATCCTGGTGCATTCAGAATTTGAGATTAGCAAAGTTTTACCCTTCAGATTTGCCTTTTTGTCCTCCCGGGTTCACTAGGGAGAGCCCTGAATTAGGGTTTGAGTTTCCCGGAGATCTACCCAGCCAAAAATCTTGGTCCAAAGCTCTAAACTTTGATTTTTACAAGGAGCTTCCAGCTATGTCTTCAGATTCAGAAATTCCTATTTTTGTGGAAACCCTAATTTTTAGGGCCAAATCTGAAAATGCTTATAATTGAATTCTGATTGGACATATAGATTCTCCTTGATGAGTAGAGTCAATCTACTATACTGCTTTTCCAAAATCTGTGGAGGAAACACAATAAACAAGAAACTCAAGTTTTCGTCACTGCGAAATGTCTTCTTCTCAGGTTAGCTCTGATACCATGTTAAATTTTGAGCATTAATTCACAATACTCTAGGATCTTCACTGAGAGAATAACATATACAGTATATCAATGCATGACAATCACAATAAGCATGACAAGCATCACAAGAATCAAAACCATGAGAGACAAGAGACACAAAGTTTCCGTGGGGAAAACCCTAAGGTGAAAAACCTCACAACTTCCTTAGAGATAGAGAGAGCAATGGCTCAACCAAAGTACAACCAAACTACACTGAGATAGTCTCCTAGTAGCAAATGATCCTCCTCCTCACTAGTGCGCCACTTTCTGAGTGAGATAGATATAACTTTTCGAATGATCTAAATAGAGATCACCTGATCTCTATTTATACTAACCTGTTTGCCCAGTGACCTTATGGGGCCGACTTGTCTAGCTAGGTACATCCACATTATAATATATATCTTTCAGGGCCAACCCCACACATGGTGGTCTAAATACCCATCGGCAAGTACACACACTTGCGACACTTGTCAATCCACATGACGACACTTCCTTATAGAGGAATAACACATCTCTAATAAGGGTACAATAAATATATATGAAATACATAGATGAAATACATTCCGAAGTTACATATACATCAACATCCCTAAATCCACATGATTGTACTATGGTCAATCTGGTCAGCCATAATTAGAATATTCGGGCCCCCATATGTCCTCAAGATCATTTAAGGGATGAGATAACATTAGTGTTTGTCCCCACTAGTGCCCTGAATCTGATTTATGACCTATAGTTCTCATTTTTCCTCACCGGCTTAACCAACTGACATGTTATAAATAAATCGTCCCTCCTCATTGTATTCATTTGGAGTCTGGGAGTGTGACAGTTCTGTAAGTTTTGATTTGATGTCTAGGTATCCTATGTTACCATGCTTCTTGCGATCTGGCATATGAAAAGTAGATATCTCAAGTGTAAGAGTTAAGAGCTAGATAAGTGTATTCTCTCCCTTTGTGACTAATGCAATTTGTAAAGATCAAAAGCTTTCTATATTCTAGAGTCTGTATGACTTGTGATGATCTTTGCAATCCAAAGACGATCATGATTTTTTTTTTTTTTTTAATCCATCCAATAATCACCAAAATCCAAGAAGTTTCCACTTAATTCTTTGGGTTGAACCATTATTTTCCAAGAGCCAGAACCGTTGGAATATGAACTCTAAGACCTCTTTATAACTCAATTGAGTTTTGTAGGATTTCCTAGAGATAAACCTTTCCCTTTACTACCCGAAAAAGTTAAGTGTCCCATGAATCCTTCACTATATTCAGTTGAGCTCCATTCTATGGACTGCAAATATGACCTGAACATATTATCCATGGCTGAAAGAAGATATTCATTTTCTAATGCTGAACCGTATTCTTCTATTATTACAATTGATGATGTGAATCCATCTGCTAATTGGGAAATTCCAGGAATCCTACCTGAGGAATTCTATAAGATGAAGTGGTGACGTTATCAGTCTCACACTCAAATAAAAATCAGTCAATAGATGTTTCATTTATGGATACAGAAGAGCCCATCCATATCAATTTAATAAATAAAGAAAAAATTGATTGCGCAAAGTCCAAACATTACAAATATGCACACCATGGTGTTGTAAAGCTTGGTCTTGGACCTCTAGTCAGGCCCTTCTTTCCTAGATCTTCTATGTGTTGTAATGCCCCAATTTTGACCTCGTTCCATTAAATATGTAAATGATTCAGTATCATTATAAAATCATGGTGTGGAGCTTAAGACCAAGGCCCCGCCATCAATTTATCGCTTATGTATCGGAAATTAAAAATTGATGCATGAGTATCGCGTACTGGCATGGCATGATGGAAATCATAAATATGATGTAAATGTATTTTAATAAAAATAACCACAACTAGCTATGCAATGCAACAAGAGTATGGGGGCATGGTTTTTACAAGGAATAGGGAGGGAAACATTAAAACCCTTGAAGCCAATAGTTTCAATCCAAGTGTCAATGAGAGAACCCATGAGTCATTAACTACCCATGTTGGCTTTTGTAGCCAATCATTTATTTCTTCCAAGAAGTGGTTGAGGTAGTTATTGTTTTGGGAAATGGAGGGTATGGCTGTCCCAAATTTCGTGTATGGGAAATCCATAATTTTGGAAAAACCTGTTTTGCTTCCTGGGCAAAAAAAGAACCATGAATTTGCTCCCCAACCCATTCTTCATCAAGGTACTTTTCTCTCTCATGCATTTTTGGTTTGTTGGGAGTTTTTCCTCCACATTTTCCTACATTTCCTTGATTTTATAATTGGGAGAAGGGAGTTTTCGGGTTGTAGAATGACTGGGAGGAAAGGGAATTCAAGCTAGGGGTCCATAGAGGCTTTTTTTTCCATTTGAATGCTCATATACCCATGGAAAAATAATTTTGTTCTCTGTGATCATTTTATCCTCTCACAATTTGTTTTGGTGTGCCACGATTTGGAAGAACCCATGGGAATCTTGTTTTGTGCATCCCACAGTTAAAACGTTTTTCCATAATCAACATTTGTGCCCTATTGTGTGCGTGGGGAGAGATTGTGTGTATTGGGTTATATGTATCCCTAGTTTTGGATTGAGCTTCTGTGTAAGCAACCAAGAGTAGAAAATGAGTGGGAATTGGCATGATAAACCTAGTGAAAGGTGTGACCTCACCAAAGATGATAGGGCTTTGGATACTTTTCTATGCACACCCTGAAGAGCACTAGAAGGGAAGGTATGGACCGAGGGACTGTGGAGCAGTGAAGGTAATACTTCCTTGTGTTGGGTCTGTAGGTATTGTGGGTGCTAAGCTAGTTAAATATTGTAGAGGTACCAATAGCTCTGTGGTTGAGCTCACTAGCTTAGCAATTCCTTACTTTCTATTGCCTTGACATCCCAATAAACCCATCTGTGGACTAGCTTGGATGATATGTGTTGATATTATCCAGAGGTCACTACTCACTCTAGATGCCCTAAGATCTCAATGATTTGAGTCTCTATAAGTCAAAAATACAATAAATACTTAAGACAAAAATACTACCATATCTCTTAACACTTCAACCAATTAAATAAGCAACAATCACGCATAAACTAACGATATACCTTAGAAACCCCAAATAGGGAAAACCAAATTTCTGTGGGGATTTCTTCTTTCTCGAGCTTGGAGCAAAGTAAGAATAGATTTAGTACATACAAATCTTCAGAAACAAATGACCGAACCTGATAGGTTATGATACCCAATATCTACAGCAGCTAGAACTTCTACTCTTGGGAAATGTTCCCCCCTGCTTTCATTTCAGATCCAAACCTTCTGAAGATATTCCGCAGCCCATCTCATGATGTACTATATCCCCCTATACTCCACAGCCCTGCTATGATCTGTCTGGAATGAATGCCTGCTCCACTCAAAGTAGAATGAGCTCCTGGTTCTCTCAGATTTGATCATCATAGATCTTCTTCAAACACTACAGAATACCTACTCTGCTGATCTCAATTGGTTAGGCCTCAATCTGGATCCAAAACATCCTCCTCTCTCTAGGAAGTGTGCCCTCCCTCTACAGCAATTCACCCTCTCTCTGGACTTTGAAGAAACCACATTGTTAAGCTCTCTCATCCCACAGTATCTGGTGGACAAGTTCCTCTGATCAAGTGAGGTCTGATCCAACTCAGATCCCCTCACTCTCCCTACTACAGAAGCTCCTCTCTTTCTCAGAAAATCACCCTCTGCATGCACAATGCACCCCTCTCACTCCAACTAATATACATTTGATAAATCTATGGAGTAACCTCTGTTGGTGACCTCCTACCTCCTTATAAAATCTCACTAATCAACTAGGTTTACCAAAAAACTAATATCAGTGCATGCAAAAAATCACTTTTTGCGTGCATAAGTTAATTAAAAGGTATGCCATGCAAAATTTTCATGCACTGGAAAATCACCCTGAAAGGTATGCATGCATCCGCCAATGGATTCATGCCAGCTAGTAGAGTGCATCTCACCCTCTACCTCATCCTGATACCAATACTGCACATGTACATGCAAGGCATCTAAATCATGGAGGACATCCCGAGATATCATTATCTCTAACCCTATTTCTTAGGAGTGCATGAAACATAAAATAAGGGTCAACATTCTAATTTCCATGCCTGCAAAAAGATCCTTCATAGGTTAAGGCACATAAATAAAAACTACCCAAGTTTATTCATGTTCTCACTTCCCAGGAGTCAATCCGGATATGAAGTAGTCACTCCTACTGGACACAAATATTTTATCCCTAGGATAAATATTCCTAATGTCCCATTTAGATAGTATACTCATGACGGAAAAATAAAAAGAGAAAATATGAACCATAAATATTCAATAGCATCAGAAACAATATCTAATGAGATCGAATTGGCTAATTATGGGAACCTGCAACAACATTTAACAACCATTAATATAGATAACATAGCCATGGACATTCTTCAACTGAAGAATTCAGTGAAAGAAGAGCAAGAACAAATTTATTTTCTCAGAACCAAAATGGATTTCATGGATCATATCTTAAATGATGTTGAAGAAGTGAAGAAATCCATTAACACTCCCTATGACAAGTTAGAAAAAAGACTTGATGTTTTAGGAAAACTACTTGTTAAGGCCCATGGATTAGAAAAGAAAACTGGCACTGTCAACCATTATGCACTTGAGAGTGTTGCAAGAGTTCACAAAACTCCTCAATCCCATAAGGCCTCAATTTCAATATGATACTCATTAGGCATGATGAGTATTCAAGAAAATGAAGAAGATAATAGACTAGAATTTAATTTTGGTGAGGATCATGAAGAAGCTTAGGAACTAGTCAGTCTAGTTTCTGAATTTAAGAAAATGCCAAGATATTTTACTGAACAATACTTGGAAATGTTTAATCCTAGAATAGAAGAATCAATCTCTTTAGGATTGACAGGTCCTCCTCCTCTTCCTCCACCATAGTACAAACCTCCTCCTCCCTTCCCAAATATGGATGATGTTATGGTAGAAGTAACAAATCCCTCTTATGCTCCTAATATAACTAGATTACACTTTGGAATCTTTGGTGTGAATAGCCTGATCTCCGAGTTGATGCCAGAACAATCTGTTCTAATAATTGAATGCCATCCAAGACATGAGATCATATATGAAATAGACCTTTTGGGTAATTGGGAAACCTACAAAAAGTCTTAGGATCCCAACATATCAGCACAACAACAGGCAGTTCAGCTAGTTGTAGGGTTCTCAGGACAGGCACATGAATGGTGGTGATGGTTTCCACAAGAGATTAGAGATGAAATGCTAGGTGAAACAGATGCAAACCATTAGATTCTTATTTCTTTAGGAAGAGAATTCTATGGTCTTGAATATAAGGAAGATTGCATCTTAAGTTGGGTCTTTGTCATTGAGGAAGATCGTCAACCTAAGGTATATCCTTCTCCAGTTGGGAAAGAATATCTCCAACATATGTGCAAACATCTATAGAGAAGTAATCAATAATAATTAGAAAATTTAAAGAAAATGTTAAAGTAAATTACATGTGCATTAAATAATGTAAAAAATGAAACTATATAGTTAATCAAAACATAATGCTAATATTACCCATATCATACAATGGCTCATCCTAGGTAAAAATGATGTTCTGGAATCCTCTCCAGTCCATCCCTATGTATAGGTATTGAACAATATATATGGTGTGATCATCCTCACTTCTAAGCATCTCTAATACCTCTAAACTCATCCTAGAAGGGAATTCTTCCTAGACCCTCTTGGGGGTCACATATGAATACATGTATCGGTCCTCATCCTGGGAGGGTGGTATTCTAATGATGGTCTAATCACCAAAAAAGAGATTTAAAAATAAAAAAAATAATTATGATACAAAAGGAAAGCACATCATCCCATCAAACACAAAATGATAACAATCTAGAGCTAAAAAAAACTATTGCAAAAAAAATGGCATACCACCTAACCAATCTAGGTCTCTAAACCAATGAATCTACATAGTACAATGAAGGGAAACTAATGTGTTCCCATCTGAGGTTTAGTGGGCCACTATCATGACCATAAGAGTGAGGCACATAACCTCATATGCATTGAATGAGCTAATACATAATTGGCCACCTACCTGCCAATTTCATCCTCACTGACATATTGGTGAACATATTCCACATAGCTCTATCCAACAATGTCAGGTGGGATATTAGGGAAATGGGGAAAATCCTCCCCTCTCCTAGAAAAACTAGTACTAAAATATATTCTATACTGGTGCACCTTAAAAAATAGGATGCACCATTGTCAATGCTTCAGTATAAGTAGCGCACAGTATAGATATTATGCACGGTTACTATGGTGTGGAATTTAGCAAGATTCATTGATACTACCCTGTCAAATAACATTGATAACATCAGTGTGCCACTACAAAATCAAGGCGCCATCACGATGTGCTAAAAATTAACATCCAGATTGGCTTGGTGCTTCCGAGAAGTGCACCGAAATGATGGGATATTCTATAGTTGAAAATGATGACAGTGTGTTATGAAATCATAATGCATTGCCATCAGTACTCAAGTAATATTGGACTCACCACATGTATGGTTGCTAAGTTGGGGTTTCTAAGTTTAAGCAATGTCGTTTCAATATTCATATGCATCACTTCTAGGTACTAAAATGAACACCATTATAGGTGTTTGCAACTTTACAGTTTTAAACAGTGCAATTGTAATACTTGTCCACACTATTAACAATGCATCTTGATATTAAAAATGGACTATGGTTGACGATTTTTGTAATTACGATGTGTACCACCAAACATGTTGATTTTTGTTTACTTTTATAGTGCAGTTGTAACATTAAGAAGCATTGTTACGAGTGCTTCATTGTGTTACAAATTGCACCAAAAGACGCACTTTTAATTTTTTAATTTGTTTAGTGCAGTTTTTGTTACAATGAGCATAGTTAATGGTGCTTACATTTTATAAACTACACACCTGTTAACTAACTTTGAATTCAATAACTGTGTGTTGGTATGCCTTTTTAAATTTTTTATTTTATCAATGTGTTTTAAGTTACAATGAGAATTGTTCATAGTGACTGGTTTCAATAAAGGATGCACCAGTTAACTAAGTTTGTAAATATTAACCGTGCTTTACTAGTGTTGTGTCAATACATAGACACACCATTACTGATGCTTAGAATGTTTTTTTAAGTGCAATGGTACTCTTATTGATGTACATCGAAAGCACCGTCAATGGTGTTTTTAGATATTCAAACTGCATCATTTACGGTATGGGTATTTGGCCTTGGAATGCACCATTAATGGTGATCTATGTAATAAAGCAAAGAACACCATATTTATTGTGATTTGAAACACTTGAATGCACAATGCATAGTTAAAAAAAATTGAAAAATAGACAAATTTCCAACTTTTATCCACTACAATTTCAAATAAGTAAACGTGAATCAATTTATTTAGTATATTTTTGGATCACTAAGCATGGTTTCCACTTAAAAAAAAATGAGCATACCAATTATTTTGCACAATTAGAAAACCTATCCAATCAACTAGTGAATCGAAGGGCAAGGAGTGTGACAACTAAGCTACCTTGAAAACAATCTAGCCGTATATTAGTATCTTGCACCAGTGCTCTATCTTGTAAAAAAAATGAAATTACGAGGCAATTTTTGTTACCCTACTGTGATGCACTTTCTAGTGTGTCACACTAGTGCACATTATCCCTTTAGTTCATTGATAATTGTCATGTGGTGGAATTCAAGCAGCAGACAATTAACTAAACTGCAAAAGTGTGTTTTGTGAACATTACCACACCTGAAGTTTGTGGAGGTTTTGAAAAATACAAATTTATAATTTTATTCCATCCATGAACACCTTAGTGCTAAATTTTTTTTAATGTGCACCTATGTGTTTAGATGTTTAGCTTGAATAGTTTAACTTTTAAAGAGTATTAAAATAAACAAATAAAAAACTTATATTATTAACTATTTTATCCTGCCTTGGTGCTTCATTTATTATGGAGAATCGATGTTATAATTTTGTAGTATCTATGAGTCTGTTTCAATGTATCTAATGCATTGTTTATATTTACACATATTTTTAAAATAAAAATGTGTCATTATCCATAAAATTTGATAGGAATTAGTGTATTTAACTACAGTAGCACTAGTGCATTTAACTACAGTAGCACTAGTTCATTTGGTCAAAATAAGAAAACCTTATTTTCATTCAATATTGAGGTATTTTGTTTTATGTTCTTGATAACCTATGATGTTCCAATGCATATTATAAGGGGGCACACCATTCATAAAACCTGAAAAATATCTCATTGATCAAATCCTAATTGACGATATTTATTTATTTATTGAATTTTGGTTTTATATTTTTTAAAATATATTATTATTTATTACATTGGTAGGCATTTTCCTCTGTTTTTTCATTCCTTGTAAATATTTGGATATTTGTTGTCTTCTCCAATGAGAGTATGCCGTTTTATGTACTTACTTGGAATATGTAGGATTCCAACTTGTTTCATAGGGTATTCTTTGTCTTCTCCAATGAGGGTATGCCATGTTGTGTACTTGCCTACAATTTGTAGGCTTCAATGTAGGTTGCCTACCTGTTGAATTTTGCACTTAGGAATAGACTCCTACTTGGCACTCCTTCCTTGCAAGCTCTTACTCTATACTCCATCCTTGCGTCATTTTCTCTCCAGCCGCAACTAAGCAAAGCATTAGATGGACGGTAGATGGTAGGAAACCAGGAAAAATAGGAGATCGATGATAGATGATAGTGTCTTATGAGAATGTTTTCCATAGTAAATATAATGTTGGAGGAGGTCATTACCTAATATTTTTTAGATCTTCCTTGTATCCAACCTTTCAACGCATTGCCTTAGTTGAACCATCCATACCAAATCTAATGTTTATTTTTCTGAAACCCGAGCACTTAGAGATGACACACCCTCAGATGATAGTTATTTAGACACACCCTCAGATGATAGGTATTTATGGTCATATTCTCTTTTAACGTCTGAGGTTTTGGAGGCTCCTCAAAGATATGAGCCCTCAAGAGGTTGTTGGATAAAACAAATCCTGATATGTTTTTACTTTAGGAAACTATGTGCTTGGGTGTTAGTGCTTGTGAGATCTGATTGAATCTCTTTCCTTGTTGGGAGGTTAGTGCATTAGATGTTGTTGGTATTTCGGGGGGAATAGCTACTTTTTCAAACCCCCTTAGTGTAGACTTTAAGTCCTTCCTCACCTATGAAGGTATTTTGGTTGAGGGAAAAATAAAAAGGTTTTGATCAGCCTTTGAAAATTATAAATTGTTATGCACCATATAAAGACCAACAACAGTTTTGCGGCACTGTGGATGCGAGTCAAATTATTAGGATTCGAGACTTATATTTGCCAGTGTTATTAATTTTAATATGAATTCTTCTGAATATTGAGGGAATAAAACTAGATTTGATCCTCTATATGATTATTTTCAAAGGATTTTCCAGAGGGACCATATTATTGACGTTGTACATAGCAAGATTGGTCCTACTTGGAAAAACGAGAGGGAAGGTGATGCAACTGTATGCAAGAGAGTTGATGATGGCTAAGGATCTTTCTAGCTCTTCAAACAAATAGAGGACCTAGGTCATTAAATCTTCTATTTTAGGTCACTTACCAATATGTATGCAAATTGATGAAGAGCCTATTAATTTTAATTTTCCTTTTAAGTTCAATCAAGTGTGGCTTGGTGATGTAGACTTTTGTTCACTTGTGAGAAATAGTTGTAACACTATTGAGGTAGACCTTGAGGATGATGCAACAAACATAGTTTGTTTTAAGCTTAAGAGCTTGAAAAGGATGGTGATATTGTGGGAGAAGGATAAAAAATGAAGCATGCACAAGAACTCTGTGAAATAGAGGAGAAAACTGATAAATTATATGAGGATAATTGATTTGGATCTATTTCTTATCATGATAAGGTACTAATGGATGATTTGGAAACTAGAAAAGCTAAAATATTGAAGGTAGAAGAAGAATCCTGGAGATTGAAGAGCAAGGAAATCTAGATGGATAAATATCAAATTGAAAGCACATAGACATTAAAGCATCAAACAATTTCAAATATCCAATTCATTCATCAAATTACTAGCAATATGGGAAATGAAAGATCTTTTTATTGATTACAATAATGGAAAGAAATACATTTCACCTTGATTTGCACAAGCACCTCTTGAAACTTGATCTGGATCCTTTTTCTCCTCCCTTCTACCAAAATTACTCCAAAATATCTTTGCAAAATGAGTGTCTCCTCTCTCTCATGGCCTTCCCTTTGTATTTATGACAAAGTTGAGACAATATTTTCGAGAGAGGATTAGTTAGGACAGGTGGGGAAGTTAGGAATCCAACCCTAATTGTCTCTAATTCGAATTTGTTTTTTATTTTTCGTGATTTTTGAGGAACATGCAGGTGAAGAGTGTACTACTCGCATGTTAAGTGCCATAATGGTTAAGGAAACATGTGTGCGCAACTTTTGGGGAAACATGCGAGTGGTAAAGAGACAACAAGCGAGTAAATCACTAGTTGCTAATTATTCAATAGCATGTATGTCATAAACCCAATACAATAGGTAAACTGGATAAATAGGAAATGACTAGGACCACCAACATCAATAGAAAATCCAGGCTCTTCCATCCATAGTGTCCTTTTGTGTGAGTGGAAATTCAGTATCGTCACGGACGGAGAAGTGTCGATTTGATGGATAACATATGCCCCCTAATGTATATGAGTTCAGAATGGTAGGTGATGACCAAAATACATTATAAAACAATGAAGTAGAGGAGCGCAAGAATCACAAAATCAAAGTTCTAATCGGTTCCTGAAACAAAACAAAGGTCAGCTTACAATATAATCTTGACATAATGCCATGTTCTAAAGGATAAAACACGATCTCCAATACATAGGTATAACTGATGTATATAACATGGCCACTAGAATACAAGAGTGGATCCATATCACAAATGGAGAACATAGCCATAATGAACAAACTGGATCTATGTCTCATGAAGAGCCAAAAGTGGGTGTGGCCCAGTCTTGTGCAGCTTGGGCAATAAAAAAATGTGATGATGCTATTATAGGCCCAATGTCTTCAATCCAAACCATCTCAAGGTACGAATCCTAACCATGTGAATAAATGAGATGATGTCGAACATGGGGGATACCGTTTGATTACTGGTTAGTGATGTGAACCGTTAACAAACGCGAGGGAACCCATCAATAAGGAAAATGGGACCCAAGGTACCTATTACATTCTTAAAAGTGTGAATAAGGTTTCTTGAAGTCGAACACTTGAAGAATATATTGAGTAAGAGACAATAAGGTATTCTCATAACTCAATAGCAAGAGAATCTACCACTGGTGACAGCAAATCTCAAGGTACTATAAAAAAAATCTAAGTCTCCTTCCCAGAGCAAGATGAGTTGAAGTCGATGGGAAGAGATCTGTGGGAAGGAAGTCATTGATGAATCCTCCATAATCCCACGTGAGGAAAAATTGGAGACTTAATTGATATGCAATAGGACTGAGAATAGACTGATACCAGGGATGAACGACATGAGAAGTCAAGGAAAATTGCAGAATGGCCGACATGGGTGATATACTTGAACATTGAGAATGACACAAGAGTAACTTAGGAAGATTTGAACATAAAGGTACCATGATATAAACGTGCTATGTAGGAGACATAATATATTCTCCATATGATAGGAAGAGTAACCAATCGGAGGAGTGAAAATTCATAATCAAGTTTTTCCTAAAGGCAAAACTAAAACCCACTGACTGGACAAACTCAAGACTAGTGTTGTGTTCAAGGAATAATTGGACTTGTTGCCAATTTCCATAGTTTAAAAAAATGACTGAGATCTTTCCCTTCCCTTTCTCTTTTTAAGTCTCTTTTCATTTTTTGATGAGCATGGAAAAGATAAAAATGAAGCTCAATAGTATCTTTCTTGTGAAATTTTAACGATCCCAAGAAAGTAAACTCAATACCTTCTTCATTTTTGAACAAGCTCGAAGAAGGGAGAGAAGAGTGCTTGATAGGGATCCAACCACGTGTAATTTTATGAGTCCATGGAAGGGAAACTCAACACTTTCTTCATTGTTTTATGAGTTTGAAGACAAGATAAACTATTACTCGATAATGTACTGATCCGTGGATTTTAATATCGAGCTCGGATTTGTTTATGCTCGTCGTCATTTTCATATTTAAAGAGTCTGAAAAACTTAAACAATAACTCTATACACCATCTCAGGATTTTATATAGAGCCTGAGTTGGTATAAGCTCCTAGGGGTTTTCATGTTTAGAGAGTATGGAAATCCTAAAGAAGACTCCAAGGGGTATTTTTTTGTAAAGTTAGTCTCCTCGCCTGAAAAAGGATAAAAAAATGCGAGAGAGAACTCTTCTAGTGACAATGAACTAGAGTATTCCTTTTTTGTAAGTAATCCACAAGGTACGGAAAAGGGTTAAACTTATACCTATGTGGATGTCCGTTCAAGTCCTTTAACGAGTCTGAAGTGAACAAGTAGAGACAACAATCTTGTCAATTTTAAGGAGTCCAACAAGAGCATGAAGAAAACTCCATATGGATGGGAGCTTTGTAAAAGGGGGTCAACAAATAATAGAAAGAGAGTGTGGTTGTTCTTTGCAGATCACAATTTACTAAGAAAGCTCCCAAACTATCAACTAATGGCATGGGCACCAATATGGAAAAAGTGTGCTAACTATGGTTTCCCATGTGAGGTAGGTCCTATCGATGGAAGACCAACGACGATGGTGGGAAAAACAAGGATTAATGTTGCAGTCCATAGAGAAAAAGGGGTCGTAACAAGTTATACAACTTGACGAGAACCTGACATTGTTCTCATTTTTTGGGGGGTCAATTTTAGTAGCAGTTTTTACCTCTATTTCAAAAAGTGTGTATACTAGTAGCACCATTTTTCATTTTGAGCCCCTTTTTCTGAGATTTTGAAACTTCCTATTTATTAAAAAAAAATAAAATTATTTACAACTACATTTTTTCAAAGTTTACAAAAAAATTGCATTTAGCAGCTACTTATCATGCAAAAATATATTAATTTTTGAATTTTGTATTTTATTTTAAAAAAACAAAAATTAAAAATATGCAAAAACATATTAATTTTTTAAAATTAAAAAAATATATATATTTTGATATTTTTTCTTTAAAATTTTATTTTCATTATGTTATTGCTATCATTATATTTGTAAAAAAAATGAAAAAAATGAAAAAGACACACACAAAAAAAAAAACTTAAAAATAGAATTAAAAAAATTAAACATATTTCAATTTAAAAGCAAATTTTAAAAAATTAAAAAAAAAAAAAACGAAAAAAACAAAAACCCTACCCCCTCCCCTCCACTCCTCCTCTTGCCCTTCCCCTAACCCAACACTATTGAGGTAGACCTCGAGGATGATGCAATGAACATAGTTTGTTTTAAGCTTAAGAGCTTGAAAAGGATGGTGATCTTGTGGGAGAAGGATAAAAAAATGAAGCATGCACAAAAACTCTGTGAAATAGAGGAGAAAATTGATAAATTATATGAGGATAATTGATTTGGATCTATTTCTTATGATGATAAGGTACTAATGGATGATTTGGAAACTAGAAAAGCTAAAATCTTGAAGGTAGAAGAAGAATCTTGGAGATTGAAGAGCAAGGCAATCTGACTTTCCTAGGGGGATAATAATACAACTTTTTTTCAAAATTATGAAAATTATAGAAGAAATATCAACAATATATGGGATTTAAAGGATGAGAATGGAGCTCAGGTTTCCTCTCAGGGTGATCTAGAAATATATTCTAGATCCTATTTCTCTAAAATTTTCAAGGGCCTTAGCAATAATGATATTATTTCACAGCTTAGAGTGATAAGACATTTTCCCTCTTTTTTCTTAGAAGCTGAAGGTTAGTTTATTGGTAGAGCTGTCACCCTACATGAGATTGAAGATGTTCTTAAACAATCTATCAAGGATAAAATTACTAGGGAAGAAAGCTGTCCCGAGGATTTGTTCTCATAATTCTTTGATATTATGGGAGGTGAATTATTGGAAGTGGTTGAATAGTCTAGAACTCAGGGTTATGTATATAGTGCCTTAAACTCTACATTTATTTCCCTCATTCCTAAATGTGAAAAACCTGATACTTTTGTAGACTTTAGACCTATATACTTATGTAACTTGGTTTATAAAATTATTGCCAAGATTTTATCTAATTGAATCAAGCCTATTCTAGAGAAGGTAATATCAAAGGAGCAATTTGGATTTTTGGGTAATAGATGGATATTGGATGCCATTGGTGTAAATGAAGAGTGTCTTCAATCTATAAAGACCAAAAACATGGATGCATTAATCTTTAAAATGGAATTAGTCAAGGCCTATGATAAGGTTCAATGGGTCTTTCTCTAACTCCTTCTTCTACATATTGGACTCACTTTAGCTATTGTTGAATGGATAATGGATTGCATCACATTTGCTTCCTTTGTTGTTTTAATAAATGGTTCCACTTCAAAAAATTTCAAGTGTTCCATGGGGCTAAGACAAGGATGCCCTCTATTGTTTCTGTTGGTTATTGAAGGGCTAAGTAGATTGATCTCAACTTCCAAGGAGGATGGTAGACTAAGTGGTATCAAAATTTATGTTGTACAGTATATCACTAATTTATTTTTTGTAGATAATGTGATTATTTTTGGTAATGGCACTGTTTATGAAAGGTCTATGTTGTACGGAAAAATTTGCTAATGACTAGGGTAAATAGAGGTCACCAACATACTGACACATTCAAACAACAATAAAGGGATTTGTAGACAAGAGACAAGATATTATTCATGAAATAAACAAGTGTTTGAAATTTGAGCACTAAGTACCTTATACCAATGAAGGTCGATCCAAACTCTTCAATCCTAATGCTTTACTCCACAAATATTACACTAAGACCTACAATACAAACATAACCCTCCTCAAATCTTTTGATTACAGATCGATAAATAATCAAATTGAAAGCACATAGACATTAAAGTATCAAACACTTTCAAATATCCAATTCATTCATCAAATTACTAGCAATATGGGAAAGGAAAGATCTTTTTATTGATTACAATAATGGAAACAAATACATTTCACCTTGATCTGCACAAGCACCTATTGAAACTTGATCTAGATCCTTTTTCTCCTCCCTTCTACCAAAATTACTCCAACATATATTTGCAAAATGAGTGTCCCCTCTCTCTCATGGCCTTCCCTTTGTATTTATGACAACGTTGAGAGAGTAGTTTCGAGAGAGGATTAGTTAGGATAAGTGGGGAAGTTAGGAAGCCAATCCTAATTGTCTCTAATTCTATTTTATTTTTTTATTTTTTCATGATTTTTGAGGAACATGCAGGTGAAGAGTGCACCACTCGCATGTTAAGAGCTATAATGCTTAAGGCAACATGCGTGTGCAACTTTTGGGGAAACGTGCGAGTGGTAAAGGGACAACAAGAGGGTAACTCGCTAGTTGCTAATTATTCAATAGTGTGTATGTCCTAAACCCAATACAGAAAAAGAGGTAAACTGGAGAAATAGGAAATGACTAGGACCACCATCATCAATAGAAAATCCAGGCTCTTACATCCATAGTGTCCTTTTGTGTGAGCAGAAATTCAATATCGTCATAGACGGATAAGTGTCGATTTGATGGATAACATATTCACCGTAATCTATATGAGTTCAGAATGGTAGGTGATGGCCAAAATGCATTATAAAACAATGAAGTAGAGGAGTGCAAGAATCACATAATCAAAGTTCCAATCAGTTCCTGAAACAAAACAAAGGCCAACTTACAATATAATCTTGACATAATGCCATGTTTTGAAGGATAGAACATGATCTCCAATACATAGGTATAACTGATGTATATAACATGGCCACTAGAATACAAGTGTGGATCCATATCACAAGTGGAGAACATAGCCATAATAAACAAACTGGATCTATGTCTCATGAAGAGCCAAAACTGGGTGTGGCCCAGTCTTGTGTAGCTTGGGCAATAAAAAATGTGATGATGTTATTATAGGCCCAAGGTCTTCAATCCAAACCGTCTCAAGGTACGAATCCTAACCATGTGAATAAATGAGCTGATGTCGAACATGGCGGATACCGTTTAATTACTGGTTAGTGATGTGAACTGTTAACAAATGTGAGGGAACCCATCAATAAGGAAAATGGAACCCAAGGTACCTAGTACATTCTTAAAAGTGTGAATAAGGGTTCTTGAAGTCGAACACTTGAAGAATATATTGAGTGTTGGGTTATAAACTGATCTAGAGGTTTTCCAATGTCGACCCAGGTTCTTCGCGGTTTCACTTAACCAACAAAACCCCTTTGCACCGGCCCTTTCGGCAACAACCTGCGAACAGGCTGAGGTCTCACCTGAGGTGTAGCTATGGGGGTACTGTGGAATTAGGTTTCCATAGTGAGCTGATGATTTGTTTGGATGGAATACTGTGCATCGCACCACATGGCTCGCGCTGCGGGACGAGGATTATGTGGCAATAGACTACGCCATGGTCCGCACTTCTCCACTGCGCAACTTATCACAACCGCAGACTGCGCGGTTCGATCGAACACAAACTAGTAGGAAAGTGCAACTGAATTATGCACTCCCTTATCAGATCTAGCCAATGTACTGAGTCTACTTGATACTTAACCAATCATTTACTGCCTTAGAATATTCAACTTTATAACATATGTAAATAGACAAACATATACTACCATGCCCCTCTAATGCTGCGCGTCACAGAGTTACTCAATCAAACTTCTAATGCATATGTGATGATCCGACGCACTACTAGCTTCATATACTTAGAACATTGTGCATTCAACATTCATCCCTTCATGTAAGACTTAACATATTATTCCCATATTTCTCCTTATGGCGAATACATATAAAAGCATTAACATAACAGTAACGAAATGAGAATCCATACATTAATTCATAAGCAATAGACAAATGAAAACACAAGCAATCACATTACACAGGATTTAATGTGGTTCATCCCCCGGATGGAGGCTACATCCACAAGAACTGTTGTTGTATTAGTCTTTTGGGAAGGGTGCAACAGTTCTTAGTCTATGCACTTAGCTGCAAACTCTCTTCTCTCTCAGATAGGTCTCTGCACAATCAGCTTGCAGAGCCTTTACAATGAAGATTACAGTAAAAAATAAAACAACTTAGAGATATTCAATAACCCAACAAGAGAGATTAACAACAACCCTTTCCCATACAAAAATAAGCCTTATTTATAGATCATGCCTGTAGGTCATGTCTTTTCAATCCACAGCAAAAAACCCTTAGGTTTACAAAACAGTCACGGTTTTCCCATAACCGATCTTGCAGGCTTCTGGTAGCAAATCTCCATCGTGGCCTTCTTCCACGCATGCTTCATGTCACCGTCCGCCTTCCTGTTAAGCGCACGCCAACAGGTCACTTTCACTGAGCCGTTCTTCCTCTAACGGTCTCATGCGACTGGATCAGGTAGTGGTTCTCTTGCATGTGCGACCGATCGCTTTCTTTCTGCTTCTACTCCTGCCCACCGCTTGGCACTCCTGGAGCATCTTTACCAAAAATAGACCATCGACGGTCTAACCGGAACACGTGCCCATCCTCCGTCCAACACTCTGCTTTGTTGGCTCCACATGGACTGGACACTTCACAGCACTGTCTCCTCACAGTACTGAACTTCGCAGCTCTTCCGACACTGCGCTGCGTGCAACTTCGCAGCATCCCAAAGCTTATACAAAAAGGTACTTCAGCTGAACTGTGCTCAGCTTCGCAGTTCCCAATTCCTTCTTGCTAAAAAATGCCCCACTTGGGCCAGGCCCAACAGGCCCCTAACACTTACATGTGGCTTGACCCTGACCTGTAGCTTCGACTTCTCCTGGCTGATTCACCGGCTGCGGAGTGAGCTTTGCATCGAACTCGTTATATGTGACAACCAGCTTAGCCATTGTCTCCTTAGTGTCCTGCTTGACTTGTTTAACTGTTTCGAGCATCTCAACTGTTATTTCATCACCTATCTGTCCTTCCACCTACTCTTGATTGTCGCGCAATTCCTTTAACCTTTCCTCGATCTCTTGCGAGATCGTGCTGGCATCCTTGAGTAAGGGTTGCGACTTATCTCCCAATTCGGTCTCTTTTTCTCTTAAGGCTTGCACTTCCTTCTTAAGCGCATTGATCTTGCAATACCTCTGAAGCCTTTCTCTTGGTATCAGGGCTTTTATGTCTGCATCCAGTTGTTCTAGTGCCGCTTGCTTATATTTCACAACATTCTTTACTTGCAGCAATTCTGGGTCCTCTTCGAGGGATTTGAATGTCTTCGATGCCTCATCCAATAGACTTTGGCACTTCACCACCTCGGCTGCTATACTTTCTATTGCAGCCTTCACCTCCTTTTCCCTTATCTGCTGCTGGTCTGGTGGAGTCTGTGGGTTGATCTGCGCCTCCAAGGCAGAGATATTCGCTTCGTGAACGACTTCCATATCTTGCATTTCCACCTTAAGAGATTTAACCATTGCACCGATCTTAACAATGGTATCCGCGGGATCTATCTACACTTCAAGTTCTTCGATGTCATCTGTGACTGCTGTGATCGTGGACTCCAGTTGTGGCCGACGATCCTGCTCATCTTGTTGCTGCATACCTCTCCTTGAGCTAGATTCCTCGAGCTGCTTATTAGTTGTTTGCAGCTCAGCTTGTCCCTTTAGTGCGTCTGTAGTTCTTTCATGCATCTCGTCTACAATTTGTAGATGTAAGAAATGTAGGCCTAGCAATGGTATCTTCTCCAGATCGAGCTCTACCTGCTCGACGTCCTTCGTCTCCAGCATTAATTGTTTGGGCATTGGCAGTCTTATAGTTATTGGATCTAGATGGACAATGCGGGACTTCACAGGAACAGTGATGGTGAGCTGCGGTGCTTGCTGCTGCGAAGTTCCTCCCGACTTTCCTTCAGACTCTGAGTCCCGCGGCAAAGGTAATATTTTCTGGACATCGTCCATCTTTTCTGCAAGCCCTTAGAGCGTGAGCAAATTCTTCTACAAACTATCCTAGATTTCCTTATCCTTTTTCTCCTTCTCAGTCATCAGGTCTCCCATTTTCTCTATGACCCTTTCTGCGATCATATCATAGTCGTCCTCATGGAGAATAGTGTCTGATCGGCCTTTGTTGGATTTCTTCTTCTTCCGCGCCTTCGGTTATACCGGGCTCTCAGGTTCCTTTCTTTTTCCTGTATCCTTTTCTTCAGTGATCGGACATGTGCGTGGAATCAGTTCATCCTCGCCGAGGTCGCTTTGGACATCTTCAACCTTGACCCGAAACTCAGCAGGCCATTCCTTCATGATATTGTCAATATCATCCTCATACATGTGGTAGTTTCCCACACACCACTCAGGTTTCCTTATCTGTGCTTTGGGTGAGATGAAAAGACAATTCATGTCAGCATAAAAATCCACAATGCAAATGTACTTACTGGTTACCGTTTTCGTTGTTCGGCGTGAGTATGATTGCTGCACGCAGTTGGTCATAATATTGGTAGAACACCTCCATTGTCGCATGCTACCTCTGTGTGTTCAGATTTTCCCAGAGATTTGCATAGCATACTCCTCTGGGGTCATTGCTGTCGGAGCTGACGCCAACATAATCCTTCGGCTCCTTCCATCCCATGAAGGCGATTAGTACAATCAACCAAGTGAAGTGGAAATTACCTCCATGGACCTGCGTGTCATTGAGTTCTTCCAGAAACTCATTCAGAAGGTGTTGACACCAGTTGAATTTGTCTCCATCCACAACTGCGACACCAAGTAGCACTGCGCCCACAGGTACCTCCAAAGGCCTGGCTGTTCTGAGAATTTTTCCAGCCAACAACTGTGTGACAAACCTTGTTGCTCTATCCTCTATATCTTTTGTCTGGAAACCCCTCTTTCCTTTGACCATTGGTTGCGTTTTCTTCATCTTGGCAGCTACTTCTTTATCTTTGCTCTTCCCCTGGAAGAACAACTTCGGATATTTTCCTCTCTTGTTCAATCCCCTGACCCGGTGGATTAAGTCATTGTTTAGGTAGAAAACTGCAGTCAAGCCACAAATATCCCTGGTGGATTTGCGCCATTAGAGTTGGTACCACCGCGTTCACTTCCGACGATCTGTCGAAGTGGGGCATTCTGAGTAGATTGAGCAGTCCTGACTGGACTACTCCTGACAACCAGCTCTCCGTGACCAAATTAAGCTCGCCCTTTGCATCCTTCTTCAAACACATGTACTAGTAAGGTTGGAACTGTGGGAACTTAGGTTCATGGGGCTCCTCCTTCTACATGCCAAGAAGATCATAGTCCTCCCATTTACATTCTGGAATCTTTCCTAGCAAGTTCCTTCCCACATCCATGTGCTTTGATATTGGCGAAAGTGGAATCTTGTATCTGGCATTCTTCATGAGCTTGAAGATTGGAGCGTCCAGTGCACGCGACGATATGTATTCATGCCTGAGCTTTAAGGGTATCTCTTTATCAGCTAGCGGCGGCCGTGGCACTGTCGCACTCGTCTTTGGCACCTTCGTTCTCAGTATTACTGTATCTTTCCCTTTATCCTGCATGGTTGGAGTGTGTCTTGGTGACCTCCTTGACGCCTGATCCTATTCTATGACGACCTTCTTGGAAGGGGTTTTCATTAACCCTTCAATCCCTCCGTATTGAAATACTTTCACCGCTTCTTGGATTGTAAAATCTTCTTCTATGGAAGACCACTCAGACATTCACTGGCTAAACTTCACAGGGTTTCAGATAGCTTACTGGAAATAGCTCACACAGTAATGAGCGCAAGAAAGTTCTAAGTGTTCGGTAATGCCCGCGAGTCCTGATACGACATTACTTATAGGCGCAGCTCACCCCCTCCATTCCCTTCAACGGATAGATAAGCATTAAATGTGGTATCCGTCGGCCAAATCTGGCGGTTCCTTCGGTCCTTTCCTTCGTCAACTCGTTCAGAATGGCTATCTGTGCGTTAAATGCCTAAGCGGTTGCTGGCAACGGCTATATTTCTTGACCAACATTGTAACGACTACTTTTCTGAGTGTTGCATCGAACTGCGCGACAGGTCCTAATTGCTCCTGTACAGTTACTTCGTGGTGCCTGATTTCTTGCTGTGAACTTATCCTTTTCCCGTGGTCATTTTCATCATCTCAGTTTACATTCTGGATTTCACAACTACGCAGTTCTCTCTTTTTTTTTTTTTTTTTTTTTTTTTTTCCTGCGTAGATTCAACAGTGCTGCGCAGTACATACATTTCTTCATTATCGTGCAGGTACAGACTCTTCCATATTTCCAGTTCCCAATTCCAACTATATTTGGCACTTAGAAAATTCCCCTTCTTCTGATCATTCAGGATTCTGCGAAATAGGACTATCATGATATAGCTTTAGTCTACTTCAATTTATCAAACTTGGAAAATTATCTCCGGCTAAGGTAGCTAACTGGATTGTACCACCATTAGTAACATGTATTACAGTATATGGGCCAAGCCAATGCATCTTAAATTTTCCAGGAAACTTCATGAATTTACTATCATACAGGAGGACTAGATTACCTACCTGAAAGGACTTGTTCTTAATATGTCGATCATGCCATGCTTTTTCTCATTCTTTCTGCACTTGTTGGTGAAAGCTTGTGATGAATCGATCCTCCTCCAGACCAACCAAGTGTAGAAGCCTTTCTTCTAGTGGGTCGCGATCTGCCATCCCTGTAAATGCAACTATTCTCAAGCTGGGAACAATGTACTCCATTAGCATTATGGATTCATGTCCATAGGCCAACCTAAAAGGTGTGTGTCCAGTCAACTTTTTGCTAGTAGTCCTGTATGCCCACAGAATAGACGAAATTCACAGATCCCAGTCATCCCTATTCACATTGCATATTTTGGTTAGCGCATTCTCCAATACTTTATTAAACGCTTCAACAGTTCCATTCGCCTGTGGATGATATGGTGTGCTGCGCTGATGGTGAATGTAGAACTCTTCGGTCAAAGCTTCAATGGTTCTATTCAAAAAGTGAGTGCCCTGATCACTCATCAAAATCTTCGGGCATCCGAACCTTGTCAGGATGTTCTCATAGATAAACTCTACGGCTGTAGCTGCGCTAAAATCTTTCACTGGCTTTGCTTCTGCCCATCTGGTGAGGTAATAAGTTGCAGTAATAATGTACCTTGCACCAATTCTTTTCCCTGGTGGGTTAATAGGACCCACAAAATCAATGGCCCATTTCTCAAATGCTTACAAGGTTAACTGTGGATTCAATGGCATTTAGTCCCTGCGCGAAGGCTTTTCCGTCCTTTGACAAACATCACAATTCTGGAAATGTTCCTTCGAATCTTTATGGATAGTAGGCCACCATAGACCTGCACGCAATATATTCTACGCAGTAGCTCTCCCTGCGTAGTGACCTCCTGTGACTCCTGAATGTGCTTCAACTAATATGAATGGTTTCTCATGCTCTAATACACATCTGTGCAGTACTTCGTCTACTCCCAACTTGTATAGCTGGCCTGCAATAATGGTGAAGTCTGCGGCTCGCACTACCAGCTGCTTCTTCTGCTGGATAGTGAACTCTTGAGGTGCCAACCCTGTAGTTAAAATGTCAATGATGTCCTGTTGGCACCCCAACAACTCCCTTGATTTGTACAAAATCAAGGGGCCCCCTATGTAGAATTTTGCAAATATATTGCTTTCTCTTTTCTTTTTGCTCATTTAATAAAGGATTTCATGGCTTTCTTTCTTTAGATTTATACTTTGCGATGCTCGTTATTTGGTTGATTTTCATGGCTTTAAGGATTTGGTGATTTTGTCTTTTTTTTTTGGTTGTGCAACATCTCATGCATCCCTTTATTCGAAGCTTATTTGGTCCTATTTTATGCCTTGGTTTGCTTTCATTTCATCAACCTATTTCTTTGATGGTCTCACCAATTTTTGGTCTTCACGTTATAATTGAATGTATGAGTACCGTGGAAGATCATAATCGGTTAACTACAAACTTAATGGTTTTGATCCATATCCTACAAAAGATTTTATTAATAAAAGCAATCTTTTATTTTCAAATATGGATGATTCATTGAATTTTTAAGAGCCTTTAAAAATGGTGTCTTTTTCCCTTTTAACAACATTTTTAATCCCTTGTTTTCCTATGAATTTTATAAACTTGAAAACCCAAAATATATTATTAATTTTAATTTGATTCTAATATATTTATATTACTTTTTATAGTATCAAAATTATGTATTTTTCATAAAATATAATTTTTGAAAAGTATTTGAAAGGGACTATGCCATCTTTTTTGGGAAGACACTGTTCATCACTTCATCTTTATTTAAAAGAAAAAAGGCTACATTACATGTAAAGAGAAAATTCAGAGTGACATCATTATTATGTCCCCGAAGGGGATCATATATATATCGATAAGATCCTATTAATTTTCCTTTAAAACCTATAAATTTTTCCACTACTATATACAAACTATAGTTTGAAACCTATAATAGTTTGTCGAATTTTTAAATTTGGTGTTTTTCAAAAAACATATTGGTTGTAAAAAGGTTGTAGGACATGAGGTCATTCTCGATTTTCCCTTCCCGAGAGGTGGCTACGGGATGACATCACGTCCCCACAGGCTGCACAGTTGCAGAGTTTCAGGTTGCACATTTGTAGAGTTTTTGCTGGATGTCAGTGATTATAGGTTTTGTTGTTTGACAATGGTGAGCCTCATGTCCTCTGTAATCCCGTCCTTATATCCATCAATGGTACAAATATCTCTTCCGGTCATGTTGTCAGATGACAACAAACAACACAACAATCTGCATTTAAAACCGTAGTTTTTTCGCATGCTAGATGTCAGTGATTTTAAGTTTTTCGGGCAAGCCTCACATACCAGATAGACTCGCCTTAAGGATAAATCTTTTCATTTTGCAGTGCTCTGTCCCATTCATTGACCCGCCTGAAAACTCTGTGATCTCGGAGAGTCGGACCTGCTCTGAATTACACTGCAGTCCATGCAGTCTCAGTCGATGGCTGGCTGCGGCTACCTACACGGCCATGCACTCAATCGTTGCTTTGTCCACGTACACTGCCATGCAAAATAGCGAAAGGCCTATATAAAGAACAATTTTCATTTCCAGTTCAGTTCCGCTTGAACTTTGTTCTCTTATGTCTTTATCTTTTTTCTCTTATATCTTTACAACCTTTGAATGGTGGATATATTCTCCTTATGTATCCATGAAAGGTTGAAGCCCAGGCAGATGAGCTAATTGCTACTATTGATAGGTTTCCCAAATTTGTTTGTGGAAGAAGAATTCCAAGAACGGAAGCAGGGAAAGCTTCTTTATCAAGTGTTTTCCTACAAGATAGAGTTTGAGTACTTGTTGAAAGGAGAGAGCTCGAGCGCCCATCCCTGTGCCTGTCTACCGATGCTCTTCTACCAGTGCCCATGTATTGTCGTGTTTTAATCCCTGAAGACTGTCATACTAATGGAATTAGTTTCCTTTTCCTTTGGTTGTGGATGGTCTCCTTCAGTTCGACGTTATCCATGTAAGCATTATTGCCTTGGATTTTATCTTTCCAAAAGTTTGGAAAGTTTTCAAGATTTCTTTTGCTAAAAGCTTTGATTTCATAAGAATTCTTTGTAGCTTTATAAGAATTATTTGTTCTTTTGAAACTGAATGATTTTAGTCACCCCTTCATCCTGCTTCTTCATTTAGTAAGAGATGGCTAAAATAGTACCACCCCCATGTGAATATCAATCATAGCAAGTCAAGCGAAAACTGGATAATTGGGTTAGGCTCCTGGAGCATGGGACTAATTAGATCATGCAAATTTATTTCATGCCATAGTTGTACCTTTCTGCTCATAGTGACAACATATCAAGCTGCTAGCCATTCTTCAAGTAATCATTAAATGGAGGGACATATCAAATGATTAAAAGAGAGAACAAACCTACAAAAAACTATATCAATTTCCCCTACCATGTCATACAAAATATTGTAATGCAGTGTGGTTCACATAAATATGCACACGCACATGCGATGGCTAAATATTTTGCTCGCTCAGAACAAATTCCCCTCCCACTTATCGTCTCCACACACCATGTAATCTGGTGTAATCCAATGGAACAGACTTGAAGTTTTTAAATATGGTTGTACGATATTTGTATGATTAAACATTATCTGATGTTGAGAACATTAAAGTGAATTTTTACACATTTATAAGGACCAGGAAAATAAATATATAACTGTAACGGTCACACAAATATTTAACAACTACTTAATTTCTAACCGTATTTTATATATATTTGTTTTATAAAAAAATTAATTTCTAACCTTATTTTTTATATATTTGTTTTATAAAATTTCTAACAGGTACTTAATTTATAACGGTGTATATATATCATGCAAAACAATAAAAAAAAACTATTTTAATCCGAAGGTGATGAAGAAAAGAGTTTAGGGTACATAGTTCCAAACTATTAAAAGATTTTTAGATTTTTGAAAAAAACTATTTTAATTCGAAGGTGATGAAGAAAAGAGTTTAGGGTACATAGTTCCAAACTATTAAAAGATTTTTAGATTTTTGAGGTTTTGAGGACAGTATTTCACTCTATTAAAAGAGTTTTTTTAGGGAGTTTCAAACCTTTAGTTTTAGTTTTGACTTGATTTCAAATCCTAAAAACACTGAACCATCCCTTTAAATTTTTGATCCATAATTTTATGAAAAGTAATTGAATTATTGTCAAATTTACTTCCAAAAATCACAGAAAAGAGAACCATTTTAATTACCTTTCATCCTAAGCAGTAATCTATACTAAAGTAAGTACGGTCTTCAATATATTTGGTACTGCATACCCGGTTTTAAGCAAAGCACAAGAATCCTTCTAGAACTTTATTTCCGTGGAAAGTTCATTTCTTAATTGCAAAACTAACATGGAACTGCAATTAATATTTTAGAACATTTTTATAAGTGAATTTTGGTAAGCTATATGTTGGATTGAATTTATTTTCAATCTTAGTTCTAATTAATGTGAGAGGATATGCTATTTTGGCAAAGATTTATGCAATCTTACTGGATGTTTGCTACAAGGAACATGTTTAAGTTGATGTTTCCTTTCAAAACAATTTTTTTTTCGTAACAATTAAAATAAGTGTATTATGATATAATAAATTAGTCACCTTTCTGCTTTGCATAGAGGCTTCTATCTATGCTAAAGCCGTAGATGGTTATGGATATTGTAGGATTTAATGCTCAACCAACTGATTGCTCTTTTTGAAATTGGATTTGTCTTTCTCTTTTTTAAATTGCATTTGTGTTCTTGGGTACAGCTTAGTGGTATTGATTTACAGGATTTTGCATTAGACTTTATAGCGATGGTTTACATTACTATTATCTACAAGAGGCAGTTGTTCCAGGTTCAGATCTAGATAGAGACTGAGCTAGATCCAGATCTTTGTGCTTGATAGCTAGACAAACTTCGTGATTTAGACCTAGCAACAAAGGAAATAACCCAACTAGTACCATATCCATCTCACTAGCCAGCATCTCGTTCTATTGTTCCATATCCTTAGCCATCATAAGTTCGAGTTCCAGGTCCAGCCTTTTTACAAGACCCAGATCCAACCACATATATCGTATATCCAGAACAGTAACAACTTATTCTGTTGACTATACAGTAGCTTATTCTGTTGATCCCGTAGAAATTAAAGGTACCAAGGGCAGGACAAACACAACAAAGGTAGAAGGTGGTTCACACACAATAGATAAGGGAAAAGGTGGACAACATGCATTCATTCATTAAGTGAGTGGTATACAACATAGAAGGTTAATGTACGGTGTGGTCAAGAGTAAATTTGAGGATCGGGAGCTCATCTGGTCAGTAAATAGGCCAATATTTAGGCTATTAGTTGATTTTTCGCCAATATTTAACCTACTGGAGCTAATATTTTAGGAGGAACAAAAAATTTCAAACTTTTAAAGCTAAGTTTTCGAGCGGTGTACTATTAGATTAAAGATTTTAGTTCTCACAATTTCTATTTGTCGTCTCACTGGTAAATTGTTCATTTGCATTTGTTCATTGTTTGATATTATTTGAATCTATTATTTATACCTCCTGGTCCACTCTCAAGCATTGTGTGTGAATGAGAATACATTTACTTCATTGATACACTTGTTGTCCTCTGAATGAAAAGAAAAGAGGAGTACCAGCTTTATAGGGTTCATTGGGTCTCTTCCTTCGTCTCTTTTAAATTAGCCTTCTTTGAACTTTCCACGGTCCTCTCTTGCAAGCCTAATTACAACTGCATTTCTCGAGCTTTTATTTGTTGTTTCGAGGTGAGCAAAGAAGTCATTTTATATGCCCATTCTAGATACTTCATGTATTTAACCAATTGTTTAATTGTCTCGTTTCTGCATACGGGTTTACGCCCCTTTTTGCTAACCTGCTAATGGCTTCGTCTCATATTTTCTACTGATTCAGGTATGTTTAAAAAATTTCACCAGGTTACATATACAATCAATCTCACAATTAATGTGAGTTATAATTTTTTTGGAATATTTAAATATTAAATTATGTATGTTACGTGCATCTATGGCATATGTAATCTTTTAAGGTAGAATAACTACAATAAGATGGACTTAAAATCTGTTTTTAAAGTCCATAACACCATCTTTTAAGACGAGTCTATTCCAAAGACTTCTACATTTCAAATGTTCCTTTTATATATTTTTTAACTGAATTTTTCCCCCATATTAAGCTTTTAACACTCCATAATAAATCCCGCTTTTAACATTGGCACTGTCCATAATAAAACTCCAATTGCACTCCACTAAATTACTCATCAACTTTACATTCTTCCCTAACATCGAGGCCATGCCTAGTCTTTTTCAAAGAAGAAAGAAGAACATAGAACTTGAAGCTCAGGGTCCTTTCCATTAAAAGCTAAAATTTTGTAATGATCATAAAATCTCGTACCAATACTGAATTCTACTGTCTTAATATAACAACATTATGCAGGCAACGACCCTTCTATAGCAAACCACCTATAGAGAGAACAACAAATTAATTTACTTTCACAACATGAGAATCTAGGAAGGAGGGAGAAGTGGTTTTTAATGACATAAGAGATAAGAATTTACAACTTCTGAGGGTATAATGATATGTATTTAATTTAGCTGCAACAACCTTGCAATGGCCAAATAGTTCATAATAAAAAAATAATATTGTTTATATAGGGTAATTCAAAAACTTGTTCTTCATTGGCGGTTGGTATTGAAATGCCATGAACAATTGTTATATGGATTATTTAGAATGTTTTTTAAAATGAATTTGATAATGAAATACTATTAACTTAAACAAGAGCCATTACAAAGCCAAAAACATTACTATTTAACAATCTTCTAATTAAATTATAATTATGAGGTTCATAAAAAGAAATATTCATTTTATATACCTATCCTAGATTCATTTTAGGAACAAATTTATTTAAAGTATATGTTTCCCTTTTTTTATAATTAAAAATAATGATATTAACTAGAAATGCAAAATATATGGCATATCATACAATGAATTTTTTAAACATTTCTCAATTTTGTGTATGTCTTTTCTTTTTTTTCCTATTAAAAATCAAATTAACAAACAAAGTTAGCTAAGGCTTCTTAAGATTTAATTATACTTATTTTTTATGTATGAGTTATCTTATTAATATTGGTTAAAAGTAACCATAAGCTTTTTCTAAATTAAATATTGACATTTTTTAGCTTTAACATTGTTATATTTTTTAATTGAAAATTATGTATATTATTGGAAATACTTCATCCACTAATAAATTCTACACCAAAAATGTTGTGCTACCATAGTCTAAAACTAAAATCCAACACATTATATATCAATCTTATTGGATGATACACTTATAAAATCAATCTTAACACACATTTAAACAAAAATATATATTAATATCAATAACAACTAGACCAAAAAATAATAGTGTGAGGAAATATGCTAAATATTCTTTTCATTTCATCATGATGAAAAGGACACCTCATTTTCAAAAAGAGGCATGTGGAATTATTTGCATAACTTGTGACATCCAAGAAGGAAGTAACTCATTGAAAAGACTTATTAGAAGTTATAGTAGATGCATATGGAAATAGAGGATTCCTTAGTTGCTAGGGTGTACTACATTGTATACATATTTTTCATGATATCCATATAGACACAACTACAAAGAAACTTTAACATCGTCTTTCCCATTGGAGAAGTGAAATATCAATTTGTAAATAAGTTTTGGATGAACAAGTTGTAGGAGCTTCATTTTATATATATGATGATACTTACTATGATGGGGAAATCAAGTATCTTTCTTGATTTACATCATGAGGAGAGATTAGATCGCCAAGATCACAAGAGGAGATACAGTTACACAGAATCGCTAGAGATCTGCATAAAGTCACGCAGGATCATAACTCCAGATTGGTGACGATTTTATTTGGTTATTAGTATGTCGTACTAGACATTGTGCGCCAGTTCAATTGAAAATCATATCATATATTTTTGCCGTCAAAAGAAAATGAAATTGTGCAAAGGTTGTTGAAGATTAAACACAGTGAAATTTATCCGGGAAAGATCGTTACGGTTTCCTTAACTGCACTTGCTACGAAGATATTTATAAAAAGGTGATGTCATATCATTTGTTTCTCTCACCTTGGTATCCGATTGCAATTGACGCCGGGGATATATACATGAATCATAGCACGTGTATCCATTGCTAAGTGTCATTAAACCATGCCTGTGATGATAGTGGAACCACGCATTAAAAGGAATACTAAGTTCTTTTATGATCGCGATTTCTTTCTGCCGGTATTAGCATGCATATTTCACCAGGTGGATTATTCTAGTTGCAAAAGTATCACTCCCGCATCACCAATAGCTCATTACTTAGCGAAGAAAAGGATTACCACCGCGTCTCAATGATCAATCCAGATCCATTATCTTCGCAGAGATTTTCTTTTGTGAGGATAAAATGCTCACAATCTTGATAAAGTGGTCTTCTAAGAATTATTGAATATTACATAATACTGAAGACCTTAGCTAAGTTTTTAGAATATCTATGTTGTGTTGCTGATCACTCTCTTTTGTTACCTTTACTTTCATATATATATATATATCTTGCTATTATATGTGAAATACTTTTGATGAATCTCAAATGGTTATGCTTATTTGAAATATAAATGGATTATTTTCATATTGAAATTAATGAACTGTTTCATGATTTCAATTGTTCATAAATCAATTCTGATAATTTACTAACTTGCAAGTTGACCTTGTTTCATTTACAAGTTAGTACATGATTATATTTATATGTTTTAGAATAGTGTATCTAGTTAATCTTATTGATATTGGGTTTGAAGTTCTGTTACAATTACTTTACAACAGATTGTTATCTTATTGTGAGATAATTGAGATTTACCTCTACAATTGGGGACTTTTCTACGAATCCAGAAGTGTTAATCATTTTCATGTTTTAAACCTTATGTCAATTCAGTAATTCATGCTCTCCGCGGAGATAGGTAGCAAGCATTTAGGTTATCTTAGAACAAAATTAGGCGCTGCTAATTTTATGCATTTAGTGTAAAACAGTCTTTTGAATTAGCTAGTTATTAGTTTGAATTCCTCTGATTTGTTAGCATATTGGTTTAGGTCAATTTGATACACACTCACATTTGGGAGACTCTCTATTTAGAGAGCATATCATAAAGGCAGCAGGGCCTTGATCATGTGAAGGACAGTTACTTTAAACACATACAAGATTGCATTAAATCGAGTGTGTGGGTTGTCTTTCCGTAAGTTGGCCTAAGACAATTTTCCCAGCCAACATGTCCTTATAATAATCATCGGCAACCTGTATAGCAAACAACTACACATCAGGCATATTGTCTTCAAGGTTCATTGGCTCTTCTCCTGAGTCAATCCTAGATAGATGATTAGGTCCCAAGTTCAACCTGCCTGGCTTAACAATGATCTCAAAATCATATTCTTGAAACAGTTATAGCCATTGCATATTCGCCCCCCTAACACTGGCTTATTGACTAGGTATTTCAAAGCAGAATGGTCAATGAACATTAGGAAGTGCGCACCAAGCAAGTAGTGCCTGAACTTCTGCAATGCATAGACCATAGCTAGAACTTCTCTCTCAGTAGTAGTATAATTCTTTTCTACAAATGAGAACTTCTGGCTTGAAAATGCGATGGGATGGTCAATACCTCCCTCCCCTGGTTGTGCTAAGACAACCCCCAATGCTATACATGAGGCATCCACATGAATGTGAAATGGCTTCTCCCAATCTGGAAACACTAGGATCAGCGCAGTGACCATTTTCTCTTTCAAGCTGTCGAAACCTTGTTCACACTCTGCGTTCCAGATGAACGTCGTGTCTTTATTTAGCAGCTTCTCTATTGCTGCGGTTATTTGTGCATAACATTTTATAAACTTCCTGTAATAGCCAGTATGCTCCAATGTAGTGCACAACATCTTGACTGAATTCGGTGTGGGCAAGTTTACAATTATTGCGATATTCGCAGGATCAACCATCAAACCCTATTTACAGACAATGTGTCCCAGAAGGATCCCGTAGGGAACACAAAAAACAAATTTCTTCAGATTCAAGGAAATCTGATGCTGTCTACACTTTTCTAGCATCATCCTTAGGTTCACGTAATGGTTATTGAGCAATCCAAACACAGTCCAGTCATCAAAATAAGCTTCTAGGAACTTATACATAAAATCTTTAAATGCGGTGACGACAACTTTGTAAAACATGGCGGGCGTGTTATTCAGACCAAATGGCATCATTGTGTATTGGAATGACCCCCATTCTGTAGCAAAAGTGGTCTTGTGCCTATCCGCGGGATCAATTCTTATTTGATGGTATCCTGAAAGACCATCAATAAAGCAATAAGTTTCATTTCCTCCAACATTATCAAGCACCTCATACATAAATGGAGTAGGAAATGGGTCGTGCATGGAAGCATCGTTCAGTTTCCTGAGATGCACACAAATCCTGATCTCACCTTTTGTTTTCTTATCTTGGACAACCATGGGACTTATCCACTCGGATTGTTCAACGGGCTCAATGATTCCTGCCTTGAGCATCTTGTCCAGTTCTGCTCTTACTCTTTCTTTATATCACAGATTCAACCTATATGTCCTTTGCTTAACAGGCTTCGCGCCTGGCTTAAGAGGTATTTTCGCAACTCCTAAGTCTCCCAAAATGCCCTTCATTTCCGTAAACTTAGTTGGGAACAATTCCTGATATTCATGTAGTGTATCTGCGATCTCCGCAACAGTCTGATCGTCCCAGTAATCCCCAATGAATGCGAACTTTGGCTCTTCGCTGGTGCCTATGTTCACCTTCTTCGTCTTTACCGGTCCACTCATGTCTGGGATTCCAACGGAGGTCCCTCTACGTCGCGCGCACCCTCTGAATCAGGTATGTTTATGTTGCATGGATCATCCTCATCCTGTTCTTCATTATCCTCAGCCTCCTCAGCTAGGTTATAACATTCCATGGCATGTTCTGCTTGTTCCTTCCAATATGACTATAGGTTCACAGGAATGTTGTCTGCCCCGAAGAACTCTTATAAGGTCATATTTGTATGGGGATAGTCTTCTTTGAATATGCGTTCCTTAATGATTTGCAACGCCTCATGTATGAGTGGGTTCTCATCCTCAAAACTAAAGTCCTTCTGGAAGTTCGTATTCAACATGGCCCAATCTGTAGTTTCTCTGCGCAACTCCAGGTCTAGGTACCATTTCTTTGGAATATCGTCCTCTAGCGTGTGCACAAATAGATGCACCCATTTTGCATGTGGTCTTTCCGCCCATGCTTGTGAACAGACCTCAATATGTTGCTTTGGATTTGTTTGTCCATTATATTTCTCAAAAGGTAGGGTAACCTTATTAGCAAACCTGATCTGCATCTTGATTCTGCACTGATCCCATGTATTTAAAGTCTGCTTATGCGCAACCCACCATCTGGTAGGTGTCTTGCGCAACACCATGCATAATGCTGGTAAGCGATGCTCATCTGCAATGGCTGCAGTTTAATCTTTGATAAAGGAGTAAACATTAACTAAACCATCATAGGTGGGAATTGGGATTACCTCTTTTTCAATCCCACGCAGTGACTTTGTAACCTGCGTGCATCTCCTTGCTGATACTTCATGCATGTGACTTTGCCAATTCTCTAATCCTGCATCTGAATCAGAAATGCAAGAGCTATCGCATCTCCAGCTGAGGGTACCATCTGCAGTAGGATTAATATAATCTTCCTGGATCGTATTCATCTGGTACAGTCTATCCAAATCTTGAGCTCTGGATTCCTCCTGAATCGGCTCATTGTATCTGTCTCCATCTGCAGGATCTAATGGTGCGATGACCCTGAGATGCTTTCCTTCGAAAATCATCTTCTTTGTCTTCAAATTAATGATAGCGAGGTTATCGATAGCCCAGTAAATTCCCAACAATGCAGGAAAAGGATAACTATCATCCACGATCTTAATAACTTCGAAATCTGCATAACTCTGCACTCCATCAATGTCAACAACCACGTTGACTAGCCGCCCAAAGAGTATGAATTTCTCCTAATTGTCCATTCTCAACTGGATAGGTGACCATAATAGCTTTGGTCTCCCCATCTGCTGCCATGTCTGCTTAGTTAAGACATTTACTTCGGATCCGAGATCAAGGATGATCTCATCCATTTCAAAGTCTCCTATCTGCGCAGTAAGCCTCATTTCTCGGTCTGTCCTCTTATGTTTCTTGATGTGGTGAACTGCGCTATCTGAGGTTTCAATCTCACTCTATGGATCATATTGGTTTATCAGTTTTTGCAGTTCTTCTATAGCATCTTCAATCTTCAACAACTTCATGAAGCTCCTGAGGAACTGCGCAACAGAGGTACTTGTCTCTGCTACGGCACTCGTTCTGTCATAAGCAGCCGACATGTCTTCTACATGCGGTATTTTGCTACGTAGTGGGATCCTCGGTGACTTGGGTGTCGACTCTCTGAGGATATCCCATGCTTCTGTAAATGCTTCCTTATTCTTGTTTAGGTCAAAAGCAGGTGCTTTCCCAATAACTTTTCTTATCCATATTGTTTCAAGAGGATTCTGTTTAGTGTGAAAATATCCCGATGTCGACGCTTCTGCTCCTCTATCTCTCCCTATTGTAGATCCACCTTGTGTCACTACATTGATACATGGATCCGCAGGTCTCCTCTCTGCTGCAATCCACTGAATGTTTGGGGTTGGTGCCTCTGTCCTTCTTCATTTCTACATTTCTACCTCTAGCATGGGGCAGTCTTCGATTACATACTCAAATGATTTACAATAATTGCACGTAGTGCATGGGTTGGTACAATCTCTAGATACATGAGCTGGTTGGCCACAATTATAGCAAATTACCTAGTCGCGGCCTCTTCCCTGAGTTGGGCCGACATTTCTTCCTCTCCGACGGTATCCACCACCACGGCCTCTATATCCACCTTGATCATACTGGGCATTCTCTTGTTTTGGCAGATTTTCTTCTTTGACGCGATACATACCAGCACCTCGCATTGCTTCCATATCTCGCTTTATTTCATTCATTAGCTCATATGCGCGACAGTTGGATTCATCATGTGCAAATGACTTACAGAAATTGCAATATAAGTTTTTAGGTGTTTTTACGTATCTCTGTATTAGATAACAGTCCTCAGGTTGGTGTCCTCATGTTCTACAAATCTAACACCATGGTGCCTGGTTCTGATTCATTGGGTTCGGCACACCACTGCTAATATACTCTTGAAATAAGGGACAATGTTCTCTGGTGTGACCTTCTCCCTTACATCCTATACACCAGACCTCATGTCTCGGTTCGTATCTTTGTTCCTTTCTATTCTTCATACTTTGCAATTCTAATGCCAAGGTGGTCAACTGGTTCTGGATCTGAGACATCCCAGAGCTAGTCTCACCGATTGGTGAAGCCTCTAGCTTCATCGCGATCTCTAAGGCCTTTTCCTGCGACGCAACCTTCTGCTGCATTAATGGTTGTCTCATGTGGGGCAACAGTGAAGCGATGAACCATTCCTGATGCTATTGCGGAGCTATAACAAAGCTCACTTGGTCAAATAGTGTCTTAAATTTTTGGTCAAATTCCCAGACCGTTTCTGTAGGTTTCTGCTTAATTGATTTTAACTCTGTTATGCACTGGGATTCAGATTTCGGTTTCTTAAAATCTGCTGTGAGCGCAGTCTTAATTTTTGTTAGGGTTCTCCGCTGTGCCTAAGAATATTTCATAAACCAATGCAAGGCTATGTCTAGGAAATTAGTGATGAGCCGCGCTCTCTTCACAGCATCATCCTGAACTTGCTTTACACTCCATACGGTTTCACATAGAAACCAATGTTGATCAGGGTCTTCTAGACCCATTCCTTTGAATATCGATAGTTTTATATCGTTATCTGTCATCCTCCTTCTAGGTTGTGTAGCACCCTGAGTAGCACCCTGAGTAGTGCTAGGATTTTGTGCGGGGTTCTGAGTAGCAAAAGTAAATATGGAACTGGGAATAGTGCTAGGGATACCGCTCTGCGGAATAGTCTGCGACTAGGTATTCTAAACCAGAATGGTTTGAGTTGGAATGGTTTGGGCACCCACTCCTGCGGTGTTACCAGTATTGATGTTCTACGGACTGGGCTGCACGATGCTCTCAGCGGATGGGTTCTGAGACGGGGGAGGCACGGTATTTTCAACCAGCGGGTTCTGAGGGGTAATAGGCCAGATTGTGGCTGATGACGACGCAGCTTGATTGTTAAGATCACATGGGATTTCGGTACTCACACGGAGTCTAGGTCCTCTAGGATTCTTTTCTTTATTAAACTTATATCTCTTTCCACTTCTCAGATTATGGGCTTCCTCATTAGAGTCACTGTATAGACTTTCTACCATGACAGATGCAAAAATATTACTGCATTCTTAAAATGCCTTTCTCAGCTAAGAGCATTTTAATGTATAGACTAAGATTGTTCATGTACTTACCTCTGAATCATTCGAAAAAGTATGCTTCAGCCTGGATGTAGTATTTTAGCGTGTCTACAGAAAATTCTGTTACAAGTCCTTCAAGTATGTGATCAACCCAGAAGTCGACTACTCGCGACAGTGGGCTATCTATTGCTTTGAGCTGCGCCGTTAGCTCCGGAGTCCACTTTGTAGGAACTCCTCCTTGAAAATAGTTTTTCCTCTCTGCGAGTCGCGAGAGCCACTCATGTAGCTCATTTCCAAACGATTCTCAGAAAATCTCATGAATATCTCTCCACAAATATCTGTTCAACCACTCTTTTTCAGATAGACGTGGATGTATGTTCTCTTTCTTTGCAAAATCTCTACAGGTCTTGTCAAGCCAGTCCCAGATCTCTTTCTTTTCAGGATACCAATTGTCTGAACCCTCCAGGAACTGATATTCTTCATCGCACATCATGACTTCAACTCATCACAGATTCTAGCACGGCAATGGAACCATTTGTTGGGTTATAAACTGATCTAGAGGTTTTCCAATGTAGACCCAGGTTCTTCGCGGTTTCACTTAACCAACAAAACCCCTTTGCATCGGCACTTTCAGCAACAACCTACGAACAGGCTGAGGTCTCACCCGAGGTGTAGCTATGGGGGTACTATGGAATTAGGTTTCCATAGTGAGGTGATGAGTTGTTTGGATAGACTACTACGCAGCGCGCCACAGGGCTTGCGCTGCGGGATGAGGATTGCGCGGCAATAGATTGCGCTGCGGTCCACACTTCTACAAACTATCCACTGCGCAACTTATCGCAACCATGGACTACGCAGTTCGATCGAACGAAAACTAGTAGGACAGTGCAACTGACTTATGCACTCCCTTATCAAATCTAACCAATGTACAGAGTCTACTTGATACTTAACCAATCATTTACTGCCTTAGAATATTTAGCTTTATAACAGATGTAAACAAACAAACATATACTACCACGCACCTCTAATGTTGCATGTCACAAAGTTACTCAATCAAACTTCTAATGAATATGTGATGATCTGACGCACTACTACCTTCAGATACTTAGAACATTGTGCATTCAACATTCATCCATTCATGTAAGACTTAACATATTATTCCCATATTTCTCCTTATGGCGAATAGATATAAAAGCATTAACATAACAGTAACGAAATGAGAATCCAGACATTCATTCATAAGCAACAGACAAATGCAAACATAAGCAATCACATTACACAGGATTTAACGTAGTTCACCCCCCGGATGGAGGCTACGTCCACAAGAACTGTTGTTGTATTAGTCTTTTGGGAAGGGTACAACAGTTCTTAGTCTGCGCACTCAGCTACAGACTCTCTTCTCTCACAGATAAGTCTTTGCGCACTCAGCTTGTAGAGGCTTTACAATGAAGATTACAGTAAAAAAGACAACAACTTAGAGATATTCAATAACCCAACAAGAAAGATTAACAACAACCCTTTCCCATACAAAAATAAGCCTTATTTATAGATCATGCCCGTAGTTTATGTCTTTTCAATCTACTGGCAAAAACCCTTAAGTTTACAAAACAGTCACGTTTTTCTCATAACCGAACTTGCAGGCTTCTGGTAGTGAATCTCCATCGTGGCCTTCTTCCACGCATGCTTCACGTTGACATCCGCCTTCCTTTCGAGTGCACACCAACAGGTCGCTTTCACCGAGCCATTCTTCCTTTAATGGTCTCGTGTGAATCGCTCAGGTAGTGGTTCTCTCGCATGTGCGACCAGTCTCTTTCTTTTTGCTTCTGCTCCTGCCCACCACTTGGCACTCCTGGAGCATCTTTACCAAAATTAGACTGCCGACGGTCTAACCGGAACACGTGCCCATCCTCCGTCCAACACTCTGTTTTCCTGGCTCCACGTGGACTGGACACTTCGCAGCATTGTCTCCTCGCAGTACTGAACTTCGCAGCTCTTCCGACACTACGCTGCGTGCAACTTCACAACATCCCAAAACTTATACAAAAAAGTACTTCAGCTGAACTGCACTCAGCTTCGCAGTTCCAAAATTCCTTCTTGCTAAAAAATGCCCCACTTGGGCTAGGCCCAACATTGAGTAAGAGACAATAAGGTATTCTCATAACTCAATAGCGAGAGAATCAACCATTGGTGACTGCAAATCTCAAGGTACTATCCAAAAAATCTAAGTCTCCTTCCCAGAGCAAGATGAGTTGAAGTTGATGGGAAGAGATCTGTGGGAAGGAAGGCATTGATGAATCCTGCATCATCCCACATGAGGAAAAATTGGAGACTAAATTGATATGCAATAGGACTGAGAACAGACTGATACCAGGGATGGACAACATGAGAAGTCAAGGAAAATTGTAGAATGACCGACATGGGTGATATACTTGAACATTGAGCATGACACAAGAGTAACTTAGGAAGATTTGAACATAAAGGTACCATGATATAAACTTTCTATGTAGGAGACATAATATATTCTCCATATGATAGGAACAGTAACCAATCAGAGGAGTGAAAATTCATAATCAAGTTTTTCCTAAAGCCAAAACTAAAACCCACTAACTGGACAGACTCAAGACTAATGTTGTGTTCAAGGAATAATTGGACTTGTTTCCATAATTTAAACAAATGACGGAGATATTTCCCTTCCTTTTCTCTTTTTAAGTATCTTTTCATTTTTTGACGAGTATGAAAAAGATAAAAATGAAGCTCAATAGTATCTTTATTGTGAAATTTTAACGATGCCAAGAAAGTAAACTCAATAACTTCTTCATTTTTTAACAAGCTCGAAGAAGAGAGAGAAGAGTGCTTGCTAGGGATTCAACCACATGTAATTTTATGAGTCCATGGAAGGGAAACTCAACACTTTCTTCATTTTTTTATGAGTTTGAAGACAAGATAAACTATTACTCGATAATGTACTGATCCGTGGATTTTAATATCGAGCTCGGATCTGTTCATGCTCGCCATTGTTTTCATATTTAAAGAGTCTGAAAAACTTAAACAATAACTCTATACACCGTCTCAGGATTTTATATAGAGCCTAAGTTGGTATAAGCTCGTAGGGTTTTTCATGTTTAGAGAGTCTGAAAATCCTAAATATGACTCCAAGGGGTACTTTTTTGTAAAGTTAGTCTCCTCGCCCAAAAAAGGATTAAAAAAACGCAAGAGAGAACTCTTCTAGTCACAATGAACTAGAGTATTCCTTTTTTGTAAGTAATCCACAAGGTTTGGAAAAGGGTTAAACTTATACCTATGTGGATGTGCATTCAAGTCCTTTAATGAGTTTGAAGTGAACAAGCAGTGTCAGTAATTTTGTCAATTTTAAGGAGTCTAACAAGAACATGAAGAAAACTCCATATGGATGGGAGCTTTGTAAAAGGGGGTCAACAAATAATAGAAAGAGAGTGTGGTTGTTCTTTGCAGATCACAATATACTAATAAAGCTCCCAAACTATCAAATAATGGCATGGGTATCAATATGGAAAAAGTGTGCTAACTATGGTGTCCCATGTGAGGTAGGTCCTATCGATGGAAGAACAACGACGATGGTGGGAAAAACAAGGATTAATGTTGCAGTCCAAGGAGAAGAAGGGGTCCTAACAAGTTATACAACTTGACAAGAACCTGACATTGTTCTCGGTTTTTGGGGGGTCAATTTTAGTAGCATTTTTTACCTTTGTTTCAAAAAGTGTGTATACTAGTAGCACCATTTTTCATTTTGAGCCCCTTTTTTGCGATTTTGAAACCTTCTATTTATAAAAAAAATAAAAAAAATTTTACAATTGCATTTTTTCAAAGTTTACAAAAATTGCATTTAGCAGCTACTTATCATGCAAAAATATATTAATTTTTGAATTTTTTATTTTATTTAAAAGCAAATTAAAATTAAAAATATGCAAAAATATATTAATTTTTTAATTTTTAAAAACGAATTAGAATTAAAATATATATATATATATATATATATTTTGTAAAAAAAATTCAAAAAATGAAAAAAACACAAAAAAAAAACTTAAAAATACAATTAAAAAAATAAAAAAATTAAACATATTTCAATTTAAAAGCAGATTTTAAAATTTTAAAAAAATTAAAAAAATAGAAATAAATAAAAAACAAAACAAAACAAAACAAAACCCTACCCCAACCCTACCCCCTCCCCTCCGCTCCCACTCTGCTCCCCCTCACCCTCCACATCCCTCTGGCTCCCACCCTTTCCCTCCCCCGCCCACCGCCCTCTCCACTCCCCTCCCTCCCTCCCCTTTCCCGGCCCACCACACTCTCCCTCCTCCCTCCTCCCTTCCATCCCCCTCTCCTCCACTCTCCTGGTGCTGGGACCCCTTCCCACTCGGGCCCCCGCCAGTGAGCGCGATTCTGAGAATCGCGTCGTCGTGAATGGGTGGCGCTTAGAGCGGATCCGCTCCTTCCGCTGCCGAAGCACCATCCCTTCGCGGCGACACGATTCTCAAAATCGCGCTCATCGGCAAGGGGCCGAGTGGGCAGGGGGCGGGGCGCTGAGAGAGTGGAGGAGAGTGGGAGGGAATTTTGGAGGGAGGAGGGGAGTGCGGCGGGTGGGGGAGGCGGGGGATGGAGGGTGGTGGGCGGGGGAGGGAAGTGGGGAAGGGGAGACGGGGGTGGGGAGAGGGAGGGGAGGGGCGAGAGGTGGAGAGGAGGGGAAGGGAGAGAGGTGGAGGGAGGTGTAGGGTGATGGGAGGTGGAGGGGGAGGCACCAAATAAAAGATTCAACAGACAAATCTCAGATGCTGAAAAGGAAAAATTATATTCAAAAAGATAGAGGGGAAGGGGTAGGGTTGGTGTATGGTTTTGTTTTATTTTTTATTTTTGTTTTAATTTTTTGTTTAGTTTTTTATTTACCTTCCATGGAGTTGGGGCGCTCTCCATGCAGGACAACGCCAACACCTATTGTGTGGTAGGAGAGGAAAAAAGTGGAATCCAAGTTACATTTATTCAAATAGATAACTTTCCACTAAAAGTGATTGTGAGTACCATTAATCGAGTGGGGGGTAGTTCAACACTTCATCTAGCCACTCACAACTACATGAAAATAAGTGTAGAGTGCCTCCGCAATGTGATATTTGATTGGTGCACCAACCTATTGGTGAATTTGAAAAACCAACTTACTAAATGTAGGACAGGGAAGAAGAAGAAATTTGTGTATGGAAATATCTTATCTATTTTCTTCTTTGAGAGGGTTCCTAGCTTGAGCCCAAGAGTTGCTCTTCCACCAATTGACTGTCGCGAACCAAGGTTGGTTCGATGGAGTGATGTATTTATTTGACAAGGCAGTGGAGATACCAAAACTTCATATGATGATGATGACTTCCTTGGATGGTGGAGCCGACAAGTTTATGATTTTGAGAAGTTCATGTATGCAGGTTTAGACTTCCGAGAATACCTTGAGCTCATGCTCCCTCCAGGAGTAGCCTAGGGAGAGATCAGTATGATTTTTTGTTTTGTAATATTAAATTTTTATGAATTTTTTTGTAGATATGTACATGCATATATTTTGGTTATTTTTAGTACTAACAAAGTGTCTGATGCAGATATCGTACCAGTGCGACTAGATGGACACCCAAGGGTGTTTGTACGACTAATAGAGCCAGGAAAAGCAGATTCCATGCTCAAGACTATTGAGGGAAAGATGAGTCATCTTACTCATGATATTCCTACCTTCAATATTGATCGGATGACTATGGACATACAAGAGCATGTAGTGGGAGTGACCTCTGCATGGATTAGACTGCTCAGTAAAGTAGCTAGGCTAGTTATATGTTATAGGGAAGTAGTAGCTGAGGATGTTGAGGCTCCAGCCTCTCCATAGTGACACTTGCATCACTTGAGGCTAAAAGCATGATTTTTGTATATTGATATGTATTATTGACTGGATATGGGGACCCAAACTCATTTTACTTTTTGGACCTATTTATATACATATATCGGTTATATTTACATGTTTTTCTATGTGTTTGGTTCTGGAATTTCTGTGTATGATACAAATGCCAATCAAGAATATAATTTGCATAAGAATCAATTATAAAATTTTTATATCTTGAAATATGTTTATATGTAATAAAATCAAATTGTCTTTCAAGTAGCCTGGCTTTAAAGAACTGACGTAGCAATGAAGAATCTCTACCTTGATACTCACAATTAAGTTGAGACACGATTAACTAAGAATCAAGTCTAACCTCAATACATGAAATGCCATGATGTAAGGCATATTAGGGCATCTCAATGAAAACGCTATACTCAACCATGTTATTGGTAGCAAGGCCTAGACAAGAACACCTCCTGACAAAATGAGATGACCTTTAGGTGAATAGATCACCCAAACGGATGAAGCGAGATTACGAGAATTACGACTAGAACCATAGGAGAATCCTATAAACAACTCGCTTGACATCTGAAACAAAACAAAAACTACATAAGAAACAAGAAAAAGACAAACTCTACACTATTGTACAATTATTTACAAGAAAACGCATATGAACTAGGCATAATACTTCTTCAAATAGAGCCCATTTCTGGTAGGGTATTTTTTAAGGATTCTATGAAAAAACATATGAAATCTACACCAGCTTGCTCGCCTCAGTCATCTACATCTTTCTGTCCAGACAGAAGTTTGAAATTCCAAGTTTGTATTTTTAGGGTTTCTCTATCAAACCCTAGCTAGCTCGAGATCCAGTTTCAGCAAATCAAAGTGGATTGGGTTAATCCTAGAAGAGAATGAATTGGACACCTACATAAGTGAAGAGGTTCCAGTTCTAGAGGGAGATGAGGCTAAGGCCTTACATAAGAAGACTACAAGCAATCCCTACAGGTATGACTTGAGGAGATACATGTATGTTTTGAAATCTGTTCGTGATTAAGTTTATGATATGTTTTTCTTCATATTATTGAGGTTAGTACAATCTTGATTAATTTTAGACTTGTCTTATCACCCTAGTAAAAGTATGAATGCATGTGAATGATAGAAGACATTCATTGATTAGGGTTATGACACTTATGATTGTACTAATACACTATGGTGTTGTATGAGGATGATGTTGTCTGCTAACATGAAAGGTACATCAAGAAAGACAAATCAAGTTCTAGATCAAGAACATGTGACCATGGTGACATGAAGACAAAGACTCATCCATAACCATTGATCACATAGAATCTCTACTTACGAGGTATGTATAATTTGATTCTACAATGCTTAACCTATGAGATATGCAGGTTACTAGCACAAGCTCTCTAAATCATTGAAGAGAACACAGAAGACATTGTTTGGGTATGTTAGACATAACTAGCAAACATGATAATCCAGGTATGTTATTCCTATATCAAGTTAGAATCCTACCTTGTGTTAGGATCTCATATAAGTATACTTTTGTATGATTGATAATGATTATCCATGAAGTTATAAGTTTGAGTAATCATGGGTTTATGCATATTATGCTTCTTACTTTGAATAATGATATGACAAACCAGAAGAGTCCTATGGTCAAATAAGAATATACATGAGTAAAAGGAGTCCTCCCCGAAACCTTGAATACTAACGCTTGTGATAAATTAACTGTGTATGAAATGACCATGACCATACATGTTTAAGATTATTTAGAATCATAATGTTTTGATAGTATTGAGATTTTACTGATGCATGTATGATTATGTATGAGATCTTGAGGATGACACAATGATGACACTAGTGCACACTTAAGCATGCATAGTGGTCCAGGATGGATATAAGTTCAAAGACAGATAATCAAGGAAGCAAAGATCAAGAGTGAGCACACTCTAGTAGTTCCTACAAGGAAGCAAAGATCGAGAGGGAGTCCACCCCACAACCAAACAAAGATAAGTATTTGAATTGTTATTTCCTATATATATGATTACTTAAATGATGTTGTTCATTCATGTACATACTTATGTTCCTAGATTTAGGGTGTACATTATGCATTTTAGAAAAGTTGCATTAATGAACACGATAATACTAATATGCAAGTAATGGGTAAGTGGCCTATGGTACTATACAACATTCCATTGCTACTTATCTAGAATGAAACCTCTTTGCTGACATGTTGAGAGTAGTGCACACTCTTAACAATGTTCTGGTAGAGATGGAAGGAATATAGAAAGTTACCATATGAATACGGGATATGGATGAATGTTGTATTGAAGCATTGGATAAGATAATTGCATGATTGTATGACATATGTCTTTATGCGTAAGAATTTGTTCTGAAATCTATGAGATGTTTCTAATCATACAGTTGAATTTGACTTGTAGGAAAGATCGTGTACAATCACCTACAAAAGAAGTACAACAACATTTGTTCCAGCAACGAAGTTCAAGAAAACTATGTATTGAAGATACTGAAGAATCTAAAGTTCCCAAGATTCAGGATGCAGTAATGGAAGGATTCCATGATTGAGGAGTACCATTCAATCATGAAGAATGATGTTGGGATGTGGTCCCAAGACCAGAAGGGAAGTCTGTTGTGACTTCCAAGTGGATCTACAAGACCAAGCATGCTGCAGATGGTAGCTTAGAGAAATACAAGGCAAGGTTTGTGGCTAGTGGATTCTCCCAGAAAGAAGGGATAGATTATGAAGAGACCTTTGCACCTATATCCAGATACACTTCCATCATAACAGTACTTGCTATGGCTACAGTGATGAAGTGGAAGATACACCAAATGGATGTCAAGACAACTTTCTTGAATGCTGTAGCCAACGAGGAAGTGTATGTGGAGAAGCCAATCGGATTTGAGACACATGACAGAGAGTCATATGTGTGCAAGCTAAAGAAAGCCTTGTATGGCTTGAATCAAGCACCCAGGACATGGTACGACGGGATATACAACTTCCTTACCAGTTTGGGATTTACCAAGAGTAAAGTGGATTCCAACCTTTACTACAAGGTTAAGGAAGGAAATCCAGTGATACTCCTACTGTATTTGGATGACCTGTTTGTGACAAGTGAGGATAGGTTGATTGCCGACATGAAGAGGAAGCTTGTTTCCAAGTTCGAGATGAAGGACTTGGGTATGATGCATTACTTTCTAGCTATGGAGGTGTGGCAGAGTGCAGATGGAATCTTCCTTGGACAAGGGAAGTATGCAGTATAGATCCTGAAAGCAGTTTGGGATGATGGACTGCAAGTCCATGGCCACACCTATGGCATCGAACCTGAAGCTATTGAGTGATGCTTCATTAGAGTCAGTTGATGCCATGATGTATCATCAGATGATTGGGTCCTTGATGTACCCGACGAACACGAGAACAAATATTTGCTTTGTTGTGAACACCTTGAGCCAGTTCCTGACGGATACTAGACATGTTCACTTGATTAGCATATTCTGAGGTACCTGGAGGGGTACGATTGATTATGGCCTCAAGTATGATGCGAATCAAAAGTTTAACCTGGAGGGTTATGTTGATTCAGATTGGGTAGGCAGTGCTGTAGATAGGAAGATCACTTCCGGGTGCTGCTTCAATATGGAATCAAGTGTGATCTCTTGGTTTAGCAGGAAGCAGTCCTGCATAACACTGAGTACAGCCGAAGCAGAGCATGTCGCAACTTGTTCAGCTAGTTGTGAGGTAGTATGGCTAAGGAAGCTACTGTCTGATTTGTTTGATCTCCAGTTGGATGCTACTTGTATCTATTGTGACAACCAGAGTTGTGTGAAGTTGTCTAAGAACCCGGTGTTCCATGATAGGTCGAAGCACATCAAGATGAAGTATCACTATATCAGGGATATGGTGCAGAGAGGAGCAGTAAAGCTCTAGTATGTTGCGACAGATGAGCATATTGCAAATATGTTGACTAAACCACTAGCCGGAGTGAAGTTCGAGTACTTCAGAGAGAGGCTTGGTGTTCTTCAGATAGAAGATACTTCGATGAGGAAGTAATGGGACACATTTGCAGGAGCCATTCCAAGCATTGTGGTAGGAGGATCCTTCCCATGGCTGTGGATGTAAGAGTTGTGTGATGAGCATCAGGACAATGCTCTAGATGATATGCATCAGGACGATGCTCCAGATGATATGCATCAGGATGATGCTATGTATATGATCAGGTTGATTATGTGATGATGATATGAATCAGGATGTTGCTGTGTGTATGATCAAGATGATCATGTGATGATGATATGCATTAGGACGATGCTATGCTATGATGATGCACTGTATGATGATCATTTGCATCAGGATGATGCACTGTATAATGATCAGTATGATCATAAGCACCAGGATGATGCTCAGTGCAAGGATGATAAGGTTGATCTTGAGTATCGGGATGATACTTTGTGGCCGTCGACAGTTTGTGCGAGGGTAGCATGTAATAAGTCCTGGAGATACGGACAGGTTGTGCTAGGCACGTAAAAGTCCTCAGATGCTCTTTAGAGATCTTGCAGGGCAAGACACTCTTTTAAGGTTTTGCTAGACCACATATAATAAGTCTTGGAGATCCAGATAGGTTGTGCTAGGAATGTAAAATTCCTCATATGATCTTTAGAGATCTTGCTGGGCAAGACACTCTTTTAAGGTTTTGTGGGGACCACGTGTAATAAGTCCTCGAGATACGGACAGGTTGTGCTAGGCACGTAAAAGTCCTCGGATGCTCTTTAGAGATATTGTTGGGTAAGAAACTCTTTAAAGGTTTTGTGGAGATCACATGTAATCAGTCCTGGAGATCCAGACAGGTTTTGCTAGGCACGTAAAAGTCGTCGAATGCTCTTTAGAGATCTTGCTGGGAAAGACACTCTTTTAAGGTTTTGTGAAGGTCACATGTAAAAGTCCTAGGAGATCCAATAGGTTGAGTAGTAAGCTTGTAATCAGTCCTAGGAGATCCAATAGGTTGATTAGTAAGCTTGTAATCAGTCCTGGGATGCTCTTTTGAGGTTTTGTTGACTCACGTAATCAGCTCTGAGAATTCCACAGGATGGCCCGCTTGCAGAGATGATGAAGACCTACAGGAGGCTAGGCCGACATCCAACATGAAAAAAGGTTGGCTCTGTAGAACTTCCTATGACGAGAAGAATTGAGAGATAGCACCAGTGATCGAGATGAAGAGTACAACAATAGTGATGATGATGCTCCGTGATCTAGTGACGATAATCCAACTCTAGAATTGAAGACTTGTGCCTTTATGTATTGATGACCCGTGTCAAGAGAATACCTTCCTAGTTAAGAGAGAGTGTTGATGTATTTGTAACTTCGGAATATATTCAGTTGCATATTGTATGTATTACATTTGTATTTTATTGTATCCCCAACTAAGATGTATTATTCCTCCGATTGGAAGTATCGTCATTTGTATTTGCAAGTGTCACGAGTTATATTGTAAGTGTCATAACTTATATTTGATGGGTTATTAGACCACCTTAGAGGGTTCGGCCCAGTATGGGTTAAAGGGTTATTAGACCACCCTAGTGGGGTCGGCCCAATGACAAGTGGTAATGGGTTATTAGACTCTCCTAAGGGAGGTCGACCCAATTAGAGTTAAAGATAGGTCAAGTCATTGTATAAATAGAGAGTGTGTCTCTCTCATTTCATTCATTCACACACTCACTCACTTTGCAGTAGTGAGAGACAGGAGGAGTGCACACAAGTGGAGGAGGAGTTGCTGCTAGGAGACTATCTCTTGTTTTGGGGTTTGATCTTTGTGATATTTGTATTGGTGCTCATTCTATCTCTGAGGAAGTTGCGGGGTTTTTCACCTTCTTGGTTTTCCTCGGTGAAATGCTTTGTGTCTCTTGTCTCTTGTGTTTGATATGCTGTACATGTTGTTCTCTCATTTAAGATAGTCAATTGGCGAAATTTCGCCCTTAAAAATTACCCTGATTTCTAGGCTCCAACAGCTTATTCCTGTCATAGTAAACTAATTCATAAGCACCTTTATTCAAGTCTTTGGAGACTATAAAATGTATGATCTGTTGAAATATTGTAACTTCGAAGAATATTCTATTTGTACGTTATTATTATTCATCCGAAGATTTTTTATTCCTTTGTTGGGATGTTATTATTATGTAAAGTCATTGAGGTAAATCCTCCCATGTAAATAGGGGCAATAGATCCCTAAGAGTCATTTGTAATGGGGTGTTTAAGTCCCCTAGAGGGGTTGGCCCAGTCAAAATTAAGATAAGTGGTTAGGTTGTTGGGGCCGACCTAGCTATGGTGAAAATTCAAGTAGAACTAGAGTATAAATAGAGGAGGTGTGTTCGTCATTTATACTAACTCATTCATTCACTTGTGAACTCACATAGGAGAGAGAGAGACCTGCAAAGGAGGAGAAGGAGCTCTTGTTTGGGGATTACATATTTATATTTGTTGGTCATCTAGATTGAGGAAGCTTTGCTGGGTTTTCTACCCCATGAGGGTTTCCCAGGATAAATCTATGTCTCTTGTGTTTATGATGTGCTTGTTGTTCTTTCAGTGATCTTGTATATGTTATTGTTGTGAAATTGAATGTAATACTGATGTTATCTATCTTATCACATTGAATCTTAACATGGTATCAGATCTAACCATAAGGAAGGAAATGTATGGCACTTACGACACTTGTTTCACTTGTGACAATTTGAAAGTTAGGGTTTTGTATAGCAAAACCTAGTCATCGTGGAACTTTCGCTATAAATCCATTTTGGTGAAGTTTCGGGATATGAAAATTGGGTAGGCCGAAGATGAATATTTCCTGTACCTTGTGTCCTATTTTCAGCTTCAGATTCATTGTACTTTCTGATATATGATCCGTACAAGTTAGGGTTTATGCCTCTTCCAGAATGAAGCCCTAAACATGTGACCTAGGTAAAATGGTCATATCTCGGGCTAGGAAGCTCCAAATTAAATTTAGAAAAAATTAATAGTTAGGGCACAAACTGTAGTTTCATAGGTCCAATTTTTCAGAGGCTGAAGATGAAACAGTGACATGTGGCACTCCGTACAAGTTCGCTATGTTGTTTCATCCCTTAAACAACTCATGTTGGGAAACTGAACATATCTCTCTGATGGAGAATCCAATGAAGCTCAAACCTATGGGGTTGGAAAGATGACAGGTCCGGATACCATAGGTCGAATTTTTAGACCTTGCAGATCCAAAATTTTAGAGGTACACTAGAAACAATACGGCACATCTGAAATGGCTCAACAGAGGAAATCAAGGAAGAAGAGGAAGAAGCTCTCACTTAGGGTTTTCAATTTTTAGGTATGGAAGGACCTAATACAATGTTGGAGACACCTGATGAAACATTGGAAACTTTGATAATGGATTTGGAATCTATTCATCATAGATATTAATCCTCCATCAAAATATTGTGGGAGGAAGGAGATTGAAAATTAGGGTTTCCAAGTAAGAAGAAACCCTAGCAAAGTTGGGAGACTCATAGGGCAGCAATGAAGGAGGTTTAAATGGCATTGATATTTATCATCCTAGCACCATGAACCTATATAAGATGTTTACAAGAGATCTACCTTGGATGGTTAGGGTTTTACCCTTATAGAGAAGACTACAAGCAATCTCGACAGGTATGACTTGAGGAGATACAAGTATGTTTTGAAACCTGTTTCATGATTAAGTTCATGATATGTTTGTCTTCTAATTATTGAGGTTAGTACAATCATGATTAATTTTAGACTTGTCTGATCACCTTAGCAAAAGTATGAATGCATTTGAATGATATAATACATTCATTTATTAGGGTTATGACACTTATGATTGTACTAATGCACTTATGGTTTTGTATGAGGATGATGTTGTCTGCTAACATGAAAGGTACATCAAGAAAGACAAATCTATATGACCATGATGACATGAAGACAAAGACTCATCCATAGTCATTGATCACATAGAAGCTCTACTTACAAGGTATGTATAATTTGGTTCTACAATGCTTAACTTATGAGATATGCAGGTTACTAGCACAAGGTCTCTAAATCATTGTAGAGAACAAAGAAGACATTGTTTGGGTATGTTAGACATAACTAGCAAGCAAGATAATCCAGGTATGTTTTCCTATATCGAGTTAGATTCCTACTTTGTGTTAGGATCTTAGATAAGTATACTTGTGTATGAAATGATCATGACCATACATGCTTAAGATTATTTAGAATCATAATGTTTTGATAGTATCTTGAGGAAGACACAATGATGGCACTAGTGCACACTTAAGCATGCATAGTGGTTCAGGATGGATAGAAGTTCAAAGATAGATAATCATGAGGCTATCATAAAGGGAAAATAGAGATAAAAAAGGAGGAAACCACACAAACATAAAAGATAAGTATTTGAGTTGTTATTTGAATTACCTCTTGAATCTCTGAATAGTAAATGATATTGCTCTTAATAGTTGTAAGCATATTTGTATTCCTAGAATCCGGAAATATATCATGCATAGTGTAAGCATTCATATAGCATTGACCACTATACTACTAATATGCATATGATGGGTAAGTTGGACAAACATTCCATTGTTGCTTGTCTAGAATGAAACCTCTTTGTGGACATGCTAAGAGCTGTGCACGCTCTTGATAGTATGTTCTGGTAGAGATGGAAGGCATCTAGATAGCCACTGTATGCATATAGGATATGGAAAAGTGTTGTGCCAAAGTAATGGTCAAGATAGTTGCATAACTATGTGAATCATATCAGTATGCATAATAGGTTATCATGTCAACATGATTTGATTATTTTGAAGTATTACTAATCATGTAATTAAATTTGATTTGTAGGAAAGATCATGTGCTATGATCTACAAAAGAAGGATGATGAACACCTGTTCCAAAGAACAAGTGATGGATGTTCAACAAAAATACTTACAAATCAAACATACTATAGAAGGCTTGTGGCTAGAGCATTCTCTTAGAAAGAGGGAGAGAATCATGACGAGATGTTTGCTACAAGTGGCTAGACAAGACCATTCTCTTAAAAGGTGTAATTGAAGAAGAAGTGTGAATCAAGCAAACTCCCAGAATTCGATAGAGAATCACACGATTGAAGAAAGCTTTGTACGGGTACCCAAGATTGATAGTCATTTGATGAACTTAATGATCACCATGGGTAATGCGGATTTCAACCTTTGCTACAAGGTTGAAGATGGTTTCTATATACAGATGGCATTCTTCTCTTAGATGGATGAAAGAAGGAACTCACCACAGAGTTCAAATGATCTTGAGGCTCATATCAGTAGACCCATCTGACGGGAGATGGCATGGATAGATATGCAAAAGATCACTCAATGTAGAGTGTGAATGATGTTCAGTCACAAAGGGAGAATTGATAGCTTCTTGACAAGCTTGGGATTTACCAAAAGTAAAGTTGATCCTAACCTTTACCTTAAGGTTATGGATGATGAACCTGTCATACTATTAATGTATGTGGATGATCTCTTTCTGACAGGGAATGAGAAACAGATCATGGAAAGCAAGAAGAAGCTAGATACAGAATTTGAGATGAAAGATCTCGGATTTATGCATTACTTCCTAGGTCTGGAAGTATGGCAAGGCCCAGAAGGAATGTTTCTCAACTAGAGAAAGTATGCTGTGGAAATCTTGAAAAGATTTGATATGTTGGAATGTAAGGACATGACCATTGCCATGGATTCCAACTTGAAGTTGTTGGCTGATGAATCGTCAGAATTGGTTGATGTAACTTAGTACATACATAATATTGGGTCATTGATGTATCTGATGAATACCAGGCCAGATATATGCTTTGCTGTGAACACCTTGAGTCAGTATCTAGTGGAACCTAGACATGTTCATCTGATAGCTGCAAAGCATGTGATGAGGTAACTAAAAGGTATGATATACTTTGGTCTGTATTATCTTGGAGATCATGAATTCAGATTGTATGGTTATACAGATGCAGATTGGGTTGGAAGTGTCTCAGACAGAAAGAGCACATCGGGCGGATGTTATTGTCTGGGATCTGCTATGATCTCGTGGTTTAGCAGGAAGTAGTCCAATGTGGCTCTTAGCACGCCTGAAGTGGAATATATAGCAGCTTGATCTGCTAGTTGTGAAGCCATATGGCTTCAAGATTATTTCACTTAGAGATTGAATCCACTGTGATCCTGTGTAACAACCAGAGTTGTATCAAGATGACATAGAATCCGGTGTTCCATGACAAGTCAGAGCACATAGAGATCCGATATTTCTATATACGAGATATGGTGCAGAAAGGAGCTATAAATCTCGAGTATGTGATCATTGATGAGCAAGTTGCTGATGTATTGACCAAACCTCTATCTCATGTAAAGTTTGAGTATTTCCTAGACAAGCTTGGTGTAGTTCAGAAGGACCCTCCTTGAAAGGGGGAGTGATGTGGTTGATGATGATATTTGGATATTGGTATGGATGTGGATACCTGTATCGATGATGAGGTTTCCTGTTTCAACGATGAGGTCGATGATGATGATACTTGTATCGATGATGTGGATACTTGTATCGATGATGTGGATACTTGTATCAATGATGAGGATTCCTGTACTGATGATGAGGTCGATGATGTGGATACTTGTATTGATGATGTGGATACTTGTATCGATGATGAGGATACCTATCCCGACAATAATTTCGATGATACCGACGATGAGGTCGATGATACCGACGATAAGGTAGATGTGTGGTCCTTAGACTTTGTCTACGTAGACGAGTGGGTTGTATCATCCCTGGATTTTATGTCCTAAAGAGATCAGGATTAACCATCTTGTAAGTGGTTGAGGATTAATCATCCTTAGACAGTAAATCCCGTAATTTCGAAAGGAAGGATAGTCTTAAATGTTGATTGTGATAGGATTAATCATCCTTAGACAGTAAATCCCATAATTCCAAAAGGAAGGATAGTCTTAAATGCTGATTGTGATAGGATTGATCATCCTTAGACAGTAAATCCCGTAATTCTGAAAGGAAGGATAGTCTTAAATGTTGATTGTGATGGGATTAATCATCCTTAGACAATAAATCCCGTAATTCTGAAAGGAAGGATAGTCTTAAATGCTGATTGTGATAGGATTAATCATCCTTAGACAGTAAATTCAGTAAATCCGAAAGGAAGGATAATCTTAAATGTTGATTGTGATGGGATTGATCATCCCTAGACAGGAAATCCAGTAATTCTGAAAGGAAGGATAGCCTTAAATGTTGATTATGATGGGATTGATCATCCCTAGACAATAATCCAGTAATTATGAAAGGAAGGATAGTCTTAAATGTTGATTGTGATAGGATTGATCATCCCTAGACAGTAAATCCAGTAATTCTGAAAGGAAGGATAGTCTTAAATGCTGATTGTGATGAGATTGATCATCCCTAAACAGTTATCCTGTAATTCCAAAAGGAAGGATAATGTGTGTTGAAGATGATGATGATGTTGATCAGGAGATCCATATGATGCTATTGATCGGGAGATGCAGACGATGAGGCTGTTGATCGAGAGATCCAAATGATGTTGTTGATCGAGAGATCTAGATGATGATGTTGTTGATCGAGAGATCCAGATGACATTGTTGATCGGAAGATCCAGATGATGATGTTGTTGATCGAGAGATTAGATGATGCTGTTTATCGGGAGATCCAGATGATGACGTTGCTGTAGCTGATCAAGTGCTGCAGAAGATGAAGACTTAGTACTGAAGATGTTGATGTTCCAGTATTGAAGATCTTGAAGATGTTCCAGTAGTTGTTTTAGTTACTGATGATGATTGAAGAAAGCTTCCAATGATTTATAGATGTATCACTATGATGTAGTTGATGATTCCTTGCTCCTGCAGATGTTGTTAGAATATCCTTCTCGTTAAGGGGGAGTGTTGAAATATTGTAACTTCAAATAATATTCTATTTGTACTTTATTATTATTCATCCATAGATGTTTTATTCCTCCGTCAGGATGTTATTGTTATGTAAATTCATTGAGGTAAATCCTCCCATGTAAGTTGGGGCAATAGATCCCTAAGAGTCATTTGTAATGGGGTGTTTAAGTACCCTAGAGGGGTCGCACCAGTCAACATTAGGTTAAGTGGTTAAGTTGCTGGAGCCGAACTAGTTATGGTGAAAATTCAAGTAGGAGTAGAGTATAAATAGAGGAGGTGTGTTCCTCATTTATACTCACTCATTCATTTGCTTGTGAACTCACATAGGAGAGAGAGAGAGATCCACAAAGGAGGAGAAGGAGCTCTTGTTTGGGGATTACATCTTTGTATTTGTTGGTCATCTATATTGAGGAAGCTTTGCTGGGTTTTCTACCCCATGAGGGTTTTCCAGGATAAATCTATGTCTCTTGTTTTTATGTTGTGCTTGTTGTTCTTTCATTGATCCTGTATATGATATTGTTGTGAAATTGAATGTAATACTAATGTTATCTATCTTAGCATATTGAATCTTAACATGATCCACATAGATTTAAACTTGTCCGCCCCTAAAGGATATTTGTCTTGGTCATAGACCATAACAAGGTCTCCTTCAGAGAAAACCCTAGGTTGAACAGACTTGTCATATAGACTTTTGACTCATCTCTTATGTGCTTCATTAGCGCAACTCAACGTTGTTCATTAAGATGTTCTAAATGAAGCAGTCATTCTTCCAAAGCATATGTATCGGGTAAAAGTTGAATGGATAACTTTAATGACGAGATTTCACATTCAACCAATGTGATTGCTTTCAACCCATGAACGAGTTGAAAAGGAGAAAATCCTGTATCCATATTTACAGTTGTTTGGTATGCCTAAAGAGCCGAATATAGCATTATGTACCAATTTGACCTACTAGCATTAATTGTGCATTCAAATTTTTATTCACGGATTCTGCTTGTCCATTCGCCTGCGGATAGAAAGGATATGAATGCTCCTGTCTAAATCCAAGCATAGTGGTCAATTTAGTCATCATATTGTTCTGAAAATGTCCACCATTGTCTGTAATAATATATTTTGGGATACCAAATCTAGAGATAATCTGATTGAATATGAAATAGGTTGTTATTTCTCCATCTGCCTTCACAATAGGCATTGCGTCTTCCCACTTATTAAAGTAATCAACAACAACAATGATGTACCGGTGCCCCCCAACAAAAACTAGGTTACATGTCATAAAATCTACCCCCAACTTGGTGAAGGGCCCCACTGTAATGATGGGAAATAAAGTATGGAGGTGAGCACAAACAAGTCCTACTTTCTAAAGAATGTTGTGATGAATAGACTCTTGACCAGATAGTTGCTATATTTCCATATAAAGTTGATGAACTTGGAAGTGGCATGAAATACCTCGGTTACCATATGAATTCTACTAATTATAAGATATCAGACTGGCTATGGATGGTGAGGAAAATTGAGAAAAAGTTTGTACACTGGAGTTTTAGATATCTATCATTGGGTGGAATACTAACATTGATCATATCTATATTGATTGGAATACCGGTTTACTAGTTTCCTTGGCCAAAGTGCCACTTAATATTATGAAAATGATTAGACATAATTTTTTTAATTTTCTTTGGTCTGGAGCTTTAAAAAATGAGAAGATCCACCTAGTTAGGTGGGACATATTATCCCTTCCTAAATCTATAGGGGGATGGGATATTAAAAACTTACATTTGTCTAGCATGGCATTATGCTTGAAAACATTTTGGAGAGGATTATGTGGTACATGTTTGTGGAGTGACATACTTAAATCCAAATATCTTAAAAAGAAGTCATTGGTTCAATGGTTTAGGAATTTAGTTAAGTCTGTAAGAGGTGTATCCAATTTCTGGAATGGATTTGTTCAGGCTCTCGCTTGGATCTCTAGGTGGTTAAATTGGAGAATAGGTAATGTAAATCAAGTTCTTGTTGGAGTGGACCCCTTCATTGGTGGTGAGGAGACTTGTATTATTTCTGCATACCTTATATATTATTTGGCATCATTTGTTTTTTGCACTTTGGCCTAACTTGTTGAGGCCTTCTAGTTCATATTGGTTTGTAGCTAAGAATTTGGGCCTTGGCGGTGACTGGGCCAAGGAATGGAATTCTTATATTGATTCTCTCACTAGAGCAGGTATTGGATTGAATGATGACGAAGACATACTGGTTTGGGCTTGGAATAATGCATCTGGATAGGTAAATGTTAAAACGACATATGATGTTATTTCTCAAATGAATTATGAGGTGAGACCAAATGGTGGAATAAGAGTCTTTGGAAATGGTGCATTCCAATGAGAATTAAATGTTTCTATTGGATTTGCTTGGAAAATTGTATCCTGGCATGGGATAATTTGACTAAAAGGGGTTGGTCAAGTCCTAGTTACAGCTTTTTGTGCAAAAATTATGGTTAATCTATTTCACATATTTCTGTACACTGTACTTTTTGTAGTAGTATTTGGTTTGAAATCATTCATGCTTTATATATTTCACAGGTTTGGGGCATTGCCTCAATTGAAAACAATTTTAAAGGTTGGGTGATCTCTTTTAAATCCCACAAGTCCTTCCCTACCTTTGTTTGCTATGGTATATGGAACACCGGGAATAAGTCTATCTTTGATAATATACCACCAATTGTGAAGTCTTTCTACATGAAAATTCTGGGTCTGTATAAGGTGTACTAGACTAGGGAGAAGAAAAATAAATGTAGGAAAATACCTGATCCTCCAAGAGTTCTTAATTCCGATGTTGTAGTTTTTGATGGGGCTACTCAGCAAGGAAAGTGTGGGTGTGGCATATTATTAAACATTAATGAGGACCATCTTTTCAAGCTTTGGATAAATGGTGGTCAGGGTTCAAATTCTAGAGTTGAACTCCTTGCTCTATGGGGGTTAATACGATTTTCCTGTCTTAGTGGTATTGAATCCATACATATCTATGGTGATTCCAAGGTCATTGTAAATTGGCTCAATGGTATATCCAACTTGCAGGTGCTATCCTTGATACAATGGACACAATGTATGAAATTGCTCATTTCTTCCTTTTCAGATATTGCCATAAAACATGTTTATAGGGGGCATAACACCATTGCAGATGAAATTTCTAAGGTTGCTTTGGAGGGCACTGTGGGAAAATTACATGTGGATGAGTACCTAGAGGGTACTCTAACTTTTGAAGACTATATTCCTTTATTCAATTAATTGTTGGAAGCTGTATGGTTCTCTTCCACATGTTGTTTCAGGTGGTTGTTTTCAGTTAGTAGTATCATAGACCATTTTGGGTTAAGCTCGTTAAATTTTTGAGAAGCACTACATTTATCTATTTGATTCGAACCTTTGGCATTGATTGTTATCGACTTCTACGACAATTTTGTAGCATATATGAAGTATCACACTATGTAAAGCTCTATTTCTTTGATTCAAATTGATTTTTTTATGTCACAACTTTATAAAACTAATTTAAATTTATTTGAATTTTAAATTTTTTTAATTAATAATTTATTTCTTAATATTTTAACTTTTATTTAAGTTTATGATTATGATTATTTAATTATTTTTTACAAATTTTTTACTTCTTTCAAAATTTGTATTTCGATACAATTTTTCTTCTATTTTTTGTATTTATATTGATAATTTATGTTGAAAAATAATATATTTTTAAACAATACCAAACAATTTGGCTTTCCCAAGAGTATCTCCGCTATTCTATGTGGTTCTTCAATGCAACACCTTATATTTGGATGAAAATGTCCCTTGGTCCCTTCCCTTCTAGCATTGCTTAGATAAGAACGTAGATCCTACCTACCAACTCTAGGGTAATGCATTGTTGGATCTCTCATTATCAGATGGCCCTTGCCTCCGCCCAAAGTACTATAACTTCCCCTGCTGAGAGTGACGAAGCAGGCTTAAATTAAAATACAAAAAATTAAAATATAATTTTGTTATTTGAAATTTTAATTTAAATAATACTTAATTTACAATAAATAATATTTTATTTTATTCATAAAAATCATCGTATTAAAATACTTTAATTTATGATTATTGAAAATATTTTTTTAATAATTTTTATTTTTTTATAAATAATACTTAATTTACAATAAATTTTTATAAATTATATTTTATTTTATTCATGAAATAATCTTCTTAATATACTTTAATTTTTTTATAGATTATATTTTATTTTATTCATGAAATAATCTTCTTAATATACTTTAATAAAATAACTTTTTTATAATACTTTTTAAATAGAATATTTTTTTTAAAATGTAATATAAATAGAATAAAAGATATTTAAGCCTAGTGTGTTTGCTCAAGTGGTTGAGTGTTGTAATTGCAAGTATAAGGTCTCGGGAAATAAGTTGAAAAACTATGCCTACTTGACTCCCCTCTCAATATATCTTTCTAATTAAAAAAATGTATTTCTATTAAAGATATTACATATTTTTACTAGATATCCTTTTATACCTCCACAATATCTATAACACCCCAACCTCCAACCTACAATATATTGACTTTATTTTTCACTATTAATTAAGCCCCCTTTATGAATGATATAATAAGATATTGGTGGACAAGGTAAAACCTCTATAATGGAGTATTTATTGTAATCACTCAAGTGAAATAATGGGTGGATTCTAATAACAAGCAACATAATTTTAACTAATTTTCCTCTAAAATATATTAGATTTAAAATAAAAATGGGCAAACTAGAAAGCTAAAAAATGGACAAACTCAAATATTTTGGAGTTTATTTTCTTGGAATAAATTAAAAAGTGGATACACTGTTACAAGAAATTTCCATCTTCATTCATTTATTTTTTGAAATTTCAAAGATAGTCTTTTTAAAATATATTAAAAAATTTCAAAAATCAAGTCCTTTTAAAATAAATTAAAATCTTTAAAGACAATTTCTTAAAAGAAAAATGGAGTTTATCCCTTTTAGCTTCTTTTTTAATAGACAAAATAGACAAAGTTACACCTTAACCAAAATTTCATAATCAAAATGAATGAAATCTCTTTCTTTCCGTAAATTGTACTGCTTTTCAGGTTTGACTGATTTCGTCGGAATGACTGAAATCAGGTTTTTTTTTCTTGGTGTTTTTCCTCGGAATGCCTAAAACCATGGTTTTTTTTTAATACCATTTCTACAATGATTGCAGACTGCAGGTTTTCTCTTTGGTACTCCGAGGGTTTGTCGTTTTGCAGTAAGAGTCAATAGGCTCTATGTGAACTCAACAATACTGGCTGAAAAGAGTGCATTTTTTCACAAAGTTAGAACAGATCATTTAAAGTACAATGCTTTGGTTTACATTTACCATTTACCATTTCTCTTATCTATTTCTATGGTAGATGAAGTTTTTCTCAAACGGCATGTGAATCCAATGAATGGAATATCATTTGGGTAATATTGAATAGTATTGTATATACACCTCAAATTCTAAGATATAAATATTTATTTCAAGTTATTCTTATGGTATAATTTAAAACTACATAAATTAGATAAATTAAAACCCTTAAATTTTATTTAAAACATTTATAATGGTATAATTTAAAATTACACAAATTAGATAAATTAAAACCTTTACTCAATATTTACACTTTAAAAAGGGGTTTGCATTTAAAGAGATGTAGATCCCCTTTTAAAATGGATTTATGTTAGTAATTTGTAATATTGAAATTATAAGATTTTATCTAGTTTTACTACAACTACAATCTGTTTCTCAAATTTAAAGTATTAAAATTAAATACTCTGAAATTTTAAGAGAATAATGTTTATTAAATAATTTTTTTTTTTTAACAAATTTATTAATAAATTGAAATATGTTTTAAAATGTTAAATCAACATGATTTGTCCTTTTGCGGTGTAATCCTTTGTTTTAATTTTCTTATTTTCCTTTTTATCTTTTTGAACAAAACATTTAATCTTTTGTAAAAATGTTCTATCTAATCACATTTCATTACAATAAATATCACATTGTTATGTTCATTGACGTGAACATTATCATCCGGATAAAACATTTATAATTAAAATATGTTTTAAAATCTTAAATCAAGATGATTTATCCTTTTGCTGTGTAATTATTTGCTTTAATTTTCTTAGTTTCCTTCTCATCTTTTTGAATATAACATTTATTCTTTTGTAAAAAGTTCTATCTAATAACATTTTCTTACAATAAATATTACATTGTTATGTTCATTGACTTGCATGCCTATAAACATAGATTTTTTGTGAAGATAAATATATATAAAAAATCTAAATAATAAATATAACATTGTATATGTCTAATCATCAATAAAATTCTAAGCATATATATAGTATAAAGATAAAGAATATGAGAGTAAATTATGGTTAACCAATATCAATCATAGTTTACTATACTCAATCATAGTTGAGAATGGTTCACCAAAATCAACCATAGTTTACTAATGCCAACCATGATTAATTAAAATTAACCATAGTCACCCATGCTTAAGTATGGTCAAATTTAGGTAACCACGTTCAAATATAGTTAACTATGATTAACTAAAGTCAAATAAGAAACCCTTGGTCAACCATTATCAACCATGCTCATTGTCATTCAAACATTGTCTCACATAACCAAACATGCACAACCATGGTAAAAAATATAATATGTAGACCATTAGTCAAACATGGTGAAATAGAGTCAATATTATCTAAATAGGGTGAACCTTATGCAAGTAAGATTCACTAAAGTAAGTCATAGTTCTACTTTAACCAAAGTTGAGCAATAGTCAACCATGGTCATTAAAGTCAACCATGCACAAACAATAGTGAGCATTCTCAAATATCGATTGTGAGATGTCAAACATATTCAAATATAACCAATCAAAGTCAAAAATATTGAGGAAAGAGCCAACCAAAATCAACCATGCTCAACCATAGTCAATATTATAAAAAGACCTAAGTTAATCATAGTTAACCATATTAACACATGATCAACCATGATCAATATTATTTAAACATAGCCAACCATGGTTGACCTAAGTTAATCATAGTCAATCATCTTAACACATGATTAATCATAGTCAATCGCACCCAACCAAACTCAACCATAACAAAAAATAATTAAACATGACCAACCATAGTCAACCATGATTAGCTATACTCAACCATTGTTCCATGGTTAACAATATTACTAAAGTCGACCATATTCAACCAAATTCACCCATATTCAAACATCATAAGTAATCCATCATGGTCAAAAATCACAAACTTTAGTAAACCATCTTAAACCATGGTGAAACATAGTCAACAAAATTCAACCATAGAGAATGTCATGTCCCAAATTTTGCATTGGGTCACAATGGCCCAAGTCCATTGGCCATATTCATGAGAGTTTATCAAATTGATGCTAAAGGTCAAATAATTGCCAAGGAGGAAAATTACTAGTTTCTTAGGTTTGGGGTGGAAGCTTTGGGATTCGGAATAAGGGGGATAATAAATGATGTTTGAACATTAGAATGGCATAAATATTTAATAAAGGAGATAAATAAATATATACAAGTGAAAATCAAAGTGGCATTTGATCATGAAGACACATGGAGGAAGTGGGACCCACATATCTCTAGATTTCCCCACTACACTTGTCATCATTCTCTCACCAATTTGAATTCAAGGTGAATGGTAACATACTTGGGGGAGTTAAAAAGGTATTATTCATGGCATGACTCATCCAAGGTCGAAATATAGAGGAAGATTAACTCCCATGGAAGAGGAAGAGACAATTTGGAGCTAGTGAGACACTTGGGCTAGATTCCCTAGCTCTATGACAACAATGATGAAGATGCTATGACACCTATGACACAAATCAGACCTGAAGGTTTACATATGACATATATGACATGTCAGGGATAAAAATAACCTCCAAGAGGGTGCTCAAGGGAGTTATGGTAGCTAAGATGCTTCCACATGTGATTTGGTGGAAGTGGGAGACTAGGAATTGTCGTACAACTGGCGTTCTTTGGAATCTCTTCCCAACTTGAGTTGGCATGAGTCTCTTGGAAGGAATTTGACCCATGGGGGACATTAGAAGTTTATAAATGTCAATAACAAAGAATGAAACCAGCTTTTGATCATTTGAGAAATTTGCAATTGCATTTGTGAAGAGGGAGAGATAGTGGATGACTAGTTTCTTGCCTTAGCCAATTTCGAGGGTGAAAGATTCCCATCCAAGTTGGTAATGGAAAGGCCATTCAGACCTTTCATTTGGAGCTTTAATGGAGTCTTTATTTTCAGGTATAAGCTACAGGGAAGCTCATGGTTTCTTCTAGTGCAACACATTCTCTCAACCATTTCCAGTTTTGATGGCATATTCTTGATCCTTGAGGGAGGGTGTTTTTGGTGAGCTATTGTACTATTTGGGGGAGGTTATAATGCCCCATTTATTTTGTAATATGAATTAAATACTCAGTTCTTCATCTCCAGAAAGTTTTAGGTCAAAATTTCAAGTCGAAATGTATAAATCTCATTTTTAATGAAAGAACAGTTCTTCATCTCCAGAAAGTTTCAGGTCAAAATTTCAAGTAGAAATGTATAAATCTCATTTTTAATGAAAGAACAGTGCCATTTCCCCACTACCTTGTTGTGAACCAATGTAATGTTGATGGATTCGAAAGGATAAGTAAACTAATAATGGTTTATTGATGAATGGATTGTTATCGATTTATTATACAACTTTCATGTTCAGTGCTTAATCATTTGAAGACATTTTACTCAGTTTATTTACATTTGGAGAAGATTTGGTGCCATTTCCCCAGGGGTTGAACTAGTGATTTTTGTTGTTGCTTGGGAGAAGGTTATAACAGAATTAATAAATGATTAATGGTTCATATGAGACCTTAATAATACTCTTGATACATCCCCTACCTCTATTCATAAATTCGAGTGGTTTTGGAGGCATTTGGGAAGCCATTTTCAGTATTTACCTCGGGGGGATTTGAACCTCCAATTGCTAGTGAAATGACATACTTTGTCCAGAATCTAAAGGGAGTTTGCAGAAGTATTTTGGTGGCCATGTATTATCCCTGAACATCATAATCAAGTTCTAATATCATTCATACAACTTCTCTGAAGATTTGGTAGCATTTGGAGCCAATTTGAGACCTAGAGACCAATACTAGTCAAAGGGAAATTACTAATAAAGTTCCCTACATTGGCCAGAATTGAAAGAGGATTTGTAGAAGTATTTTAAAGGTACAAAAGCATCCCTAAAACACATATTTATGTTCTAACATCATCCATATACCTTCTCAGAATATTTGGGAGCAATTGGGGCAATTTGGAGACCTAGAGCTAAAAAATAGTCAAAGGTCGAACTAGGGAAAAAAAGTGAAAAATTGCCATTTTAATAAAATTCCTAACAAGGGACATTACAGTGGTATCAGAGCATGTTCTTGGAACTTGATGGTCTTAACATGAAGTCAAAAGAATAAACCGCCACCTTTTGAACCAACAATGGAAGAGGTTTTTGTTGAAGAAGAGGTAGTAGAAGAAAACGAGTCTTTGATTGAAACCATGGGTAGAGAGGGGGATGAAAAATTAATGCATAAGGAGGAACTTATTTCAACCTTAAAACCATGTTTCAATGAATTTTCCATGAGTATAGCAGAAATGGGTAAACAATTTATGAAAGGATTGCAATTGTTGGGTAACCAACTTGGAAGAAAAGAGATAATAGTAGGAGGCAGCAACAATTTTCATGGTGAGGAAAAGAAGCCTATGGGAGAGCATACTTTCTCAAGCATCGGACCCCATAATAGAGCAAATGAATTTCAGAGCACAATAAGGTCTACTGCACCTACATTTTTTATCCCCAAAGAAGAGCTTGACATTCAAGTGGATTTTACTACAATAGAAAACGAATGGAATGATTTGAGTGAAGAATGTAAGAGAAGTATACCATTTAGTACATACCTTGATGTTATACAGAAACAAAAAAAGAAGGAAATCGATGAAATAATTTATGTCACAAAAGAGGAGCCGAATGTAATGGTGGAACATGAGGTACATGTTGATATGCAGATGCTTGAAGATGCTACACTCAAACAAGAAGAAGAACAAGCACTTGTCTTTGTTCAGATGGATTATGAGTTGCCTCATGGGGAGATCTGCAACGCCTTGGAGGAGGCACATGATTTCACAATAGTTGGACCAGCCAATTATGGAGAAGATGAATTAAATATTTCGATGGGTAAGAGTTGTAAATATTTAAGGTTGGTTCATAATTCCTCACCCCCTACTTCTCTTTTAGCCACACCAATTTGGGATGAAAATTGGGTGAAAGGTTTTTTTTCTAATGGTGCCACATGAGGGGTATGAAACTCCTACCTCTCCTTTTGATGATGACATGAATAGAGCACCTCATTATTTACATTTGCAGCAGCATATCCTTTTACCTTATGATGATACATATCTTCCTGGATGCACTTATGATGTTCACTTGAGTCACTTGAAGAATCATGATTTTACTTGCTCCTTGCTTAGTTCAATTAATGTTGGAGGAACTTCATTCACTTCTTGGATGAAAGAATACATGGTTGAATATTTTGATGCATATCACATCCTTTTGGAGCAACATGATAGGACATGGGATCCTCACCTATGTCATTGGAGTAGATTTGATTGGTTACTTGATGCTTGTATGCACCTAGAAAATGGTGGTCTACTTGCTTGGAGAATGCATACAAGAAAATGAGATCCAGGAACTATGAATTGGAGAGCACTTCTAATTGTTGGAGTGCAATACAAGCAATGGGACCCTGGGATAATTCTTAGTCTCATTGGTTTCAATTTTTGGGGAAAAAAAACAGTATGGAAGATGGATTTCCCACATAATAAAGTGTTTTTGATCAGAGTAGTGCAGCAGCAAGCATAGTGATTCCTCTCTAAAATCTTCATGGAAACTCAAAGACTCAAGGTTAGGAAATTCAATGGCAACTTCAAAGAATTATACAGAAAGCAGGTTCTTCAACACCCATGTTTGAAATTGCTTGAGGACAAGCTATATTGGGAAGGGAGGATTTTTCATGTCCCAAATTTTGCATTGCGTCACAATAGCCCAATCCCATTGGCCATATTCATGAGAGTTTATCAAATTGATGCTAAAGGTCAAATAATCGCCAAGGAGGAAAATTACTAGTTTCCTAGGTTTGGGGTGGAAGCTTTGGGATTTGGAATAAGGGGGATAATAAATTATGTTTGAACACTAGAATGGCATAAATATTTAATAAAGGAATAAATAAATATATACAAGTGAAAATCAATGTGGCATTTAATCATGAAGACACATGGAGGAAGTGGGACCCACATATGGCTAGGTTTCCCCACTACACTTGGCATCATTCTCTCACCAATTTGAATTCAAGGTGAATGGTAACATACTTGGGGGATTTCAAAAAGTATTATTCATGGAATGAATCATCCAAGGTCGAAATATAGAGGAAAATTAACTCCCATGGAAGAGGAAGAGGCAATTTGGAGCTAGTGAGACACTTGGGCTAGATTCCTTAGCTCTATGACAACAATGATGAAGATGCTATGACACCTATGACACAAATCAGACCTAAAGGTTGACATATGACATATATGACATGTCATGGCTAAAAATAGATTCCAAGAGGGCGCTGAAGGGAGTTAGGGCAACTAAGATGCTTCCACATTTGATTTGGTGGAAGTGGGAGACTAGGAATTGTCGTACAAATGACGTTCTTTGGAATCTCTTCCCAACTTGAGTTGGCATGAGTCTCTTGGAAGTAATTCGAGCCATGGAGGACATTAGAAGTTTATAAATGTCAATAAAAAATAATGAAACCAGCTTTTGATCATTTGAGAAATTTGCAATTGCATTTGTGAAGAGGGAGAGCTAGTGGATGACTAGTTTCTTGCCTTAGCCAATTTCGAGGGTGAAAGATTCCCATCCAAGTTGGTAATTGGAAAGGCCATTCAGAACTTTCATTTGGAGATTTAATGGAGTCATTATTTGCATGTGTAATCTACAATGTAGCTCATGGTTTCTTCTAGTGCAACACATTCTCTCAACCATTTCCAGTTTTGATGGCATATTCTTGATCCTTGAGGGAGGGCGTTTTTGGTGAGCTATTGTACTCTTTGGGGGAGCTTCTAATGCCCCATTTATTTTGTAATATGAATTCAATTCTTTGTTATTCATCTCTAGAAAGTTTCAGGACCAAATTCCAAGTAGAAATGTATAAATCTCATTTTTAATGAAAGAACAGTGCCATTTCCCCACTACCTTGTTGTGAACCAATATAATGTTGACGTATTCGAATGGATAAGTAAAATACTGATGTTTTATTGATGAATGGACTATTATTTATGTATTATACAAGTTTCATGTTCAGTACTTAATCATTTCAAGTCATTTTACTCAGTTTATTTACATTTGGAGAAGATTTGGTGCCATTTCCCCAAGGGTCAAACTAATGATTTTTGTTGCTGCTTGGGAGAAGGTTATAACAGAATTAATAACTAATTAATGGTGCATATGAGACCTTCTTAATACCCATGATACATACCCTACCTCTATTCATAAATTCGAGTGGTTTTGGAGGCATTTGGGAAGCCAATATCAGTATTTACCCCGGGGGGATTTGAACCTCTAATTGCTAGTGAAATGACATGCTTTGTCCAAAATCTCAAGGGATTTTGCAGAAATATTTTGGTTGCCATATATTATCCATGAACATCATAATCAAGTTCTAATATCATTCATACAACTTCTATGAAGATTTGGTAGCATTTGGAGCCAATTTGAGACCTAGAGACCAATACTAGTCAAAGGGAAATTACTAGTAAAGTTCCCTACATTGGCCAAAATTGAAAGAGGATTTGCAGAAGTATTTTGAAGGTAAAAAATCATCTTTGAAACACATATTTATGTTCTGACATCATCCATATACCTTCTCAGAAGATTCGGGAGTAATTGGGGCAATTTGGAGACCTAGAGCTCAAAACTAGTCAAAGGTCGAAGTAGGGAAAAAAAGTGAAAATTTGCCATTTTAATAAAATTCCTAACAAGGGACATTACAACCATGAACAAACATGCTCAACCATGGTTAAACATGGACAACTATGGTAAACCAAAGTCCACCATAGTGAAACATGGTTCACGATAGTCTAACATGGTTATCCATAGTCAAACATGGTGAAACATATTTATCCATAGTCAACCACAAGGATACATGGTTAATCATAAAAACCATGGTCAACCAAGTTTAATTATTGTTCACCATGTCAAACAAAATAATACATAGTCAAACATGTTGAATCATAGTTAAACATTGTCAAACATTCTCAACTATAGTCAATCATAGTCAACTAAATGTTAACTATAATTAACTAAGGAAAACATTAAGTATCCATAATTTTCTTAAATTGTAAAAGCCTTGGTGAATTTTACTAATTCTTAAATTTACAACCAAAACATGTTGGGCTATATTTTTCTAAAACGATTCAAATTCCTAAGGGTTTTATATAGCTCTTGCCCAATTTTGACGATTTTTAGAGAAAAAAAATTATCCCATGGAATTTGGGAAAATCAATTTAGAAAAAAAAGGAAATTGGCGAATCGTTTTTTGAAAAAATGGTCAAAAATCAACCTATGGGATAAATTTTGGCCCTAAAATTTTCTTTCTAGTTAACCAGCACTAACCATGACAAACCATAGTCAACCATGGTTAATTATAGTTAACCATGGTAGACGAAATCAACCATAGTCAAATATAGTGAACTAGAATCAAACATATTCAAGCAAAAGTTGACCAAAATCAAACATGATCAACTATGGTCAATATTAGTCAAACATAATCAATCATGGTTCACTTAAGTCTATCGTAGTCAACCATGGTTGTCCAAAGTCAACGATTCTTATACATAATCAACCATGTCCAAGCAAATTCCACAATGGTCAAACATGATTAAACATGGTCACCCATAGTAAATGTTGGTCAACAATAGTCAACCATGATCAATTTTGATCAACCATGTTTCCATGGTTAACCATGATGCCACATTTTCTAACTTATTCAACCATCGTTTGTCACCCATCACCAACAATGGTGAATAAAAAAACATGTTTGAATTGTCAAACATATTCAAAAATAGACAACCAAAGTCAAACATATTTAAGAGAAAGTCAACCTAAATCAAACATGCTCAACCATGGTCAATATTATTTAAGCATTGTCAACCATGGTTAAATGGTCAAGCATGGTCAACATTAGCTAAAAAAAGTAATCCATAGTCAACCATGGTGAACTATAAACCACGGTTCACTAAAATCTTTCATGGTCAAATAATAGTTATGCATGGTTAACTATGGTCAGAATTAATCAACCATGTTCAAACATAGTCGACCATGGTTGACCAAAGTCAACTACAAAAACCATTGTTGAGAAATGTCAACTACAAAATCAAAACCCAATATTTATGTAATTTTATTTCATATGAATTAATTTAATCGAACTCATAATTGTATTTTTATTATTAATATTTGTATTATTTGTATAGATAAATGAACTTATTAATAATATTGATTAATTAATTTTTATTTATTTACGCTTTTTTTTTCTTTCATAAATAATTATTTTCAAAATAATAATAATAATTCAAGAATCATTCCCTACTCACTCACCATGAACTAGCACAACCACATTTTTAAAAGTGGTTGATATACATCGATCGACACCATTATACTTAAAAATGGTGGAAAATGGCATTGATTGACATATATCAACCACTTGTAAAAATGTGGTTGTGCTAGTTTCATAATTCCTTAATAGTAATGAACTCAATTTTATGGGTACCTTGCTTTTCCTTTGTGTCCTTCAGAGTAACTTTTCTAAATTTTCTTCTTGCATGTCTAGTTCTTCATCCCTCTATATTCTTGAGGCATGGGCTCTATATTCATCCCTCTACATTCTTTAGACTTGGGCCCTATATTCATCACTTTGTGCATTATTCAATTCTAGTTAGCATACAATAATCATAAAATGTGACCTTTTTTTTTGGAGGCCTACTATGATCATATTTCTATAGATCATTGCAAGAATGGGCTTAAAATCTTATTTCTTCATTCTTTATTGGATTTGTACCTTTGTAATTAATGCAAATTATTGTTGTAATTTATTGACGTGTTTTTAATCCTACAAAAATAAGGATTATCATAGTCTAGATTCCCCCCCTCACTTATTTCATCTCATAAAATATCAGAATACTACAAGGAATACACCTTATAGGGGAGGTATTTTCGAAACGTCTCCCAAAGATGTCTCCTTTTCCTACTTATAGTGGAGGATGCTAGTGGAGATGGGAGACTGGAGTTTTTTATTAACAGTGTGCTTAAATCAGACATAATGCACCAGCGTGCCATCTTATAATACACGAGTCAATGCATTATAAGTTATAAAACACCAACGATAAAATATCTTGATATTGAAATAAAAAATGATTTTTATAAATTTATTGTCTGACTTTTTGGTGCGTTTAATATGACAAAATACACCATGGCATAGTGCTTAGAAACTCACTAAGTCCTATCATTTTTTATGGATAATGACACACACACACACACACACATAAACAAATAGTGCATTGGATACATGGAAATCATAGGTGCACTACTATAAATAGAGCATTAATGCATCTTATTCTCATCGCTAAAACGATGCACTATAATTGATATAATGCACCATTGATCCAATATAAATGAAGCACCGAGGCTGGATAAAATAGTCAATAATATCAATTATCAATTTTAATACTCTTTAAAACTTGAACGATGTGTGCTAAATAGCCAAATGCACCAATGCACATTATAATATTTCCACCCCGATATGTTCATGGATGGAATAAAAATATAATTTCTAGTATTTTTAAAAAACTCCATAAACTTCTCAGTGAGGTAACATTGGAAAAATGCACTAATGTGTTTTAGTTAATAATACACTACTTAGATTCCAATATGCACCAACTAGTGATTCTCTTAATGGAAACATATGCATCAGTGTGGCATACTGTAAAGCACACCAGAATAGGGTAAAATAGAAATAGAAATAAACATCCCATAATTTTAGTTTCCTGAAAAGAGAGAGAGAGAGAACCCACATGATGCATTATTGTACGTTCGTATCAAGTTCAACGCTTCTTACCTGTCATACTCCCCGCCCTTCAATTCACTGGTTGATTGGATAAGTTTTCCAATTGTGCAAAAAAGTTGGAAAACTTGATTTCTTGTATATGTGGTAGCCATTTCTCATGAGCTGGAAAAACACCAAGTAAAGTGTTTCTTACCTACTTATTTAAAATTGTAGTGGATTAAAACTGAAAATTTGTCAATAATTTGCCTTTTTTTTTATGTGGTGCATTCAAACCATTTGGCTCGCACCAAAGATGGCACTCTCTAGTTTTTATAGAGAGCACCATTAACGATGTGTTTTGGGGTGAAATATTCACCCCACAAATGGTGTGTTGATATCAATGCACCATTAATGATGAGAAAAGATTCCATTGGTGCTTTATCGATGCAGTTTTCATAACTAAAAGCATCGTTAACATTGATTCTAATGTTTTTGAAGAAGTGAATCGCTAATGGTGTGAGAAAATTTAAACCATGGATAACTGGTGCACTTAAAAAAAATAGAAGCACTGAGAATGATGCATATATGTAGTGAAACTACTTTGGTAAAGAGTGATTAGCCAGTGCATTGTTTAATAAAAATAAGCACCATATAAAATGCTTATTTAAAAAAAATGCACCAAGAAAATTTAAAAATAAAAATAAAAATGCACCAAAGCAAGGTTATATTTGGAGTTAGTTAACTAATGCATTGTTTATTGACAAAAAGCACCATGCACACTATTTTTTGTAACTAAAAACACACTATAAAAATTTAAAAAGTTTAAAAAACCATCATTCAGTCTGCTTTGTACTACAATGAAGCATAATGCAGAATGCCATTATAAATGCATGGATTAAACCTGTAAAGTTGCACAAACATGTAATGGCGCATCATTATATTATATACACACCATAAAAATGTTAAACAAAATGCATCGTTATAGACTGATTCTCTTGTAAGTAGCTTGAAGCACAAGAAACAATGCATATGAACATTAAAACCACATCGGATAAATGTAGAAACCTGAACTAAGAAATTATGTATGTGGTGAATCTAATATTACTTTAGCACCAATGCCAGTGCAATATGATCGCATATTTAGTTTTTGCAAAGCATGATTTTCCTTGTTTTGATAGTGGCACAACGATGTTACTAGTGCGCTTATTAGGGGAGCGACGACATAAATCGTAAAAATGTAGCGTTACATCTAATAAAACGTAAAAAGTTATAATATGAGGGAGATTTAATAAAACATAAAAACTAATTAATATTTAGTCGGCCATTAAAAGAGATGTGTATTTTCGATTGAAAAACACGGTTGACATCAATGCTTATATAAATAAACAAAAAACAACATAAAAAATGATAAAATAACGTTTTCGAAAAAATAAAATGTAAAAATTAATAGTATGAGGGAGATCTTGTAACGGACGTAACATGTAACATTTGTAACCTTTGTCAGCCATTAATAAAATTTAATATAAAGTAAAAAAAATTATAATATGGGTGAGATATTTTAACATTACATGTTATTGTCGGCCATAAACAAAAATGAATAATACAAACTAAAAAGTAATAAATATTATGTCCGTAAACAAAAAAGAAGTTAAAAAAAATATTATAGCCCACATAAAATAAAGAAGTTAAAAAAATACTATAGTGGATATGAAAAATAGAAACATAATATTATACCCAACATAAAATAAAGAAGTGAACAAAAATGTAAAAAAATATATTATAGCCGACATTAAAACTAGAAACATAAGAAGTAAAAAACAATATTATAGCTAACCTAAAAACTAAAAACATAAAAAGTAAATAAATAAAGAAGTAAAAAAAAATATTATAGTGGACATAAGAAGTAGAAATCAAAGAAGTAAAATTAATATTATAGCCGACATAAGAATAGAAAAGAAAAACAGCCATAATAATAGTTAGATTTGCTAACTAATAATTAGATTTGATAATTAAATATAACTCCAAGCAAAAATAGATTTGAATCTTGGTCTCTAGGTTAAGACAAGCCCAATCACCTCACTACTTACCAATAGATCACACAGAAATGGTGTTAAAAAAAAATGCCATAATAATAGTTAGATTTGATAACTAACTATAACTCCAAGCAAAAAGGGTTTTGAACCTTGGTCTCTAGGTTAACACAAGCCCAATCACCTTAATTCCTACCAATAGACCACACACAAATGTTGTTAAACAACCAAAGATGCATATTTATTTTATTTGTTGCATTGATTTCAGCAATGCATTTTTTTTTACATGTATGCATTGAATTTATCAATTTAATAAATAAATAAATCTTTCATTAATTTCAGCAATGCATTGTTTTTTGTTATTTACATCTATACATTGAATTTATCAATTTAATAGAAAAACTACTTTGCAATGATTTCAACAAATTAGATTTTGGTGTTCTCTATTTCAAGGAATATTATGGATCCTCTTGATAATATTGCAAATAATGAAGATATTGATTATCAAAGAAGAAAAATACGACAAAAGTATAGAATAAAAAGATAAAAATAATATTTGTAGCAAGATTTATGTGGTTGTTGATTTCAGGAGGTTTTGGAGAATCCATAGTATCCATGTTCTTTAGTCAATGTTTCGAATCCATAACAGAAAAAGAAGCATCCAAACATACATAAGAACAAAGAAAACACGACCGTGAACTAAAGAGATCGTGAAGAAGTGTTATTTGTGCAAAGGGATTCTCAAAAGCATGAATGAGAGATAATTTCAGGGTTATATAGGAATCAATATTGTTGATGTATATGTAACTTCGGAATGTATTTCATATATGTATGTTGTATGTACTCCTATAGAGATGGTATTATTCCTCTATACGGAAGTGTCGTCATTTATATTGTAAATGTTGTAACTTATACTTGATGGGTTATTAGACCACCTTGTTGGGGTCGGCCCTATATAAGTCATGTGGGTCAAAGGGTTATTAGACCACCCTATTGGGGGTCGGCCATGTGGGTCGAAGGGTTATTAGACCACCCTATTGGGGGTCGGCCTAGTCAGCATTATGTTATGTGGTTAAGTTCGAGCCTACATGATTTATGTAAAAGGCAAGTCAAGTCAAGTATAAATAGAGTGCGGGAGGCACTCTATTTACTCACTCACTTCTCTCTCATGCACTCAAGGAGGAGTGGCGCACTTATGGAGGAGGAGGATCTGCTACTAGGATATGTCTATCTCTTATGTTTGGGTTGTATCATTGCTCTATCTATCTCCGAGGAAGTTATTGAGGTTTTTCACCTTTATGGTTTTCCCCAAGTAAATCTTTGTGTCTCTTGTGTGCTTGCATTATTGTCTCCATGATTGATATGCTGTAGATATGCTGTACATGTTGTTCTCTCAGTTAAGATCCTAGATCAAATTGAATTAAATTCTGAAAATTTAACATGGTATCAGAGCTAGCCTGAAAGAAGGCATGATATGGCATGTATGACACTTGTTGCACTTACGATGCTAGGGATTGATATAGCAAAAACCAGTCATCGTAGCACTTTCACTATAAATCCATTTTGGCGAATTTTTCGGATCTGAAACCTTTACAGGTCGATGATTAAATCCCCATGTACCTTGTGTCCAAATGACAACCTCTAATTCGTTGTACTTTGTGATTTATGATCTGTACAATATAGGGTTTCTGCCTCTTCCATATCTGAGTCAAAATCAGGTGACCTTGGGAAAAAGGTCATAACTTGGGCTAGGAAGCTCCAAATGAAATTTCGTAAAAAGTGATAGCTAGTACACAGACTGTACTATCTCAGGAAAATTGTTCAGAGGCCGAAGATGAACCAGTGACACGTGGCACGCTGTACAAGTTCTCTCTACTGTATTATCCCATAAACAGGTCACGTTACGACACTTGGCATAACTCTCTCTCAGAGAATCCAATTGAGGTCAGACCTGTTAGGATGGAAATATAATAGGTCTGGATATCTCAGGAAAATTGTTCAAAGGTCGAAGTTGAAAGAGTGACATGTGGCACGCCGTACAATTTTGCTCTCCTGTATTATCCCATAAACAGGTCACGTTGCGACACTTGGCATAACTCTCTCTCAGAGAATCCAATTGAGGTCAGACTTGTCGGGATGGAAAGATAATAGGTCGGGATATCTCATAAATCTTTTTCAGACCCTATGGATCGAAAAGTTCGGAGTTACACAAGAAACAAGCAAGTACATATTTCTGTCAAAACAGAATTATTTTTTAGTACCTTCATTCATGGCTTCCGGAATTTAGGGCTTCGGAGAAAGTTGGAATTTTTGTAATCGGAGACCACAGCTGGATGCTACTCATCAAAATCGAAATTTAGAGACCAAGATCAGAATTTTTGGTTGGGCAGAAGGTCGGGCTTGATCAGACCCTAGTTCGGGACTTTGATCAGAAAAGTGGAAAATTAGGGCTTCTGTAAAAATGGGAATTTTTGAAATCTGTGACCACGGATGGAAGCTCCTCAGAAAAATAGAAGCTTAGAGCTTTGGATCAAACCTTTTGATTGGGAAGAAGAGCGGGCTTCATCAAACCCCAGTTCAGGGTCACGTCCAGTGAATCCGGAAGTTTCAAAGGCAAAATTGAGGAGTGAAACTTTGCAGTTTTCAAATTTTGAATATACCAGCTTGATCAGCTCATCAAGGCGCATATTTCTATCCTTTCGAAAGTTTGAAATTCAAAGTTTGAATTTTTGGGGTTTCTCTGGCAAACCCATATCCAGCTCCAGGTCTAGTTCTTGTAAATCAAGTGGATTGGGTTAATCCTAGAAGAAGATGGATTGGTCACCTGCATAAGTGAAGAAGTTCATGTTTCAGAGGGAGATGAGGCTAAGGCCTTACATAAGAATATTACAAGCGATCTCGACAGGTATGACTCATCGAGGTATGTTTCGATATTTGTTCATGATTAAGTTATGGTATGTTTGTCTTCATGTTATTATGGTTAGTACAATCTTGATTTTAGATTTGTCGTATCACCTTAACAAAATTATGAATGCATGATAGAATATATTCATTGATTAGGGTGTTGACACTTATGATTGTACTAATGCATTATGGTGTTGTATGAGGTTTATGTTGTCTACTAACATAAAGGTACACCAAGAAAGACAAATCATGTTCTACTTCAAGAACGTATGATCATGGTGACATGAAGACAAGGATTCATCCATTTTCATGGATCACATAGAAGATATACTTTCGAGGTATGTATAACTTGTTTCTACAATGGTTAACTTATGAGACATGTAGGTTACTAGCACAAGTCACTGAAGAGAACTAGAAGACATTATGTGGGTATGTTAGACATAACTAGCTAGCATGCTAATCTAGGTATGTTTTTCCTATATCAAGCTAGAATCCTACCTTGTGTTAGGATCTTATACTGTTGTGTTATTGATAATGATTATTCATGAAGTCATAGGTTTGAATAGTCATGGTTGTATGCATATTATGTTTCTTACCATAATTGATGATATGACTAACCAGAAGAATCATGAAGGTATAGGTTTGAGTAATAATGGGTTTTATGCATATTATACCTCTTATCTTGATTGATGATTTAACTAACCAAAAGAGTCCTATGATCAAATAAGAATATGTATGAGTTAAAGAAGACTTCCCTGAAACCTTGAATACTAATGTTTATTATATGTGAATGATCATGACTATACATGTTTAAGATTATTGTGTTTTGATAGTATTAAGATTATGCTAATAAATGTGTGATTATGTATGAGACCTCAAGGATAACACAATGATGATACTAATAAGCATGCATAGTGATTAAGGATGGATGTAAGTTCAAGGATAGGTAATCCAGGAAGCAAAGATCAAGAGGGAGCACACTCCAGTTGTTCCTGGAAGAAAGAAAATGAGCATTCTCCAGTAGTTTCTGCAAGGATGCAGATATCCAGAGGGAGTTGACCATCTTTCTACATTCCACAACATAAAGGTGTAGAAGAAGCTACTTCAGCAGCTCTTGCAAGGAAGCAAACACTCAGAGGGAGTCCACCCAACAACCAAACAAAGATAAGTATTTTTAATTATCATTTCTTGCATATTTGTTTGTTTAAATAAAATTGTTCAATGATGTATATGCTCATGTTCCTAGACTTAGGATATGTATTGTGCATATTTGCATTGATGAACAGTATACTACTAATATGCATGGGTAAGTAGCCTATGGCACTGTACAACATTCCATTGCTACTTATCTAGAATGAAACCTCTTTGCTGACATGTTGGGAGTTGTGCACACTCTTAACAATGTTCTGGTAGAGATTGGAAGGCATCTAGAAAGTTACGGGATATGGATAAATGTTGTATTGAAGCATTGGCTAAGATAATTGCATGACTGTATGAAATATTTCTTTATGTGTAAGAATTTGTTCTAAAAACTATGAGATGTTTTCTAATCATGCAATTTAACTTGTTGTGTAGGAAAGATCGTATGCCATCACCTACAAAAGAAGAAATACAACATTTGTTCAGCAACAAAATTATCTATTGAAGATATTGAAGTTCCCAGGATACGGGAAGAATGCCATGATCCGTCGATCATGAAGAATGATGTTTGGGATGTAGTCCCAAGACCTGAAGGGAAGTTTGTTATGACTTCCATATGGATCTATCAAGATCAAGCATGCTGCAGACGACAGCATAGAGAAATATAAAAGTGATGAGATAGAAGATGCACTAGACAGATTTCAAGACAGCATGGTGTAATCATATATGTGTGCAGAACTTGGTATGGTAAGATAGACAGCTTTCTATCCAGTTTGGGCTTTACCAAGAATAAAGTGGATTCCAACCTTTTCTACAAGGTTGAGGAAGGCAATCCAGTGATACTACTTTTGTATGCGGATAACCTGTTTGTTACAGGTGAAGATAGATTGATTGCCGACACACAGCGGAAGCTTGCTGCCGAGTTCGAGTTGAGGAACTTGGGGATGATGCACTATTTTTTTTTGGCATGAAGGTGTTGCAGAGTGATGGAATCTTCCTTGGACAAGGGAAGTATGCAGTAGAGATCTTGAAGAGGTTCGGGATGATGGACTACAAGGCTATGGCCACACCTATGGCATCGAATTTGAAGCTTCTATGTGATGCTTAATTTGAGCCGGTTGATGTCTCTATGTATCGTCAGATGATTGGGTCCTTGATGTACCTGACGAACATGAGACCAGACATTTGATTTGCTGAGAACACATTGAGTCAGTTCCTGACAAATCCGAGGAGTGTTCACCTGGTTGCTGTAAAGCATGTTCTGAGGTACCTGAAGGGTACAGTGGATTATGGGCTCAAGTATGAAGCGAATCAAAAGTTTAACCTGCAAGGTTATGTTGATTCAGATTGGGATGGCAGTGCTGCAGATAGGAAGAGCACATCTGGGTGCTGCTTCAGTATGGGATCAGGTGTGATCTCTTGGTTTAGCAGAAAGCAGTCCTGCGTAGCACTAAGTATAGCTGAGGCAGAGTATGTTGCAGCCTGTTCATCTAGTTGTGAGGTAGTATGGCTACGGAAGCTATTGTCTGAGTTATTTGATCTCCCGTTGGATGCTACTGGTATCTTCTGTGATAACCAGAGTTGTGTGAAGCTCTCCAAGAATCCAGTGTTTCATGACAGGTCGAAACACGTAGAGATCAAATATCACTATATCAGGGATATGGTGCAGAGAGGAGCTGTGAAGCTCCTGTATGTTGCGACGGACGAGCAGATTGTAGATGTGCTGACGAAGCCACTAGTCAGGGTGAAGTTCGAGTACTTTAGAGAGAGACTTGGCGTTCTTCAGATCGAGGACACTTCGAGGAAGAAGTGATGGACACATCTGCTGAAGCCATTCCAAGCATGTTGGAAGGAGGATCCTTCACATGGCTGTGGATGTAAGCGCTGGATGATGAACATCAGGATGATGTTTTGGTTTCTGCTTTGTATGATCAGTTGGATCATTTTTATGTATGCATCATGTTGGATGCTGGATATGATCAGTTGGATCATTTATATGTATATGTATGTACGCATCATGTTGGATGCTGGATATGATCAGTTGGATCATTTATATGTATGTACGCATTCTTTTGGATGTTGGATATGATCGGTTGGTTCATGTGTATGTATTTTTGTATATGCATCATGATGGATGCTTGGACCATGTATCTGTATGTGTATCAGGTGGATACATTGTATGATCAGGTGGATCATGTATGGTGATATGTATCATGTATTTGTATTTGTATCAGGTGGATACATTGTATGATCAGGTGGATCATATATGATGATATGTATTAGGTAGATACTTGGTATGCATCAGGTAGATGCATTGTATGATTAGGATGATCATGGATGATGAGATTCAGGATGTTGCTCCAGATGACATGTAGCAGGATGTTGCAGTGATGATGATCAGGATGATCATGTGTACATCAGGATGATGTATGGTGAGTATCAGGTTGATACTCTATGGCCGTGGATCAGGTTGTGCAGATGAGCATATAATTTGGCCCTGGGAGATTTGCAGATAGTCTTTCGAGGTTTTGCCTATGGCATGTAATTCGTTGCCCTGGGATATCTGGCAAATGCTCTTTCGAGGTTTTGCTCTGGGAGGACATATAATTTGTCCCTGGGAGATCTGCAGATAGTCTTTCGAGGTTTTGCCTATGGCATATAATTCGTTGCCCTGGGATATCTGGCAGATACTCTTTCGAGGTTTTGTCCTATGACATATAATCTGTCCCTGGGAGATCCGATAGGTTGGGCTGTGTGCTCGTAATCAGTCCTGGGATACTCTTGCGAGGTTTTTCCATGACCACATGTAATTCATGCCTTGGGAGATCCTATAGGTAGAGCCGTGTGCTCATAACAGCCTGGGATGCTCTTGCGAGGTTTTGTGGTGACCACATGTAATTCGTGCCCTGGGAGATCCTATAGGTAGAGCTGTGTGCTCGTAACAACCTAGGATGCTCTTGCGAGGTTTTGTGGTGAGGTCACATATAATATGGCCCTGGGAGATCTGCAGATAGTCTTTCGAGGTTTTGCCTATGGCATGTAATTCGTGCCCTGGGATATCTGGCAGATGCTCTTTTGAGGTTTTGTGACACACGTAATAAGTCCTGAGGATTCCATAGAATGGCCAGTGATGATGAAGACTTGCAGGTGGTGGGCCTACATCCAGTATGAAAAAGGACTGGCTCTGTAGAACTTCCTATGACGAGTAGATTCAGAGATTGATTGAGATAGCAACAGTAGTGACGATGATGATGACTCGATGACGATTATCCAGTGACGATGATCCAGAGAAGAAGACTTGTGCTAGAAGACCTGTGCTGAGAAATACCTTCCTAGTTAAGAGGGAGTGTTGATGTATATGTAACTTCGGAATGTATTTCATATATGTATGTTGTATGTACTCCTATAGAGATGGTATTATTCCTCTATACGGAAGTGTCGTCATTTATATTGTAAATGTCGTAACTTATACTTGATGGGTTATTAGACCACCTTGTTGGGGTCGGCCCTGTCTAAGTCATGTGGGTCAAAGGGTTATTAGACCACCCTATTGGGGGTCGGCCATGTGGGTCGAAGGGTTATTAGACCACCCTATTGGGGGTCGGCCTAGTCAGCATTATGTTATGTGGTTAAGTTTGAGCCTACATGATTTATGTAAAAGGCAAGTCAAGTCAAATATAAATAGAGTGCGGGAGGCACTCTATTTACTCACTCACTTCTCACTCATGCACTCAAGGAGGAGTGGCGCACTTATGGAGGAGGAGGAGCTGCTGCTAGGATATGTCTATCTCTTATGTTTGGGTTGTATCATTGCTCTATCTATCTCTAAGGAAGTTATTGGGGTTTTTCACCTTTATGGTTTTCCCCAAGTAAATCTTTGTGTCTCTTGTGTGCTTGCATTATTGTCTCCACGATTGATATGCTGTACATGTTTTTCTCTCAGTTAAGATCCTAGATCAGATTCAAGTAAATTCTGAAAATTTAACAAATATAACTACCAATGAATATGACATACTTGAATACATGGAATGTGATAACAATTTACTCATACTTATTACTTACATTATTATAATCCTCATAATTCTTTCTATGTTTTCAACTTAACCTATTCCTTACAATGTTGAATTTTTTTTTGCATATTTTTCAGTGTAGATGTTATTCTGTGGACGCATTGATTTCAGTGTATGGACGCATAGATTTCAGTGTATGGATGCATTGATTTCAGTGAATGGACGCATAGATTTCAATGTATGGACGCATTGATTTAAGTGAATGGACGCATAGATTTCAGTGTATGGACACATAGATTTCAGAGTATGGGGTTTTTTATTGCATATTTTTCAGTGTAGATGTTATTTTGTGGACGCATTGATTTCAGTGACAACAAAAGAACGAGAAAAAGACTTGAAATGAAAAACAGAAGAACAAACAGAGTTTCGAAAAAGGAAGTTGGAGGAAATGATAGTACAAGAACTAGAAGAACAAAGAATGGACACATAGATTTCAGTGTATGGGGTTTTTTATTGCATATTTTTCAATGAAGATGTTATTCTGTGGACACATTGATTTCAGTGTATGGACACATAGATTTCAGTGTATGGACGGATTTATTTCAGTGTATGGACGCATTGATTTCAGTGACAACAAAAGAACGAGAAAAAGACTTGAAACGAAAAGCAGAAGAATAAAAAGAATTTCGAAAAAGGAAGTTGGAGGAAATGATAGTACAAGAACTAGAAGAACGAAGAAAATGAAACACAGATCGACAAAAATAATATCGAAAAATAAAGTTAGACGAATTGACTTGACAGAACAACGAGAGGAACAAAGAAAACGAAACGTTGATCGACAAAGAGTGTATCGAGAGAGAAGTTGAAGCAGTTGGAAGAACAAAGAAATCAAGTTGCAAAACAACAAATAAATCAAAATCTACGAAATGGAGAAATGTCGGCAGAAGAAGGAGAAGAACGAACAAAACACAATGCAGATCAACAAAAAGAAAATCGAAAAAAAAAATTTAGGTGAATTGACAGCAGAAGAATGAGAAGAACAAAGAAAAGAAAACGTTGATAGACAAAGAGCGTATCGAGAGATAAAGTTGAAGCAATTGGAAGAACAAAAAAAATAGTTTGCAAAACAACAAATAAATCAAAATGTATGAAATGACATCAGAAGAAGGAGAAGAACAAACAAAACAAAACGCAGATCAACAAAAAGAGAATCGAAAAAATTTTTTAGGTGAATTGTCTCTATTTTCCAGTTTAACAATTTACTCAATCCTTAATACTTATTACTTACATTATGATAATCCTCGTAAATTTATCTGTGTTTTCAACTTAACTTGTTCCTTACAATGTTGATCAAACTCTAGTTTTGTGTCACCGCCCATGACTGAAACCAGCCTAAATCCAAATCCTAGGCTCTATCAAGCGCCGAGAGGGATCAAATCTCCCGAGGTGCAAACCTCTTCTCAAGTATTGCATTCAAGGAGCTTTTCGAGGAGAGGTTTGCACCTCAGGAGATTTGATCCCTCTCGGTGCTTGATAGAGCCTAGGATTTGGATCTAGGCTAGTTTAATACAATGTGTGTGTAATGAATTTTACATGTGAATTATAGAAAACAATGATGACAACAACAATAGTGATAGTAGCAGTGAGTCAATCCATATCTAGTTACTTTGTATAGGAGGTGTTGGATTCTCAAGACAGGGAGAGGGAGTACCCACGAATTGTTACAACAAAGATGAGTTCCCTCTTGATGAATGTTGGCCTCCTCAAGTTTTATTAGGAGGCTACGTCCATCATGGAGAACATGCACTTGTTCTATAGTGTAGTGATATGTCATTGGGATCATGCGAGGTAGGAATTTAGGGTCGGTCTTGATCTATGGTACCAAAAAATAGAGGAATACATATATTTTATTATTGATTTGTCTAAGAAAGGGGAGGATTTTCATCATTTCCTTATTCTCCCAGCTAGCATACTAGAGAAATCCAACTATCATATGTTCAACAGTATGTTGGTGAGGATCTGATTACCCCAAGTGACTTCTAAGTTTCTGGTGGCTAGTTCTGTATTGCTACATTCAATGCTTTTCTCTTATGGTCACAATAGTGTCCCACTACAACTCAAATGGGTAGAACATTAGTTGTACTCTATTGTACTATGTAGATTCATTACTGTAGATACCCATATTTGTTAGGTGGTCTACCATTTTTTTGTGACAATTTTGTTTAGCTATGGATATCTAATTCTTTTTGTTTGATGAGAGGACAGGATTCCCATTTCGATCAAAGTTATTTTAACCCTGATAGGCCAAGGATCGAGGCACATACGCATATGTGGGGAAATATGATGTCCAAGTGCGACCATGTAGAGTTCCCCTCTAGGACCAATTCAAAGGTACTGGAGATGCTTACAGGTGGAGATGATCACATCATGGATCTTGTATAGTACCCATATTTAGGGATGGATTGTTGAGGATGTCAAAACATCATTTTTACAAAGGATGAGCCACCAAATGATAGATGTAATATTAGCATTATATTTTGATTAATTATCTAGTTTCATTTTTTTATCTTATTTAATGCACATGTGATTTTTTGCAACATTTTCTTTAAAATTGTCTAATTATTGTTGATTACTTCTTTACATATATTTATACATATGTTGGGGAGATTATTTCCCAACATGACAAGGAGATGGATAAGGTTGAGGAGTTTCCTCAATTATAGAGAACAATTTTGCGATGTCGGTTTGACCATAAATTCTACGAGTAGGTGGTTGATTAGTTATATTCACTATTGGCTTAGTAAGGTGTGTTCCTTGTATGATTTAACTAGATCTTATGATACCCTAACCTCATAGCTATATGTGTGACCCTTCCTTCCGATATGATGCTATTGATTCACCATATCATTAGTTTAGCTAGGATTCTCGATGCTGAGTGACCACACTCTCCTTATCACTAAGATAAACAACCATCCTCTCTTGATCCATAGGTCACTCGACCACCCTCTCCTCCTCATCAAGTCGAATGACCACCCTCTCCTCCTCATCAAGTCGACTGACTACCCTCTCCTACACATGTCAAACAAACACCCTAGCCTCCTCAATGATTCAACATACCACTCTCCCCTTCTCCACCGATCGATTGAACACCCTCTACTCCTCACCGAGTTGACTGAATATCATGTCCTCCTCCACATTTTGAATGTTCACCCTCTCCTCCTTAACGAGACGATGAAACATGCTATTCTCCTCACCATTGATAAAACACCCTCCACTACTCATGGCCAAACCAATAGACCAGCTATGGCACCTATTGATCCATTCACTAGAGCTATAGATGAGATGATCTCATCCGATCATATAAATTATGGTGATAGTATATATGACCTTGTCCATGCTTCATTATTACTTGGTGGAGGTATTCATGCCTCTAGATCTAGTAGAAAAGGTACTAAATACCCTAGCTCTAGTGGTTTAGTTATTGATCACTCTAGATCCCATGATAGACCATCTATTTGATGTATATTGGACATATATTATGATTATGTGTTAGGAACCCATGTCTTTACTTTGTTATTATATTTTTGTTGGACGCATATTCTTTGTAAGTCGTCCCTTAGTATTTGTTGATCCATAGTTTGTATTAGCCCATGGTATTGACCCATAGTATTGGACTCATATGCTCTGTAGGTTGTCCCGTAGTATTATATGTCCCATGGTATTGACCCATAGTATTGGTCATAGACTTAGTATATAAGTGTGTGTTGAGGCCAATGAAGGCACCGTAAAGTTATTCGTATTGAGCTTGCTCAAAGGAGGTTTCCCCCTCGAAGTGGCCTGCAATCAATAAAGCGATTCTGAGTTCTGTTAATTCTGTTATCTCGTGTATTTTAATTAATTAATTATTGCAGGTTCTTCACATTATGTTATTATCATTTGTATTTATTATGTGTTTTTCATATCATGTTGATGTTGATGGTCATGTATATCATGTTGATATCCTTCATGTATATTTATATGTTTTTCATGTCATGTTGTTGTTATTTAATTTATAAAATGTATTGTGTGTCAATGATCTAAAATAGAGATGCAATGATATTGTTTAATTCTAGTTAAAGTCATTTAATGCCATTTTTCTACATTAATCATTTCATGTCATTAGATTATATTTAACCAATTTAATTGTTTAACAATGTTTAAGTTAAAGTGATGGTAAATTTTAATAACAAGACATTAAAAGTATGTATTTGCAATCAATAATGAACTTGACTTTCCTCTATGTTCATAAAAGATCAATTATCTTGACTTTGAATTTAACTTTATCTATGTGTAACTTCAATAAAACGATAATGCTCTTAGTTATAAACTTAAATTTCTCTCAACTTTAAACTTGATGTTGATGTTGATGTATATCATGCTGATATTATTAAGGTATATTTATATGTGTTTTCATATCATGTTGATGTTGTTTGACTTAAAAAAATATCATCTATCAATTATCTAAATTAGAGATGCAATATAATGTTTAACACTAGTTAAAATCATCTAATGCTATTTTTTGCGTAAACATTTAATGCCAATTTTATCTTTTATACAGTATTTTGTCATTAAAAATCATTCACAAGTTCCCATATGAAAACATGATATAAGGATGCAGATGAAAATCTTATTTTACAAGACTTCTCATAACTAGTTAGGATTTCATATGATATCATTACTTTTAGAAGTCAAATGTTACATGACTCAAATAATCTGCCATTTGGTTTAAAAATAACTATTGCAAATGTTGTATATACTATATTAATTTAACAAAACTATATATAGATCCAAATATATATTTGTTTGTTTCTTTAGATACAATACATGCTATTACTTATCAAAAATTAAAAATTAAAAACTAATTTCCCATAAATCAAAATAGCAATAATACTCTACATAAACAAATAGCATCTTTAAAATAAAGAATAAATATAAATCCCATAAAATTATTCCACTCATAAAAACAAAATATGTGTACATTCATATACCACAAAAACATCCTTAATACAGTGTATACAAGTAGTAAACTAAATAAATATTTTATTTATTTATTAAAGATTAAAACTTATATATGATAGTGGTTTGGATATACAAATTTTGTTAATGTTTCATTATAGAAACAAGAGCCACATGGTGGCAATGTCCCCGACATTGCCACATGCCATTGTGACAGGTTAAACCTAAGCAAAACAATTTTGTTGTAATGAGGATTATAAAGCTACTTTTTGGGTGAGTAATCCTACTTGCTTGAACAAAGAGAGAGCAAGAGATCACGCAAGAATTTTCCTATTCATGTTGTCATAATGAGTTCTATGTTGAATTAGTGGAGTGCTAGTGTTCTAAGACAATGAAGCATATCTTTTGCAAGTGTTAATATGCCAAACAATGTTGGATATTCTCGAGGATCAATGTTTAGAGGTTTTTTCAAGGCAATGTTCATTGGCATTATGTTTTAGTTAATAATTTTGCACTCTAGTTTGCTCTAGACTTGTAGGGATTTGGCATTTCTTGAGGTCGCAACATTATTTAGAATATAAAATATTAGGTGTAAGGTAATTTGTGTCATGAAGTTAGTTCATTGTCTAGTTTTTTCTATGTGGAAGGATGAAGTTTGTCATCAACTTTTGGCACTTAGAGCTCTATTAAATATGCCCACTCTTTGAACCCAACTAAGTATTCAAAATTTCTTTCAGTGCTTGGTTATAATACTTAGACTTCATGATAATAGTAAGCATCAATCTTACTCGCCATTAGGCTAATAAAAAACTCAATGAAGCCATGTTGGAGATAGTGGTAGAAGGAAATCAAATTCATACACAAAAAGATGTAGAGTTTGCATCTAAGGGGTTAATTTCATTGGCTGCTATAAAATTTTGTTGGGCATTTAGCTAGTTTAAATGAGGGAAATTGGTCTGCATAAACGAATTTGCTACACTTTCCTTCCAATAATATAGGGAAACATCTAGCTGCTACATCTTCCTTCAAAAACTTATAAAAACAATTTCCCACAACTTAGTGATTAAACATGGCAATGAAGACATGAATATGCAAAAATGTTTTATGACAACAAAAAATCACAACTCATAAATTAGTGTTGTTGTTCAATAAGCATGAAACTTTGTCACTAATAAGACTAGAGTCATAACCATGAAACCTTGTCACTAATATGACTAAAATTGTTGCTTCTATTTTGGTATAGTGGAGTTTTTTAAATTTAACTTAGCTACATGGCCTTCCATTCAATGTTCATCCATTCCTAACAATTGTTCACCAATGATATTCCTTTCTCACTTTTTCATTTTTCCATTACTTTTTATTGCTATAAAGAAATGATGATGGACAAAGAAGTGCTAATAAAGACAACATCCGTATTCTTATAAAATACAATTAGAATTTCAAACAAAACCCATTAATACCTACCTTTTAATAAAAGTTTGGTAACAAAAAATATAATTATATTGTAAAAATTTATAGGTTAAATATTCTAATCAATTAATATAATTATATTGTAAAAATTTATAGGTTAAATATTATAATCAATTAAACTTTAATCTTAATTGATAAATAGAATATACATTGACTTTTAAAATTAATTTTGGTTTTGGTACACTATTCCAACTTTTATTTTACAAAGTAATAAATATAAATAATAAAGTGTTTTTAATTACTACCATATCATTAATTAAAAGTGAATATTACTTATGAACTCACAAAAGAGAGTATTTCCAAGTGAAAAACATGGAATTTAATATATTTTTCCAATTTAAATACTTATAGTCAAACTTTGCCATGTAAAAATATAATAACCCTAATTATTAATAAAATTTAAAATATAAATAAGAACAATAATTAAAAAGTGGTTATTCAAAAATATATTTTAATTTTTAACTAAATTAATTTTTTTAATTAATAATTATGTTTAAAATATATAAAAACATTAACTATATTACTTATAAAATTTTAAAAATTAATTTACAATTTTATAATATTTAATTTAATATATATTAAATTAAAAAGATTTAACAAATTTTATTAAAATATTTATATAATACATCTCAAAACTTTAAATTATAATAAATTAAAAAATAACAAATTTTATTTAAAAAAATTAAATAATACAAAATCAACTACTATTTAACTTATTTTAAGTATTATATTATAATAAATTTTAAAAAATAATAAACTTTATTTACGAAAATTTAAATAATATAAAGTACAAATTATTATATTACCCAACTACAATTTAACTCATTTTAAATATCATATCTCTTAATTGTTAAAATTGTTGATTTATCATGCATGCATTCAAAGATCTAGGATTTAAAAACCCAAATAGTTGTGCCATTACTGATGGCAAATTGATTAAGTGTTGGAGAGCTGCCATAGCTAGCTGTAGTAGACCCAGAATATCAAGGATGGTTCTGCCATTAGTATATCGACCATTAGGCAAGCCACCAGAAGCAGCGAAATCTACTCTATTGGGTGCATTATCAGCCTTCGACAGAGATAAAATATAGTTATTGTTTCTCATTATGTAAGGATCGTGGTTGTATGCATCATATTAATAAAGAGAATTTAGTAAACTCACGGGTTAGAATTGATAGGGTATGGGAATGGAACAAAAAGTTTTATAGAATCCCCTTTATAACTTAGATAGCAAACCGAAAATAATAAATTTATACAAAATATTATTAAGCCAATAAAAAATTAAACTAGAAAACATACTCAGAATTATAATATAGATTACACATTTATATAAAAGATATAATCATTAAAAAGAATGGTTAATGTATTATTAAACTTGTAAATATAGATTACACACTTATATAAAACCTATAGTCATCAGAATTTTAAATCTAAATTTAGTGAATGGTTCATGTATTATTAAACTATTAAATTAGAAAACATACTCAGAATTATAATATGGATTACACATTTATATAAAAGATATAATCATTAAAAAGAATGGTTAATGTATTATTAAACTTGTAAATATAGATTACACACTTATATAAAACCTATAGTCATCAGAATTTTAAATCTAAATTTAGTGAATGGTTCATGTATTATTAAACTAGTAAAAAATTAAACTAGAAAACAAAATTATCAAAATTGTATTATTCACTTACATAAAACTTTTAATCATCAAAAGTATAAATGTAAATTTATAGAATGGCTGATCTTTGGTGGTAGATTAGCTGTTGGTCCTGGATCAAGCGGTGAAACCCAATGTTGTGATATCAAATATGGAAGCGAGCTCAATATCACACAAGGGGTCTGTATGGAATCAACCTTGTGGCACTTTCAGGTTATGTGGTATCGTGGCACCTTTGGTATGGGTCTAGGCCCTCACCTTCCTTCGGGTGATTCCATCAGTTAAATTTAAATAACCATGACCTCGTAAAAGATTGGTAACTCTATTTTGTTGTATTTTAATATTAATTTTTACTTTAAATATGATTTTTTATAATTCTTGCACTTCATAAATCTCTAATAAGAATAAAAAAGCTATTTTATCCTATCCTAATATTAACATGTAAAAATATTTAAATGTTTGGCATAAAACCATCTGGAATCCTCCCATTTTCACTACTTTTCTCCGACGCATGTTTCTTTCAGGAAGCAGGTAGGTTAAGATCTTACATTTCACGATGCTACGGATTTTCCTGTTCCTAATTGTGTATTGTATGTAAAACGTTTGCATTGTAAGGCAATTGAATGTCCCATATTTAACTTGAGGACTTGTTTATAACTTTATATGGTGTCTTCGACTGTTAAAAGATTCTTATGTTGCGTTTCTCTGCTCTCGGTGCTCAATCGGTGACTGAGCCTTCTGGGTCTAGAAACATTTTGGAATCCACGATTTCAGAGCCCCTGGGTTTGTTTAGATTTCTTTTAAACAAATGAGTACGAATTGTAAGATAAATTTTTGTCAGGAAAAATGCATTGGAGATACAGAAGCATTGTAATATTGTTTTTCCTGCTTGCTAACAAACAGAAATTGCCATTGCCACATGTTGTTTGAATAAGTAAGCAAGATAACCTGTGGAGCATTGAAATGAAATAGTGAGCCCTCTTTACTGCAAACTTTAAATTAAAAATAATATAAAACCATCTCATTTTTATTTTATAGATATCGAAACTAACTAGTACTGAGCTCATATTTTTGCAAGAGCAGAAAAAGTTGAAATTTGGATTTACAATGGAAGATACTAACGATGATCGTCGCAATGCCCTTATGATGGAATTCATGAGAAATCTGTCCATAGAAGACTACAAATCACTTTGGCCAGATTGAATTGAATTTATAAGGCCACAACGTAGTGGTTTCTAAGAAACATCATAGAAAATCCCCTCTCGCATCTTTGCCTCAAGAGACTCCAAAAAATCCATCACAATGGAGCAATGAATAGGTTGAATCGCCCATACCAGATCAAATAAACTCGTCAACAATAGAGTTGTTTAATCTTTCAAAGTTTCACTTATATGTGGAATTGCTTAACCTTTTACTTAATATGCAAATAAATTCACTTCTATTTGGTGTATTTTTTTTTAAGTTTAATATCAATTATGTTACAAATTTTATGATTAAATAATATTTTTGATAAATGATGAAATTTTTGACAAATTTTTTTAAAGAAACTTTGCTTTGCTTTGGCCATTAAGGTAAAACAATTTTTTATTAGTGTGTTAAAATTTTATCAATTTGATTTATTACTTTGTTGAAATTAAAACTATTTTTTATTACTGTGTTAAAATTTTATCAATTTGATTTATTATTTTGTTGAAATTTTACCAAAAAAATGGATTACATTATTGAAATTTTACAAATAAAAATGGATGGTTCTATTGTTTCATTATTTAAATCGCAATTCTATGAAATTGGATATTTTAATGACTAATAATATGCACTCCATGGTGAAGAAACTAATGACTTATAGATACGAATTCACATGATGTTGAGGGGTGGGTTCACTTCCTGTACAGAGGAAATAATGCCATCTAAGCAAAGGCTATACCAGCATGAGAGAGGAGGATGCCAGATCAGTGTATCAGGAAGGGCACAGTTTACATCTAATAATAGATGTGTCCATGATTTCAATGTGGAAATGGATGTCTCTCGAATTAAATTAAATGGATATCTGAAAATGGTTGTCTTGCAGGCGGCTCAGCCCCATGAAAACCCTATTCAAAGTCGATACACGAATTAAATGTCGTCACACCCGATATTATCAATGGCAGTAAAACCCTGCAAGCGTTTGTCGCATGTGACAGGCGGCGCATTTAATCCACACAAATTCTGTTTTCTCACTTCTTTAACGAATCATTCTATTTTCTATTCTTATGGTTCGCTTCATTCAAATTTCTGGATATCTTGTGAACATGGTGGAACCATCTCAAAACTGAACTCGACGCTCCATGGGTTCTCTGCGATTAGAATTTAATCTTTGTTGGACAAACATGCACTGACGAAACAAAAATTGTAACAACATTCCTTGGTTACTGTAGCGCACGGTAGACTAACCTAGACAACAGTCAGGACTGCTGTCCTTGGCAGAACCCTATATTGGGATTTTCATCCTATTCTATTGAGCAGTGCTTGCACAGCACCAAAGAAAGAAAAAAAGACCTAATCACAATGCATTTATGATGAAATACGCTAACTAGAAGGTAAACTTCGGTAATAAATCATTCTCATCAATTTACAAGTATTATTATTGTCAAATCAAAACCAGTAATCCAGACTTACCGCAAATGATTCAAGCTATTCAGTTTTTTGGACACTTGAATTGAAGCTTAGATCATTGTTCGATCTCAACCGACTTATCTCTGGCAGAGTAGTTCTGTACTCGATATAGGATCCGTGCAGCAAAAGAAAACTTGATAATTAGCACCTTGGCCAAGAGGTCAAGTTACTCTGAGAGTAATTATATTCTGTATACTTGATCAACAGGGGAGTTTTCGTTTGATCTTGAGAAATCCTATTTGAGAATAAAATGAAATATCACATGGAGAAAAAAAAATTGCGGCTGTAGCTCATGCTCAGGGAGGCCGTTTCTCCAAAAACGAATCCGAATCCATTGAATGAACTAGCTATTCCTACCAAGGCCGAGTCAGGAAAAATAATTTCATAGGTGTACGGTAACAAAAGGATTTATCTGACTGTAACTTTAAAGCATACTTGGTGTTGGAGCATCTGCGCATTACCCTTGTCTTTTAGAACAACGTTTGTAATGTGCATTTAGCTTCATGTTATTAATCAAAACCTAAACCTAAACTCTCTACACACTGTAATATGATTATAGAGTTGACAAAGAGTTCTAAGAATAGCTGACAGAGAAATTTTCTGCGGCACACGAGTACAGATTGAGATTTGATCAAGTTGAGAAATGATGAAGATTTATGATTAATCTGAAGAAAAAAATATTGCAATCGAGTTCAATTGTCTATTGGTCTTTCAATTCAAGTGGTTGCAATTCTTGAGGTCTGCTAGTTATAATGATGATCAAGTAGGTAGGTGGAGGGCATGTGTTTAACCTAGCACCCTCTAGCTGGAGAACATTGAGCCCCACTTGCAGGGTGCTAGCTGGAGAACATTGAGCCCCACTTGCAGGGTGCTAGCTGGAGAACATTGAGCCCCACTTGCAGGGTGCTAGCTGGAGAACATTGAGCCCCACTTGCAGGGTGCTAGCTGGAGAACATTGAGCCCCACTTGCAGAGCCCAACATGCAGCCATCACACGTTGCTAAAATTCTTCTTAATGATGATAAATTCGATGGTTTGTATTGACTTACACGTAATTTTTTTGAAAATAAACAAACCTTAGAAATACAAAATATTTTTTGGACCAACCCTCCATGCACTACCAGCACTACTAGGATTTCTGTCGTCGATGACATACCTCAATACTCATGCACAAACAGATGGTCTAGTTTGCCTGACCATTCAGAGACAGATGGTCTTCCCAGCCTTGCCGTCGATGACAAAATTCAATGCGTGCAGACAAATGGTCTTCCAACTGTTAAGGAGATTGACAAATGTGATGGCACACCATTTAAAATCTCAACACAGTCATTAGAATCCAATCTCAATGCAGGTTGGGGTAATTCGAACTAAATAGTGTATTTCATTTTGAAATAAAGGAGTATAAATGAGTGCCTTGGAAATGAGTGCTTTGGAGTGTGCAGTGTGCACACTGTCTGCCTGCAGTTTGAGCAGAACCAGACGTCATCCCGCAGCCCCCTCTTGGGAACCAGAAAACGAGTATGATATTAGGTCCTGCAGCCAATCACAATTTTAGAAATCTTTTGTTAAAATTCAATTTAAAAAAAATAAAACTCAAACTTTGTCTAAACTATAGGAAAATGAAACAAATTCATAGACTAGTGTAGGTTCTATTCCAAATTAATAGGGATTCAACGATTTATATATGATCCCCTTCGGGGATATAATAAAAGCAATTATATATATATATATACTTATAAGACATATCAATTAGGTTATAGGTTAAGGATTATAGGAACTATGGGTCAAGGGTTATAAACTTACAAAGAATAGAGGTAATAGGAACTACAAGGAGTACAAAGATAATGGATTTTTGTGTTATAGGTATAAAGAATTATAGGGACTAAGGTATTTATAGGTTTGTAAATATGTATATGGGTTACTTATTATAGGAGTAGGGGTTATACTCAATATAGGTTATCGAGGTTAGGAGTTAATGGTTATATTTTATGGGTTATATGGCTCTAGGTATTAAGGTTAAGATTATAAGTTTTATATGGGTTTCATGTTATAGTTTATGTACGTTAAGGATTTGATGTTAAAGGTTGGGGGTTCTAAGGATTAGTAAATAATGATTATAGAAGTTAGGTGATGAATGAGTCATACATTTTTAGAGTTTGGAATATAATGGCTTAGATAAGTGGTTCTAAGGATTATGGTTTATAGTGATTATAATGGATATATGTTAAAGTAGTTAGGGAATAGTGTTGAAGGTTTATTGTGGTACGAAGTTGTAGGGGTTATGAGTTATAAGGATATATCTTTACAGAAGTTAGGATTTAGGGATTATATGGGATTAGTATTAGGTGTTAATTGTTGGTGGTTATAAAGAATAGGATTTATAATGATAGGGTTATAGAAACAAAGGGTTATATAAGCGGTCAATACATATGTTAAGCCATATATATTGTAACATTACATTTCTATTTTTATATTAGTATTATCTTTATTCATCAGCTAGGACCTTAACTGTAATTGTATGGTCGGCTATAATTGTAGGTGTACCCTTTGTATCATGTGTGTGTGTGTGTGTGTGCGTGCACGCGTGTGGTTCACGACACCAGAGATCGGTGCTCACTACATCCACAGAAATATCCACAAATACGTGAGGGAACATGGGTTGGTTGAGAATTTTCGGTACATTAAAGGCTCAACAACAAGAGCATCTAAGGGCCCAACATGTCACTTACAAGTGTAACAACCCTCATATACAAATATAGGGAATATTTGATATAATATAATATAATAGAAGGTAAATAATTAAAAGAAACATGAAAAAGAAGTAATGGAAAACAAATTTTGCATAAAGATAGAAATTAAATAAGAAATTAAGAAATGGGGAGAATGAGGGGATAAAAGGAGGAGAAGAAGTGAAGAGATGGGTCTTTTTTTCTTGTCTTTGGCCATCTTGGAAGAGGAGCTCTGGAGGAGAGGAAAGCAAGATAGCACTGGCATAGGGTTAATTATTCGGGGCTCGAAGGTCTCAGCCTTTGGCTGGGGGTTGGTTGGGTTGAGAGTTGTCCCCCCACCTTCAGTTGCATTATTGGAGCTATCAAGGTAATGGTAGCTGTTAGGTCATCTATCCAGGTATGGCTCCTTCGTTTTCATAGCATATTTATTTTGTTATTATTGATTAGATCCACTTCCTTTTGTCAGATCTTTTATGCATGTTGTTATGGTTGTCTCTTTCTTTTATATCATTTTACATGATATCAGATTCTTGTGTTGGATCATAGATATGCGTACATATTTAATATTAATTTGTTATTTAGTGGGTTTTATCAGTTTTACGGTTCTTACATTTGGTATCAGAGCCTGGTTCAAATGCTAGGACCATGAGGGCTCGTTGTTTTCTTTTCTCATTTTTGCTATAGATATGTCTTTGATTAAAAGAAAAAAAAGGAAGATAAATTGCTTAGTTTAATTTTCTGTTATAGATATGTCTTTGATTAAAAGAAAAAAATATCCCTCTCTTCACTTCTCCTCCTTTTATCCCCTCCTTCTCCCCATTTCTTAATTTCTTATTTAATTTCTATCTTTATGCAAAATTTGTTTTCCATTACTTCTTTTTCATGTTTCTTTTAATTATTTACCTTCTACTATATTATATTATATCAAATATTTCCTATATTCATATATGAGGGTTGTTACATACTTCCCTCCTTCAAGAAACTTCGTCCCGAAGTTATGATCTTCAAGCAATAAATACAATACTTATTCAATCAATCAATCAAGTAAATACTATATTATATAGGTATCTAGTACTATTGTGAAGTTTGGAGACTTCTATGTGGTGGCCACACATATAAATCTCTAAACTTCACAATAGTACTAGCTGCCTATATACTAGAGTATTTACTTGATTGATTGATTGAATAAGTATTGTATTTATTGCTTGAAGATCATAACTTCGGGACGAAGTTTCTTGAAGGAGGGAAGTATGTAACAACCCTCATATACAAATATAGGGAATATTTGATATAATATAATATAGTAGAAGGTAAATAATTAAAAGAAACATGAAAAATAAGTAATGGAAAACAAATTTTGCATAAAGATAGAAATTAAATAAGAAATTAAGAAATGGGGAGAAGGAGGGGATAAAAGGAGGAGGAGAAGTGAAGAGAGGGGTTTTTTTTCTTGTCTTTGGCCATCTTGGAAGAGGATCTCTGGAGGAGAGGAAAGCAAGATAGCACCGGCATAGGGTTAATTGTTGGGGGCTCGGGGGCCTCAGCCTTTGGCTGGGGGTTGGTTGGGTGGAGAGTCGTCCCCCCACCTTTAGTTGCACTATTGGAGATATCAAGGTAATGGTAGTTGCTAGGTCATCTATCCAGGTATGGCTCCTTCATTTTCATAGCATATTTATTTTGTTATTATTGATTAGATCCACTTCCTTTTGTCATATCTTCTATGCATTTGGTTCTGGTTGTCTCTTTCTTTTATATCATTTTACATGATATCATATTCTTGTGTTGGATCATATATATGCATACATATTTAATATTAATTTGTTATTTAGTGGGTTTTATCAGTTTTACGGTTCTTACAACAAGGAATTGAACCTGGGTGGGGACGGTAAAAATCATTCCTCCTAACCACCCAAGCTACATCCAATGGATATATGCATATATATATATAAGGTATTTTTGGAGAGAAAAATATGGAGTATGAGTTGAAAAAAGAAGAAGACAACTTTCCAAGTCAATGAGGGCGCCTAACTTTATCCTTATCCATTGAAAAGCATAAAAAATAGGGCAAAACTATGTAAGGAAGGAAATCACTCTTTACTAATTCACGACATTCATAAAAGAAGCTCATAATCTTATCCAAAATATTTCTAAGTGAAATCCCATGGATAATGATGGCAAGTGATGAGCCAAAAGAGGCAAGTTGGGACCAACTACCCAATCAAACACCTAGGAAAGTATCAAAATCATTAATACTTTATATCCTAAGTCTAAAGTGGGTTTTTAATATTCTAACACCCCCTTAAGCCTGACTTAGAGTGATATGAAAAAAAAATTAGGGCCCAAGCAATGAAGTCTTATGGAATTTATTTGTCCGTGTAAAACAAGGAAAGAGGAAAAAACACTTGGGAAGAAAAACTCCCCTCAAGAATGGACATGGCATATAAATAAACAGAATGTCTTCACACTATATTGTTCTTCACTTGGATGATCTGAATGAACTACTTTTGGGTAACAGACTTGGTGAAGATGTTGTCGATTCCATGATCATGCACCAATGTATCAATGTAGTGTAGGAAAATAACATGTACAGAGGCCCCATGAAACTCATCATCTGGTGATGGAGGAGAATCTTATGAATGCTTCTTGATGTTGAAACATACAAGATATGATCCAAATACACAATAAATTATGGAAAATATATATGTGCAAACTCATTCCCAAAAAGCATCAATGAACTCAATACGATCAATTTCTTGTGCAACTGCAATATGGTGAATCAAACCATGTACCTTCTTTTCAAACTGATGTAGCACCTTCCTAATTATGTAAAGGAGATCACAAGAATTTGAAATATTAGAATAGGATTAATATGGATCAGAATATAAAAATGGTATCATGTCTCCATGATCGGATAGGGTCATAGTAGGAAAAGAGTGAGCAACTAGATCACATTGACAGTTGAGCGAGTCTGGAGGATTTGAGGACTTGAAATTTGAACCATGGGTGGTGAGATCGGGTCCAAACATGTGGAACAAAATTAAAATAATGGACAAATACATGGATCTCCAACCAATGAAATATATGAAAGACATAATAACAACAAAGACAAGCGACACAATGTAGGAAACCATGGAATTGTGAGGATTCTCAACTATAAAACTTGGGGGTTGTAGGGTATTTTTTGCATCCAATGGTTGAGAAAATGGTGTGATATGTGTCATGACATGAATATTATTCTGCATATCATCTTCTAAATCAGAATTTGAAAGATTCGAATGGAGGTGGAAGGACCTTTCAGAAGACAAATCAGAAAATAATGAAAAATAACTAGGTCCTTAGATTGACTCAGAGCCCCATTTAAACTAGCTTTTCCTACTCTTGAGTGAGTGAGTCTATGAATGCATCCAAGGTTGGCATCTTCCAGTTGCAAACTGCAAGCTTTTGATCATGAAATGTAGACGCAAATATTGAGTACCTAGGACTCAGTTTTGATAGAATGGAAAGGATTAGTTGCTCTTCTTTATTATCAACGCCACACTATGAGCTGAAGCACTAGGTTCTTGAACTTTGAGATGAATTCTTCCATTGTATTGAAATTTCTTGGACTCAGTGAGATCAAATCAATTTCCAATAGATGACCTATGAGCTCATCTTGCTTTCCAAAGAGAGAATCCATCTTTTTCCACGCTTTATTTGGAGTTGTCAAAGTATCAACATGGAATAGAATATCTTGAGAGATAGAGAGGCAAAGCAAACCATAAGATTCATCAATCCTATCAAACCACCTAGCTTTTTGTGCAACAACATTTAGCTCAATTTCAAGCCCCATAATGACTCTATAAAGACATTTACTTCGAATCTAGATGATCGTGTGGGCCTTCCAGTCGAAGTAATTGAAGAAAGTAAGAATCACAACTTGATTTTGATCCATGGTGGTGCACTCATGGTCACGATGGAAATAACCTACAAAAAACACTCTGGAAATTGCTTTGAATCAGACTAGCTTTGATACCATATGAGAATTTAGATTTCCTAGATCTAGATTCAATAGGACAACTTCACTTAGCAAGAGAATATGAGAAGGAGAATATGAATGGAAACTTGAGAAAACTTTGTATTATTCATCAACAAGATTAAAATATATAATACATCCTCAAGAGAGAATGAATGTGTTGTTGTGTCATTGATTTTATTGATGTATTCACTAATGTAATAGAATGACTCTTATACTATGTACCCCTCCACCATAAACCCCTCAAGTTTTTCCCTTTGTCAAACTAACCCCTTCAATTTTTCTCTCTAAGAATAACAACCAATGACATGATACCACCCCAACTAATTCAACCTCTTCTACTAGTTTAATTAAAAGATGAATTCGCAAGTCCATGAAAATTGTGGGTAGCTCTTTCTCAAACATACAAACATTCTCAACTATCTCTCGACACATACAAACATAAAAAATGAAAATAATTTAGATACAAAAACATACAAACATAGAAAATGGTAACTGTATGAATATCCTTTTATATGATCCAATGTACAAATGCAAATAATTTAGATACAATGCACTGTAGGTACTAGGGGAGGTCATGGTTCACACAACCCATGTACATGAATAGGATAATGACTCTACAAAATAGACACATACAAAATTAATTTCCATAAAACTATGAGTGAATAATATAGTATAACCTACATTGAAAAAAAAATCATGTATTTGACATACATACCCTTAGAATGTTCAGATGGTCATGTGATTTCAACCCCCTAAAATTTCCTTCTACAATGAAGCAACATCGTAGAGTAGGCTCATATAAATAAGAAACCTTCACACCTAATATAACATCCTTCGCTAGATAAATATAATTTTTCTTCAAGATCAATTGGACATCACATTCTTTAAAATACCAATAGGAACTTGCCTCTCCTTTACTTTATTTTCTTGGCCAAAGCCTTTTTTTAGTATTTAAAGAAATAAGATATCGTCTGACACCTGGTGTGTCACTTCGTTTTATGATGTGTGTCCATAAATAATATGAAACATTTGTAAATTTACGCATGGGATATAGTAAGTGGGAAATCTTAAGATGCTCTCAATATGGAAGCTCATAAAATATATAAAAAAATTCATCCCAATGGAAATTTTCTCAACATGGGTGTTGAGAAATTTAGGTCATTGAACATACACTAGTACAAAATGAGAGATAAGTGACCAGGTGACTAAAAAATTTAGTCACCAAAGTTTTTTCAAGGGATAAACGACCAAAATTGAGCAATTTTAAGTGAGCCAACTAAAAATGACTAAGATAAATGACTAGTTTAGTCACGTGATAAAATATACGACTAGATAACAAGTGACTAAATAAAAATGACTATTGGAAATTACTAATTTAGTCATAGGAATACAAATATGACTAGATAACAATGAATAAGAATATCAATTAGTTGTTTATGTTAGTTTTTTTTAATTGTGTGACCCCGATAATAGAAAATTCCAATTTTGACAGTGAATTTGTACAATTTACTAAATTTTAATAATGCAAATGGATTCATCGAGATCTATCTGCAATTGTAACACTATAGATGGATTCATGATAGACCCCCTGTGTCACTATGCAACATTTTTTTTTCAAGACATCCAGTGAGGTCCCTACAATTCTAGATGTTGGTGGATGTGTTCGTTAGCCTCAAGCCTCTTCTGTAAGTTCAATATTGTCGTCATCATGCACACATAAAATTATAGAATCAATTCACATCAACTCAATCTTGACCATTCTACATCGACCAACATCCCCATAGCCATTTTGTTTGATCTTTAAAATATGTATTAAGAACTTATAATATATAAAAACTTACCATATGTAATTTGTATATTACTACAAAACATATATTATAATATTACATGATTCCATATTAAAAACATACAATATAATAACACAATGTTATACCATATAATAAACCATTAGTATCACTATATAATATTATAAAACATACTATATATTATACTATCTCAACACACATATATTATTATTATAAACCAAAAAAGACAGTATATAAAACCATTACATATTTTTTTTTTCAATTGATGATTCACCATTAAAACTCATTACATATATATAAACAAAACAAAACATTATAATGTGATGTTAACAAAATAAATATTAAAATGATATAATTCGTACACCGAAGAATTAAAAAAATAAAACCCATTATACGAAGGCTCCCAGCTTCATTGGCCTCCAAAATGGTGGCTCGCAGGCCAATGAAATTAACTATTTTTCTATTGACTTCATTGATTTCATTTCTTCTGCTCAGGAGGGCTATCCAGACTTGATTGATAGATTGGTAACCCACTATAGGAAAAGGAACACAAATCTTGTGAATTTATAAACCAGCCCGCTAGTCGGAAGGAAGGGCCTGCATTAATGCAATTACCAGAAAGGGTTTCCAGAACAGGAGTACATTTTCATAACTCTGAGTTAGTTCATATTAAGAAAGCAGGCCGTGATACACCAATATTTGATGCATTACACCAGAATCAAGCTTTAAGGGATGTCATTTAAATGTTTAGAAGCATATCTGCACCATAGACCTCACGAATTCTACAAAAGCTAACAGTTTGAATACATGAATTGTAAACCCTGGGGTCTGAAATGTGGATTTGGGTCATTTATTAACCCTCTAAATTGGTGTCAGTTGGAAATTGCAGTGATGATGATTGAAAATTGTTGATGTATTTGTAACTTCAGAATATATTCACTTGTATATTGTATGTATTACATTTGTACTTTATTGTATCCCCAACAGAGATGTATTATTCCTTTGATTAAAAGTGTTGTCAATTGTACTTGCAAGTGTTGCAAGTTATATTCTAAGTGTCATAACTTATACTTGATGGGTTATTAGACCACCTTGATGGGGTCGGCCCTGTATGAGTCATGTGGGTTAAAGGGTTATTAGAACACCCTAGTTGGGTTGGCCCAATCAGCATTATGTTAAGTGGTTAAGTTGGGGCCGACCTAGTTGAGTAAAGGTCAAGTGAAAGTAAAAGTATAAATAGAGAGTGTGACTCTCTCATTTGATTCATTCACACACTCACTCACTTCGCATTAGTGAGAGAGAGGAGGAATGCGCACAAGTGGAGGAGGAGTATGATGTTGGAGACTTCTATATTTTGGGATTGATCTTTGTGATCCTTGTATTGGTGCTTATTCTATCTCTGAGGAATATGCAGGGTTTTTCACCTTCTTGGTTTTCCCCGGTGAAATGCTTTGTGTTTCTTGTCTCTTGTCTCTTATCTCTTGTGTTTGATATGTTGTACATGTTGTTATCTCAGTTAAGATCCTAGATCATATTGAATTAAATGATGAAAATCTAGCATGGTATTAGAGCTAGCCTGAAGGAAGGCATTGTATGGCATTTATGACATTTGTTGCACTTGCGACAAATTGGAAGCTAGGGGTTGATACAGAAAAAACCAGTCATCGTGGAAATTTTGCTATAAATCCATTTTGGAGAAGGTCCGGGTTCTGAAACTTGTAAAGGTCTAAGATAACATACCCATATACCTTGTGTCAGAAGCAAAACAGCTAATTCGTTGTACTTTCTGTTTTATGATCCGTACAATCTAGGGTTTCTGTCTCTTCCAGATCTCAGTCATAAACAGGTGACGTAGGGAAAAAGGTCACAACTTGGGCTAGGAAGATCCAAATGAAATTCTGCAAAAGTGATAGTAAGAGAAAAAATGGTACTTTCACAAGTACGTGTTCCAGAGGCTGAAGTTGAAGCAGTGACACATGGCACTCCGTACAAGTTCGCTATCCTGTTTTATCCCATAAACAGGTCACGTTGTGACATTTGGCGTATTTCTCTCTCAGATAATCCAATTGAGGTCATACCAATGGGGTTGGAAAGACGACAGGTCAGGCTACCACAGACCGAAGTTTCAGACCCTATGGATCCAAAATTTGAGATATGCACCATAAACAATAAGGAACATATTTCTGTGAAATAGAGTTGGATTCTAAGCATTCTCATTTTTGGCTTGTCACTGCTGCGGGAAATTAGGGCTTTTGACAGAAGTGGAATTTTGGAGTGATCTCAGCATAGGATTTCTCTCCTTAGAAAAATTGAAATTTAGAGACCAAGATCAAAGTTTTTGGTTGGGCAGAACCTCGGGCATCATCAAACCCTTGTTCGAGATTTTGATCAGAAAGGTGGAAAATTAAGGTTTCTGCAATAGTTGAAATTTTTGGAATCTGAGACCATGGCTGGAAGCTCCTCCGAAAAATCGAAGCTTAGGGTACAAGATCTAAATTTTTGGTTGGGCAGAAGACCACGCTTTATGAAACCCTAGTTCGGGATCCTGTCTAGAAGATCCGAAAATTTCAAAGGCAATTTTGAAGGGTCAAATTTTGCAGCTTTCAAAATTGAAGTATACCAGCTTGATCAGCTCAGCAAGGCACATCTTTTCATCCAATCAGAAGTTTGAAATTCAAAGTTTGAATTTTTAGGGTTTCTCTAACAAACCCTAATCTAGCTCCAGATCCAGGTTCAACAAATCAAAGTGGATTGGGTTAATCCCAAAAGAGAATGAATTAGACACCTGCATAAGTGAAGAAGTTCCAGTTTCAAAGGGAGATGAGGCTAAGGCCTTAGATAAGAAGACTACAAGCAATCCCGACAGGTATGACTTGAGGAGATACAGGTATGTTTTAAAATATGTTCATGATTAAGTTTATGATATGTTTGTCTTCATATTATTGAGGTTAGTACAATCTTGATTAATGTTAGACTTGTCTTATCACCCTAGTAAAAGGATGAATGCATGTGAATGATAGAATACATTCATTGATTAGGGTTATAACACTTATGATTGTACTAATGCACTATGATGTTGTATGAGGTTGATGTTGTCCGCTAACATGAAAGGTACATCAAGAAAGACAAATCAAGTTCTATATCAAGAACATATGACCATGGTGACATGAAAACAAAGACTCATCCATAGTCATGGATCACATAGAAGCTCTACTTATGAGGTATGTATAATTTGGTTCTACAATGGTTAACTTATGAGGTATGCAGGTTACTAGCGCAAGTCATTGAAGAGAACAAGAAGACATTATGTGAGTATGTTAGACATAACTAGCAAGCATGAAATCTAGGTATGTTTTTCCTATATCAAGTTAGAATCCTACCTTGTGTTAGGATCTTATACTTTTGTATGAATGATAATGATTATTCTTGAAGTTAGAAGTTTAAGTAATCAAGGGTTTATGCATATTATGTTTCTTACTTTGATTGATGATATGACTAACTAGAAGAGTCCTATGGTCAAATAAGAATATGCATGAGTAAAATAAATTTTCCCTGAAACCTTGAATACTAACGCTTATTACCTATGTATGAAATGATCATGACCATACATGTTAAGATTATTTAGGATCATAATGTTTTGGTAGTATTGAGATTATACTAATGTATGTATGATTATGTATGAGATCTTGAGGATAATACAATGATGACACTAGTGCACACTTAAGCATGCATAGTGGTCCAGGATGAATATAAGTTCAAGGACAGGTAATCCAGGAAGCAAAGATCAAGAGGGAGCACACTCTAGTTGTTCCTGCAAGGAAGCAAAGATTGAAAGGGAGTCCACCCTACAACCAAACAAAGATAAGTATTTGAATTGTCATTTCTTGTATATATGATTACTTAAATGATGTTGTCCAGTCATGTACATACTTATGTTCCTATATTTAGGATATGTATTATGCATATTAGAAAAGTTGCATTAATGAACAAGATACTACTAATATGCAAGTAATGGGTAAGTGGTCTATGGTACTGTACAACATTCCATTGCTACTCTAGAATGAAACCTCTTTTCTAACATGTTGGGAGTTGTGCACACTCTTAACAAATGTTCTGGTAGAGATGGAAGGAATCTAGAAAGTTACCGTGTGAATACGGGATATGAATAAATGTTATATTGAAGCATTGGCTAAGATAATTGCATGACTGTTTGACATATGTCTTTATGCATAAGAATTTGTTTTTTTTTTTTTTTTAACTATGAGGAGTTTCTAATCATGCAATTGAATTTGACTTGTAGGAAAGATCATGTACAATCACCTACAAACGAAGGACAACAACATTTGTTCCAGCAACGAAGTTCGAGAAAACTATCTATTGAAAATATTGAAGAATCTGAAGTTCCCAGGATCCGAGATTCAGTAATGGAAGGATGCCATGATCGAGAAGTACCAGTCGATCATGAAGAATGATGTTTGGGATGTGGTCCCAAGACCAGAAGGGAAGTCTGTTGTGACTTCCAAGTGGATCTACAAGATCAAGCATGCTGTAGATGGTATCATAGAGAAATACAAGGCAAGGTTTGACGTGGCTTGTGGATTCTCCCAAAAAGAGGGAATAGATTATGAAGAGACTTTTGCTCTTGTAGCCAGATATACTTCCATTAGAACAGTACTTTCCCTAGCTGTAGTGATGAAATGGAAGATACACCAGATGGATGTCAAGACAGCTTTCTTGAATGGTGTAGTCAAAGAGGAAGTATATGTGGAGCATCCAATCGGTTTTGAGACACATGACAGGGAGTCATATGTGTACAGATTGAAGAAAGGCTTGTATGGCTTGAAGGAAGCTCCAAAGACTTGGTACGATAGGATATACAGCTTCCTGTAAAGTTTGGGCTTTATTAAGATTAAAGCGGATTCCAACCTTTACTACAAGGTTGAGGAAGGCAATCCTGTGATACTACTATTGTATGTGGATGACATGTTTGTTACAGGTGAGGGTAGGTTTATTGCTGACACGAAGAGGAAGCTTGATGCCGATTTCGATATGAAGGACTTGGGGATAATGCATTACTTTCTAGGTATGTAGGTGTGGCAGAGTGCAGATGGAATATTCCTTGGACAAGAGAAGTATGCAGTAGAGATCCTAAAGCGGTTTGGGATGATGGAATGCAAGGCCATGGCAACACCTATGGCATCGAACCTGAAGCTTTTGTGTGATGCTTCTTCAGAGTCAGTTGATGCCATGGTGTATTATCAGATGATTGGGTCCTTGGTGTACCTGACGAACACGAGACCAAATATTTGCTTTACGGTGAACACATTGAGCCAGTTCCTGACGGATCCTAGACATGTTCACCTGATTTCTGTAAAGCATATTCTGAGGTACCTAAAGGGTATGATTGATTATGGGCTCAAGTATGATGCGAATCAAAAGTTTAACCTGGAGGGTTATGTTGATTCAGATTGGGCAGGCAGTGATGCAGATAGGAAGAGCACTTCAAGGTGCTATTTCAATATGGGATCGGGTGTGATCTCTTGGTTTAGCAGGAAGCAATCCTGCGCAACACTGAGTACAGCCGAAAAAGAGTATGCCGCAGCTTGTTCGGCCAATTGTGAGGCAGTATGGCTTAGGAAGCTACTGTCTAAGTTATTTGATCTCCCGTTGGATGCTACCTGTATCTTTTGTGACAACCAGCATTGTGTGAAGTTGTCTGAGAACCCAGTGTTCCATGACAGGTCGAAGCACATCAAGATCAAATATCACTATATCAGGGATATGGTGCAGAGAGGAGCAGTGAAGCTCCTATATGTTGCGACAGATGAGCAGGTTGCATATGTGTTGACTAAACCACTAGCCAGAGTGAAGTTTGATTACTTCAGAGAGAGGCTTGGTGTTCTTCAGATAGAAGATACTTCGAGGAAGAAGCGATGGAACACATTTGCTGAAACCATTCCAAGCATGGTGGTAGGAGGTTCCTTTCCATGGCTCTAGATGTAAGAATTATGTGATGAACATCAGGACGATGCTCTGGATGATGTTCTGTATGATGATATGCATCAGTTGGATGCTTTGTATGATCAGTTGGATCATGTAAGATGATATGCATCAGTTGGATGCTTTGTATGATCAGTTGGATCATGTATGATGATATGCATCAGTTGGATTCTTTGTATGATCAGTTGGATCATGTATGATGATATGAATCAAGTTGATGTTGTGTATGATGATGATCAATATGATCATGAGTATCAGGTTGATACTCCGTGGCCGTGGACGAGTTTTGTAGGTAGCATAGAAAAGATCCTGGGAGATCCGATAGGTTGAGCTGTGTGCTCGTAAAAGTCATGGGATGCTCTTTCGAGGTTTTGCTATAGTTTCGCATAGAAAAGATCCTGGAGATCCAGACAGGTTAAGTCGTGTGCTATTAAAAGATACTAGGATGCTCTATAGAGATATTGTAGGTTGCAAGATGCTCTTTAAAGGTTTTATGAAAGTTCACATAGAAAAGATCCTGAAGATCCGGACATGTTAAGTTGTGTGCTAGTAAAAGATCCTAGGATGCTCTGTAGAGATCTTACAGGTTACAATATGATCTTTAAAGGTTTTGTGAAGGTCACATGTAAAAGATCCTGGGAAATCCGATAGGTTGAGCTGTGTGCTCGTAAAAGTCCTGGGATGCTCTTTCGAGGTTTTGTTGACGCACGTAATTAGTCCTGAGGATTCCATAGGATGGCCAAAGATGATGAAGACCTACAGGAGGCTAGGCCTACAACCAACATGAAAAAGGGTTGGCTTTGTAGAACTTCCAGTGATCGAGATGATGAGTACAGCAGTAGTGACGATGATGCTCTGTGATCTAGTGACGATGATCCAGCTCCAGAATTGAAGACTTGTGCCTATATGTATTGATGACTTGTGTCAGGAGAATACCTTCCTAGTTAAGAGGGATTGTTGATGTATTTGTAACTTCAGAAGATATTCACTTGTATATTGTATGTACTACATTTGTACTTTATTGTATCCCCAATGGAGATGTATTATTCCTCCGATTGGAAGTGTCATCAATTGTACTTGCAAGTGTCGCAACTATATTGTAAGTGTCGTAACTTATACTTAATGGGTTATTAGACCACCTTGATGGGGTCGGCCCTGTATGAGTAATGTGGGTTAAAGGGTTATTAGACCACCCTAGTGGGGTCGGCCCAGTCAACATTATGTTAAGTGGTTAAGTTGGGGCCGACCTAGTTGAGTAAAGGTCAAGTGAAAGTAAAAGTATAAATAGAGAGTGTGACTCTCTCATTTGATTCATTCACACACTCACTCACTTTGCATTAGTGAGAGAGAGGAGGAATGCGCACAATTGGAGGAGGAGTATGTTGCTGGAGACTTCTATCTTTTGGGTTTGATCTTTGTGATCCTTGTATTAGTGCTTATTCTATCTCTGAGGAAAATGCAGGGTTTTTCACCTTCTTGGTTTTCCCCGGTGAAATTATTTGTGTCTCTTGTCTCCTGTCTCTTGTGTTTGATATGTTGTACATGTTGTTCTCTCAGTTAAGATCCTAGATCATATTGAATTAAATGATGAAAATCTAACAAAAATTTTGGGGATTTGCAAATTCGCTTTATAATTGCAATTGTTTCAGTGGATAAAGGCATGTTGGATAGAACTTGGAGACTCTTAAAGATGTGAGCGAGACTCCCATCCAGCTGTTGCAGATTCTTAGGTTAGATGTAAATGCCATTCTTTCTTAATATTTTTTATAATTTTATATATTATGATAAAAATAAGAGTGGTTACATAGACCCTATTTCCTCTATTTACATTTATGTTGGGATTCTTCACATTAGATGTGTCGACGGTCATAGCAATAGATGTCGGTTTAGCAGAGACGCGGGGTTTAGCAGAATCCAACCATTGGGATTTCACGGTGTACTTTTTTTAAAAGCAACTAAATGATAGATTCAATGGACATGACCCTTGGAATTCAAGGCACTACAGTCATAGAGATTATTTTCATATTTTCATCTTGCTTCTTTTTTATATTTTTACTACATATTTGTGCTTTAACAATATTGATTTTAGGTGAAATTGAGAAGATTTGCATGGATTCCAATACATAAATAATTATTTAAGTGTATTTCAGCTTAATCTTTCCAGACTTCCTTAGAGTAGTTTACAAATATATGATTTAGAGTTTAAGTTTTGAAGTATTATCACCTGCTCCTTTGTGTTCCCAACAACCACCTACATGGATTCTAGAGTGTCCAAGTCATGTCAATTCAACTTCAATATTTGTTTCAGGGGTGGTGATTTCAATTCCAATAATGATGATACCAGTAGAATCATAGGGAGAATAAAGAGCATGCTATGTAGGAAAATGAGATGCACAACAATCAGTAACCCAACTGACTCAAGCTCTATTTTTGTGTTGCCCCCTAAGAGACAATTTAATCTCCAACAATAGAGAAGTGAAGAGAATGAAATCCAATTCCCCCCATTTCCTAAGCCAGTTAGAAGAAACCATAGCATCATGGGTCATCTATCCTTTTTACGTGACTGATTGATATACTTCCCTATTCCATCTTTGTTGTGCAATAAATCTTGATTGCTTCTATCTTGCTGAAGTAACATAATAATTTTGTGTATTATGTATGATTATACTTCAATGATATTTCCACATCCCCATGAAGATTGAGGTATATGTTGTTGTCAACATGAAAGGGGGTATATGGTTAAAATATGGAAAACCAGTTATTTTTGTGAGCTTTTGTATCAATAGTCAATTCCCTATCATTGAACTATGTTTGTCTAGGGTGCATTGCCAACAAGTTTTTCAAATATGAAACAATTTGTGGAAGAAAGGGGTTGCTTGTTGCACTTGAAATCCCTAGGTCAATGGTTATAATTTTATAACAGTTTAGAATCTTAGATGCTTTTGGAAATTGGAACTGCAAAGATAATTCTAGAACTCTCTAAGTACCTATAATTTATTACTTGGGTGTCAAGGCCTTAGATCATATAAGACATTCTCAATAAATAAAGAGCATGGGTTTAATTTGATTCATATATACATTTAAAAAGGAGAATGGTTTTATGACAAATTAGGTTCGTGACATGATGCAACCATAAAAGTAAAGAGAACAACAAAAAGTCACAAAAAGATGAATGAACATCAGAATTTTCTTCATGAACATCTCTGGTTAGGTCAAGATTTAGGAGATCAAGATGGATGTATGTCTCTCCAAAATACCCACTAAAAATTCCAAAGCATCCCACATAAATATGTGTAACAGATCTAAAATAATTATCATACAAGAGGAAGATAACATGGAAAGTGGCAACCTAAGCCTCAATGTGATCTACAAACCAATAGAAAAAAGCATACTTCATCAACTCCTTTTCCACCTTTTACCTGCAAATGACAATGTCCTTGGCCTTCTAGGGGGGATTTCCACCACTTGAGATTTTGATTTCAAATGAGAGGTGCACCTCCTTTTATATCATTTATTTTACAACCACCTCTCAATCAAATAAAATAGCATAAAGAAATCCCTAGAAGATTCTAGGGAAGCATGCTCCTCTAGAAACTTCCACTAAAATATTACTAGAAACCCCTACAGAATCATCCTCCATATTTTCTTATAATAATTGCACCGAGAGGAGCAAGGTTCTCTACATCCCAGCATGGGGGATATGTTGTCACGCAAGAGAGGGATCCGATTTCTTGAGTTTAAGATTTAAGAAATTGGATTCGTCTCGGTGTTTTTATAGATCCAGGTTTAATATGGATCTATGGTGGTATATTTTAAAGAACCTCCTATAATCCTCCATTAAAATATCCTTGGAAGTATCTAGAACCCTTCATAAAGTATAATTTAAAATTCATAGAAGCCTTATCTTGGTAAAGCGCTTCTCCTAAAAACTCCTTCTCCTTTGATGTTGAAACTGGTACGTGTGTGCCAAGTGTCAATGTCCTAATGGAAACCATACTTCTATAAGCTCCTCCCTTTTCTTTTAAGTGTGCCAAAGTTCCATGTATAAAATGACTCTTGCCTCCAAATGTATAGGTATTGCCTTGAAAACTATAAAGGCCCCCTTCAAAAGATAAATATGCATGAAAATGTGTAGAGAAGTGCCCCAAAAGGTGATTTCTAGCCATATGTGCAATAATGCTTCCAAACATGTGATTTAAACCACAAAATACACCTCAAAATATGTGAGTGTCCTCCAATGTGTGAAAGGAAAAGTATCACATGGATCTATTTCATCATCCCCTCATGTAATATTGCTGAAAAGAATGTCTCCATAAATGTAAAAATGCACTTGCATTTTCATGCATTAACAAGTGTGGCAGAGCTTCCTATGATATTCATTTCAATCATTGTCATACCACCGGTTCATAGGGTTCATACATGTGGTTCAATGGCGGGGGGGGCGATGGGTAGGTTGGTAACGTGGAGTTAGGAGTTGAGGTCTGATTCCCAATTGGAAGAAGAGAGATTGTCATATATGGAGGCTGACTCAAGGGGCAGAAAATGGGAGGGGAGGAATTAGTTGTAGGAGGCAGAAAGAAAAGGCATACAAATCACCATCAATGGGAAACATAGTGGTACGAGGGGGATTTAGGGGAGGATGGGAAGGAGGGGGGTGGCATGCTTTGAGGGAGAAATATAGGAGGGAATGGTTGGAAACATGGATCGAGGTGAAAACAAACTGGTGTATATAGGAGAGTAGGTCCTTGTTGGCCAAAAAATAGTCAATTTGTCAACCACACTAGCCCCCTCAATATGCGGAAAACACGTGAACCTACTAGAATCTTGAAAGCATTGGATGCCATTCAAGATCACAAACTCACGAGACTCACTAAGGTGCAAAAGGTTCCTATCATAATTTGTAAGCGGTCTCAAGGAATCATCCAAAATCCTATGGAGATCCATTAATTATGCATCAATCTCGTGTGCAAACAGCATCCCTGAACTTGCCATGAAGAGGGCCCATACAAGCTTTGTTGCAGGCATTGAAAAGCCCAAAAATTATGGTCTATCCCAAGACTGAGTACTAAACAATATTTCCATTTCATTCCTAGAAAGGGTCCTTATCTAAATCCTTGTGGAGGGAAAAGCTTGATGATGTAGGAGGAAAGTAACATGCTACAATGTAGAGGTCTCGGGGAAGAGGGGGCCAAGCCATGAACCTAGACACACATGATTATAGCATAATCATTCGATGCAACCATGGTGAATTTACTATGGAGTGAGTCTCAGATCAAACAAGCAACACCTCTTGAATCATAAACATTGCCTAAGCTTCAAATATCCAGTATATACATACTTATAAGTGTAAATTTTCTGTCTTATTTCAGCTTGCTGGTTTATGTTAAGTTTTCATAGTTTTTCATGCCCAACAATTTCTCATACTGCTGGAAATTAATTATAAAAAATTTCAGACAATTAAACATGCTGTAAAAAACACTTTAACAGGCAGAAAATTAATTTCACATGCACACCATGAAAATATATCAAACTCAGAAATTTAGCCAATGGCCCTGGAAAAACCCCCACGAGGAAAACCAATCAGAGAAAGAGATTTTATTTCTTCAGCAAATATTTTCAGTACAATAATTTTTCCAGCAAAAATGTACTTATCTCCACCAAGAAAAATCACCAAGGGGCTGCCTCGATTTCTGTGTGAAGCTACTGCCTCGATTTCTGTGCCAAATCCCAGCACCTCGAAAACTATTCCCAACCTCGATTTATGTGCATAATTAAATGTCTCGAGTTCTGTGCCAACATGTACAATCCATACAGGCTATACGGACATAAAAAAAGGTGCCCAAATTATAGAAAATCGTGCCCCCAAAACTCCTCGATTTATGTGCAACTGTACGATACATCAATAAATGTTGTATGTCCCTCGATTTCTATGCATGTACGGTACAACAATAAATGTTGTACGGCCCTCAATTCTTTTCTTTTTCTCAACTGTACGGTTCCCCAAAATTTGTGCCCACTTCAATGTTGTATGGATGCCTAGGGAACTGTGCTTGATACTAAATGTTGATGCCTCGATTTTCATGCTACATTCAATGTTATTCTAGCTTCCTAAAAAACTGTGCTAGCTGAAACTTGCCCAAAATTCCCTCCTCAAAATTCGTGTTTATCTCTTCTCTCTTCAGCCCACTCTCATATCAAAAGTGAAGTTTATGTCATGTCCAAAATTTGGTATTGGGTCACAATGGCCTAATCACATTGGCCCTATTCATTAGAGTTTGTCAAATTGATGCTAAAGGTCAAATAATTGCCAAGGAGGAAAATTACTAGTTTCCTAGGTTTGGGGTGGAAGCTTTGGGATTTGGAATAATGGGGATAATAAATGATGTTTGAACATTAGAATGGCATAAATATTTAATAAAGGAGCTAAATAAATATATACATGTGAAAATCAAAGTGGCATTTCATCATGAAGACACATGGAGGAAGTGGGACCCACATATGCCTAGATTTCCCCACTACATTTGGCATCATTCTCTCACCAATTCGAATTCAAGGTGAATGGTAACATACTTGGGGGAGTCCAAAAGGTATTATTCATTACTTGACTCATCCAAGGTCGAAATATAGAGGAAGAGTAACTCCCATGGAAGAGGAAGAGGCAATTTGGAGCTAGTGAGACACTTGGGCTAGATTCCCTAGCTCTATGACAACAATGATGAAGATGCTATGACACCTATGACACAAATCAGACCTAAAGGCTGACATATGACATATATGACATGTCAGGGCTAAAAATAGACTCCAAGAGGGCGCTCAAGGGTGTTATGGCAGCTAAGATGCTTCCACATGTGATTTGGTGGAAGTGGGAGACTAGGAATTGTTGTACAAGTGGCGTTCTTTGGAATCTCTTCCCAACATGAGTTGGCATGAGTCTCTTGGAAGGAATTCGACCCATGGAGGACATTAGAATTTTATAAAAGTCAATAACAAAGAATGAAACCAGATTTTGATCATTTGTAGAATTTGCAATTGCATTTGTGAAGAGGGAGAGCTAGTGGATGACTAGTTTCTTGCCTTAGCCAATTTCGAGGGTGAAAGATTCCCATCCAAGTTGGTAATTGGAAAGGCCATTCATACATTTCATTTGGAGATTTAATGGAGTCTTTATTTGTAGGTGTAATCTATAGGGCAGCTCATGGTTTCTTCTATTGTAGCTCACTCCTTCAACCATTTCTAGTTTTGATGGCATATTCTTGATCCTTGAGGGAGGGCGTTTTTGGTGAGATATTGTACTCTTTGGGGAAGATTTTAATGCCCCATTTATTTTTTAATATGAATTAAATACTCTTTTATTCATCTCCAAAAAGTTTCAGGTCGAAATTCCAAGTAGAAATGTATAAATCTCATTTTTAATGGAAGAACAATGCCATTTCCCCACTACCTTGTTGTGAGCCAATGTATTGATGATGATTTCGAATGAATGGATGATTCTCTGATATATTTGTGATCAATATACTTCCATGGATTTATTCTACGAGTTTCATGTACTGTACTTGAGAATTTGAAGCATTTTTACTTAGTTTAGTTGTATTGGGAGGTGAAATAGTGCCATTTCCCCAAGGGTCGAATTGGGGATTTTTGCAGTTGAATGGGAGAGGGTGAGAACAGTTGAAATAATACATTAATGGTGCATATGAGACTTTAATAAAATAATTAACACATTACATACCTCTGTTCATAAATTTGAGTGGGTTTGGAGGCATTTGGGAAGCCATTTTCAGTACTTACCCCAGGGGGATTTGAACCCCAAATTACTAGTAAAATTGCATAATTGGTCCAGAATCTTAAGAGAGTTTGCAGAGGCCTTTTGGTGGACATATGTCATCCATAAAAATCATATTCAAGTTCTAATATCATTCATACACCTTCCTTGAATATTTGAAGGCATTTGGAGTCAATTTGAGACCTAGAGACCAATACTAGTTAAAGGAAAATCACTAGTAAAGTTACCTACATTGATCAGAATTGAAAGAGGATTTGCAGAAGTATTTTAAAGGTCCAAAGGCATCCCTAAAACACATATTTATGTTCTAATATCATTCATATACCTTCTCAGAATATTTGGGATCATTTGGGGCAAATTTGGGACCTAGAGATCAAAACTAATCAAAAGTCGAACTAGGGAAAAAAAGTGGAAAATTGCCATTTTAATAAAATTCCTAACAAGGGACATTACAGTGGTATCAGAGCATGGTCCTTGCACCTGTGGATTAGGTACATACATTCAAGAATAATAGGCAGCCATGTCTTACTATTATGATGAATCTTATGAGTACAATTCTTATGAGGAATATGCAGATGCTTATGAGCAATATGAAGCAGAATGTGAATGGTACAAGGAAGAGATGCCATTATGCAACACTTCTTACAATTTCAAGAGAAATGAAGATTCTTCTTATGACTTTAAATCTGATGAATATGAGTGTGTCACACCAACCAAGGATAATTCTATGAATAAGTTCCAAAGATGGAGAGCAAGCTATAAAACCTTGCCCCAACAATATCAAAAATATCAAGAATATCTTGCTTTTAGCAAAAATACACAAAATGCCATGTATTTTGAGTACTTTGCTGAACATGTTTTTGAAAATAGGCCCAAAAATGAAGATGTGGAGTTAGTAAAGAAAGGTTTATGCCCTTCTAGTGAAGAACCTTGGAGTGACTATCATACATGTGTGCATGAAATTATGTCCCACTTGAGGAGAGTTTTTGGGAATTATTCAAAAAGAGATTCCAAAGATATTGATCCTAAGGAAAACAAGGGGAAACATGCATCAGCTTGCTTGAAGGAGAAAAATGAAGAGACATCACAAAAGCATGAAGAAGATTCTATTGAAAATATGGAAGATCATTTCGAGACACCTTCTAGCTTAGACATGAACCAAAGAGCATCTACTGATGGATGCTTAAACTATGAAGGAGTACCCACTGATGGGTGCTCACACCTCTATGTTGGTGACATAGAGATCACTTTTGAAAGTGTTGCTGCAAGCCCAAGTTCCATTAAGCATGATAATGAAGACCTTGTAGCAGTTGAAGAAGAACCAAGATCAACTTCCCCATCACCACTTGAGCTTCATGAAGTTGGTCCAAGAAAAAATGAAGAAGATGAGGAGGTTCATTTACAAGAGCCTCATTTTCTTGAAGGGTCCTTAAAGATGAATGAAAAGAAGATCCAAGATTCCCTCAGCACTCTCCATGACACTCAAGCATTGGTGTCAAATTCTTGTTGGAGAGCTACTTCATTGGAGGAAGCATCCTTCATTGAAGACATGGAGAAGATTCAAAGAGCAATGTGCAACATCAAAGGTAATTTCATGTCTTTGATTTTTGATAGAAACCATTTGTTTGAGCTTAATGAATTGTTACATGATGCATACTTGAAGAATAATGAGGATATTCATAAGCTCACAATTCAAAAGGAGCAACTTCTTGAAAAGTTGCAAGATACTTGTTTTTCCTCCTATGTTTCAGATTGTCAAATGGTAGATTATTTGGAGGATTCTCATGACATGGTGGATCATGAGAAATGTGGGAATTTGAATGTGCATAATGTGTTTGAAGATGAACTTGAAGAGATCCAAACACTTGATGTGGTGGAAGAGGAACTTGAATTGTCTCTTGATGAAGGTTATGCAATTTTTAAAGAAGAGCATGATTCCTCTACATTGGAACCAATCTATGACAAAGGTTTCCCACTTTTGAAGGAGCTACATGATACTACCCACATGGATCCTTTCCATGATGAAAATTATGCACTTTTTGATCATTTGGGTGAGTTAGTTCATTCTCCTACATCCTACAATTCCATGTTTTGCAGTATTAGTCTCAATGAAGTATGGGTGAAAGGGTTCTTTTTGATGGTGCCACATGAGGAGTATGGAACTCCTAGATTTACCTTTTATGATGACATGGTTGGAGCACATTCTTCTTCACATTTGAAGCAACATTATTTGTCACTTTATGATGATGCAAATCTACATGGATGCACCTATGATATGCATTTGAGTCACTTGAAGACTCATCGTTTTTCTTGCTCAACACTTTATTCATTTGTGTTGGACGAACTTCATCCAACACTTGGGAGAATAGATTTATGATTGGAGAACATTTTTGTTGGAAGCCACATACTTTGTTATATTTTTATGATTCTCACATTCATGGATGTATGGGTGAGACTTCTCTCAGTCATTTGAAGTCTCCTTGTTTTTTCTACTCATTATTTGGTTCAGATTTTAGTGGAGATTCTTCATTCACTTCTTGGATGAAAGAATACATGGTTGAATATTTTGATGCATATCACATCCTTTTGGAGTATCATTATAGGACATGGGATCCTCACCTATGTCATTGGAGCAGATTTGATTGGTCACTTGAATCTTGTATGCACTTGAAAAATGGTGGTCTACTTGCTTGGAGGTATAAGCACTTTCATGACTCTTTGATGAAGCATATCCTTGATGTACATTTTCATTATGTTGTTATGTACTTTGATGATATATATTTGGTACTCATGATTTTTGGAAGGATGCATACAAGAAAATGGGATCCATGAATTCTCTTAACTAATGGTGTGGGTTGGAGAGCACTCTTAATTATTGGGGTGCAATACAAGCAATGGGACCCTGGAATAATTTTTATCTCATTGGTTTCATATTTTTTGGGGAAGCAAGCAGTATGGGAGATGGATTCCCCACTTAATAAAGTGATTTTAATCAGAGTAGTGCAGCAGCAAGCATGGTGGTTCCTCTCTAAAATCTTCATGGAAACTCAAAGACTCAAGGTTGGGCAATTCAATGGCAACTTCAAAGAATTATACAGAAAGCAGGTTCTTCAACACCCACATTTAAAATTGGTTGAGGACAAGCAATATTGGGAAGGGAGGATTTGTCATGTCCCAAATTTTGTATTGGGTCACAATGGCCTAATCACATTGACCCTATTCATTAGAGTTTGTCAAATTGATGCTAAAGGTCAAATAATTGCCAAGGAGGAAAATTACTAGTTTCCTAGGTTTGGGGTGGAAGCTTTGGGATTTGGAATAATGGGGATAATAAATGATGTTTGAACATTAGAATGGCATAAATATTTAATAAAGGAGCTAAATAAATATATACAAGTGAAAATCAAAGTGGCATTTCATTATGAAGACACATGGAGGAAGTGGGATCCACATATGGCTAGATTTCCCCACTACATTTGGCATCATTCTCTCACCAATTCGAATTCAAGGTGAATGGTAAAATACTTGGGGGAGTCCAAAAGGTATTATTAATTGCATGACTCATCCAAGGTCAAAATATAGAGGAAGAGTAACTCCCATGGAAGAGGAAGAGGCAATTTGGAGCTAGTGAGACACTTGGGCTAGATTCCCTAGCTCTATGACAACAATGATGAAGATGATATGACACCTATGACACAAATAAGACCTGAAGGCTGACATATGACATATATGACATGTCAGGGCTAAAAATAGACTCCAAGATGGCGCTAAAGGGTGTTAGGGAAGCTAAGATGCTTCCACGTGTGATTTGGTGGAAGTGGGAGACTAGGAATTGTTGTACAAGTGGCGTTCTTTGGAATCTCTTCCCAACATGAGTTGGCATGAGTCTCTTGGAAGGAATTCGACCCATGGAGTACATTAGAATTTTATAAATGTCAATAACAAAGAATTAAACCAGCTTTTGTTCATTTTTAGAATTTGCAATTGCATTTGTGAAGAGGGGGAGCTAGTGGATGACTAGTTTCTTGCCTTAGCCAATTTCGAGGGTGAAAGATTCTCATCCAAGTTGGTAATTGGAAAGGCCATTCAGACCTTTCATTTGGAGCTTTAATGGAGTCTTTATTTTCAGGTTTAAGCTACAGGGCAGCTCATGGTTTCTTCTATTGTAGCTCAATCCTTCAACCATTTCCAGTTTTGATGGCATATTCTTGATCCTTGAGGGAGGGTGTTTTTGGTGAGTTATTGTACTCTTTGGGGAAGATTTTAATGTCCCATTTATTTTGTAATATGAATTAAATACTCTGTTCTTAATCTCCAAAAATTTTCAGGTCGAAATTCCAAATAGAAATGTATAAATCTCATTTTTAATGGAAGAACAATGCCATTTCCCCACTACCTTGTTGTGAGCCAATGTATTGATGATTATTTCGAATGAATGGATGATTCTCTGATATATTTGTGATAAATATACTTCCATGGATTTCTTCTACAAGTTTCATGTACTGTACTTGAGCATTTGAAGAATTTTTACTCAGTTTAGTTGTATTGGGAGGTGAAATAGTGCCATTTCCCCAAGGGTCGAATTGGGGATTTTTGCAGTTGAATGGGAGAGGGTGAGAATAGTTGTAATAATCCATTTATGGTGCATATGATACTTTAATAAAATAATTAACACATTACATACCTCTTTTCATAAATTTGAGTGGGTTTGGAGGCATTTGGGAAGCCATTTTCAGTACTTACCCCAGGGGGATTTGAACCCCAAATTACTAGTAAAATTGCATAATTGGTCCAGAATCTTAAGAGAGTTTGCAGAGGTCTTTTGGTGGACATATGTAATCCATAAACATCATATTCAATTTCTAATATCATTCATACACCTTCCTTGAAGATTTGAAGGCATTTGGAGTCAATTTGAGACCTAGAGACCAATACTAGTCAAAGGAAAATCACTAGTAAAGTTACCTACATTGATCAGAATTGAAAGAGGATTTGCAGAAGTATATTAAAGGTCCAAAGGAATCCCTGAAACACATATTTATGTTCTAATATCATTCATATACCTTCTCAGAATATTTGGGATCATTTGGGAAAAATTTGGGACATAGAGATCAAAACTAATCAAAGGTCGAACTAGGGAAAAAAAGTAGAAAATTGTCATTTTAATAAAATTCCTAACAAGGGACATTACAGTTTACTTGCCTCCCTTGCCTTTTTGTCCAAACCCTAGGGTTCTCGAAATCCAACGAATGAGATTAGATTAGATCAATGGTTGAGACTAAATGCTCTCATTTAATTCTCATGAATATTAAATTCACTCACCCACTTAAATTTATCAAAAAGTGACTTTATGTTCTAAAGTCAAATTAAATGCTTTTCACAAGTCATTTAATGCAAGGGTCACTTTTTCTGCCACTTAAGTGACTTAGGCAAAAAGTCACCTAGGGGGAACACTTCCTAGGTACAAAAACTAACACTCCCTCTTACCGAGGAAGGTATTCTGCACCACTCCCAACTTGTCTCTGAAGAAGACAAACTTGCCCCTCCCCAAAGATTTTGTCAGGATATCTGCTACCCGCTCATCAGTGGATATGTACTGCAACTCTACTGCTCCTATCTTAACGTAGTCACGGATGAAATGGTACCTGATCTCAATATGCTTTGACCTGTCATGGAACACTGGATTCTCAGAGAGATGAATGCAACTCTGATTGTCACAGTAGATCACCATAGACCTAAGCTCTTGATCAAACAAGTCTACCAACAGCTTACGAAGCCAAAGTGCCTCGCAAGTAGCCTGACTAGCAGCCATATACTCAGCCTTGGCAGAACTCAATGCAACAGAATTTTATTTCTAATTGAACCACAACACTGTTGCCGAGCCCAAACTGAAACAACAACCGAAAGTGCTCTTCCGATCCCTCACATTGCCTGCCTAATCTGAATATGTGAAACCAACCAAACTGACTCCAACCGTACCCCTGTAGTCCAAACCATAGTCCACTGTACCTAGAAGGTATCTCAGCACATGTTTTGTGGAATTCCAGTGTACACTCCTAGGATCCACCATGAACTGGCTAAGAGTGTTCACCGCAAAACACAAGTATGGCCTGGTGTTGACCAGATACATCAATGATCCAATGAGCTGACGGTAAAGTGTAGGATCCACCAACTTACCCTCAGAAGCATGAAGCTACTTCTAGTTGGTGATCATAGATGTGGACATCGGCCTACAATCCTCCATCTGAAATCTCCTCAGAATATCAACTACATACTTCCCCTGTCCCAAGAAAATATGACCAGGCTCCTGCCAAACCTCCATCCCTAGATAATAATGCATCAACCCAATGTCAGTCATCTCGTACTCCGTAGCAAGGTCTCTCTTGCAATGTGCAATGAGACACTCCTCCCCAGTGATAAAAAAGTCATCAACATATAACAAAAGAATGAGAGGATCTCCACCGACCACAATGTAGTATAGGTTGGGATCAGCGTCACTCTTTTGAAAACCCATCGATGTCAAATACGTATCAATCCTAGAGTACCAAGCTCTAGGAGCTTGCTTCAGTCCATACAAGGTTTTCCTCATCCTGTGTACATGAGAATATCTCCCATGAATCATACATGAGAATCTCTCCCATGAATCTCAAACCCATGTGGCTGCTCTAAGTAAACCTCCTCCTGCATAAGATGCTCATTCGGGACTTAGTGAAGCAAGGCATTATTCGCCCTATTACCAGTTCCTTTTCTTCACCAGTTCTTCTTGTCTGAAAAAAAGATGGGTCATGGCGCCTCTACATTGACTTCCGAGCACTTATTCACCTCACAATCAAGGATAAGTTTCTAATTCTTTTTGTTGACAACCTTCTTGATGAGATTCATGGGGCTCATATTTTCTCCAAGTTGGATCTTTGTTCTGGGTATCATCAAATTCGGGTTCATGGGGATGATATCCCTAAAATAGCTTTCCGCACACATGATGGCCACTATGAGTTTTTGGTCATGCCCTTTGGCCTCACTGATGAGTCCAAATTATAGGTATCCTATAGCCTTTTTGCCACAGTAAAGCACAATATATGTTGAAGGAAATACACTTGTTTTGTGGGAAAATGTATTTACTTTGATTATTTAATAAGGATGTTTAGAGATTATTCTTTTTATGTTAAAAGAATTTTTTTATGTGCTAACCCTGGAATGAGAAGGCATAAACAGGGCGTGAAGGTCTTGAGGTATCAACGAGATTCAAAGATCGAGACTGTAGATAACAGAGGGGCTCAGCGTTCATATCTCCCTAAGTTATAGAGAATCCCTAATTAAGAGGATTGACATTTATGATCATAGACTAGGTTAGAATTAGAGACATATATATATGGACCTCTCGGGTAGCGAGGAGGGCCTGTTGCTATTTTTTAGAATCAATCGTTTATGCATATGCATTTTTGTACTGCGAAGACAGTTTGTGTTAAATACTTTTCATGGACCACGAAGTTACTATTTTAATAAGAAGACTGATGTTACTTTCAAGCCTACATTTATAAGTTTTCCATACTCCTGAGTATGGGTTGGGGAGGGCCCCTCCAACACGTAAGTCAGTATTTTTACTCTGTTTTAAGGTATTTTCCATATGTGTTGTGCATTGATTTAATTCCTATCGTATATGAAAGTATTTTGATGGCATTTGAATGACATGGTTTTATTTCAGTATTAAAGCGATCATTTTGATTCAGCATAATTTCTGTAGTTGGTTACAACGCATTCCATAGTTTGGTAAAACTCTTTCTGTAGTCCTGTAGCTGCATTCCGAGCAAGCATATTTTGGCATCCGTTTTCATGCATTCTTATATTAGTTCCAAAACAATGATTCAGATCTAGGAGCTCATGCATATTTCCTTTGTCAGAGTTAGATCATAGAGGTTAATTACTTTCAATTCTTTGATTTAATTAATGATCATCACTTTGAGTGTTTAATCCGAATAGATAGGATTGGTTACTTCTCAGCATTGGATATTTACGTCCAGGATTTGGTTTTCAGTATTTAAGTTTTTAGATTAGACTTTTAATATTCAGCACTTAATTTTCAGTATTCACATCTTATATTAAAATCCCAGCTTTCAGCATTTTATTTCTAGACTAAGTTTATCAAGCTTTTAGCATTTCAATTCTTAATATAGATTTACAGCTTTTAGAATTTAACTTCTTAGCATAGGAATTTGTCATTCATAGATTCACAATATTCTTAGCTTGCTTTCTTCCTTGATTAGAGAAACCTTTAAGATATATACCAACACCCAACCACGACAAAGACTATCCTATAGAGCACATACAGTGCTAGTACCTCTGAAGTTTGTACGTCCCCTGGTCGATAATTAAAGTATGCTCTTAGTCTAGCTACCCTAATTAGGAATCCATTCCTGGAGACCAACACTTTTTGGCGTCGTTGCCAGGGAGGTGCTTAATCCATAGGAAACATCTTTGAAAAAAAAAACACAAAAACAACCAGAAAACATAAAATTTTACCATGAATGCCTAGACGACGGAGAGATAGATTTGGACGCTTTCTACCTAGCCGCCCTATGAGCAACAATAATTCTGATAATTCCCAATTTGTATCCCCTAAATCTGAAGACGAACCTAACTCTAGCTACGACCCAAACCTAGATAAATTCTTTGCTAGCTCTAGCTCAAACACCACTATGGCAGAGGAAGAGGAGGAACCTAGAGAGCTGTTCACTTTTCCCATCAGTGTACCTCTTGGAGATGCCAGGATGAAAAATATCAACCCTAATAACCTACCAAACTTCCATGGCCTAACCTCTGAGGATCCTGACACATTCCTATTTGAGTTTGAGGTAGTCTGTAGGTCATTTGGCTACACCACTGATGCACAAAAACTGAGGCTCTTTCCCTCTACATTGAAATATCTATCACTAAGATGGTTTACGAGCCTAGAAGGGAATAGCATTTTTACATGGGACTAGATGAAACAAACTTTCCTAGAAAAATACAGGGACTACTACAAGGCAAAAGATACAAGAGATGAAACATTTAGGATGCAACAAGGAGAAAGAGAATCCTTAGAAGATTACGCACAACGATTTCAACTCAGCTACAAACGAGCTAGTCACTGCACCTTAGATCAGGAATCACTAAAACTTGTCCTTCTTAGAGGGATAAGAGAGGAAAATCTATAATTTTTGAACCTTTTGGGAGATGGAGATATATTTCAGAAAACTTATGACCAAATCCTACAAATCTTCAAAAACTACTCTAGATCTAGGAAAGGTAAAAATGGGAGAAGGGATTCACACCCATTTACTAGGGGGTTAGCATCTTCAGGACCAAACCTTACAAAGTATGATTTAGGGAACCTTTTAGATGATATGAAGACCGATATCCTACAATCCCTAGCCATGCAACTTGATGCACTTCAAATTAAGAAGAAGCAGGACGAAATAAGCCAAGCATTGGCAGTCTTTTGTCCACGCTGCAGAAAAAGAAAACATGAGAAGGGGCAGTGCACACTAAACACCATAGAAATATGTGGTCTCTGCATTGACGATCACTCCACTGATAAATGTCCTCTGTTACCCTCATGTAAAGCTGCTATTCAAGAGCCCACAACTGAAGGTACAATAGAACAACTCTGTTTTGTAAATCAAAGGAGAAATAATTTTTCTACGCCTTACCAACCCAACAACCAAGCCTACTATAATTAGAGAAATAACCATCGAAATTGGAATTCAGTACCAGCTCCATGGTCATCCTAGCCAAGTCCAAACCAGTGGCAGCAAAACCAACCATATCAACAACCTTATTACCCACAATCTTACTCTCCATATCCCCCACCTTTTTCTCATTCAACCACGAATTATGGCAATCCATATCCTTATTCATCGAATTGGAGAGCTCCATTGTAGCAGCAACAACCACTCATCATGCCACCACCACCAAATCAACCACCCCTCAGACCTCCACAAATTCCTGCCCAGCCAATTCCAAACCCTAACAACAATAGGCTAGGACAGCAACAAGCCTACAATACTGAAATGGTACAGTTTCCAACTTATGTTATGGATACGCTGGAGATAAATGCAATTAATCTAAGGTCTGGGAAGACATTGCAAAAAACACACACACATAATAACCAAGAAGCTGAGGCTCATGAACAAACGACGCAACCTGAAACTCAGTATCTAGACGAACCAAGCCCTCAAGAAGATGAAATTCGACCACTCGCACATAATAGAAACCCTCCATTTCCAAAAAAACTCATACAAAGTACAAAAGAAGAAGAAGAAAATGCAATTCTAAACGAATTAAAGCACTTAAACATCCAAATTTCGATTCTACAAGCCATAAGACAGGTGCCAATCTGTAACAAGTTTATTAAAGAGAATTGTCTAAAAAACCTAGTAGAAGGAAATGTGACCCACCAACGATAAATGTAGTGGGCCAGTTAGCATATCTAATGCCGGGGATCATTGTTAACCCCAAATACCTTGATCCAGGCAACCCAGTAGTCAACATGACCATCAATAACAGATAGATAGACAGAAGCCTAATTGATTTAGGAGTTGCTATCAATGTGATGACTAAGGATACTATGATACACCTAGGACTCCAATCAATGGTCCGACTTACAACTACCATGCTATAGCTAGCTGACACATCTACAGTAAGACCTGAAGGGATGCTCGAAGATATAATCATCAACATAGTGTCCTGGGAATACCCAGCTGACTTTATATTCATTGAAGTAAAGAGTAAACTTAGTGGATACCCCATAATACTAGGGAGACCCTGGCTAGCAACTGCAGATGCTTACATAGGATGCAGATCGGGAAACATGTCAATCACCAGTGGCCAAGCTAGGAAGAAAATCATGATTTATCCTCCAGTTAGGAAGTCTTCAGACCTAGAATATCAGAACTGGACAAACGATTATGATGACACATCCAACCAAACAATACGACCTGTCCTTACAATTGAAGCTGCCCTATCACTAAAAGCCATCGACAAAGATAGTCATTTAGATAGGTTTATACAAAATGCTTCTTCTAATCAGAATATGTTTGAAGATTTTCTTGGCACAGGTCAGCAGCAAGGAGAGGAAACATTAAACCACGATCCTGACAAAATGTGGGCAGAGGTACTCACACTTGAACATCATCCAATTCCGATAAAAAAAGTTGAGATAATGCCTGGCAGGACAGTTAATATTAACTCCAATTTGGAGCCAGTACAAGAACAACAATTACTAAAGATACTGTCAGACAACAACAAAGCCTTTGCATGGACCTATACTGACATGAAGGGTATCCACCCAAACATCTGTAAACATTATATCTATATAAAGGAAGGTGTTGTTCCTATTAGGAAACCACATAGAAGAATGAACCCAGCACTAAAGGACATAGTTAAGCTGGAATTACAAAAGTTGTTAGATGTAGGGTTCATATATCCAATCTCGGATAGTGAATGGGTATCACCACTGGTCATAGTTCCAAAAAAGGGAGGGAAATGGAGGATTTGTGTGGGCTACAGAGAGCTCAATAAAGCAACCAAGAAATATCACTTTCCTCTCCCATTTATCGATCAAGTATTGGACACATTAGCTGGGAACAAATTTTTCTCATTCTTGGATGGGTTCAGTGGTTACAATCAAATCCTCATTCACCCAGCTGATCATGACAAAACAACATTCACATTCCCATGGGGCACTTATGCATATAGAGTACTTCCCTTTGGGCTCTGCAATGCCCCAACAATGTTTCAAAGGGCAATCCTAAGTATCTTCTCTAATTTTATTAATGAACAAATGGAGGTCTACATGGATGACTTCACACCCTATGGCCAGAATTTCGACCAAGCACTAAAACATCTAGAACTAGTTTTGAAAAAATGTATTGAGATGAGCTTATGCCTCAGCAACGATAAATGAAGAATGCTCATGGATGAATGCATTGTGATGGGACACCATATTTCACAGAGAGGAATTGAGGTTGATCGATAAAAAGTCACAGTCATCAGAACACTACCACCACTGGTGAAGCAGAGAGATTAGAGAAGTTTTCTTGGACAAACAGGATACTATATAAGATTCATTGAGAGTTATAGCAAAATTGTTGCACCAATGTTTTCCCTTCTCACAAAAGACACAGAATTTATTTGGTCAAAACAATGTATGCTATCATTTGACAAACTCAAAGAGAAAACAATTACAACTCCAGTACTCCAAGGACCAAATTGGGCACTCCCTTTCCACATCCACTGTGATGCATCAGATAAGGCCATTGGATCTGTCCTTGGACAAGAAAGGGAGAAGAAGCCATATGCAATATATTATATCAGCAAAAACTTGGCAGGAGCAAAATTAAATTATACAGTCGCAGAGAAGGAGTTTTTGGTTGTCATACATGCCATTAACAAATTCAGGCACTACATAACTGGGTACCAATTTTTTGTCTATACATACCATTCAGCAATCAGGTATCTCATGAACAAACCGAATACAAGTGCCCGAATCATTAGATGGCTACTCCTCCTGCAAGAGATTGACATCACAATTTTGGATAAGCCAAGAAAACACAATGTAGTGGCTGATTTTCTGTCTAGGCTCACCCATGGACAGGACAATGAAGTGGTAAATGAAAGTTTTCCTGATGAGCATCTTTTTGCAATCTCCACAAGAAGCCCGTGGTTTGCTGACATAGCAAACTATCTAGTGTCTAGGAAATTTCCAGCACATTACAGCTACAAAGAGAAGAATAAATTCATAAGACAAAGTGCCACTTACACATGGATAGAGGGAATGCTCTTCAAAAAAGGGCCAACTCAAATATTAAGAAGATGCATTAGAGAAGATGAAGTGCATGACATAATGCATGCCACTCACAATGAGCCATGTGGAGGACAGTATGCTGCAAAAAGGATAGCCTATAAAATTTTGCAAACAGGTTATTATTGGCCAACACTCCACAAGGATGCCTAAGAATATGTTTCACACTGTGATGACTGCCAACGAATGGGGAAGCCTACACAGAGAGAGGAAATTCCTCTCAGTCCACAAATATACTTAGAAGCATTCAAGAAATGGGGATTTGATTTCGTTGGTCCAATAAACCCACAACCAAATCATAAAAGCTACAATCTAGTATGCACTTACTACCTTACAAAGTGGACTGAGGTAGCGGCACTTGTTGCGGCAAATGAAACCAATGTGGCAACATTTTTCACCGAGCAAATATTCCACAGGTTTGGAGTCCCAAGAGAGTTAGTTTCTGGTCAAGGCCCACAGTTTACATCAAATCTAATAGAAGACTTGCTTCGAAGAAACAATGTTAAGCATAGACAGCCCTCCTACTATCACCCTCAAGCTAATGGTCAAGCTAAGGTAACCAACAGAGAGTTATAAAGGATTTTGACGAAGACAATGCAACTCCACAAAAGAGATCGGGAAGACAAATTAAGTGAAGCAGTTTGGGCTTATAATACCACATGGAAAACAACAACAGGCTTCACCCCATATGAGCTAGTTTATGGAAAGAACGTTATGCTGTCCATTGAATTTGAAATCAAGACATTGAGAATTGCAGCACAGTTAAATATGGAACTTTTAGACATCCAACAGGAACGCATGCTACAATTAAATCAACTAGACAACCAACGCCAACAAGCACTTGGCCATACTGAAATCATCCAGTAGAAAAGGAAGAAGTGGCATGACACACACATAAAGCAGAAAAAGTTCAAGGAAGGTGAATGGGCACTACTCTATGACTCCAGGTTTCACACTTTCAAGGGAAAACTAACAACTAGATGGCTCGGACCCTACATAATTGAAAATATCTATGAAAATGGAGCTATCAGAATTACAACAATAGATGAAGACAGATTCCCCATGTTGGTGAGTGGACACAGATTAAAAATCTACAAGACACCACAGTCCAAAGAAGAATTCAGAGAGATACTCTACCAGCAAAGTCTAATGTTGATAGAGAGCATCGAATGTAATTGATCTGCAGTTACTAAAAAAAATGAATGAAAAAAAAAGAGAAAAATATAAAAAAAAAAAATGGATGAAAAGAAAAAAATGAAAAAAATTGAAAAACAACGAAAAATGAAAAGAAAAAAATGAAAAAAATATAAAACAAAAATGAAAAAAAAGAGAGAAAAATGAATTGGAAATGAAAAATAAAAAAATGATCCATTCAAAATTAACACAAGTGAATTGCAAGAAATCATATATCCCCATGAAGAACTAGCACACATATTACAAGTAGAGCAAATCAGGCGAGCCAGGTAACAATATTCAAGCAAGCCAGAAATCTAATCAAGTGAACCAGAAAATAATCAAACACTACAGAAATCAAGCGAGCCAGCCATCTGTTCAAGCGAGCCAGAAATCTAATCAAGTGAGACAAAAAATAATCAAATCAAGCGAGCCAACCATGTATTCAAGTGAGCCAGAAAAATCATGCACTACAAAAATCAAGTCAGCAGGTTCATGGAATATTTCGAACTCAATACTGAGCATAAGAGCAAAGTCAAATCAAAATTTGACACAATAATCAAAGCATGCAGGTACAACATTTTCAAAAGAACCGGTTGAATGAAAGCATACACACATAACTACTGACATGCCTAAAATAAATACAGACAATGCCGAAATATACGACAGAATACAGCGCCCATGAAATCAAGCCACGTCATGCACTCAAGTACGCTAAGCATAACTAGGTAATCCCTAAAACTCTTTGTTTTATTTTCAAGGTCAAATCATCATCCCACAAAATGGATATTTCTGAAGCTGAGGACAGCTTTTAAGTTAAATCGGTGGCAAGGTTCAGATTACCTCACAAAATCATGATTACCCACATTCGGCATGTCAGAATAACAATCTCCGCATCCAGCCACCATATTTCCCAAATGATCAGAGCAGAAGTGCAATGCACAATTATGGAAAGAAATGAAGGGTTCAATAATGAAAAGGAATTTGTAAGGTGGCAAGTACAATTCGAAATGATCGAGAGAGGTGCGTGAGAATAGCTAAATAAGGCGGCATAGTCTACAAAAAGACCCAGTTTTGCAATACGAGCTCTCCAGAAGAAGGAAAACTGAAAGTTTGCGTCGTCACTCAGCCAGCAAGCTGCCTTCGAACCTGTGAATCAATCCTGGCCAGTTGAGGTAAGTCAGCCACACTCAAAAAATGTTGTTTTGATGATTATAGTAGGAAATTCAAGATGAAAAAGGGGTTCAAAAAGAGTGAACCAGAGGATCACAAAGCCATTTATGAAAACCAAAAGGTTTTATCAATCCTCCGTAATGCTGGCTGGATTCCCTTCATATCAGGGCTGAGAGGGTTTAATACAGAGGTGGCTTTAGAATTCGCAAGAAACTTGAAGCACATCAAAGATGAGCAGTTCATCACTCGGGTTAGGGGACTTCATATCAGACTGGATGAGGAGGAAATTGCAAAATACACAGGGCTACCCATGGGTCTACACTGGGCCAGGGAAGACAGGGAAGCCAACCAGAGTGCAAAGGTAGCTTTCTTTGGACCTGGAGAAGTTTATGAAGAAGACAAAAATGGAGTCAAGAGGGTCACTATGCCAACACCTTGGGGCGAAGTAGCTGCTGTCGTTCATAAATATGTAACGTGTACAGGAAGGCTGAGCTATGTCCCTCTCTTTCACTTCTGCATTCTAGATCTTCTGAGGCACAGGAGCCATATCACACCGAACAACAACATCAACATTCCTTATTATCTTCTCCTGTCTCTGGGAGAAATGAGCAAAAAAGTAGTTGAAGGAAAAGAAGATGCGTTATCCCACCATGGGCTAATCAAATTAATAATTCAGGAAGAGTTAACAGTACAGGTTCCAGAACTTTCATGAGAGTAGTTTGTGGTAATTTCAACAGATGATGTGTAGAGAATGAGGGGTACACCTAATGTAGGCATACCCCTAGCTTCAAGTTCAAAGGAAAAATCCACTTCCATATCAGGGGCCAAGAGAAGGATCGACCTGGATAGTGACAACGAAATTATGGTCGATGCCTTAATTAGGATAAAACGTTCAAAAGACGCCTCCCGCCAAAAAGAATCAGGGTTTTCCACCAGCAAGCAAGGGGAAAAATGGCGAAGTAAGAGGATTCCATAGCAGTCCAAGAAGGAACAGGAAAAGAAGGAAGAAAGAGTGCCCAATCCCATAATTCATAAATTGTTTGAAGATGATGACGATTGGGTAGAACAGGATGACCCAACCACACCTGAAGAACAGGATGATGACCAATGGAACCCTGCTGGTCAAGATGTAGACCCTACTGAACAAGATGTAAACCTTGCTGATCAAAATGTAAACACCGAAGCCACTGACCGGCTAACTGAGGCACTGATAGAACTATCCAAGGTCAGGGAAGAGTTGGTAGCATTAAAAATTGAGGCAAGAATACAGAGAAGCCAGCCAGCTCCACCAGCAACCCCACTGTTTGCACATGAGAAAATACAGATATTGAAGATGCAGCACGCAGGGGAATTCAAGCTGGCAGAACAACAAAATGTGACACTGAGGGAGAAATTGGGCCAAGATCAGACAAAATTGGCTCAGAAAGACCAGAAAATCCAGCAATTAGAGGATATATTGACTGCCACTACAAAAATATATGATGAAATATTGCAACTTAGACCCCCATCCAGAATCTATACGCTCTACTTAAAGGAAAAGTGGGGAAGGTTCCAGCTGCAGAGGTTAAAACAAGGCCTGTCTCTGGAATTGAACACTACAAGGGAATTTGTGGACACTTCTCTGGACTACACGGAGTTGTAAAAGGATCAATTGTGTGAATTCTTCTTGCACAACTTCATGGTTCCAAGCACACCTAAATGGTCACCTAATCCATACGTAGGCGACTTCTAGCTAAGATCATTATGTTCCTGGATGAACCACGAGGTGGAAAGGGCATAAGATGATCATAAAGTGGAAAAATCCATTATGGATCAGGGTTGAGCCATCTCACCCTGAAAAGGTAATTCAGGCCCACCAAACCATCACCACTAATGAAGAGTTAATTCCTTTCTTGCTTGAAAAACAGCAGGAGGCAGTCACGCATTTTGATCTCACCCTTCAGTGCACATACAAAGAGGTATAGGAGGCCATCAGTGATAAGTGGGCAAGGATTGGAGATGATCTGAAGAAGAAGAAACCTCATTCCCCTCTTAGATTAGAACTTGCTCTCGTCAAAGCTAAGCTATACAAAGAATCCTTGATCAAGAATTAGCTTAGATGGATTGGCATGAAGCTAAATCCTCCATTTTTCCTTCCTCTAATTATTAAAGAGCAGATTAATGAGGAAGAAGAGAAAAGAACATGGGCCAGTGATGACTAGAGCATGGGTTACTATAGGAAGGCAGGCAAGGACTCCCTGAATGGTTGCATGGGACATCAGAGAAGCTATCGAAGAACCGAGTATGTCACCCAAGGATGGGTGAATCCTTCAAGCATGGGGGAGATGATGAGTCCAAATTATAGGTATCCTATAGCCTTTTTTCCACAGTAAAGCACAAGATATGATGAAGGAAATACACCTATTTTGTGGGAAAATGTATTTACTTTGATTATTTAATAAGGATGTTTAGAGATTATTATTTTTATGTTAAAAGTGTTTTTTCTACGTTCTAACCCTGGAATGAGCAGGCATAAACAGGGCGTGAATGTAATGTCCCCAGTTTGGCCCCATGGCATTAACATTATAAACGATGTAACATTGTTAGGAAATCATGGTGAGGAGCTCAAGGCCAAGGCCCCGCCATCGATTTCGTGATGCATATGGTTTGCGTGCTAGCCATGCACAGTGGAAATTCAAATAGCATGTAATATGCATTTTAATAAAAAAAATACCCACAACTAGCTATGCAATGCAACAAAGAGATGGGGGCATGATTTTCACAAGGAATTGGGAGGGAAAACATTCAAACCCTTGAGCCAATAGAGTCAAGCCAAGTGTCCATGAGAAAACCCATCAAACCCTTAGCTACCCATGTTGACTTTTGTACCCAACCATTGAATCCTCCCAAGAGTTGGTTGGGGAAATTAATGCCTTGGGAATGGGGAGGTATGGCTGTCCAAAATCGGGTATGGGCAAGCCACCCTCCATGGAAAAACGTGTTGACCTCTTGGGGCAAGAATAGAGCCACGAAATGGCTGCCTAAGCATTATTCACCATGGCCTTGCTCTCTCACGCAGCTCAGGCTGCCTGGGCGTTTTCCTCCCTCGTTTTTCTGTGTTTCCCTTCATCTTTTAGCTGGGAAGGGGCGTTTTTGTGTTGGTTACCCGTGGGGAAAGAGAGCAAAACGTTTTGGGTCTTCCTGGGGGTCGTTTAGGCCATTGGAAGGGATCCTAACAAGTGGAGAGAAATCGGTTTTGTTCCCTGGGGTTGAAATCGAAATTCCACAGTTCGTTTGGGTGAACCACAAGTTGGGAGGACCATCGTGGACCCTGTTTGTGAACACCTCTATTGTAAATGTGTAACCTTGTCAATAATCGTTTTTGCTGTGAGGAAGAAGAGTATGATGGGTATGGGTGAGGGGTAATCCATTGTTCTAGCTTGAGCTTGAGAGTGAGCATCCATTGTGCAAGTGTAGCCTGATAAACCCAGTTAGACCGGCTTGGCTAAAATAAAATGGTTAATGGACTGAATGTGAGCGTGAATGTCCCCTTTGTCCTTGTGGGAATCATGCCCAGCTCGGGGGTGGCCTTCGGACGGACCCAGTATAAGCTGTAGAAGCGCCTATGGTTGGGTGGAACGTTGCAGCGACATAGCTAGTTGCTCGGGACAATTGAAATGAAGATAAGTGTTTCTGTTTATGTATTTATTTATGAAATGCTTTTATTAATGCCTGAAAACTTGAATGCATATGAAGATTGTGTGGATATTGTTTCCGCTGTGCATAATTGATTGTTTACATCTGCACACCCACTTATTAATTATGTGAATCTAGTATTGGGCTGAGATCATGTAAAGCCCTGAGTTTGGCATCATGTTTCTTTCCTTGCATTGGGTCAGCAGGTGGGTACATTACATTTGGTATCAGAGCTGCTGGTTGCAGCATTGGGCCTCTATGGGCCAAATCCAATAACAGTCATCTCTGACAGAAAGAAAGATTTCGATTTTCCTAAGTGTTTGAAAAATTTGCTTAGAGTCTGTTTGAAAAAGTTTTTTTTAAAAGACTGTTTCGGAAAGAATTCCCGAATGTATTCCGCAACTGCGGAAGCATTCGGCGAATCTTTCCGAAATTTCGGAAGCAATTCTGCGAGTTTTTCCGAAATTGCGAAGGGAAGTTTTCGGAAGGAATTCTCTTCCGAAATTTGCGGAAGGAATTCTCTTCCGAAATTTGCGGAAGGAATTCTCTTCCGAAACTGCGGAAGGATTCCGCGAGTTGTCCCGCAACGCGGAAAAATTCGGCGAATTCCTCCGAAAAAGGCGGAAAAATTTTCTAAGTGTTTTCAAAATTTTGTTTAAGGTTTGTTTCGGAAAGGATTCGGGAAAGTCTTCCGAAACTGCGGAAGGGTTCCGCGAACGGCTCCACAATTGCGGAAGGATACAGCGAGTTGTCCCGCAACGCGGAAAAATTCAGTGAAATGCTCCGAAAAGCAGAAAAATTTCTAAGTGCCCGGCGTCCAAAGGAAATTTCGGAAGGAATTCTCTTCCGAAATTTCGGAAGGAAATCTTTTCCGAAATCGCGGAAGACTAGGGCGAATCATTCCGCAACTGCGGAAGACTTCGCCGAATCATTCCGCAACTGCGGAAGATTTCGGCGAATCGTTCCGCAATTGCGGAAGACTTCACCGAGTCGTTCCGCAACTGCGGAAGCATTCCGCCAACCGGCCCGCAACTACGGAGAGATACAGCCAATCGGTCCGCAACTGCGGGAGGATACAGCCAACCGGCCCGAAATTTGCGGAAGGCTATAGCCAACCGGGAGCATTCAGTGAACCGCCCCACAGTGGCGAAAAAAAAAAGAGTAAAGTGGCAAAAACTCATTTAAAAAAAAAAAAAAGAGTAAAGTGGCAAAAACTCATTTTTTGGATAGGGGGAGCATCGGGGCTCGGAATGGGACGATTTCTGTGGGGCTCGGAGGCCATTGACAGAGGCCATGAAAGAACCAGTGAAGACCCCGGGCCCATTACACTCCGATTTGACAGAAAATGGATAATAGTGACTTTTGAAGGACGGAGTCCCGAGGCTTGACGGAAGGTCGGTTTGAGCTGAAATTGATCAGGCGCGGCCATGAAGCAGGCACGATGTTAAGTTCAGAATCTGGGAGCCAAAATCCAAAGGATGTGAAGTCGGGGTGATCAAGAAGGCCAAAAAGCACTGTTCCGGGCCACTTTTTCGGGATTTTGAAAAGCTGGTAGGCAGTAAAAGTGACCCTAGATGTGGGAATCATAAATTTTACTGAACTAGACATTTCATATTCTCATTAAGACGAACAGCTTCCGTTAGACGAAGATTTTCCAGAAATGCACCGTTTGGGAGATAGCCGTTTTTGACCCAAAATTTGGAATTTTGGGAAAATGTGAAAAGTGAGAAGTAGTCAAACCCGAAAATTCATAGAAGATGAATGGTGTATCGGAATTAAAATCCGTGAATTGCTGAGTGTTCCTTGTTATATGGACTAACTTCGCCCGATAGATAAGTTTTTGTGATTCCTCATAGATTTTCTTCCACAGGTGGCTGAAGTTGGCATTCGGGACCAAAATGCAACTGTGTAAAATGTGCAAAACTGGAGTGAAAGTTGTCATTTTTGAAGGGATGCAGTTTCCGCACCTGGTGTCAGAATGGAGCATGAAGACAGGCATTGGAAAGCTTGTCCAGCAGGGAACCATGATACATGAACAGAGTTTGGATGAGGTCTGCATATATTATAGATATTTAGTGCAGAAGAGTGCCGGCGGCTGTTTTGACAAACAAATTTTGTTGTCAATATGGGCAATTTCTACAATTGCATGATATGGAACATGAATTCCAGGTTACGATGTGGGATCGAAAATGGAAGAATTTCTTAAACCTCTGTTTGTTATCGTACTTATAATTATGAAATTGTCATATGGCATTAAAAATGTAAAGGATTACATAGATGTATATGCACTAGATGGCATCTTAACAAACAGTGCATAATGCATATGGAAATGCTTGTGCATAAATATGATATTGTATATTGGTAGAATAATGAAGTCTGCATATGAAATGAACCACTAATGGAGAATATTGTGGTTGATAATCACTATTGATGTTGGTATTGGTTGTAGGACCAAAGATAACAAAGAGCATGGCTAAATGTGCTGAGGATGTTGTTGCATGAAGCCAACAACCTTATGTAGAAAGAATGGTGCAACAAATCTATGATCATAAAGTTGGCAAAAGGACTGAGCAGCCTTGGTAAGAGGCCAATTGATCAGGTAACATCAGGCGATGTTAATGGTAACCATGCAGGTAATGATTATTGGTGCCAAAGTGCATGAATGTTGAAAAGGAATTGGTAAGATCTCTTCAACTATGTTTGAGTTATGTTGAGATAGTTTGCATATGATATTAAATACCGCTTGGGGCTGTTAACCTACCAAGCTTGGTGAGGTGTGGGTAAGTGAAGGAAATGATCCTTACACCCTATGACTGTTTAGAAATCTCAATGCATTCATATGAATTTATATCATGCCATGTGTATGATGGTTATGTGCTCGATAACCAAAGCAAGTGAGGACTGGTGGTCCTGATTATGGTAATGCAAGTTATATGAGATAGTCATGTTTCGATCATAATATGCTTGGATGCATAGTACTCATGAAACAATGCAAAGTAGCATTGAGTAGATGTGCATTAAGAGATTTTATAAATCTTGTGATGCATTGTATGAATGCATAGGGATGATACATATGTCATTGCAAAATAAATAATGAATGAAATGATGAATTGATGATAATTTGAGGATCATTTCATGGGCTGTTATGAATGATATGACTGTGAAATTTGATCTTGAGCTTATGAGGAGGAATCTCATGGTTAAGAGCTCTAAGTTCTGTTAGTGAGAACAGTTGTAAATACCAGATTTGTAAATATTTCGGATTTGAAAATTTGCTAATAATTGCTAATGACTGTTTGGCTTATATGAAAATGTGTCAGGAGGACGTGCTGTAAGTAGATGCTCATGTATGGCAGCAGGCATAAGACCATAACAGGCAGAGTGATGTCACTTACAGGAGCCAAACAATATGAGGATAGCCTCATTGCTAAGCAAATCAATTTCTGTAGGAGACAGAATTGTAAAATTTATATTGAATTTAATTATTAATGCTATTGATTGGTTATGGAACAATCATATTTGAAGCTTATTGCTAAATGTTGCTGACTGTTTGGCTATTTGATAAAGTGTGCCAAGATGACACATTGCGGGAAGATCATGTGTGATGGCCTGCGGAAGCCAAACTAGATGGGAAGGATCCCATGCTTTGGAAATGGGTTTCGGGTGAAACGCCATTGATAATGTCTCAGCCAAACCGCATGACGCTAAACCATGAAAGTGAGATGGTAAAGCTATGCCCAGAAGGCATGTGAGGCACATCTGCAAAATGAATGAGTATTCTGTGACCCTAGAAAAGAACATTCATGTCTAAATTACTATGGTTAATGTGCAGAGCATGCTCTATCTTTTGTATATCATTACAGACTGCTTGAGTATGATTAGGGCCTACATGGCACACATCGGAAAGGGGGTGCACACCTTTTCTGGTGCTGGGTCATGTTAGGGTTTTCAATATTGATTACACCCTAAGGGAATGGACGCATTCCTGGTGTTTCAATACTTGATAGCGAATGTTATGAAATGTGGTTACGATTTTAGAGCAGCAATTACTAATGAGTCTGCTTATCCTTCTTGTGCTAACAGCTTATACAAATGCAACTTGGTGTTGCACGTAAGAGGCAAAGTGAAGAAAGGGTGCTCAAGAGGACTGTATGGGCAGTGGTAACCTTTCTACGCTCATACTAAAGGACACTAGAAGAGATGGATAGGCCCGAGGAGCTGTGTTGCAAAAAGGGGTATCATCCTTGTGTAGTGTGAGTGGGTATTGTGGGGCCATGCTATCCTGCAGTCAAGTGAGTCACCTATGGAGTTCCTGGAGGGAACTGCTGGTTGCACAAGAGAGGGAGCCACGTAATCATATTATGTTGTTCATATTGCCTGAGAAACCCAGTCGATGTACTGGCTTGGCAATGGTTGTTGTATGCCTGATAAACCCAGTCGGCGTACTGGCTTGGCATTGGTTATTTGGGAGTTGTGGTGAAAGGTTGCTGGATGCCTGATAAACCCAGTCGGTGTACTGGCTTGGCATGTTGTTAAATTAATGCCTGACAAACCCAGTCGGTGTACTGGCTTGGCATTGGATATTTTCATGTTGTGAAGGTACTGGTTATTTGGGTGATATTTCCTGACAAACCCAGTCAGAGAACTGGCTTGGAAATGGTTATTGTATGCTTGATAAACCCAGTTGGCGTATTGGCTTAGCATATTGGTTTTGAAATGCTTGATAAACCCAGTCGACGTACTGGCTTAGCATACTGGTTTTGAAATGCTTGACAAACCCAGTCGGCGTACTGGCTTAGCATACTGATTTTTGGAATGCCTGATAAACCCAGTCGGCGCACTGGCTTGGCATTGCCTATTCGGATGATGTTGTGGAGCAGCATGTGTGCTGGCCAAGCATCCACCCCACAGGTGATCCAAGGCTTGTAAAGCAGAAAAGGAAACCTGTGGAGTAGCGAGGAAACGCAAAATACAGATAAGTATTCATTTTCATTTAATTCTTGTTGGAATAATGAAGATTTCAGGAACGAATCTTATTGCAACCAAACTAATACATTGTTGTTTCTTTGTTGGAAGCCTTGGCCATTACAGGAAACAAGGACCCTGAAAGAGCTATAAATGCTTGGTAAAGCCAGAGAGTAACTGGTTGGAGCCATAAATTCTTGGTAGAGCCAGAGAGTAACTGGTTGGACGCTATGAAATTTTTGGCAAATTCAGAGAATAGTTGGTGGGAACATTAACCACTCGATGTTGTGGAGAAGCCGGCGTGATGGCCAAACATTCCCTTAAACAATTGATAGAACCAGTCAGCATACTGGCCTGGCATTGCATGTTCGAATGGTTGTGGAGTAGCCTGCGTGCTGGCCCAACATTCATTGTGGTATCCACGGGAAATCCAGTGCTTGGAAAGCGAAAAAGGATCCTGTGGGATAAAGTGAAGACATCCAATAAAGGTATTGCTGGAAGTAAAGACTATGAAAGCACCCGGAGGATGCATGTGGACATATGACTGTCCTAAAAGAGCTCAATATGAGCAGTAATGAAAGATGGTTCTAGTGGAACTGTGTGGGTCCTAGCAGCCAAAGGTTCTGTAAGCAACCATGGGGAAGGGTTCCCTAGTTGAAATCTACTCGACAGACCTTAGACACTAAAGTGTCATAGCCGAGCAAGGGCAAGTCAAGCATTCACATTGAAGTGGAAGAGGCCAAGGAGCATAGGACCACCAATGATGGTGTGGCTCCGGATTGGAACAAGACTAAGAGGGGGAAAACTCTTACTCTTCTCTTTCTTTGACTGATGCATCTTAGAAACAAAGGATTGTTGAGTGCATGTCATAAATGAAACCAAATTGTGTTTCGTTGCTTGAAATGAATTGAGAATGCTGAAATAGTTGTTTTCTTGTGAAAGGATGAACGTGAGTGAGTTCATGTGTGTGTGGGAAAGCATGAAATGTGTGGAAGTCTCATGAGTAAAGCATGGACGTTCTAAGTCAATTAGAAAAAATAATTGACTAATTTTATTATTGTGTTATGCTTGTCCTAACAGGAATTGCCATGATAAGCCTCACAGATAGTTGCTAGGACAACAAGAAAGATGGCATCCATGAAATTCCAGACTTGTAGATCAGCTGGAAGATAAACAAATGGAAGGGATTGCTCTGGAGCAATGCTCACTTGTGGAGCTGGAAGACCAAAGCTAGCAGGAGCAGCTGGTGGAAACCAAAGGACTTGATCGTGAAAGGTCAAGGAGAGGGGACGAATTGCAGGACAGACCTGCCACCATCTGTGAACTATGAATCATGTATAAAGTGGGTATATAGTCCGAAGTGTTGAAACACCGAGGACGGTTTTATTCCAAGGGGAGGGGAATGTAATGTCCCCAGTTTGGCCCCATGGCATTAACATTATAAACGATGTAACATTGTTAGGAAATCATGGTGAGGAGCTCAAGGCCAAGGCCCCGCCATCGATTTCGTGATGCATATGGTTTGCGTGCTAGCCATGCACAGTGGAAATTCAAATAGCATGTAATATGCATTTTAATAGAAAAAATACCCACAACTAGCTATGCAATGCAACAAAGAGATGGGGGCATGATTTTCACAAGGAATTGGGAGGGAAAACATTCAAACCCTTGAGCCAATAGAGTCAAGCCAAGTGTCCATGAGAAAACCCATCAAACCCTTAGCTACCCATGTTGACTTTTGTACCCAACCATTGAATCCTCCCAAGAGTTGGTTGGGGAAATTAATGCCTTGGGAATGGGGAGGTATGGCTGTCCAAAATCGGGTATGGGCAAGCCACCCTCCATGGAAAAACGTGTTGACCTCTTGGGGCAAGAATAGAGCCACGAAATGGCTGCCTAAGCATTATTCACCATGGCCTTGCTCTCTCACGCAGCTCAGGATGCCTGGGCGTTTTCCTCCCTCATTTTTCTGTGTTTCCCTTCATCTTTTAGCTGGGAAGGGGCGTTTTTGTGTTGGTTACCCGTGGGGAAAGAGAGAAGAACGTTTTGGGTCTTCCTGGGGGTCGTTTAGGCCATTGGAAGGGATCCTAACAAGTGGAGAGAAATCGGTTTTGTTCCCTGGGGTTGAAATCGAAATTCCACAGTTCGTTTGGGTGAACCACGAGTTGGGAGGACCAGCGTGGACCCTGTTTGTGAACACCTCTATTGTAAATGTGTAACCCTGTCAATAATCGTTTTTGCTGTGAGGAAGAAGAGTATGATGGGTATGGGTGAGGGGTAATCCATTGTTCTGGCTTGAGCTTGAGAGTGAGCATCCATTGTGCAAGTGTAGCCTGATAAACCCAGTTAGACCGGCTTGGCTAAAATAAAATGGTTAATGGACTGAATGTGAGCGTGAATGTCCCCTTTGTCCTTGTGGGAATCATGCCCAGCTCGGGGGTGGCCTTCGGACGGACCCAGTATAAGCTGTCGAAGCGCCTATGGTTGGGTGGAACATTGCAGCGACATAGCTAGTTGCTCGGGACAATTGAAATGAAGATAAGTGTTTCTGTTTATGTATTTATTTATGAAATGCTTTTATTAATGCCTGAAAACTTGAATGCATATGAAGATTGTGTGGATATTGTTTCCGCTGTGCATAATTGATTGTTTACATCTGCACACCCACTTATTAATTATGTGAATCTAGTATTGGGATGAGATCATGTAAAGCCCTGAGTTTGGCATCATGTTTCTTGCCTTGCATTGGGTCAGCAGGTGGGTACATTACAGTGAAGGTCTTGAGGTATCAACGAGATTCAAAGCTCGAGACTGCAGATAATAGAGGGGCTCAATGCTCATATCTCCCTAAGTTATAGAGAATCCCTTATTAAGAGGATTGGCATTTATGATCATAGACTAGGTTAGAATTAGAGACATATATATATGGACCTCTCGGATAGCGAGGGGGGCCTATTGTTATTTTGTAGAATCAATCGTCTATGCATTTTTGTACTGCGAAGATAGTTTGTGTTAACGACTTTTCCTGAACCATGAAGTTACTATTTTAATAAGAAGACTGATGTTACTTTCAACCCTGCGTTTATAAGTTTTCCATACTCCTGAGTACGGGTTGGGGAGGGCCCCTCCAACACGTAAGTCAGGAGTTTTACTCTGTTTTCAGGTATTTTCCATATGTGTTGTGCACTGATTTAATTCCTATTGTATATGAAAGTATTTTGCTGGCATTTGAATGACATGGTTTTATTTCAGTATTAAAGCAATCATTTTGATTCAGCATAATTTCTGTAGTTGGTTACAGCGCATTCCGTAGTTTGGTAAAACTCTTTCTGTAGTCTTGTAGCTGCATTCCGAGCAAGCATATTTTGACATTCGTTTTCATTCATTCTTATATTAGTTCCAAAACAATGATTCAGATCTAGCAGCTCATGCATATTTCCTTTTTCAGAGTTAGATCATAGAGGTTAATTACTTTCAGTTCTTTGGTTTAATTAATGATCATCACTTTGAGTGTTTAATCTGAATAGATAGGATTGGTTACTTCTCAGCATTGGATATTTACGTTCTGTATTTGGTTTTCAGTATTTAAGTTTTTAGATTAGACTTTTAATATTCAGCACTTGATTTTCAGTATTCACTTCTTAGATTAAAATCCCAGCTTTCAGCATTTTATTTCTAGACTAATTTTATCAATCTTTCAGCGTTTCAATTCTTAATATAGATTTACAGCTTTCAGCATTTAACTTCTTAGCATAGGAATTTGTAATTTATAGATTCACAATATTTTTAGCTTGCTTTCTTCCTTGATAGAGAAACCTTTAAGATATATACCAACACCCAACCACAACTAAGACTATCCTATAGAGCACATATAGTGCTAGAACCTCTGAAGTTTGTACGTCCCCTGGTCGATAATTAAAGTATGCTCCTGGTCTAGCTGCCCTAAATAGGCATCCATTCCTAGAAACCACCACTCACTAATGCTCCTTCCACATTCCAGACATTGATGAATAAAATATTCCTTCCCTACTTGCGGAAATTCATTATGGTCTTCTTTGATGATATCCTCAACTATAGTAAAACATGGGCTAAGAATCTCCAGCATCTGGATCTTGTACTGCAAATTTTCTCTGATCATCATCTCCATGCCAAGCAGTTTAAATGTGTTCTTGGACAAGAGGAATTAGAGTATCCCGAGCATATTATTTCCACACAAGGGGTTCGTGTGGATCCTGGCAAAATAGATGCCATGAAAAATTGGCCACATCCTCAGACACTCAAGAGCCTTCGTGGTTTTTTGGGATTGACTGGATACTACCGCAAGTTTGTCAAGGATTATAGGAATATTTTAGCTCCATTAACCGCTCTATTGAAAAAGGATTCTTTTACATGGACACATGCTACTGAGTGTGCATTTGAAAAACTAAAACAAGCTATGTGTACTACACATGTTCTAGCTATGCCTGATTTTTCCAAGCCCTTCACCATTGAGAGTGATGCTTGCAACAATGGACTTGGTGTTGTTCTCCTTCAAGATGAGAATCCCATTGCGTTCACCATCAAATCCATTTCCGGTAAGAATTTAGTCACCTCTACATATGAGAAGGAAATCATGGCTATTTGCATGCAGTACAGAAGTGGTGGCCATACCTATTAGGGAATCATGTATACATCAAGACTGATCACCAAAGTCTGAAATATTTCCTGGAACAAGGGGTCTCCTGCCCAGCACAACATAAATGGGTTAGAAAACTCATGGGTTATGATTGTGAGATCAATTACGAAAAGGGTAAGGAAAATCTTGTGGCGGATTCTCTTTCTCGCACATTTGATGACCAAGTTTCTCTTTCAACTATTTCTATGGTTGTTCCAAATTGGTTGCAATCTATTCAGCAAGGCTATGTCAATGACTCCTCATTATATCAAATCATCCAACGGTTGGATAACAACCATTTTTCTCTATCGCAATACTCTTGGGATGGTGCTTCCTTGAGATACAAGGGTCATCTGGTGCTTCCCCATAGCACAGATATTCAACAGGTTATCTTCTATGAACTCCATGCTTCTCCATCGACAGGGCACTTTGGGTTCCTCAAAATGTATGAGTGGGAACAACGTAACTTATTTTGGAAGGGAATGAAAAGGGAAATTCAAAAGATGGTGGCTGAATGTGATACCTTCCATTGCAACAAGGATTAAATGACACTCCTTCTAGGATTGCTTGAACCCTTTCCCATCCCTACATAGATTTGGACAGATATTTCTATGGATTTCATTGAAGGGATCCCTAAATATGGAGAGAAGACAATGATTCTGGCTGTGGTTGACCGCCTCCCCAAATATAGTCATTTTTTTTCCCTCAACCATCCCTATACTGCCTCCTCGGTCACACAGATTTTCCTGTACTAGATCTTCCATTTTCATGGAATCCCTTCTTCCATTGTCTCAGATCACGATGCAACTTTCACCAATAATTTTTAGACAGAGCTATTTTTCCACACTGGCACCAAATTGAAGATGAGTTCAGAGTATCACCCACAAACAAATGGTCAGACTGAAATTATCAAAAAATGTTTGGAAACTTATCTTCATTGCTTCACATCCGAACAACAACATCAATGGGAAAAGTGGCTCCCTCTCATTGAATGGTGGTACAATAACTCCTACCATACTGCATCTAAAATGAATCCATATGAAGCAGTATATGGTCACGCACCGCTAATGCTTCTTCCATACACCCCCAGCAAATCACCAGTTCAGGCAGTTGACATGGTTCTTCGAACCTGCAATCAGATTCTTCACATTTTACAAGACAATCTTCACATGGCAAGAAGCCGATCAACACCGTTCTGAATGCACTTTCCAAGTAGGTGATATGGTTTTTATCCGTCTACATCCTTACAAGCAATCCTCCCTGAAAATCAAAGGGCGTCATAAGATCGCTCCAAAGTTATATGGGACATATAAGGTTCTTTAGAAGATTGGGTCCATTGCTTATAAATTGGAACTTCCTCCTTCTTCCCGCATTCATCCAGTATTTCATGTCTCTTGTCTAAAGAAAGTTCTTGGCACTAACATCAGAGCACAAACTGTTTTACCAAAATTGGATAATGAAGGATCCATCATTTTGCATCCGGGGGCCATCCTCAATAGGTGCACTCGTTAGATTCGCTTTCGACACATCACAGAGGTATTAATTCAATGGCATGGAATGAAACCAGAGGATGCTACATGGGAACCACTCATCCAGATTCAGCAACAATTTCCACATTTAAATATTTGACGACAAATCTTTTTCTAAGGGGGAGGGGATGTTAGGAACTCGTGTCAACCCTTCTCTTTACTTTGTTAGTATATTGTTGTTGGAAAAATATGCTTTGTAAGTCATCCCGTATTATCCCACATTGTTAGTATATTGTTGTTGTACGCATATGATTTGTAGGTTGTCTCGCAAGTATAATTTATTATCCCACATTCATGGGGAGTAATAGTTGTTTATCTTATACTTAGTATATAAGTACGTGTTGAGGCCAATGAAGGAATCCACGAGTTATTTGTATTGAGCTTGCTCAAAGAAGGTTTCCCCCTTGAAGTGGCATGCGATCAATAAATCTCTTATGTGTTCTGCTATTTCTGATATATCGTGCATTTTCATCATTTAATTGCTGGAGGTTCCTCATAAATTGCTTGAAAGAGGGGACATTCGACCAAGTTCTTCTCTGTGTGGTTCACTTATTGTTTTGGTGCCAAAGAAGGATGGCACATGGCGTATGTGTGTTGATTACAGGGCACTAAAAAGAATCACAATTAAGAACATGTATCCTCTTCCCCGAATTGATGATCTATTGGATCAGTTAAAGAATGCAACCTATTTAACTAATTTAGACTTAAGAAGTGGCTATCATCAAATTAGAATCCATGACAATGATATTTGGAAGATTGCTTTCAAAACTAAACAGGGATTGTATGAATGGATGGTAATTCCCTTTGGGCTTTGTAATGCACCTACAACATTTATGAGGGTGATGAATGATTTTTTTAGGCCCTTCATTGATGACTTTGTCATAGTATACTTAGATGATAATTTGATTTTCAGTCGTACTTGGGAAGAATATGTCAAGCATGTAAAACAAGTTTTGGATGTACTTGTAAGGGAAATATTTTACTTAAAGATGTCCAAATGTGAGTTTGGGAAGACATCTTTAGTGTATTTAGGTTATATTGTAGGGGGTGGTGAACTGAGAATTGATCCCTCTATAATAGAGGTCATTGTGAATTCGCCCAAGCCAAATAATGTAACCGAGATAAGAAGCTTTTTGGGACATCCCAATACTAGAGGAAGTTTATTGCTAACTTCTCCTTCATAGCTTCTCCATTACATGCTTTGACAGGTATGAACAAAGTCTTTCAGTGGGAAGGAAAAGCACATAAGGCCTTTGACACTCTAAAAGAAAATATCAGTACAACTCCAGTACTTGCACTGTTATCTCTACAATAGCCATTTGAGATAGAGACTGATGCTAGTGGTTATGCCATGGGGGCAGTCTTAATGCAACTTAAAAAACCAATATGCTATCATTCTAAAACCTTTTCTAAATAAATAATTAACTATCCAACCTATGATAAATAATTGTATGCATTAGTACAAAGTGTGAAGAAGTGGAAACATTACCTAATGGGTAAGGAAACAATTATGCATACTAATCATCAACCACTACAATATCTTCAATCTCAAACTAAGCTACAACAATCAAGACATTTCAGGTCAATCGGTTTTCTATAACAATTTTATTTGATCATTAAGTATAAGAAAGGTATTCATGACAAAGTTGCAAATATGTTATCAAGACCTCCAAAAAATGCTTCTATTGTTATTCAACAAATTCCTTTGGTACATTCAAGTTATGTTGAACAATACACTAAGGATGAAGACTACAAAGAAGTATATGAATCACTAAAACATGGCTCTCAAAATGAAGAATTAAGTTATCATATTCATGACAAGTTGTTGTATCATCTTGGAAAGATCTGTATTCCACAAAGTGAAAGAGTACATGTGATAAGAGAAGCTCACATTTCTCTCATTTCAGGGCACTTTGGTGTAGGAAAACTTGTAGCACAATTACAAAAGTTTTGTTATTGACCTAGAATGAATGATACTGTGTCCAAGTATGTAAAAGGATGTGTTATGTGTGCAACAAGTAATCCAAGTAACAGAAAGTTAGGCTTGTACACTCCACTTCCTGCTCCTTCCCATCCATGGGAAAGTGTTTCAATGGATTTTGTAGGAGGGTTACCAATGTCTAGAAAGGGACATGATTACTTATATTTTGTTGTGGATAGATTCAATAAAATGTGCATTCTAATGCCTTGTAAAAAGTAGATCACAGCTGATTTGACTGCTCATTTGTTCTTCCAGCATGTATGGGTCCATTTTGGACTACCTACTTCTATTATATCTTATTGATATTCCCGCTTCCTTGGGAAATTTTTGTCATCTTTATGGGAACTTATGGACACAAAGCTAAAGAAAAGCACAACATTTCATCCACAAACTGATGAACAAACTGAAATGGTCAATTAGACAATAGTACATCTTCTTTGAGGATATTGTTCCAAGCATCCCAAGATGTGGGATGAGAAGTTGCATTATGTTTAGCATGCCTACAACAGAGCTATGCACTCTTCAACACAAAGGTCTCCATTCGAGAGATGTTTTGGATATTTACCAAAGTCTCCCTTAGACTTTGTTTATGGGAAAGATTCAGTGGGATATGGTCAAGTTGATGTGGATAAAGCTTTGAAGTTTGTTCAGCAAATCCAATTAATACATCAAGCAATACAAGAGCAGTTGGAATCAATTCAGGCAAAGTATAAAGAAAGACATGACAAACATCGGGTGGATCATCATTTTCAAATTGGTGGTCGGGTATGGCTTCATATCAGCAAAGACCGACTCCAAGGTGAAGGTAGAAAGTTGAAACCAATCAGGTATGGACCTTTTACAAATTTGGATCAAGTTGGTAATAATGCTTTTCAGTTAGATTTTCCTCCTTATATGCAAATGTATTCTGTTGTTAATGTGGAAAACGTGAAATTGTATGAGCCTCCTATGCTTATGGACCAAGATGTACAGGTTCAAGTACCTTCTGTTGATGAGTTTTCTCCTGAATATCTCAATGAACTTCAAGAAGATGCTATAATTGATAAGCAGGTCAGATCTTTACGAAGAGGTGACATCGAATTTCCTCATGTGGGGCTTAAAGGAATGCATCCAAGCAAAGCACGGTGGCTAGACACCGAAAGGGTCAGGGAGTTGTACCCTCACCTATTTTCTGAATGATCCTGTGCTTTTGGTGGCCCAAAAGCTTCCCAATGGGAAGGTTTGATCCAGGAGATCTCCAAGATCGATCAAAATGAAAGACTTCAAAATATGTAAAGAATATTATAGATGCGTAGATATCGTCAGGAATTTCTGGCAATGTTGGTTTCGCATGAAACGACCTCCGGACGTGAAAGTTATTGAGTTTTGAAATTTCGGCAAAAGGTAAAAAAATATGTTTAAAAATGAAAAAAAGGGGCCACGTGGCACACCCACAGGGTGCCACATGGAATGGATAGGTCATCATTAGTGCCATGTGGCATTACCATAGGGTTCCACATGGACAAGTTTGGTGACATTGAAGATTAGGTGGACCAATCAGGGTCTACCATGTGGCATCCTTGTTGGCAGTTTGTTGTACCATTCTACAAAAATTATGGCAGTCATAGGGATTGAACTCACGATCTCAACCTATGCCAATGCCTCCACAGAGCCCACCTAGCCAGGATTCCCGCAAGTGTTTCTTAACACTATAGTTCACGACTGGTATTTAAATTTTATGGATATTTTGGTTGGAAAAAAAAGCGGGATCAAGGGCTTAGAACTCGACCCCCGGGCCAACACCGAGGCCGCCATGTATTATGGTGGAACCATGTAACAAGCCAAAAAATAGTATCGTGGAGCGCCAAGTCACAATCCAAACCAACGGAAACAAATCCAAGTCATAAGCCACAACTACCACGATATTACATGCCACCACATTCAACAACATTACAACGTTAACGTTAAAAGGGGAGAGGCCCGTGGGTTTGACCCCGGGACCTCTGCTCCCAAAACACAGAGCGCTACCACTGGGCCAAATCCCAACCGCTGAATGGGTTTCAACAGGTTTTGGTTAAGAGTTTGAAGGTGGAAAAAGGCCCAAAAAGGGCACGCCACCATTGTCGAAAACCACTTTATAAACCTTGATCTGATCCCCTTTTCACATAGTTTTTCGACCACAATTTGCACAGTTCCAAAGACGAAGTATGGGCACAGATCTAGAGGTAGGTACATGCCATTAATGGGTGCACTTCCCGAGGTGGTAAATCGGTACAGTCCATACCATTGCAAGTAGAGGTTGGCTTGATTTGCGTGCCAGAGGAGACCTCGGGAAAATATAATCGAGTTTATACTCATTTTACTCAGAATTTCGAGAGGAAAGTAGTGGTGCATCCTGTTTCTAGGTTTGACTGACAGAACTCAGAGGTATTTCTAGAACTCATGTATGTAATTTTTTGAATACTTAATAAGATCAGCCTTCTCATTGGTAGTAGCCTAGAGATGTATCCCAAGAAAGGTGAACTCTGTTATCATCTGATGTCTACAAATTTATGGTTTGCATACTTGTTATTTACTTATGTGATTGATTTTAAGCATTTAAACATTGTCATTTAAAAGCCTTTTATGAGATTTTTCATGCAAATTTCACATGCAATTTTATGGTTAAAAATATCCTGAAAGATTTCATATCACTTTTCATGCCATTATTAATCATGACTTTTATTCTATGATTTAAAATATTCCTCATAACAAACTTACGTCATGTCTCCTAAGTATAGTTACTCAGACCATACTATTTTTGTAGATGCACTCTATCATATTTCCATGGTACTCACGTTTATGGTTCCTTGATGTTTGTCTATAAATTTATGTACATAAAATAAATATTTCTTTTATGCATACATACCTCATGACTCCTCGGTCATGCAGAAGGTAAACATATCAATCATTATTTTTAGGATTTCTAAGTTATTCTACTATAGACTTAAAGCATATCATTTACTTGGAACCGACTTTGGTCATAGAACATAGGGTTTGTAAAACATTTTACTTCATATGTAATCCTTTTTTACTTACTTGACTATAGCATGTAAACATTTTATGATATGCATGTTAATAAGATAAGCGAATACTGATAAGGTATTTCACTACTTGTAAACATCTTGCATTTAGATATTGTACAGAGTACACAGCGTAATTGCACATCTGCGATTCCATAGGTCGTAGTATTGTTAATCAGCTCTGATACCACTTGTAATGTCCCTCAAAATACACCCTAAAAAAATTCGTAAGGTTCTTCGAATTGTCGTGAAAGCATATGTTTATGTAAATTAACTTCAACTCTGAAAAGTTATTCGATGTTCTTCTCTGACACCACTTATAACATATTAAATTTTAATACTAGAACCTTATATATTTCCGTCTGACATGTATTATGATTCTGCAACTCTTTAAACATGTTACGTTTAAGGTCTATAACTATTTAAGTAGTTAATCTCTATTCATAAAAGTTAATGTTCTAATCAACTACAAAGTATATAAAATCAACAACCTCAAAACATAGCTAGATTTGCTTTTACCTCGTGTAATTTCATATAACAAGTTTTAGGATTAACTTATAATCTATTCGATCATCGAGTATAGTTATGCTTAGAGTCTATTCAATATAAAGAACAAATTTCTATGAAAGTATAAGACTTAGATCTCCAAACTTTACTTTGAGAATTTCAACATCTTTTTCTTCATCATAAATATATGTAGTATATAAAATCAACAACCTCGAAACATAGCTAGATTTGCTTTTACTTCATGTAATTCCGTATAACAAGTTTTAGGATTAACTTATAATCTATCTGATCATCAAGTATATTTACACTTAGAGTTTATTCAATATAAAGAAAAAAATTCTATGAAAGTATAAGTCTTAGATCTCCAAACTTTACTTTGAGAATTTCAACATATTTTTCTTCATCATAAATATATGTCACCTGTAGTTTCATAAACTTAGATGCATAACAATGTCTATAATATCCATGGAGTATATGATCCCACCAAAAGTTTGAAGTATGTCTATAATATCCATGGAGTATATGATCCCACCAAAAGTTGCATACTTCAAAGTTGTGTTGTAGATATACATGAATTATTTTTATAAGATACTTCAGTTTGTTTCCACATAAAAAAGAACATATATCCTTTCCTTTCTATAATCAAATAATCATGAATCATACTCCCTATTACGTACCTATGTATATATGGCCCTATATATATATTTGAACTATTAACTTTACCTATTCTTTGCCCAGTTTGTGCGTATAAGACTGAGTGCGTTGATTTACCTATTCTTTGCCCAGTCTGTGCGTATAAGACTGAGTGCGTTGATTTCCTAGATCGTCAATGTTTCCATGCTCGACAGTTCTTCACCTCGAGACATGTTGTAATTAGAAGCTCACCTGCGATAGCTGTAGGTAAGCTCCAGTTTTTATGCATATACATTGATTTCAAAACGTGTATATGTTAGCTGCTGCTTGTGTTTTTGCACGTTTAAAATATATGTGTAGACCAATTGATAACTAATAAAGCACTTATATATTTTATATATTATGCTTTGGCAATAATAAAATATAAAGCATTTAAAAATATGTGTATAAAAGAAAAGGAAACCTTTATGAAAGAGGTCACATTTTATATATATATATATGAGAAATATATAGATGGCGTTAAGTATAAACATAATTTGGGTATGTGGCAAGACTTTGTAGAATATAGAAATTTATGCATAGTAAAAGAGATTTTCTTTATGAAAAGAGTTGCCATGATGGTATGAATATGGTTATGGAGGTTATTATACATATATATAATAGAATTATTATATAGATACCTTTTTGGAATGTTGTTATTCAAATATAACATTGCATTGGAAAATTGTCATTGGATGTTGATTCTGACAAGTAAATAAATGAGTATAGAGTTTCGAAAGCACTCTTAGATTATATTCATTTCTATAAGAAGATGTAAAGCAAAGACTAGGTAAAGTTAATAATTCAAATATATATAGGGCTATATATACATAGGTATGTAATAGGGAGTATGATTTATGATTATTTGATTATAGAAAGGAAAGGATATATGCTCTTTTTATGTGCAAACAAACTAAAGTATCTTATAAAAATAATTTGTGTATATCTAAAGTACAACTTTGAAGTATGCAATTTCTGGTGGGATCATATACTCCATTGATATTATAGACATTGTTATGCATCCAAGTTTATGAAACTATAGGTGACATATATTTATGATGAAGAAAAAGATGTTAAAATTTTCAAAGTAAAGTTTGGAGATCTAATTTTTATACTTTCATAGAAATTTGTTCTTTATATTGAATAGATTCCAAGCATAAATATATTTGATGATCAAATAAATTATTTAAGCTAATCCTAAAAATTGGTATACAAAATTACATCAGGTAAAAGAAAATCTAGCTATGTTTTGAGGTTCTTGATTTGATATACTTTGTAGTTGATTAGAACATTAAATTTTATGAATAAAGAATTAACTACATAAATAGTTATATACCTTAAACGTAACATGTTTAAAGAGTTGTAGAATCATAATACAGGTCAGACGAAAATATATAAGGTTCTAGTATTAAAATTTAATATGTTATACGTGGTGTCAGAGAAGAACATCGAACAACTTCTCAGTGCTGAAGTTAATTTACATAAACATGTGCTTTTACGATAGCTCGAAGACCCTTAAGAAGAAGAAAAAAATAGGGTGTATTCTGAGGGACATTACATATTCCTGTTAGACGCCCAATTCAAATATTGTAATCTATCATGGGTGAGTATTCGTTTCGCAAGGATAAGTAGAGTACACTTTGGTGGAATGAGAACTTTCTAAATTTTCTTCCACCACCAATGAACTGAGACAAGTTCTGAATATAACAAGGATTCATAGCCCATCTTTGCAGTATATGAACCACCAAAAGGATTAAATATCCATGCAAGATCATCAAGTTCATCTTTGATACGAATATGTGCTTTAAGGAGAGAAAATATGAAATCCTTCTAGCAACGATCCCAATCACTAGATAATGCAAAGTCCTAGGATGATAACCACCGCCACTGCCATAAATTGGAATCTTCTTGATCCACGAACTTGTCCAATGTTTCTTTACCAAGATTCTAAAGATGAGTAACAAGGTCTAGGGGAAGCCTCAGTTGGGATGAAAGGCCAACAATCGAATCTGCTCCCACATGGACCGATCACCCATTGCCTACGTTTTAGGCCAGAAAATTGGAAATAATAGGGAAAGATTTGGACAAATCCCTCTGGTGGTTTGAATCATTCTAGGTGGTTTTAACTCATATTCGGATCGAATCAATGAGAGTCCCATGTGAGATATATTTTAGCAGTCAAAATTGATTTCCACGGACTGTTTTTGGTTAGAAACATCCACAATGACTTGACAGCCAAAGCTTGGTTGAAAATTTTGATATTTTTTATTCCCCAACAACCTAGAGATTTAGGGGCTTCTAGGGTGCTCCATTTACCCAAATGGAACCCACAATAGTTGTCTTGACTCCTCCAAAGGTAATTGAAACAATTTTTTTTATCTGAGATAGAATTTCAAGTTTCTTTAGGAATGTGTGCCATCAAGTTCCAAAAAACCTATATTGCCTCCAACTGACTTGATAAATACTAAGCACCCTCCTCTTGAGATCAATTTGTTGCACTAGAAATTGACTCAGCATTCAATCCTGCTAATCAATCAGTGCCAGTATTATTTTCCATAATTGTAAGGATTTAGACTAAAACTGAGATACTTAAGACCAACTTCCATATGGGCCACTTTAAAGGGAAGATAGGACTGTAAAAATTGGTGTTTATCAATTTGGAAGTAGGGTAGATAAAGGGAATATTTTTTAGAATTGATCTCCATACCCGTAGCTTGATAGAAGAGGTTCAAAGCTACCTTCAAGATTTGACGGCCTCTTTCAAATTGGAAGAAAAAGAGGAGAATACCATCCACAAATAGTAGATGAGTAATCACTTCTCTACCGTTAAATGATATTCTGAAAAATTGTCTATTCCTTCCTTCTTTAGAAATAAGCTTACTCATCCTTCAGTTACTAATAAGAAGAGATAAGCAGAAAGAGGGCATCCTTAACGGAGCCCCCTGGAGGCCTTAAAAAAATTCAAACCTGCCCCATTTATGAGAACTGCAAAAGAGGAAGAATATATACACTCCATAATCCAGTTAGTTATTTCCAAGCTAAAACTGATATGAAGTAGAGCCAACCTGATAAATAACCATGAGGCCTTGTCATATTCCTTTGATAGGTCCAATTTAAGAACCCATGCCTTCAAATGTTGGGATTTGATTGTATGCAGCCCTTCCTAGGTAGCTCCAACAGTGTCATGAATTGATCACCCTTTGAGGAACCCAAATTGTTCTCGTGAAATCTCCCTTGAAAGAATAGGCTTTATTCGAACCGATATGATTTTGGCTATAATTTTAAATACTCCAATGTACAAAGAGATTGGTCGGTAGTATTCAAAAGAATATGGCTTGTATTTTTTAGGAATAAGAGCCAAGAATGTTGTGTTTAATTACCCTCGAAATGATCCCTAATTACAAGCTTCATCCACCACTTTTAAGAGATCATCACCCAAAATTTAAAAGAAATAGAGGAAAAATTCAACCGACCAACCGTCTAGCCCATGGCTCTTATCTCTATGAAAAAGGGATAAAACTGAGAGAAGTTATTTCTTCTCAACATGATGAAAAATAGCCTCATTTTCTTCAACATCGACCATTCTCAGAAAATTTCTAATAACTTGCAGAATTGAGTCCATTCAAACCTACCCTGAATCATAATAGAGGGAGGAGAAATCGTCGACTCCCAAAGTTGATAGAGTGGAAAAAACCTTTACACTAACTCATTCTCTATTCTTCACACCCATATTGTGTTGAAAACCTTTCCGTGTTGGGAGAAATTATGGAAGTATTTGGTGTTCTAATCACCCGCTTCCAGCCAAAGAGATCTACTCTTGAGCCTCCACTCAATTTCCTACTCTCTAAGACAAATTTCTTTCTCCTTTGATAGACTAGAGACCTCTAAAGATATTTATTCCGAGAAAATGCCAGAGGAATTATTAGCATAGATTTATTTCAATTTGTTTTCAATTGCAATGAGATTAACTTCTCTCATCTGCTTTTTCTCTCTACTCCAGTCTACCACCCATTTTTTGAGCTCATGTAGTGAGTTTGAAAATTAATATTTGTGGGTTTACTGCTATCTAGAATTATACATCTCCAATTATCCTTCACAAGAGATTGAAAGTTATCATCCTCTACTCAACTAGAGTTGTATTTGAAATGGATCATGGGATTCATCTCTCAAGAGCCAATTTCTAATCAAATGGGAAAGTGATCTGAGAATGTAGAGTTATGGACCCAAGACCTAAAGTTTGAAAAGTGTTCAAGTAAGGATTCATACATATAGAATCTATGCAATCATTTTGAAATCCCCACATTTCCTAACCCCTTGTTATTCTAGGTCCTCAAAATAACACTTGGCTTGACATCAAACCACTCGGCTTCAAACAAGTCAAGAATTTTTTTTTCCAGATGGTCTTCTCTGGTAGACCTACCCTAATTTTCCTCACTAGAAGAGACAAAATTGAAATTCCTGTCAACAGTAATATTTGAAACTCGAAAAACATTTGCTTTGTCAAAAGACTCCCAAAATGACCTTCGATTCTCATAACAATTGTAAATATCTAAAACTGCAAAGTGACTATCCAATTATTTGGAAAAAAATTCCAAACATAATGAAAACAGCAGACAAAGGAATCTTCAATCACGAGCGACTGATTCACCCCAGAAATAAGACCACCTAATATACCAAAATCATCCAATGTTACAAAAGACCAACCATTAAACACCTTTTCTAGAATAGGAATTAAGACCTCACCTTTTCCCATCGTTTCTTGAAGAAGTGAGATATATGGAAACTCCACATCTACCAACCATTTGAGGGATGCAATTTTGGATTTCCCTCTCAAGTCCCGAATGTTTAGGTAGAGAATCTCCATTTAGAAACCTCGGCATGGGATTCCACTACTCTAAGCACCCCTGTGATTCTAAGTTGTCTCCCTTGGTTGATCTTCATTTTTCATTTCCTTTACATGAGATATACGTGACCTCCTTCATACTTTAGAAGACTAAGATACATAAGGCTCATCATATTCCAATCTAACACCTTCCTTACATCATGAACAAAGAAGGTATGGACCATGTGAACTACCCCTTGACACCTGAGTAACAAATGGAAGGGACTAGGCCCAGCCTCCCACCTGTCTCTCATCTGATAAATAGATAAACAAATCACTCACCACCTTCATGTCAAGGGGGGACATCAGGAACCTCCTCTAATGCAGGAGGTCCAAACTTTAGAGTATCCCCAGCTAGCCAATATGAAGAATTTGGACAATTGAGAACCCCTGAAATGCAAAACATAACCTCCGTTGTTTTCCATATATCCTTCAACTTATCAAATTGGCTAGGCATGATATCGATTCCTTCGAAAATATCTTGCACCAGGATGGAGAGGTGAGGAACCAAAGGCATAATTTCATCGGTCAAAAGGATTAGATCTTTGACTGGATAGAGACCAGGAGCTATATACACCCTAGGCTCCACAAGAGCTCCAACATTAATAAACATATCTAGAGAAGAGGCTCATGCACTAAAGCGTCAATGGAACTAGACACCTTCCTTCTCTAAATTTTCTTACACAAATATTGGGAACAATCTACTATAGAATGCCCATATAGGTGCATGCGAGCACAACGAAAAGGGACATTGATGTAATCCAGTTGTTGTGTAAGACCAACATCCTTGACTACCAAATTTATTGATTCAAACATACTTGCACATAGATATCCTTCAATAAGGATACGAGCAACTGATATTGATGGGGAGCGAAAGAGATAAGCTTCCATAGCAAGGAATTTCCCAATAGTGTCTCCGATCACTTTTAAAGCCTCATGAGACCAAAATTCAAGAGGGAGCCACAGTAGTTTGACCCAAACTAGTATAGCCTCCAGGGAATCCTTTTGTGGATCAAACATAGGGTTCCAAGCCTTTAGGATGAGAATATTTTTATCTAGACCCCAAACATGTTGGAGAATATCCTGAGCATCCAATTCATGTTGAGCATTGGTTGTCATTGATGTCAAGTGTTTGACTGTCAACTTATGTCAAAGAGGATGTCAATTGATTTAGTTTGATTCAATGATATCAATTGAACTCAAAGCGGATACAGTATTCCTCCAAAATTATGAAGAAGTAGATGGAAACCACTTTGAAGGAGATTACGCACATGATGAAGAAGAACATGATTACCAAATGTATATGCGAAAATGGTGAAGGTGACAGATATGAATGAAAGTTTAAAGAAGTATATCCAGAAGTGCATTCAATCTGAAGATGTGTGTCCAGGGATACATCATACATGATGAGTTTGAAGAAGTACATAAGAAGATACATCATGTGGTATTTACGCAGATATCAAGTCCACCAAGTCATACTCTCTCATGGTATCGATCAAAGGTGTTGGTTGGACAATGGTACATGTGCACAAGCAGCCAAGGAGATTGGTTGAGAAAATGGTACTAGTGCACAAGATTGTTGAAGGAAGTCTCTGGAGTGCGCAAGTAGGTCTAATCATTGCTTGTTCAATAACTAGAAGTGCGCAGGAATTAAGGACCAACCTATGATCGGACTATACTGAAAGATTGCAAACTTAGCCAATCAAAATATGCTTTCAATAAGTGGAACATGCACAATTTCCTATAAGGGTACAGCGGTTGAAGGCCATCTATGTGTGAATTACATAGCCGACTATACATCAAGTGTGCAAGTCCCACAAGTAATGACAAGGAAAATGTCAAAGACCCATTAAGTAGAAGTTAGAGTATGGGCAGAATCGGCAAAGTGTTAACACATCAAGTGCGCATTACCCACAAGTGATGAAGTGAGAAGGGTCATAATCCCACCAAGTAGAAGATGGAGTATGCATTAATCCTACAAAGTATTTATATTGCAAGGGTGCATTACCTACAAGGGATGGTACAACAAAGGCCATAGACACATCAAGATGAAGTGTAAGATTGTGCACATACCTTAAGGCAATGGTACATCAAGAGCGCAATAGTATACCACCAAGGTGTAAAGTCCCGCTAATTTGTGGACCATGAGGGCGCAAGACACATATCAAATGACATGTCAACAGCGCAAAAGATGACATGTGGCATATTGCATAATCCATGGAGTATGGAATAAGGGATGCCACAACCAATTTGTGAACATACAATCCATGCAGGAATTGTATAAATAGATATGCAAGTTGGAGATTTGAAGTAAGCTTGATGGCAAGAGCATAAGAGCTTCGTGTGAAAGTTTCAGTTTGATTTTCTAGGAATCAAGGGGCTCGTGGAAAAAACAAATGATCGAGCAAGGAGTTGAATATGCACATACAAAAAAATGAAGTTTTGATGGTGCGCAGAAATATGTTGTAGAGTAGATCTGTGACAGATGCGCAAGTACTGAAATGAAGGAATATTGAAGTATGCACAAATGCTTGACATTTCGAAGGACAACATTATAGTTAGCATGTTGACAGTCACATATGTTGTAGAGACAGAAGCGCATAGACAGAACCGAAGTTTATCAGACAATGCGCAAATGTCTAGCTGATGCATATGAGCAGAAGTGAAAGTGTGGGAAGTTGAGAACTCCATCTGATGCGCAACAACAAAACAACAACAAGATCCAATAGGCGCATCATGATGCATATGATCCTATACAAGTGCGTTAAAAAGAATGGAGGAATCATTTGATGCACGGGACATTGTAGATTGTCTGAGAAACTATAGCACTTAAACAGAACAGACACATCTGAAAGTGTGTGGTTCCATCTATTACTAGTGCTTTATTTCATAACAACAAACTATCAATTGAAAGCATAGTATCATTTGATAATTGCAGTCATGCAGAGCAAAATGTCGAGATAATCAGTGATGCAGACTACAATACCGAAGAGCACATAGTACATGAAGTATATCATCAAATGAAGTGTGATTTGAAAAGTTCGAGAAGTCAAGTGATGTATGCAGCGCAATGATAGTGTATCGACTGCATAAGAAGGTAGCGCACAATAGAATTGTTATCAGAATATCTGAAGAGTGCACAGAGTTGAAGTTCAGTAAGACAGGAACATACATTTGACATCAGGGCGCACGGACGGGACAAGGAGACAGGGATTTGGAGCTTCCTCTAGGTTGGTGCTTGAAAAAAAATAGGGGGTCGTAGCCTCCTTCAATTCAATGTTGGCGAAACACATGGAGTTGTAGCTTCCAGGGGTTTGGTGCCTTCTTCTAGTTGGTGCTAGTAAACATAGGAAGTTGATGCTTCCTTGACTGCATTCTTTCTCATTATAAAGAAGCATTCTATGATTTTTTCCCATTTGAGTTTCCATATAAAACAAAACTGAGATATTCATAATTTATAACAAATATATAAAACAAAACCAAGATCTTCATAATTAAAAAAATAAAAAGAAATTAATTAACAAATAACAAAAGTATTTAATTAAATAACAAATATAAAAAACAAAACTGAGATCTTCATAATTTATAATTATGAAATTATAAATATAATAAAATTGAGAAAAAAAAACCGTGATTGATTAATTAAAAACCAAAATAATTTTTAATTCAATAACAAATACATTAAAAAAACACGAACTTACTTAAAACAAAAAAGAAATTAACAAACAACAAAAATATTTAATTCAATAACAAATATATAAAACAAAATTGAGATCTTCATAATTTAAAAAACAAATAACATACTAAAGAAATAAATGGTTTTTCAAATTATAATCCAAAAATGATTTAAATAAATATTTAATGTTTATATATATTTACGGTTAATTAATATGTTAAATCATTCATCTGAGACATATTGTTTAGAGATATTAAGTGATAGATTTAGATCTAATCAATTTGCTCAAAGTTACATAGATTGGTGGCGAGTCCTAACATTACAGTTATTCACGGTGATAAGCACAACAAATATTTTAATATAAATGCTCAAGAGCTAGGATTACATACAGAATACTACTTACAAATGAAAACGTAGAATTATACACCCAAAGCTAATGTTAACAGAATACTACTCCGCGTACGAGGGATCAAAATCCGGTAATTCATATGCACACATAATACTACTAGTAAGAATTTATCAACGACTAATTTTGGAGCTGCACGAGAATATTAAAAAATTTCAAATACTGCAACAAAATAAAACCTTCATATAGCTGCTATGCAGTAACAAAAAAAAGTGAATTCTACAAAATTGTTTCTTCCTATTTTATGTCACAGACAACCACAAGAATTAAGAACTAACTTATTTTGAATGGAAACATAAATATAATGGAAGAGGATTGAATTGAAAAAAAAATACCTTTACTATGGCGCGCTTTACTTCTTTGATGAAAGCTCGAGTGACATCCATGGCTACTTTCTTGATCAGACAGGGCGAGACGAGAATTTTTCTGCTTCAATTGACGAGAAACAATACAGAAAATAAATCGATAATGTTGGTAGTGGGGATGGAGATGCACCGAGATCATTAGAGAAAAAGGAAACCGATGACGTAGGGAAAGGGGATGGGGATACGTCATGTATTTGGATCACTAAGCAACAAATTGACAATCCTCGGAGAGAAGGGGACATCAACATAGCAACAAATTTGGTGCCAGATATTCTTTAACTGAAAATCTCAGACATCCATCTATAAGCCATTCTCCGGAAATTTGGTGCCAGAGATTCTTTAACTGAATTTGTTATCAACAAAGAATCCGAGTTACAGTAGAGTATAGGTGTCACAATTGTTCCATGCACTTAATGGATAGCTTCAGATATGTGATGTTCCCCATGTAATTGTGCACCGGAGACAACTTAATTAATTCAAATCATTAATTCTTATACGTGGACATTAAGTTGCAGGCCAATAACGAAAAAATACATACATTATGCTATCATGCCAAAATAGCGATGCCATCACAAATTGCATGCACCTAGAACATGTGTTCCTTCCTAGGAGGTCACAGGTTCAAATCCGGAGGGGTGGGGTAGGTACACCTCTGTATACGTGAGCACCTTTGTAGACTTTAGCAGTTAAATCGTTGCATAGAGGAGTCCCTTGACCTACAAACAAGGGGTCTCATACAACAAATTGGTGTCTCGCTTAGCGGTGACCTTAAAAATAGATTATTATTATTATTTAGGTGTCACAATTGTTCCATGCACTCAAATGGATAGTCTCGATCTGCTCCATAGGTAATTGTGCAACTGAGACAACTTAATTAATTTAAATGATTAATTCTTATAGGTGGACAGTACGTTGCTAGCCATCTCCCTCTTGGCTCACATCATAACATCTCTGCTCTAGCCCAACTATCATTCTCCTCTCCCCTCTGCATCATAGTTGTGTTCCGTGTTCCAATCTCCAATCTATTTTTCAATGATGACTAAGCTGTTGGCAGCAATTAATTACTTCACCATCACAAAGTCTAAAAAATCAATCACCTCCCTACTAAGTGGCCGCCAAAACTCTGAAGAGTCAACCACCGCCACACCGTTTTGATTTTGTCATGCTGTCAAAGTTTCAAAGGGGCAGCACGCCACATCGGACTCTGAAGAAGAAGTTACATCCCCTGTCACATCTCTTCGAATGATTAAATGAGTAGCGTGTTTCTGCAGATTGTTGAAGGGGCCTCCATCATTCCTGTTGTAGCTCGTGAAAGGGAAGAGTGTCCACAAAAATTTTGAACAGTCAATTTTGGTTTAAATGCAATGAAGGGTCAATCTAATTTATGAGACTGACTGATCTCATTGTGTATATATACCTATGTAATTCGGATAGAGAGACATGGTGAGGAATACAAATTCTGAGTTAAATATGAAACAAATTTTTAGCTCTATAATCTTGTTGCTATGTTCCTCTCTGTCTTTATGAGTTTGAAAACTCATTGTTGAATATTTAAGTTTAATATTTTGTTGTATCCTAATAATTTTCTGAGTATGTATGATTGACAATAGAAGTGATTAATTAACTTGACTATTGAAACAGAGTTTTTACTCTGTACTTTTATGATGCTTTGTTTTATGAGTTGTAAACTCACTATGGAATATTTAGTTTTCTTGTAGCAAGTTATATTTCTGAGTTTGTTGTTGATGTATTTGTAACTTCGGAAGATATTCTTCTATGTATTACACTTGTACTTTATTATATTCATGATGGAGATGTTTTATTCCTCCAATCATAAGTGTCGTCATTTGTATTTGTAAGTGTCGCAAGTGTTGCAAGTGTCGCAACTTATATTTGATGGGTTATTAGACCACCAGTGTGGGGTCGGCCCTAGTTGAGTTATGTGGTTGGGTTATTAGACCTCCTTAGGAGGTCGGCCCTATTAGATTATTGGCAGGTCAAGTCAGAGTATAAATAGAGAAGTTGTGTCTCTCATTCTATTCATTCACTCACTCATCCAACTCGCATTAATTGAGAGAGGAGTGCGCACTAGTGGAGGAGGAGTAGCTGTTGGAGACATCTATCTTGGGTTTGATCATTGTGATCTTGTATTGCGGCTTATTCTATCGCTAAGGAAGTTGCGGGGTTTTCCACCTTCTTGGTTTTCCCCGAGGAAACTCTGTGTCTATCGTCTCTTGTAATTATGATTGATATGTTGTACATGTTATTCTCTTAGTGATCCTAGATAATATTGAATGAAATTATCAAAAAAATTAACATGGTATCAGAGCTGACCTAAGAAGAAGACACTGTGAAGCTGCGGAAGCTAGGGCTTCTTAATTTTTGGGTTTCTATCCACAGATCATCAAGGCAGGAGGGTAGGATGACTCTCCTTGGAAGGGTGCATCTTTCAGTCGAGACAGAATTCAATTCTGGGCATTTTCAGTTTTTGGCTCGTCACTACTGCGGGAAATTAGGGTTTCGGAGAAAGTTAGAATTTTTGGAATCTAAGACCACGGCTGGAAGCTCCTCAAAAAAATCAAAGTTTAGAGCACAAGATCGAACTTTTTGGTTGGGTAGAAGGTTGGGCTTGATCAAACCCTAGTTCGGGATCTTGTCTAGAGAATCCGAAAGTTTCAAAGGTAATTTTAAGTTGTCAAAGTTTGAAGATTTCAAAATTGAAGTATACCAGCTTGATCAGCTCAGCAAGGCGCATCTTTTCATCCATTTAGAAGTTTGAAATTCAAAGTTTGAATTTTTAGGGTTTCTCTGACAAACCCTAATCTAGCTCCAGATCCAGTTTCCAGCAAATCAAGCGGTAAGACCTAAATCTTTTATTTCCATTTGAGTTTCTCATTAAAATGTCTCACCACAACAAGCTTGAGGATAAGTTTGAAGGGGCTGATAACTTTCGAGCATGGAAGTATAGGATTGGGTTAATCCTAGAAGAGAATGAGTTGGACACCTACATAAGTGAAGAGGTTCCAGTTCCAGAGGGAGAAGAGGCTAAGGCCTTACACAAGAAGAACTTGGTCAAATCCAAGAGAATCATTGTTGATTCTATTAAATACCATCTCATAGCCCATGTGTCTTCCCTAAAGACACCTAAAGAGATGTTTGACTCTTTCACCAAGTTTTTTGAAGGAAAGAACATAAATCGAAAGATGACTCTGCAGAACCAATTGAAAGGGGTAAAGATCCAGAATTGAGAGACCATTCAATCCTACTTTTCTAAGGTCTCTCAAATCAAGGAACAACTTGAAGCTGTGGATGAAGTTGTGGAGAATGGAGAAATTGTAATGACCACATTGAATGGCCTACCTAGGTGATGGGACTCCTTCATCCAAGGAATCTTTGCAAGAAATAAATTGATCTCCTTCAATAGACTATGGGAGGAATGTTCACGAGAAGAAGCTAGGCTTGTGGCCCGAGAAGAAAAGATGGGAAGTGAAGATCAAGCTCTCACAGCTCACACCAAGAAAAGCAAGTTCAAGAGGGATCCATCTCACCATAAGAAACCTTCTCACCCCTATCACAGAGAGAAGAAATATTTGAGATGCTTCAATTGTAATGTGAAAGGACACTTTTCCTCGGAATGTCCCAAGAAAAGAAAAGAAGTTACCAACAACAATAAGAAGAATATCAACAAGAAAATACATCATACTCATATTGCTGAGGATGATGAACCTCCCAGGAAGAAGACTAGGGCAGAAAGTGAATACTCTTCAAGTGACGAAGAATGTGTCCTAATCTCTGCTCTCACAGGTACTATCTCACATGGGTGTGATGATTGGCTTATTGATAGTGGGGCTTCCAAACACATGACGATATTTAAATAATCCTTTATATACCTATCTGAACATGAGTCACCCCATAAGGTGAAACTTGGGGATGACTATCAATATCCTATAAAAGGAAGTGATAAAGCCTCCTACAAGTTAGACTCTGGGAAGTATTTGAAGATGAAAGATGGTCTGTATGTACCTGGACTCAAGAAGAATCTTCTCTCCATATCATCTTTAGATGCAAAGGGAATGAGAGTTGCATTTATAGATGGCCAAGTACTCATGTGGCCAAAAGGTAAGACCATTGATGATGCAGTAGTGATTGGAGAGCAAGAGGGAGGATTATATAAATTGAAGGGACAACCTGAACATGCCATGGTACATGAATCCATGGATCCAAGTGAACGTTGGCATAGAAGGCTTGCACACATGCACTATAGAGCACTACCAATTGCAAGCAAAGCAGTAGAAGGTCTTCCTGAAATCCAGTCAAAGCATGAAGTTATTTGCAAAAGATGTGCAAAAGGAAAGAACACAAAGAAGGCATTTCCAAGCAGTAAAAGAAAGGCATAAGGAATCTTGGAAATTATCCACTCCGATGTATGCAGTCCGATGTCATCCAGTTCTCTGAGTGGGTATAGATATTATGTTTCTTTCATTGATGATTTCTCTAAGAAGACTTGGATTTGTTTCTTGAAGAACAAAGATGAATTATTCAGCAAATTCAAGGAATTCAAAGCCTTGATCGAAAACCACACTGAGAAGAAGATCAAGACCTTTAGATCCGACAATCGTGGAGAATCCACTTCAGCAGACTTCAAGAAGCTATGCAATGATTAAGAGGGAGTCCACCCAACAAACAAACAAAGATAAGTATTTGAATTGACATTCTTGTACATCTGATTGTTTAAATAATATTGTTCGATGATGTATATACTTATGTTCCTAGACTTAGGTTGTATAATATGCATATTAGAATAATTGCATTAATGAACAACATACTACTAATATGCATGTGATGGGTAAGTGGCCTATGGCACTGTACAACATTCCATTGCTACTTATCTAGAGTGAAACCTCTTTGCTGACATGTTGGGAGTAGTGCAAGCTCTTAACAATGTTCTGGTAGAGATGGAAGGCATATAGAAAGTTACCGTATGAATACGGGATATGGATGAATGTTGTATTGAAGCATTGGCTAAGATAATTGCATGACTGTATGACATATATTATTATGTGTAATATTTTTTTCTGAAAACTATGAGAAGTTTCTAATCATGCAATTGAATTTGACTTGTAGGAAAGATCATGTACAATCACCTACAAAAGAAGAACAACAACATTTGTTCCAGCAACGAAGATCATGAAAACTATATATTGAAGATATTGAAGAATTTGAAGTTCCCAGGATCTGGGATGCAGTAATAGAAGGATGCCATGATCGAGGAGTACCAGTCGATCATGAAGAATGATGTTTGGGATGTGGTCCCAAGACCAGAAGGGAAGTCTGTTGTGACTTCCAAATGGATCTACAAGATCAAGCATGCTGCAGATGGTAGCGTAGAGAAATACAAGGCAAGGTTTGTGGCTCGTGGATTCTCCCAGAAAGAAGGGATAGATTATGAAGAGAATTTTGCACTTGTAGCCAGATACACTTCCATCAGAATAGTACTTTCCCTAGCTGCAGTGATGAAGTGGAAGATACACCAGATGGAGAAGCCACTCGGTTTTGAGACACATGATAGAGATTCATATGTATGCAGATTGAAGAAAGCAGTGTATGGCTTGAAGCAAGCACCTAGGACATGGTATGGCAGGATACACAGCTTCTTGTCCAGTTTGGGCTTCACCAAGAGTAAAGCGGATTCCAACCTTTACTACAAGGTTGAGGAAGGCAATCCAGTGATACTTTTATTGTATGTGGATGACCTGTTTGTAACAGGTGAGGATAGGTTGATTGCCGACACGAAGAGGAAGCTTGCTGCCGAGTTCGAGATGAAGGACTTAGGTATGATGCATTACTTTCTAGGTATGGAGGTGTGGCAGAGTGCAGATGGGATCTTCCTTGGACAAGAGAAGTATGCAGTAGAGATCCTGAAGCGGTTTGGGATGATGGACTACAAGGACATGGCCACACCTATGGCATCGAACCTGAAGCTATTGTGTGATGCTTCATCTGAGCCGGTTGATGTCATGATGTATCATTAGATGTGAATAGGAAATACCTTAAAATATTATCCTGGGAGATCTTATCGGTTGTTCTTAGGCACGTAAAATGTTCCTCGGATGCTCTTGTCAAGTATTGCATCAGCATATAATTAGTCCTGAGAATCCACCTCTATTAGACTGTTCGCACAGATGATGAAGACCTACATGAGGCTAGGTCTACATCCAGCATGAAAAAGGGCTGGCTCTATAGAACTTCCTATGACGAGAAGAATTCAGAGATAGCCCAGTGATCGAGATGACGAGTACAGCAGCAGTGATGACAATTATGCTCCATGATCCAGTGACGATGATCGAGCTTCAGAATTGAAGACTTGTGCCAATATGTATTGATGACCTGTGTCTAGAGAATACCTTCCTAGTTAAGAGGGAGTGTTGATGTATTTGTAACTTCGGAATATATTCTTCTATGTATTACACTTGTACTTTATTATATTCATGATGGATATGTTTTATTCCTCCAATCATAAGTGTCATCATTTGTATTTGTAAGTGCCGCAAGTGTCACAACTTATATTTGATGGGTTATTAGACCACCAGTGTGGGGTCGGCCCTAGTTGAGTTATGTGGTTGGGTTATTATACTTCCTTAGGAGGTCGGCCTTGTTCGATCATTGGAAAGTCAAGTCGGTGTATAAATAGAGAGGTTGTGTCTCTCATTCTATTCATTCACTCACTCATCGAACTCGCATTAGTTGAGAGAGGAGTGCATACTAGTGGAGGAGGAGTAGCTGCTGGAGACATCTATATTGGGTTTGATCATTGTGATCTTGTATTGTGACTTATTCTATCTTTGAGGAAGTTGTGGGGTTTTTCACCTTCTTGGTTTTCCCCGAGGAAATTCTGTGTTTATTGTCTCTTGTGTTTGATATGCTCTACATGTTATTCTCTTAGTGATCCTAGATAATATTGAATGAAATTATCGAAAAATTAACATTTGTTGAAACACAGTGCGCTGAAACAGCCTAATTTTTATGAATGACAGGGAGTTATAAATTTGAGTTAAAGTCATTGCTGAGACTTATTTCCTGTAGAATACAGTTTGCTGAAACTCCTACAAAATTGTTGAAACAGATTCCTATAGCTTAATGTTTGCTGAAATAGTTGCAGACTTATTATGTTCTTGTTGAAACTCGTCTTGTAGGTGTCAATTTAGTTTTGTAATGATTGGTACGTGTTGTTGTTACGATGTGCAGCACTCCCCTTCTACCCACAATAATATCAACTTGTTTTTATACATGTTAGATTTGTAACCCTGTCCATGTATGAGCTGAAGCTCACTTCCGTTGTGCCTAAATCTCCTTCATAAGATGCACAGAAAACGCAGTGGAGAGTTAGAGAATCTGTCCAACTGCACTAACTTCTGGGAGAAGAAACGCTTCGAGGGTGAATAAACAGACTAGCTTCGTCATCTGTTGCTGCTAGAAAATAACCTAGTAGCAACATAAGATCAATGTGCTCCCGGTGAGGAGGTCGTAAATAAAGTCACGAGAATCCTTGACACACTTCAACACAATTTCCATCAATGCATATTCAATCGGTGAAAAAGGAAATGTTGGTTATTGTGCAACAAATTTTGTTGAACACATTGCTTCAACCCTGATCAAAATTCTGCCATTGGAACGCACTCGAGTGTTTCAAACTTCTGGTTGTCATACACTACAAGGAAAAAGGGCATTTTAGCCTCACATTGGTACCACTAATTGTAAAGGATTTGGGAAATCCTAAAGTTTCAAATGGTGGTGCAAAAGTGGTGATAATGTGAGGATATGCATGTGGTGCTAAAATTTATGGTGCAAAAGTGGTGTTTGTAAAAAAGTTGATTTTGGTGTTAAATGAATATGTAGCATTACATGGTGTATGGTTCAAACCATCAAAACCAATCCTAAGTGAACTGAAATTTTGTGGTGCAAAACACCAAAACCAATCCAACATGGATTGAGACTTTTTGGTGCAAAACACCAAAATTATTATTACTATAATACTCAAACTTGTATATGGTGCAAAGCACCATAAAATAACAAGTGGTGCAAAGCACTATAAAAATAATAAATGGTGCAAAAAAAATAAAATTCGCATTATATATATATGGTGCAAAAAAAATAAAATTCGCATTATATATATATGGTGCAAAGCACCATAAAATAATAAATGGTGAAAAAAATATAAATCTCATATATATAAATATAAATATGTTTATTAAAGCATTTCTTTATAGTTTATTTGGTTTTAATCCAATAATTCAATACATCAAATAAACATAATAAAAACCATAATGTTATTTCAATAAAATTTGTAATTTATAATTATAAAATAATGATTCACATAATAATAATATTAACATAATCTTAATTTAATGGAAGACTATGTTTTGAAATTTGATTTTAAGGAAAAATTATAACATATGGAAAACTATGTTTTGAAATTTGTTTTTGAAGAAAAATTATAATATATGTGATTTATATTTGTTTGCATAATATATATAGTTTAAAAAAACATTTCATTATAGTTTATTTGATTTTAATCCATCATTTAAAAAATCAATAATTCAATACATTAAATACGCATAATAAAAACTATAATTTTGTTCCAACAAAATTTATAATTCATGATTATAAAACAGTGATTCTCATAATATTAATATAATGGAAGATTATGTTTTTGAAATTTGTTTTTTTAGAAAAATGAAAGAGAGAAAACTAATAATTCATTTGAAGCTACTGATATTGTTCATCGTGCAGAACTTGCCATCACCTGCATTGTCAAAATGGTAAAAGGTTATAAACATGATGACTTCTCTTTGTAAACAATAAAAAAATGAATGAGAAAATAACACAAACAATAGTTTTAATTGAATTGCAAAAAACCATAAAAATGTTATGCATTTAATGACATTTCATAACTAAAGTATATTTGAAATGAACTAACCTTTGAAGCCATGTGAATTCAACATCTGAGCATATGATAAGGTTGAAGCATAAGTCAAAATTCATTTTCGTCTTCTCTTTCATCCTCTGAAACAGTTACCTAAGAAGCATACAAGATAAAATCAACATACCTACAAATTGTAATCATTGAAACTTTCATTTACATATATTTGTTTCATATCATGGACTTTTATATAGAGCAAAAAAATTCTAGGTGAAAAATTACCCCATAACCAGCGATAGGATGAAATCCTTCTTTAATATTTTGATGGATGAGAGAAGATATACCCTAGCATGAAGCAAAATCTTTATTATCTTCAGACATTTTAGTATTGAATACTTGCAACTAAAATTTAAAAAAATAATAAAATAGTTAGAAAATATGATTATAAGAAAAATGAAGTTTACTTGAGAAACATAATAGTGTAGTAAACTTGCAATTTTTTCCTCTGCGGACAACATGCCACCTTTCCCCAAACGATGGTGTGTGGCCAACCTAGAGGCTTGTATGGTATGTGCATATTTGTTATTTTTAACCAAAGTTCCACATTTCCTTTTTTTTTCAATAACCACTTGCTCCAATATTTTTTTCCACTCTACTTTATGAAGTGTGGTTTGACTATATTTTTGTTTTTAACCAATTCCCCTCTCAAAGCATTTCTAGTATTTTTCATATATTTAACAGCACTATGGAGAATTTGCTTGGGAGGTACAATTTGATACGAACCGTTACACCAAAGCCTCGAGATGTTAGTGAAGGCCGCCCACTAGGATCTTAACATCCCACCACACTCCGTAGTCCAGACTCTAGGCTGGATGTGCGTCCATACGGTGGTGTCCCCTTTGCGCCATACGAGCCTCGGGCGAACACTGCAATGCCGACGTTGCCACCCGCTCTGTGACTTGAACCTGGGTGGAGGCTCTGATACCAAATGATACGAACCGTTACACCAAAACCTCGAGATGTTAGTGAAGGCCACCCACTAGGATCTGCAGAAACTTTATGCATATGAGATACCAACTCATCCTTCTTCGATTTTTCTGCAAAATAAATATAAAAATTTAATAATATATATGAGATATTTTAAGGTTTCTAGTATCATAGTAATAACATGAAATGTTGTATTTGAAATATAGGGAATGCAACAATGAGTAGAATATATACATTTTTTAATATGAAACATGAACCATTTAGTAAAGTATATAAATTTACACTACACAAATTAAGTATGCAATCTACGAAAAAATATATAATAGTCATGTTTTACCTTGATGATAAAAATCTCTAGTAATTGTAGGACCAAATAATCTCAATGATTCACGATGAAGTATGTCTCTCCATGTTTTCCTAGCTTCATCATTTAACACTTGCCCTTTTTCATTTAAAGTGATTGTAAATGACATACCATTCGTTGCCTCTCCTCTAACATATTCATTTGGATGTTTCAAAGGAGGTGCAAGAGATGCATCAATAGATGCTATCGTTGGTTCATCGAAGGGATGAGATTGATTTTGTACTCCATCAACATTAGTGTCTTCTTCCGGAACAATGGTATTACTCCTGAGCAATATGATAGAATATATTATTGTGTTCATATTATATGTAATTACAAACCTAAAATTAATAGGTAGAAAATAAATGATGGTTTACCTTGGCATATCATCAACAACTATTTATGTATCTATTGCATTATCTCTGTCAAAGATGGTTGTGTTGTATGCTGCTTGAATTGCATCTCTTATGAATGGGTTGACATCATCTCTAGTCAACCACTCTTTATACAATTGTAACTTATCCATTTCAAATCAAGTATCGAATGCTAGCTCTACATTATAGCAAGGATCAGTTACTGTTGGTATGTATACATCATCTATAAAATTTGAATGTGAAGATGGTGTTGTAGATAAACTACTTCCTTTCGAAGGTATTTCATTAATATTTTTGTCTCCAGTAAGCATGCTTCTCATAACATCATTTACACTCTTTGTACGAATAATACACATTGCTTGTTTTTTTGTTCGCATATTGAAGAGACCTAATTCAATGTTAACACATTTCCCAAAAATTAGAACTAGTTTTATACACTTCATTGCACTAGTCCACGAATGAAGTGCAAGTGCAATTTATATATCATGAAAACATCAATCATCTAACTATATGAAATATAGTAATAAGTATTATAAAACAAAAATTGCAAATGAATTAACATACCTACTAAAACCATAAAAAATTTAGTATCACTAAATCAAATGGAAAAATTGGACAATATTTTCATCATAAAAGATTATTTCAATCAATAAACATTTCACCATAATTAAATATGAGAATTTTTTCCTAATTTATGTACTTTTAAAATATTAATTATGTAATATGAAAAGTTGGATCTTATATGCTAAATACATATCTTAAAAACGAAAAAGTATAAGATTTTGAACCCAATAGATTATCTTTATAAGACAAGTTGGAAAAAATGTTTTGCAAATTTAGGATGTTATAAGAACTCTCAATGAGATTCCTAAACATATCTATGTAGTAGATTTTAATGAAAAAACAACCCTAATTCAAAACCAATGGACATTTTTTCAAGTAAAAATATTCATAAAATTTCTCATTAATCATCAAAATAAGTTGAATATACATTGTAAGATCCAATCATGTCTTCTTGTCCACTAACCTCATCAAATGACATTTGCTCCAAGATAGGTTGGTCTTCATGTAAATGTTGAAAGACTCTTATTGATCTAGGATTATACGCAATAACAAATGACTTTGAGCATTCTGTAGGATGGAGGCATAAAAATATCTGCTCACACTGATCAGGGAAAACATATGGTTCATCTGTTTGCTCAAACCTAGTATGGTTGATGACGCAAAATCCATTCTCGTGCATATATGTTGTTGGATGATTTCCAACCACAATATTTCTAAACCACTTAGCATTAAATAGTACCACCTTGAAAGATCTAAATTTAAGCTCTAAGATATCTTCAACTAATCCATAGTATCACAAGGTTTCTGTTTTTAAGTTTCCATCACAAACATCTGACTAACAATCTATTGTAAAATATGCAGCAATTCCCTTCAATATTTAATTCTTTGCACAATTCGGTGAGATAAACTGTTGATTTGAACAACATGTACCCTTGAAGCATGTAACCTTCAAGATGAGCCTTTTGCTTTACAAATTTTTTCAAGGCCTTTAAATAACATTCAACGGGAAACATTGTTCTCGTTTGAACTGGTCCACACATCTCTATTTCATGTAATAGATGCACAATGTAGTGTTCTTGTGCATTGAAGAAACTTGTCGGGAAATATTTTTGCATGTCACACATTAGAATGGGGACTTCTTTCTTCCACATATTTAAGTCTTTGTTGTGTATCTATGTTGAAGTGACCCACCCAAAATAGAAATAACTAATATAAACGCAGATTTATGTAAAGAAAGAAAATATTTTAGATGAACAACTTACTATTATATTGCATTATACATGAAGGGACATGTTTTCTTATATAGGCCATGCATTATACCTAAAAAAATTACTCAGCTTGTATATTGTACTTCTAATGTTGTCATCCATATTATTTGGAATGCAGGCGGGTAATAGGTACTGCATATAGAATGTTCAAGTTGATTAATAACACACGAAATAAAAATAAAAATAAAGGCATATAATACATAATATAGATAACTTCTATCAATGTGCACATACGCACCCTAAGGAAATTATTCCAATCAAGGGTCTTCATTCCAACAAGTTCATTTCCTTTTGTGAGAGCCTTCTTAAAATTCACTCCGAAACCTATTGGGAATCTTACTGATTTTATGGATTTAATCATCTTCCCTTTACCCTCCTTTGTGAGAGACCATGGATCATCTACAAAGTTTCCATCATCATCTAGCCAAAGATGAGGCATTCTTCCTACTTTTTTGAGGTCCATCCTCACTTGTAGCTTATTTAGTTGTCTCCCATGTATTGAATTGTTCTCAAATAACATATTATATAAACAGAAGATACATTCTTCCCTATGTGCATTGTGTCAAACATGTGAACAATAGGTAGGTCTTCATAGTATGGGAACTGTGAAAATATTGTCTTTCGAGTCATTCCTAGAGGAAGGGATCCTATCACAAAGGGAAATCATAATAAATTTACCAAATCCATTATTTTGAGATGTTATTGTATAAGATTTCGAATGTGGGCATGATAATTACCATGTGTGTTTATATATGCATGCATACATCTCTTGGGATTCATCTTCAAAGGTGCTCTAAGAAGGAACTCCTTCCCACCAAATTGCTCCGTATCTTGTACACGATATGGGTGATTAAGCTTTAGAAACATTCTATACTCATCATATACTATCTTTCCCAAATGTCATGATCTTCTAGACGAGGTGCAAGGCCCACATGTCGGGAATCCATAAGATCCTTTAGTCTGAAGGCCTTTGATTTTTATATGAAAGATCAAGTAATAATTTAAGGTGTTATTATGAAATAAATAAAATCAATAAATATGACATGAGGTGATTAACACCAACTATAACTCACCACAACACATTGATAGACCTGGGGCATCATGAATTGTGAAAAGAAGCATTGCATGAAATTGAAATATCCTTGAACCAATAGGACGAGATACATCCTTCATATGCATTCCTTGCCAAAGCATCAATAATTCATCTATTAAAGGTTCAAAGTATGTGTGCATGTGTTTAGGCTAATTTGGACCTATAAAAAAATTAACTTAAATTTTTCATTTGCACCCTTAATTACTTATCATTACCATATGGAATAAATACTATGCATTTCCATAAAGTATAACCTCGTATGATCAATGTCAACATAGCATGTTCCTTTTTTGTTAACAACTATGGGGGTATGTTGTTGTTGATAGAAATTATTGGACATGTAGACCATTGTGTTGATTGATTTCCATAAGGATTCACACCATCCAATGCTAATGATATTCTTGCATTTTGTGGTTCATCTTTGAAAATTGGCCACTTCTCCTCAATCTTACGCCATACCACTCCATCAGTTGGCATCCTCATAACACCATCGATGCTCCTTCCCCTCACATGATAATCCATGAGCTCTTACATTCCCTTGCATCCAAATAACCTCTCAAATTGTGGCGCTAAAGGTATATGGTGAAGTACCTTCCGTCCTACCTTTTTTGATGATGCACTTGTATGGTACCTCTTCTCACCACATTTTGGGCACTGATCTAAGGATTCCTTTCCATCTCCATAATATAGCATGGAATCATTGGGACATGCATCATATGACTTGACAACATCCATGCCTAAATCCTTTGTTAATGATATGATCTCATATTTTGATTTAGGCAATTTGTTATCAATTGGAAGGTGCGCGCCTGATGATAACCTATGACAATGCCATCAACAATGATAAGATAGAGTTTAGAGTGACATTAAATTTTTAGAAACCTTTATTGAGAATAAACTTGAAATTTCCATTCAATAAAAAACACACTTACTGTAGAAGGTCGGTGAAACTATTGCTTGTCCATCCATGGACAACTTTTAAGTTAAGAAGGGATAACACCGCTTGCAATATAGAGCATCGTGCACCTGGGTAAAGTGGCGTCCTTTCCATATGTAGAATTTTGTTATCATGAGGTTCTTTATTAGTGTCTATATTAATTGAATTTAGAATCTCTCTTACGTTGGGTCTGATATTTATTTGTTCTTGTACATGTGCATGGATATCATTAGAATCATTATTTTCCATACAATCATCTTGTATACTCTCATTGTTGGGGCTATGATTAATACTGCCTTCACTAACCATGTTGGGTAAACTATTACTGCGTCCTGGAATTGTTAAATCATTATTTTGAATTCTAGTGGGCATTTATATATTCATATTTTCACCATCCTCCAAAAATCCTTCCATTGGACCATTTATCTTTAAATGGTTACTCTCAAAATGTTGTTTTTGACATATTCTACCATAGCAACGATTGCATGAGCAATAGACATCCATTTGCCACCATTCATATGTGCCATATTCAGGATTGTTCATGTTTGACATTGGAACCTAAAAATTTCAAGAAAGAAGTTTACTCATATTGGTCTCATGCAATGAATATAGAAATATGTGGTCTCAAATGTTTTCAAGTAAAGAAAATAGTGCAATAAATAACGAAAACTACAATTTTCTAAAATAGTGCAATAAATAACAAAAACTACAATTTTCTAAAATATTAAACCATCAAAAAACTATATCTTCCCTCCTAAGATATGCCTAAGAGTTTAAATATATGAAAATTTTAATATATCTATTCTATATAAGTAGAAGAGTAGTGGTTGGGTCATTGTTGTTCACAATAACTCCGATTTGTAAGCAAGACCACTATAGTTAGTTAGCAACAAAAACATTTTCTTGAAAAGTAACTTTTATCATTAAACATCTACTCTTAATTTCCTAACAAGATGATCTCCACATACTTAATAGTATTTCTCTTGACATAAGCATAGTTCCTAGTTCCTATTCATACTGATTGCTTTGACTCACCTTTGACTACTCTTAAATATATAAATCTTACAAAGATTACCTAATCCCTACTTATTATCTTAGAAAACTAATCCCTACTACTTATCTAAGGATTATAAAGAAAAGAAAGAAAATCTAGAGGGACGTGTAAGTGGCTCACTTGCTAGGGTTAGGGCCTCATTATGAGAGGTAAGGTCCATAGAGAAGACAATAAGACATATATTCATAGTTTGAAAACAAAAAATAATAATGTCTGAAGGTCATGCACTTATGAGGGAAAGGAGTAAGAGGCATAAGTGTTTATGGGTGCTCTTCCTTAGAAGTGCTACCAAGTATATAAACATTGTTATTTTTGGAGGAGTTTTATGAATCTGTCTATGTGAACCTAAAACACAATATACAAGGGTTGGTGCAACAATGGGAAAATCCTCTAATCCTAAATGTTCAAGGGTGCTCTCAATCATAAGCACTACCAAGTATATATTAAAAATTGGGTCACTCACAACAATTACTAATTGGTTAATGTCGAAACATTTGGTGACATAATTTTAGATCATGTTAAAACTTGTGTGTATTATAATACAAAATTACATTTTAAACATAATCTCAAACTCAATGAGTTTAAGGAAATTATAAGCTATAAAATGTAAATATAGACATGAAGCATTTAAGTCATCATTAGTAGCAACCTATTATGATTATTAAAAGAAAAATCTTGTTAGAAGGATCCTCATAGATATGTTACTCCCAACAACATTAGAAGCTTTGGTGGGCTTCGAGTTCTTTCAAATGGATAGCTCTAAGGTTAAAATCTATTTTCATGTATCTCTCGAACAAGACACTAACTATATTTATGCCCCCGCCTCTTGGAAACATGACACCTTATAGGAGGTAAAGCCTCAATTGAGCTACATGGGCTTGGTTACTCACTACTCATATTTTATAGGGAGCACTAAAAAATTCCATTAACCATAATAAATGGACACCACTAAAAATGGTTCATCTAATGGTTCATTGAGCTAGTCTAGCATTTCAAAAGTGGAGACCATTCCCTTTGATAAAATTGTCCGTGGACCTGTGGAATGAATGCCTCAGGCCGCGTTGCACTCAGTTTGTGACGACTGAGTTTCATGCGGCTGGTTGCAGCTAGTGGACGTATCTCTCCAACTGGTGACGTATCTCAGAGGATAAGGAATTTTGTTTTGAGAATCTTAGAAATGACTATGAATTGCAAAGGTTGTCAACATTAAGGTGGATTGGAACGTTGGAGCTGTAGTAAGGGGTATCCTTCTTTACGTTGGACTGAAGTGCATCTACCTGGAGACTAGTGTAAGTGAAGAACTGCATTAACCAAAATCGTGGGGTTGTATTGCTGCTGGTGCATTGGACTAGCGCCCAGCATGGGGCTGCAAACATACACTACCTACGAATGCATGGCCATACAAGAAGGATAATTTCATTCATCCAATTTCAGCAATAATTTCATTGTTTATCACATCTAGTGATTAATGTTTTAATTGCATCAGATATTGAACAACGGGTAATTCACGAGCGACCTGCACGGAGAACTGGTGAATAAAGAGAAGGTGAGGATCGATTTCATGGGTCAAAATATGTCTTGATCGGACCGATGAAGGAAGTGGTGGACGAGGAGCATCCTCCATTGTTTCCGGCGAAGATCTCCATTATAATTTCCTTATCTTTATGGAGGAATGAGTTGAACAACTCCCTATTGCCTTTACCCTTTACGTTAATGAGGAGAGAGTCTTGAGAATAATTTTAGGAAGAGCCAACCCTAATACACACAGTTTGCTAACTAAATTGATTGGCGTTGATGAAAGGGAACAACCTCTCCCAAAAAGGTCGATGCACCAATATAAAGCATCTCTGCGCATGAAATTAGTCCCCTTCCTTTAATAAACTAGATGGATGGAGACAAACAACCTATAGCCAGGTCTATTTGGAAAATTTGCCACCATATTAGAAGCCAGGTTATAAGAGGAGTTGATCTGGTTCCAAGGCCCACGACACCCCTTTATGGTGCAATCCTAGATTCGGTTAACTCAGTAGTTTAACCAATTGACCCGTCGGAGTCCATGGCATCCCTATCCTAGGATCCATATCCATAACCGGAGCTAGTAGCCTGGAATTAATTTGTCAGTCTATAAAATCTCTGTGTCTTTCAGTTAATATATGCATTGATATTTTTGTTGTGTGATACGAATGGGTGGGCTGTCTCCAAGAGACGTGACCCAACATTCCTTTTAACACTGCAATTGTTTTATATATAGTTGTTAACGCTTGCAAGGGATATGGAGCGGCCCAGAGAGGAGTGACTCCGGTGTAATTGTTTTGTATAATTTTTTTAATGCTTGCAAGGGATATGTACTAACCTATAGAGGAACCGACACCACTATAATTGGGCGGCCTCTTTGAAGAGAGCCAAGCCTTTTATTTTTATTATTGGTTTTGACTGTGGGCAACCTTTTTCAAGAGAACCAAGCCTTTTTTGTTATCAATTGACTGTGGGAGGCCTCTTTCAAGAGAGCCGATCCATTGGATTTCTTGCTTGAACTGGAAGGGGGGAAACCCTGGCAGGGAGCCTCCTTATCAGTTGATTTTTTTTATCATTGATCTGAATAGCAGTGGAGGGCGCGAGCCTTCATCCAAGACTAGGATGTTGTATTGCTTCCAAAAATTACGTTTTATGTTACTTGCTGACAGAGTTGAGAGGGAGCAACATTGGAATGTTATATTGATTATATGACTGGAATGTTAAATGTCTCTGCCTCTAGGTGAATGTTGAACTGAATAAATTGAATGAGCATATGATTGATTCCTGAAATGTTTAATGAATGAATAAATATAATCCATAAATGTAATACATATAATAAATTAATATACCGGTGATCACCACCATGCGCGTAGTAATACATGTAAAAAATTTACATACCCGTGATCCAAGCTTATATGCAGATCAGTTGAGAAAGCAGATAACAGACCAACAGAACAAGCTATGCAGACCAGTTGAGAAAGCACACAACGAACCGGGCTAATTGAGAAAGCACAAAACAGACCAGGCGAACAGAATAATTTGATAACCAGCGCCCAACCAGGAAGCATCCCAGATTGAGTAAATTGGGGAAAAATGAAGTAACCAGCCCCAACAAGCAAGCATCCAAGTTTAAGTAAATTGGGAAAAATGCATAGTTGGTCGTTTCTGGAAGGAAACCCGCGACCCGCCTGACTTCCCATCACGTCAACGCCATCTCGAATATGGATTGGATTCCTAATGGAATCCATATCACCACTCAAATGCAAATGAATCCATCAATTTGTGGTATTTAAGGTCATTGTTTTTGGACATAGATGACTAGAACCTTCCTTTAGGGAATGAGGCTTTGGTTTTCTACACATGCCATAGGCATTCAGTCCCATTATTAGTGTTTAAAATCCCTTAATGGCATGAATATTCCTTGATGCAGCAATGGTTTCTTTAGGGACAAAGAAATGGTCTTCTTCCCTGGAATCCATTCCCAATTCCCTAGGATACATACAGATTTCTCAAAATCACCTAATGGCACAAACATCATCAATCATAGGCCAATGATACCCTCAAGAGGCCACCTGTTATTGGTGGAGGAAACTTTCTTAGCCCTAGATGGTTAGAAGATTCCTTTAGGACTTGAGTTGCAGGTATCCTCCATTACCATGTATAGGGCCCTAAGACCACAAGACCTAGATACATAGCACCATGGATACCCATGCAAAGTCATGCGTGGCTCTTTGAGGCATTGTTGATGGCTCTAGATGCCTCAATGGTTTCTTTAGAGCCAAAGGTATGGTGTTCATCCCTAGAATTCCATTCTGAAGGCTCTAGGACACCTTCATAATTCTCAGACCACTTAATGGCACCAACATCTTGAATCATAGGCCTCTTATACCCTCAATAGGCCACGTGTGGCCAGTGGAGGAAACCTACTTAGTTCTAGATGTCTATAAGATTCCTTTAGAGCCTAAGGTCTAGGTCTTCTCCACTAACCATGTCCAAGGCCTAAGGCCACAAGATCCAAACACATAGCACTATAGATACCACTCCAAAATATTGCATGGTGCTTTGAGGTAATGTTCATGGATTTGAATGTCGTGACAATTTCTTTAGGGCCAAAGGCATGGTATTCTTTCCTGGAACGTCATTCCCAAGGGCCTGAGACAACTACATACTACTCAAAACAACTTGTTTTCACCAACATCCTAAATCATAGGCCAATAATACACTCAAGCGACCATGTGTGGTTGGTGGATCCCACCTCCTTAGCCTTGTATGGCTAGAAGATTCCTTTAGGGATTGAGGATCAAGTGTCCTCTGCTAACCATGTCCAAGGGACCAAATAAAATACCTATATACATAGTTCCAAGGATACCCTTATGAAGTTATGCACAAGGATAATTTTAGGGGTGAAATTTAGCCCATGGGCTATTTTTCCATGTTTTTTTCCAAAAAAAGATTCGCCAATTTGCATTTTTTAAAGCCCCGTTTCGCCCAATTTTGATGGGGTGAACTTTTTTCACTCTAAAAATCGCCAAATTATTATATAAACTATATAAAATCCTTATAAATTTAAATAATTTTAGAAAAATATCGCCAAATATTTTATAGTTGACATTTTAAGAATTGGTAAGATTCGCCAAGGTTTATACACTTTTAAATAAGTATGGGTCCTTAAAATCATCCCTGGTTATGCATCATTTTTTGACACGTTGTTTATGACTCTAAATTCTATGAGAATTAATTAAGGGCCAAACACATAGCCTTCTTCCCTAGAATATCATTCCCAAGGCCTTGACACAAGTATATATTACTCAAAATCATCTAATTGTAATAACATCTTCAATCATAATCCAATGCTAGAAGCTTCCTTTAGGGGCCTATGTTTATGTCTCTTTTACGGACCTATTGAAGGCCCTAAGGCCATAAGACCTATATACATAGTTCCATGGATACCCTTGCAAAGTCATGCGTGGTTGTATGAGGCATTTTTCATGGCTATGGAATCCTCAATGATTTCTTTACAGCCAAAAGCATGCTCTTCCTCCCTAGAAATTCATTTGCAACACCTCGAGACATGGAAATACTCCTCAAAACACCCTAATTTCACTGACATCCTCAATCATAGGCCAATGACCCTCAAAAGTCCATGTGTTGTCGGTGGATACAACCTTCTTATCCCTGGATGGATAAGATATTCCATCAAGGATAGAGCTTCATGTCTCCTCCCATGACCATGTCCAATCCCCCAAGTTCGTAAGACCATGGATACATAGTTCCATGGATGCCCTTACAAAGTCACACATGATGCTTTAAGGCATTGTTCATGGTTTTGGATTCTTCAACAGTTTCTTTAGGGACAAAGGCATGATATTTCCCCTAGAATGTCATTCCCAAGGCATCGAGACACGTACATATTTTGCAAACACACATAATGGAATTGTCATCCTTAATCATAAGCCAATGAGGCCATGCATGGTTGGTCTCACAAGACCATGTGTGGTTGGTGGAGGAAACCTTCTTAGCCTTGGATGTATAAAATATTTCTTAAGGCCCAAAGTTCAAGTTTCTTCCACTAACCATGTTCAATACCTCAAGGCCCCAAGACCTAGATACAAAGCTCAATGGATACCCTTGCAAAGTCATGCATGATTCTTTCAGGAATTGTCCATGGATCTAGATTCATCAATGGTTTATTTAGTTCCAAAGGCATGGCCTTCTTCTCTAGATCATCATTATGGAGGTCATAAGACACCTACATACTTTTCAAAACCACATATTGGTGTTAATATCCGTAGTCATATGAAAATGACACCCTCAGGAGGCCATGTGTGGTTAGTTGAGGTGATCTTTCTATCCTTGAATGGCTATAAGATTCCTTTAGGGCCAGAGGTTCAAGTCTCCTCCCTTAACCTTGTCCAAGGCCCCAAAGCCCCAAGACATGGATACATAGTGGCACAGATATCCATCCAAAGTCATGCATGGTGCTATAGGATTTTTTCATCACTCCAGATGCCCCAATTATTTCTTTAGGGCCAAAGACCTGATTGTTTTCCCTAAAACATCATTCCCAGGGCCCTAATACATGTAGATACTACTCAAAACCACAGAGTGGAAATGGCATAATCAATCATAGGCCAATGATACCCTCAAGAGGCCATGTGTTTTTAGTGGAGGAAATCTTCTTAGCCTTAGATTGATAGAAGAATCATTTAGAGTTCGAGACTTAGATGGATAGAAGAATCATTTAGAGCTCAAGATTGAGTTCGCCTCTACTAACCATGTGTAAGGCCCCAAGGACACAAGACCTACATACACAGTGTCATATATAACCCTAAAGTAATCAATGGTGCTTTTAGGTAGTGTTTCTGGATCTAGATGCCTCAACGATTTCTTTAAGGAAAAAAATATGGTCTTCTTCCATGGAACATAATTACCAAGGGATTAAGACATGTACATACTACTTAACACCACACGGCAGTGAAAACATCCTCAATCACAAACCAATTATACAAATTAGGAGGTTGTGTGTGGTTGGTGGAGGCAAACTTCTTACCCCTATATTTCTACAAGATTTCTTTAGGAGCAAAGGTTCAGGTATCCTCCACTAACCATGTTGAAGGCCCCAAGGCCTTAAGACTTAGATAAATAGTACAATGGATACCCCTGAGAAGTCATGCATGGTTATTTGAGGAATTATAATTCATGGATTATAACCATTTCCATGTCCATGGCCCTAGTACCCATACCTAGTGCTAAAAAACTCCTAATAGCGTGCATATCTCAATTTGAGGGAAAACATACCATCTGAAGGTATTATACATTGAGACATTATTATTGGCCTTACGTGCCTAGAGCTTCCTTTAGGAGCTAAGTCTTGGGTTTCCTCCTTTGACAATGTCGAGGCCCCTAAACACATATCTAATGCTCAAAACATCCTAAAGGTGACGACATCCTATCTTTGAGGCCAAGGATATCCTAGGCCAGTGATGTGTGTTTCTTTAAAATATTGTGTTATCACTAGAGTTGGACCTAGACCACTAAGGTTCAAGCCTAGAGAAATCTTAAAAGTAAGTAGAGGATAGCTAAGGATTATTGTATATAAACAGGTAAAAATAGGACAAAGATCATAATATAATATAAGGTATGACTACAGCAGGTATATAATGTAACATACTGTAATATGAAGGTCTACGAGCATGAATTTATAAAAAGAATGAATTCAGATCATAAAAAACATACATGTCATTTATAAGAGTTCTGGTATAAAGAATAAGATTATACAAAGACCTCCCGGATGCGGGTGACATCACAGCTCAATCCTCGGCCACTACGTGCAGGGAGACGCTGCCACCGCACCCCCCCGTACACGATGACATTTCCGGCATGCAAGTGCATACTCCTCCGGCGAACGACGACAGACACCTGGCCACCATTAATGATGGACAATGCAGCCATCTGGAAGCTTGACAATGCGGCAATCTGGACGACGGCACAAACTTAAGTCTGGAGGACGAGGGAGTTAATGTCGATCTCCTTCGCGCGCGCCTAGTTTGACGTCTCCCCTTGACCTTTGGGACCTGCATTCAATATCAACAGTTTCAATGAGGACGACAGCCTGTGACAATAATTACCTGGGCTCCTTAAATCACCTGGTCGATATGGACGCGGCTACGACAATAGAACTCTGGCTCTGCGCTGCATTTCTTCCCTTGGCTTCAGCGAACTACAAGGTAATTGCAAACATACCCTCTGCCATGACGAACGCACCAAGGGCATTTCGTGTCGTGGAAGTGGGAGCGGCAGCAAGAACAACAATTGTCGGCCCAAGGTGGCCATGGAATGTTCTCTGATGGATGGATATGCCGAACGTATCTCGGCGAGGACGCGCAATCTCATAGATGGGTGGGAGGCTCATAGAGTAGCGGCACTCCTTGCTGCTAGTAGTAATGGCGGTGCCATTAACCATTACTCGTTGCTCAAAAACATGATGAGCACACTCATAGAAGAAATAGAAGCCAACTGGAAAGCCATTTCCAGCATCGTCCGCAACGTCAAGGAAAGCTTGAAGGAAGCAACGGAACACTACAACACTTTCAATGCAAACATGATCTGGGAGGTTTTCTCCATTGGCAACAATTCAGAACCTGTAAAACAGGATGGCAAAAATGAAGAAGCTGTAGAGATAGCTCCAGACAATGGGTTGGCTAAAAATAAATCACCATGAATGAAGAACAAAAGCACTGCTTTGGGACCCAGCACCACCCAGGATGGAATGCATACTCCAGGTTCTCCTTCGCTGCCCCCTTCGGGGATTTTTGAAGAATACTATGCGGCCTGCCCCATCATCGAGGACAACCCAGAGAAACCACCAGCAGAATGAAACCTGGGAGGCCATTGCTCTGGGTTACCTCTGCGACTATCAGCTCTTTTGCTTCTATTTTCTGCATAGTCTTTTTTCAGCACAGTTAGACATAATAGGTTCTCTTTTTTGAAGAAAGTCCCAACTTTTTTAAGGGCAGACCATACTCTAGAGGTCTCAATTTTGTATTATGTCAGTCATTACAGTATTTTTGAGCAATTGGGATGGTGGCTTCACCATATGAGGCCTCCCCAATATGAAAAAATCTACTCGGCTCTAGATGTACATTCAGGTTATGATAATTAAATTTTTGCTCTGCAACTTACAAAAAAAAAAAAGATTATACAAAGACCAAATCATAAACACATGCAAGCTTTATCAATTCATATATTAAACAAAACTTGGCTCATTCGATTATAATCATTTCAAAGTGTTTCTTTATATCAAGATAAACAAAATACATGCTTGAGCATCATGCTAACAGTCTGATCTCCATAGCTCTATCCAACCCTTTTACATGACTCCTTACTGTTTCTTATATACAAAAATATTCAAACTTGAAATAGTTTTACGATCCATTTTTTATGGACTCGAATAACAAAAAATAGACAGTTTTGATTACATCAAACTAGTTCGAATATCTTTAAACGACAAGGTCAACTAAAGAGCTGACAGCTGTATGATTTAATTATCCTAATCTAAGCAATAGTTGTGTATCTATAAAGCATTTTATCTATCAAGGCTATTTAAAATATGACCTGGCTTCTTCAGAATAGTTCTTGCATCCTTTTCTACTAGCTGAAGATCGTTCTACTTCCAAAGCTTGAAATCGAACTTGAAGTCCTTCATATTGTTGTTGTATTGCCATTTTCTTTGTCAAGATTTGCTTAGAAATTGTGACAAGTTCTTGATATTCGCCATCTTTTTCCTGTAAATCTTCTCGAAGTCTCTTGTTTGCAATCATTAAATATTCATTTGACTTTTGGAGGCATTGGTTGTGTTCTTTAAAAAATTGCAAAGATCTTTTGTCTTCATCTAACTCCAAAATTGATTTTATTCTCTCCATCTGTACAAGGGTTTCATAAGTCTCTGAGACTTTTGAATTTGCACTAATTTCATACTCAGCGACCCTCTATTTATCCAAACAGAACTCTTCTGGTATCTGCCTGATTTGTCTCTTTGGATTTCCATAAAATTCTGCTATGTTCTGAGATACTCCTGATCTGCAACACGCGCATCTTCCTCACCAGAGGAATCCTGTATGACAGTCACCTCACTCCTTTTCAGTTTTGGATCAGGTACAACCTTTATATTCATTTCCAATTTACTTCTTGCTCGAGTCCTTGGCCTTAAACTAGCTTCCATGTTTTTTTCCATTAGGGTTTCACCCTGTCCTGTCTTTGAAACCTCTTTCAGACTTACACTCTCTACAACAATCTTGGGAGTGTCAGGGGAGTTTAAGATTTCCCTTGTAGACTCAACCAATACTCCTCTTGGAATTTTTGTAACAGACATTTCTGAAACTTCGTTATTTACAACATCAAACTCCTTTGTTGACTGTTCATTTTCGAACTCTTTGGATTGTCCATCTGCTGACTCCATTATTTCTTTTATTTGTTGCCCTGAACTTTTGAGCTTGTTCCTTTTTCCCTTATCCTCACAGTGCTTATGTATTTCAGCTTCAAATCCTGACCGAAAGAGGAAATGGTCCCAAGTTTGTACCATTTTATTTAGCTGAGAAACTATCAATAACTTGAGCAATCCTTGATGAAAAAGAGAATGAGATGTGTGTTCCTGATGATTCTGAACCCTAGCAATCATCTTTTGCATACTTTTATACAAATAAAATGGCAAATCTAACATTAAATCTCCATTGAAATGCATTAAAAATCGCAAATGACATCTGAGAACCGTATCATAGCGACCTTCATAGGTTATATAACTCTGAACCATGTTCAACGAAGTTCTCCACACTGGCTTGAGTTTACTTACATGAATGCCATTTTTCCAACTTAGTTCTTCAAACCCTGGTAGCAAGAATTTACTGTAATCAGCTTCAAATGGTTGTTGCTTGAACCATTTCTCACCCTATGATGGTACTCCAATGGCTTCTGAAATGGTGTCTTCATCCACCCCAATCTCTATGGTTTCAAAATGTACCACTGAATCTTTGCAATTTTTAACAAAAGCCTTTGTTACTTGCACATTGTGACCCTGCATTCTTTCACAGAAGGGGAACCAGCCCGCTTTTCTCATCATCTCTACAGATCTGGGAAACTGATCGGCCCATTGGAGATTATCTGGTTTGAGTCTGCAAATTATTCCACCTGGCTTCTTAATTTTATTCATGGTGTGATGAATTTCCCACCAGTTGTTTACCCTGTTACCTTGAATGCCTGTCAAATTCCACAAAACACAAACCATAGCAAAGGAATGATCGCTAGGGTTAGATTGAAAACCAAAAATCCATGTCCATATTTTGTGATAATATTGCACTGTTGTAGGTACATCTTCGAGATGAGTGATTAGCACTCATTGCATGACACGACCTCAGGGTTGTTGTTCTTCTTTTAATGAAACAATAGTATCAATTAAAATATTTGTACAAAACCTTGCCACTTGTTTTCATTATAGAAATCGAAACTAGCAGCATTATTACCTTTCACAATTTTCCACATGTTGCCAGTATACATTTGTAAATCATATATGAAATAAAACTCATAATGTTTCAAATGTCATAACATTAATTATAACAACATTTGCATTGTTTCAATCAAGAAATAAAACACTTTGAAAATTAAATGAAAATGAGCCTCATTTTGGTTTAATAAATGAAATAATGATAAAAATTAAGAAAAATTAAGAAAACGAAAATCATAAATTCAAAGGCAAGATAGGGTGCAATTAGGAAAGGTAACTATATAAAGTCAAAATTCAAAGTAAATCTAGAATACAACCTTAGAGATAACATATTGTTCATGGCTCTGGTTACCTTAAAGCTTCCTTTAGGGCATAAGGCATGTGCTTCCTTCCTTAATTACGTATAGATCCTCAATACCCCTAACTACTATTCAAGATTATATGATGACATAGACATCCCTACTCAAACACTAAAGATACTCTCAAGAACCCACATGTGTGTTTGTTCAAGTTGTTCTTCTTGGCCATGGATTCTTAAATTTGAGGCATTAAGGCCCAATTTTTCTCCCTCAAGCATGTCTAGGGAACCCAAGACCCATACCAGGTTCTCAAAAAATTATGATGCCATTAATAACCCCACTTACATGAATAATATGCTCTTGGGAGGTCATGTGTGGTGGTTGTAGGCATTGTTCTTAGCCAAATATGCCTAAAATTTCCTTCAAGACCTAAGTCCCACTCTTTTCTCCCAAACCATGTCCAAGGTGTTGACACCTATAATTAGTCTTAAAATTCTCTCAGTGCCACAAAACATCCCACTTGGAGGCCAAAGATACCATGGGAAGGTCTATTGTAGTTGTTCAACATGTCATTCTTGGCTATAGATACCTAGAAGATTCCTTTAAGTCCTAAGGCACAGTTTCCATTCCTTAACCATGTCCAGGGCCCCAAGAACCATACCTAATGTTCCAAAACTCCTTAACAGTGCCCATAAATTCCAACTATAAGGAAAAATATCCCCTTTAGAGGTTAGCTTTGGTGGTTGGAGACATCATTGTTAGACCTTGTTAGTGTTTGCACTTTTAATTCAATTTAGTTATATCTTTAAACTGAAAGATAGACAACCAGAGCAAAACACAAAAGACACAAGAAATTTCATCGAGGAAACCATAAAGGAGAAAACCCTGCAACTTCCTCAGAAATAGATTTGTCACTAAGTACAATATCAAGCAAGATAGAAAACCCAAAGATAATATGTCTTTTGCAGCTTCCCTCTTTCTTCTACGGCGAACTTGTATTCTCTCTCTCTTGGTGTGAACTTGCTTGAGTGAGTGTGATATCCAAATGAGAGGGGGAGCCTCTCTATTTATACTTTAAGTGAGACTGACCTGTTTCCCAATGAGGCCAACCTCTCTTACCTAACTAGGCCGACCTCTCCTAGGAAGACTCAAAAATACATTTTACATTTAACCTTTGGGGAACTATTGCCCCGAATTACAATGGAGGTTTTACCTTGATATTCTTGCATGACCAAATACAATAATGACATCCCCGAACATAGGAAAAACATCTCCAACGAAGGTACAATAAAAGTATAATAATAATATAATAATATACAAAATAATATCTTCCGAAGTTACATTTACAACAATAGACCTGTAGGCCTAAAATTTTCCTATACATCCGGCAATGCATGAGCTTCCTACACCAACCATGGTTAATACTGCAACACCTAAACCTAGTGCTCAGATAATCCTAATGGTGCCCATATCTCCACTTGGTGGCCATGGAAACCCTCAGGAGACCATGTGTGATGTTTCAATGTGATGTTGTTGGCCCTAACTGCCCATATCCCAACTTGGAGGAAAACGATACTCTAAGAGATCAAGTGCAATGGTTCAAGGTTTTATTATTGAATTAGGCTACCTAAACGATTGTTTTAGATACTAACGCTTAGGTTCCCCTCTTATCCATGTCTATGGTCCCATGACCTATCCTTGGTGCTAAAACCTTCTAATGGTGTCATATTACAACTTAGAGGCCAAATATCCTACATAGAGGCCATGTGGGGTAGGTTAAGGGTTTAATCATGGCCCTTGAGTTTCAAAGGCTACATTTTAGGACTAAGGCTAATGTTTCATCACTCTATCTTTGTTTAGGACTCAATACTTACACATAGTTCTCAAAATACCATAACAGTTTCAATATGCTTTATTGAAGGTGAAGGATCCCATTGAGAGGCCATTTGTGTTTGTTCAAGGCATTTTTATTAGCATTGGAAGCACAAAATAGCCCTTTAGGGCCTCAGGCCTAGGTTTCCTCCATCCACTGTGTTCAAGGCCTTGTGAACAATACCTAATGCTCAGAAACTCATAATGGTGTCCACATCATGATTTTGAGGCCAAATATCCCCTTGAGAGGTCATGTGTTTTAGCTCAAGGAATCATTCTTGGGACTATATTCCATTAATATGCATTTAGTGGAGTAGGCTCAGGCATTATCTACCAACCATGTCCAAGGCCTCGAGAAACATACTTGGGCCAAGTATATGCTCAACAGGTTGATGTGTGGTTGATTAAGGAATTGTTCTTTAACCTAAATGCATATAACTTTACTTTACGGAATAACGCCTAACTTTCCTTCCTCAATCATGTTCAAGGCATAAAGACTCATACTCGGTATCCAAAATGTTCTAATGGCACTTGTATCCACACTTGAAGGTAAGGATAACCTTGAGAGGTATTAGGTGGTGGTTTGAGGTATTGTTGATGGCCACACGTACCTATAATATTGCTTTGGAGTCATATCCCCACATTTACTCCCCAAACCATGTCAAATTCCTTAAAATCCATACCTACTACTCAAAATATTCCAATGGATCCCTTAGCCCCACTCAAAAGAAAATGATACCCTTGAGAGGTGCTATGTTGTATCTTGAGTTGTTGCTCTAAGCCTTAGATAACTAGAAGCTTCCTTTATGGCCTAAGTTTTAGGTTTTCTTCCCGTACCTTGCTCTTAGCTCCAAGACCCATACATAATGTTGAAAAACTTCTTAATGTCATCAACATCCCACTATTTAATAGGTGAAGGGTATATTTTCGAGGTCATTTGTGGTGTGTTGAGGTGTTGTTATTAGCCCTTTGTGCATAAAAGTTTCTTTTAGGGTGTAAAGCCAATATTTTATTTGTATACCATGTTCATAATCATGAGACCCATATTTACTATTCTTAGCCTTCTAATGTAATTAGTATCTCCACTAATAGGTGAAATATTTCCTCAATAGGTCATGTGTGGTGATTCAAGCCATTGATATGGGCCTTAAGTGTATATAATGTGCCTTTAGGGCCTAAGGCCTAAGTTTCCTCCATTGACCATGTTAAAGGCCTTGAGACCCATGTCTATTGCTTAGTTCCTCCGATCCTAATGGAATCGGTATCTCAACTCATACATCAAGAATACCCTTCAATGGTCTTGTATAGTCATTTGAAGTGTCTTTCTTGACCATAGATTCCTAGATAGTTCCTTTAGTATCTAAAGTTCATGTTTCCTCTATTTTCCATGTCTACGGCCCCAAGACCCATACCTAGTCCTTAAAACCTTGCAAATTCCACTTATCCCTATTATAAGGGCAAGGATCCCCATGAGAAGCCATTTCTTGTGGTTGGAGGTGTCTATATCTCTATTAGCCTTGAATCCCTAAAAGCATCATTTAGTGCCTAAGGCTTAGCTTCCTCCCTTAACCATGTAAATGACTCCTAGTCCCATCTATACTTATCAAAATTTCATAATAGTATTGATATCCACACACATAGGTGAAGAATACCCTCACAAATCCATGTATAGTGGTTTGAGGTGCTTTTATTGGCCATATATGTTTAGAATTTTCCTCCCTCAACCATGTCTAGGGCCCCGAGACCCTACATAATGCTCAAATCTTCCTAATGGAACTAATACCCATCAAACAATTTGATAATTAAGTCACCTTTTATTAAAAGTAAAAGATGTAACAAAGCATTACATATTAGAGAGTAAAACAGAGTTCACTTCTCATCATAGAGCAAAAAACCAGAAAGTCTAATAGTTCATACAGCATAATAGCAACGGAATACTGGAGTGCAAAAAGCGGAAATAACATAAGCGCCAATAGTTACAAAATGGCTGGATGCTCCACAAAGTTCAGCAATCCAAAGAACAACCGCCTAGCCGTAGAGTGGGCAAAAAACCACAAAGGATAGTGTATCAGACAATACTTCATAAAAACCAGCAATCAATAGGCCAAGGAGAGTTCATCAAGCCGAGCTCCATCAATAAATTCGGCAAAGAAGAGTCGTCCATCCATCAATCCAAGAGAAAACTTGGAGAGCCTATCCGCCTCCCCATTGTAGCAACGATACAGATGAGAGAAGGTAAGCTCATTGCAATCCAAGATAAGAGCACGAACACGATGCACCCAGTGTGTTAAACATAGAGATCTCAGGCTCGTCTTCCCCATCACACACTCGATGACATATTGAGAATCACCAAAAATGTGCGAGAACAAAATTTTCTTCATCGATGCAAACCAGAGGAGTTCCCACAGGGCCACAAGCTCCACCCTCGTATTCGTACCACAGCGAGCATTGAAATGAATGTGATAAAAATGAGAACGGGATAGTTTGATTACAATACCAACACCACAAAAACCATTATGAGAAGCACCGTCGAAGAAACCGAAAGGATAAGTGTAAAGATCTTCCGATAGAGGCGCAGCATGAATCATGTCACGAACAGGAGTCGATGCAGCAAGTGAATACGAAGCATGGGTCCGATCAACAATCAGGTCCACACGGGGAAACTTCCCACTGAACAATAAACCATTTCGTGACCGCCAAATTTCCCACAGGACATAGAAAGCAATAATGGTACAGGCAGTCGAATGTTCTAGACAGACGGATAGGTTGTCAATGATAAAATCACCTTCCCAGGCTGGTAACCAGTGCCACCAAGAACTAAGTGTAGACCAGATCATCTGAAAGAAAGCGCATCGACCGAATAAAGGGTCAATGTGTTCATCCCCCGCCATACACAGGATACAGACCCCAGGGCCTCAGAAACCACATCGCTGAAGATTCGTCCATGTAAGTATCTTATTATGAAGGCACAACCAGATAAAACACCCCACCTTTAGTGGAATAGTGTTGTTCCATAAGAGCTTATGTACCCCGGTCACCACCCCATCTGCTGAATCTACCAACAGAAACTGGTATGCCAATGAGGTTGTAACTGATCCCTTTGAAGAGTTGGTAGACCAAATGAGCCGATCCAATTGATTCTGAAGAAAATCCCCTGCATCAATCAACCTAAAACGATAGAGCTCCCATTCCTTTCTTAACAACAATGGTAGATCGATGGCCTCAGCCGAGAGCCAATAAGTTGTAGGAGCATCACTATGTCAAAGTATCATACACCACTTCTCTAATTAACATATATTATATGGCATGCCATTTCCAACAAGATTAACAAATACGTTCACCACTTTAATATAATGTAAGTGGTGCTAATATCCCCATATTAACACCATATAATATAAGTGGAGCTAATTTGTGGTGCTAAAGATGGACTTAAGCCAATGATTAAAACTTAATAATGATATTAATGTCCATCAACAAATTTAATAAGCTCAACATAAAAAATTTCAATTGAATAATCAAATTTCAATTTAAGTAATTTTTATTGCTACTTTTTAATATTAATAATTAAAAAATGGTTAAAGAGTCCTAAGTATTTATTTTTTAAATAGCATTAAAAATGAATAATTTAATACAATTGAATCACCTAAATTTATTTGTTTAAATAGTGTAGAAATAAGAAATTAAATTTGTTGGGATTGTGGTGCAAAAACTCATAAATTAGTCATGATCATTTATTTGAATGAAAAAATTATAAATAATTAAATTAAATTATTTACAAAATAATTATTTGTGAAATGGTTGTGTTTATGGTGAAAATCCTCATAAATGAATCCTACATGTACATGTCCATATGACAAATAATTATTAGCACCACTTTGGTACTTGCCAACATGGTATTTGTTTTAATATACATTATTAAAAACATAATTTCCAATAAACTTTAACACCACAAAAAATATGTGGTGCTAATACCACCACCTTAACACCACAAAATTGTAAGTGGTGTTAATAGCAACACTTTAACACCATAAACTATAAGTGGTGCTAACTTGTGATGCTAAAAAATAGATTTTCTTATTATGGTATCACTAAAAAAAAATAAAACACTAAAACTAAAACTAAACCACACAAATACAACTCTAAATGCAAACGCCGTATTAAAGTTTACTAAAGCTAGGAGCACCATCCAGTGGACAAAAAGACTTTGTTACCATCTTGCCAAAATTCTAAATTTATATTATTCAGACATATTTTCCAGGACTCTTCCCATATTTAAATGTGGTTGTCGATTTGTGAAGATTGATTTGAATTTTCTTTTGTTTGGTCAAGAATTCGGATTTTATTTAATTTGCAGTTCATAATTTCCAGAGAATTTCAACCGTATTTTCTCTTGCATCACGGTTTCATTTTGACAATTTCATATCAAACTTATCACATGCAATTTGTTTTTGTTAATGTGTAGTTCCAGTAATCAAACATAAGAAAATAGAAATGTTTTCAAATCACTTGAATGACAGTGACACGATCGATTTCTTTTAGATAGATTGATTTTAACCTGGTGGGTGAGTAAATTTATTTACCATCGCTTGTTTGTGATTTTAGTATATTTATAATAATATTTAGTATATATTTGGAAGAGTATTAATATTATAAACAAGTTTCATTAAGTTATTAAAGTTTTAAATATCAATATTCATATAATTAATTTTTCAAATTTGAATTTTGAGATAATTATTAGAAAAATAAAAATAGAAAAATAAATTTTTTATAAAAAATAAATAATAATAAAATGTATGTAAAAGTGACAAATTACCTACCTATATCCTCACCCGCTTTTATATATATATATAACTCTATTTTATACTCTTATCTTTTAAGCATTTAAAATTTTATGTTTAATTTTTTTTTAAATTACATAGAACCATTGTATACTAGTGTAGACATCACACTTTATGATGAATCACACTAAGAAACACATTATATATCTTATAATAAATAAGGAGCATCCATAGAATGATAAATTAATTTGGTTTTATGTAAATATTTATAAATATTTATGTCGATAGGCATTATTCTAAGAGGGCAAGATTTTGGAACACTATCTTCCGCCAATCCCCTTCCGCCACGTGTCTTCCTTATTACTGCCCATTGTCCACTAGTTTTCCCCCTTGCCCCTAGTTTTTGCTCGTTGTTCGTTGGTCTCCACTCCTGCTCACATTAATCCCTGCATTTCAAAACTGTCAGTTACCAATTCACCATGATACTCCTTCCTTGCACCTCCTCTTCAAATCCTTCACATTCTCCTTTTTATCTAAATTATATGTGAACTAAGTTATCTCAACTATTAACATAATCTTATGGCAGGGACTAGCTGCTTTGCAGCTATTTCTCTTATTTAATGTTTAATGGGACTACAAATATATCAATAATGTAAACTTTCTATGGAAAATAACTACCAAATTATTCTTTTTTTCATATTTTAAAGTTTTTCAAGTTAATTGATAATAGCTCAATTGGTTATCTAAACTCTCAATCGAGGTATTAAAAGGTCAATCAAGGGCTTAACTAAAGCTCGATCGAGCTCTTTTTCTACATGCATGTGCCCTCCTCTTGTCAAAAAGTGTTATCCATCTTCATGGGAACATCCACCTCCAAATCAATTTCTGTGTTTCCATTCACTGAAAAACATGAAGGAGACTTAACTCATTTTTAAGAGCAAGCATGGAGGTAGATTACTCATTGAGAATGAAATATGGAGCAACCATCTAAGATGAGTAGCCCAATACAAGAGGTTGTATCAATTTTTTTATTTTTCATTCTCATGTTTATGTTAGCGATCATGTTATGTCAATAATCATGTTGCAACTTCTTAAAGAATTTTGCAATATTGGTAAAGAGGTACTCTGTTGAGAAAGGTTCTCCAAACAAGTTCTTTTACTATAGCAACAATAGTAAATATTTTGATGGGCATCATTAGAATGCACATGAGCCAAGGTGTTCTTCCAAGGGGAAGATTAAGTGGCATCAAAATGAGAAGGCTTCCATGACCCTAAGAAGGGCAAATTGTACAAGTAATGACCTTCTAGAACATCACTTAATATGCTACATAGTTTTCTTCCTTTGTTGAGAATGTTGAGTAGCAAGGAGAATATAAAAATAAACCTCAAAGAGAGAGATCATGAATCAATACTACTGGGTAGGTGTGATTTAGGAGGATCCCCACAACCGATCCAATTGGAATTGTCCATAGTTAGATGGTTTCAACATTATCCTTAGCAATACTAGAGCAACTAAGGTTGTCGGCCAAGTGTTACCAACTCTTAATGGAAAGTTGTCTAGACTGGCCTTCAAGTACCCACACCATATTTTTCAATTGTTGATATGGCTGTCAGACTTGAGAAGTCTATTACTTATGATGAGATTAAGGAAACTATTAAGGATGAATCTAAGGGAAAAATAACCCATTCTACCCCTCCATTACAAGGAAAACATATGTTGTCAATGTTAAAACGATAACATTAATTGGTGACATCCCTGTTAAATCAACGATATGGGTAAATCACCTAGTTGGCATCTCCACTCTATTATTGTGAATATCAAAGTTGCCAAATCTCTACCACCAACACAAAGAACTAGTAGAACAACTTCACATATAATGGTTAAAGGAATTGAAGAAAGAACATTGTCAGGATTGGAGACTTCTTTATCTGTGCATAGAAGACAAAGCGATGTCCAAGCATTTGGCCTTTTGTTAACAAATTAGGACATATTTTGTGGGATTCGAACACCTATCCTTAGCATAAAGGATAAGAATTTATCAAAAAGTCAATGAATGATGATCTTCATAATCATAGTGAACAAATTATGGGCCGATAGATATGGCTTGAAGCCCAAATCATTGCATGTATTTGCATAACTGATTCAATGGCGTAATCCCAATCCTAAGCAAAGTGGGATAATGCCATAAGGGAGAATCTGAAGGGGCCTAAAAAGATAACAACACCTTATCCTCGTAATTGTGCATTCAAAAAACAATATAAGGAGAAGAGAGTAATTGAAATCAGGAGAGAGACCTAGCTATCCACCCCTCGCCACCACAATGTCGAGATATTGAGAGGAGATAACCCCCTTATTAGGAGATTTTTGTAGTTACCTCCTTGTTTAGAGAATAAGCCACTCATTGAGAAGCTTTTGCCATTGTAAAGGAGAGAACCGATCCCTTATTGGGAGAATATTTTTTTACCCTTTTGTAGAAGGAGAAGCCCTTTGTAAAGGAGAATTAATGGGGCAAATCATTGATTGAGCGAACTCAGAGATGTAGCCAAAATTTGTGAACTTTGTTATAAATTTCGTTTGCATATTTTCTCATTTTCATTTGCTTGATGTTTAATTTCAATTTAAATTGTTGAGTTTTAATTATTATGCTGGTTTTCATGTTAACCAAGGAAAATTGAGAAAATCTATAAAGTATCCTAAAAAGGAGCAAAACTAAGTCAGTTTTATAATGCCCATTTTCATATCAAGGAAATTCCAAGTTTTGACAATGATTATGCAACTCTTGTAAATGGGATTGTGTTAGTTTAGTGAATTATAAGATAAAATTATGTACTCTTTAACATGGTTGTGTAGAAAGTCGACCTATGTAACCCTTCTTAGAGGGAGACATTTTAAGGATTTTGTGGAGAACATTATTGTTCCAAAATGGGTATTGAGAGGCCTCGAGGGCTTTCCTATGGTTTGGTTTTAGTTGGCTTCAATAACAAAGAGGAAAAATGGATAGAATTAGAATTTACTTAGCTTCAAAAGACAAAAATATGTCAACGGTGAATGGTGTGAATGGATATGGATACAATTATAAGAGACAACCACAAAAGACAAAAGTATGGCTGTCATCCAATGATTTGAATGGATGCTCAACTTGGGTTTTAAGAGGCCCTGATCTTGGTTGTGCCAAATGTACCATAAACTTTGCACATTGTAACTCTCTTGTAAAAAATAGGATTAATAAAATTTTCCCTTTAAATATTGTTTATACACAAAATATATGCCAATTTTCATAATTAAACGTGCAAAGGAAATAGCTAGATTCGTAAAAGTATTTATCACTGTATCTATATTAAGATGACTTGCTATGCCTACTTCATCCAAAGTTGGACAACCATCTTCAAACTCCTTATGAAATACATAGGCAACAACAAAGATATGTGACATTGCAAAACACAAAGGGTTTAATATCATTGTGTTCATCAAATAAAAGCATAAATCTATTTTACCTCAAAGAAAGGAGGCTATATGCCATTAATTTTCAACTATTGCTATCAACTATAACCATACCTAATTAATCAACAACTTAATTAATCTACAACCATATAATTAAACAGATTTTCTACCATTATTATTAACTACAACCATACTTAGTTAATCAACACCTTAATTAACCTACGATTATATAAATAAACAAACACTCCAACCAACCTATAGATATATCCACTCTGTTTTCATAAAGTTAAATATATATATATATATATATTAGCCAGTTGGCGGTATAAGAAATATGATACATATCAACACAGTTGGCTGTATAAGAAATATTTAGCCCACAGGGCATGGTTGATGTCCATTAACCAACCCACTGACCCAAAACAGAGCAGAACAGTCCAAAAACAAAGTAGAAACCAAACACGATTCGAGGCTGAAACAGTATCAATAAAGCACAAGATAAATCTGTCAGTGTCTAGGCAAATGACATACAGCAATAAAACAGGGACCGCATCACTATAACTGCACCCCTCTGTCACCTGTATAGCAAGTTCAGATATATTTTATTCATACTAGTAATATGAATAATTAAATAAAAAATTATAAAATTTAATATATTTTATTTTAGGAAACCAACCTATTTACCTGTCCACTTCATTTTTTATTAATATTCATTAAAATGGGAAGAAAATCGACTTTTTTTTTTTATAAATGACAAATCCACTTAAACTCTTTATATTTTCATGACTTCGTAAGTCCAAGCGATTTGACTAATCTGATATTGACTTTATTTGTTAACACATAATTTATTTATTTAGATAAACAGAAGATAAAATATCATGATATAAATCACCACACATTTTTTACTTAAATTTTACTTCAAAATTCTATACGTCGGACATCAATTTTTCTATTCGTTACAACAAATGAAAATCAAGCTAATTGTAATACTCTGTTTTGCTGGTCCACTACTCCCACACTGGACACTGTAATTTGTGACATCCATAGACTTCGAGCATCTTCAACCATGGACAATCTTCAACACTTTCCACCTCTTCTAACTCAGAGCACCCATGAACATACAGAAACCGAAGCTTTGTACAATGCGCCAACCCCTGTATCCTCTTCAGCCTCACACATGCGTATGCACTAAAGTCCTCCAAAGATACCAATGGTTCCATACTTGGCAGCTCTTCTAACTCATAGCACTCATGAACATACAGCAACCGAAGCTTTGTACAATGCGCCAACCCCTGTATCCTCTTCAGCCTCACACATTTGTATGCACTAAAGTCCTCCAAAGATACCAATGATTCCATACTTGGCAGCTCTTCTAACTCATAGCACTCATGAACATACAGCAACCGAAGCTTTGTACAATGCGCCAACCCCTGTATCCTCTTCAGCTTCACACATTGGTATGCACAAAAGTCCACCAAAGATACCAATGATTCCATACTTGGCAGCTCTTCTAACTCAGAGCACCCATGAACACACAGCAACCGAAGCTTTGTACAATGCGCCAACCCCTGTATCCTCTTCAGCTTCACACATTCGTATGCTTGAAAGTCCTCCAAAGATACCAATGATTCCATACTTGGAAGCTCTTCTAACTCAGAGCACCCACCAACAGACAGCATCCGAAGCTTTGTACAATGCGCCAACCCCTGTATCCTCTTCAGCTTCACACATTCGCATGCTCGAAATTCCTCCAAAGATACCAATGATTCCATACTTGGCAGCTCTTCTAACTCAGAGCACCCATCAACATACAGCAACTGAAGCTTTGTACAATGCGCCAACCCCTGTATCCTCTTCAGCTTCACACATTCGTATGCACGAAAGTCCTCCAAAGATACCAATGATTCCATACTTGGCAGCTCTTCTAACTCAGAGCACCCATGAACAATCAGCAACCGAAGCTTTGTACAATGCGCCAACCCCTGTATCCTCTTCAGCCTCACACATTCGTATGCACGAAAGTCCTCCAAAGATACCAATGATTCCATACTTGGCAGCTCTTCTAACTCAGAGCACCCATGAACAATCAGCGACTGAAGCTTTGTACAATGCGCCAACCCCCCCTGTATCCTCTTCAGCCTCACACATTCGTATGCACGAAAGTCCTCCAAAGATACCAATGATTCCATACTTGGCAGCTCTTCTAACTCAGAGCACCCATGAACATCCAGGAACAGAAGCTTTGTACAATGCGCCAACCCCTGTATCCTCTTCAGCTTCACACATTCGTATGCTTGAAAGTACTCCAAAGATACCAATGATTCCATACTTGGCAGCTCTTCTAACTCAGAGCACCCATGAACATTCAGCAACCGAAGCCTTGTACAATGCGCCAACCCCCCCTGTATCCTCTTCAGCCTCACACATTCGTATGCACGAAAGTCCTCCAAAGATACCAATGTTTCCATACTTGGCAGCTCTTCTAACTCATAGCACCCATGAACATACAGCAACCGAAGCTTTGTACAATGCGCCAACCCCTGTATCCTCTTCAGCTTCACACATTCGTATGCTCGAAAGTCCTCCAAAGATACCAATGATTCCATACTTGGAAGCTCTTCTAACTCAGAGCACCCACCAACAAACAGCATCCGAAGCTTTGTACAATGCGCCAACCCCTGTATCCTCTTCAGCTTCACACATTCGGATGCTTGAAATTTCTCCAAAGATACCAATGATTCCATACTTGGCAGCTCTTCTAACTCAGAGCACCCATCAACATTCAGCGACCGAAGCTTTGTACAATGCGCCAACCCCTGTATCCTCTTCAGCTTCACACATTCGGATGCTTGAAATCCATCCAAAGATACCAATGATTCCATACTTGGCAGCTCTTCTAACTCAGAGCACCCATGAACATCCAGGAACAGAAGCTTTGTACAATGCGCCAACCCCTATCCTCTTCAGCTTCACACATTTCACTGCCCAAAAGAACTCCAAAGATACCAATGATTCCATACTTGGTATCATTGGCAGCTCTTCTAACTCAGAGCACCCTGCAACATGCAGCCACCGAAGCTTTGTACAATGCGCCAACCCCTGTATCCTCTTCAGCTTCACACATGCGTATGCTTGAAAATCCTGCAAAGATACCAATGATTCCATACTTGGCAGCTCTTCTAACTCAGAGCACCCATAAACAAACAGCTTCCGAAGCTTTGTACACTGCGCCAACCCCTGTATCCTCTTCAGCTTCACACATTTGGATGCTTGAAATTCCTCCAAAGATACCAATGATTCCATAATTGGCAGCTCTTCTAACTCAGAGCACCCATCAACTCTCAGCAACCGAAGCTTTGTACAATGCGCCAACCCCTGTATCCTCTTCAGCTTCACACATTCGTATGCTCGAAAGTCCTCCAAAGATACCAATGATTCCATACTTGGCAGCTCTTCTAACTCAGAGCACCCATGAACAATCAGCAACCGAAGCTTTGGACAATGCGCCAACCCCTGTATCCTCTTCAGCTTCACACATTTGTCTGCACGAAAGTCCTCCAAAGATACCAATGATTCCATACTTGGCAGCTCTTCTAACTCAGAGCACCCATGAACATTCAGCAACCGAAGCTTTGGACAATGCGCCAACCCCTGTATCCTCTTCAGCTTCACACATTTGTATGCACGAAATTCCTGCAAAGATACCAATGATTCCATACTTGGCAGCTCTTCTAACTCAGAGCACCCATCAACAAACAGCATCCGAAGCTTTGTACACTGCGCCAACCCCTGTATCCTCTTCAGCTTCACACATTTGGATGCTTGAAATTCCTCCAAAGATACCAATGATTCCATAATTGGCAGCTCTTCTAACTCAGAGCACCCATCAACTCTCAGCAACCGAAGCTTTGTACAATGCGCCAACCCCTGTATCCTCTTCAGCTTCACACATTCGTATGCTTGAAAGTCCTCCAAAGATACCAATGATTCCATACTTGGCAGCTCTTCTAACTCAGAGCACCCATGAACATACAGCAACCGAAGCTTTGTACAATGCGCCAACCCCTGTATCCTCTTCAGCTTCACACAATCGGATGCTCGAAAGTCCTCCAAAGATACCAATGATTCCAAACCTGGCAGCTCTTCTAACTCAATGCACAGAGTAACGTCTAACCGATGAAGCTTTCTCAGCCTGCCCAAACCCTCTATACGCTTCAACTGCTGACATCCATCTACCCGCAACTCCTCCAAACATAAAGGCAACTGCAAAATGTTCAAATGTTTTAACTATTATAAAAAAGATATTTATATGATTCGCTCAAGACATTGTGCTCATAATAACAGCCATTCAACAAACACGTTTACACAACGAATTTCAATTCACCTCTGATTCTTGTTGCCACAGTGTTTCTAATGTGCTGCTGGACACTTGAAGAACCCTTAAATTTTTCATTGGAATCCAGGAAGGCAGCGAAGAGTATGGACACTCTTTCCAACAGAGCCATATGAGATTTGGGGACTTCACCCTCCTCAGTATGCCTTCCGAGAGAATACCTTCAGTCTCAACAAGTTGCAACTTCCTCATTTGAATACTGTCAAATTCATCGTAGTCATGATATTCACTACGAACCATTCTAATACCCCGCACGGTTATTACCTGTCCATTTTGGAAAAATGATCATTATTACCCATTAATTCTCGCAAAATCATGAACAACTAAAAAAATTGAACTCTGATTCTCACTAAAAAATATATAAAAGATAGAACGATTGACTACTTACAGATGATTGCTGCAACAAATCATCCATGGCATTCTCTGTCCAACACCAAAGACGACGCGGCGACGAAGACCATGCAAGATATCTTCCCAGATCTCTTATGTGGTCATGCATATGTATTTCATTCTCCAGGTACCTATTCTCCAATTCCACTAGACACTTATTTTGTAGAGTTTGAAATCCCAACCAGCCTTCCCAATCTGAGCCATTCCATATTCTGATGGCCGTATCCTTATTTTTTCCAATGAAAAAACATGCAATATCTAAGAATATCTGTTTTTCCTCGCTATCGAGGGATTCGTAACTAATTCGAAGCCTTTCTTGTATCTCACTCGGAAGTATCTTTTCAAGTTTACGCAACTGCTTATGCCAATAAGACATGTCCTTGTTTCCGCATAGAAGTGCCCCGATCACTTTTAAAGACAGGGGCAATCCATCACAAGCGTTTACGAACTTCTCGGTCAAATCTTCAAATCCTGGAAGTGGATAGGGCCGGTTGAAGGCATGATAGCAAAAGAGCTCCAGGGAATACCGTTTCCTGAGGCCGTTTAACTTATAAATTAATGATTGCTTTACTCCTGATCTTCTGAGAACATCACTATCTCGAGATGTAATCAATATTAAGCTATTTGAGTGGATGGAATTTTGATTTGGCACAAGTGCATCAACCTGATCCACTGTATCTACATCATCTAGAATTAATAAAATCTGGTTAGAGGAGAGATGCTTTTCAAGCATTTTTATTCCTTCATCTTTATTGTTTATTTTCAGATCTGATCCAGTCAACTTCGTAAGAAGACTGCTCTGCAATGAAATAAAAGATCCTTTTCCTACAGTATCTCTAACATCAGATAAAAAACAACATCTGCTGTACTGTGACCTCTTTCTATTGAAGAGTTCTTTTGCAAGCGTTGTCTTTCCTGCGCCACCCATCCCAACAATCCCCACGACCTGAGGTTTTCTTCCATTCTGCTGATGCTGCAATAATACCGTATTTTCTAAATCTGTTACCTTTTCCTCTAAACCCGTTGGATGTTTGGCTACATGCAATGGTTTCTTGACATCTCTCAATACACTTTCAACCACTTTCTCTAGCAAGATCCCCTCGTCACTGATTATTTACATGGAAATAATATAACAGTGAGAAACACAAATCTATGTATATCTATTCAGCATAAGGTAATACAAATACGGAAAGGGAAGTTTAAGTGCTTACCCGTTGCAGGCCTCTAGCTCGAAACCGCTTACTCCAGCAACGATATTAAGAGCATTTCTCCATTGTTTAATAGTCGCCGAGTCGTGTCGCGGAGTCTCTTGCTGAGTGTGGGGATCATACTTCATCTTATTTTTCAGTCTATGCAAATCTTGAGCATACACTCCATTATCTTTGTCCTCCGTCCATCGAAGCTCCGTGGGCTTCACGTGGTAAAACACAGGAATGATGGGAGCCTTTGAGTCCACCATCAACACGAGCTCGTTTAGACACCAGGTTGACCCAGCGTAATTCTCAGAGAAAATGACCACATGAACTGACGCTGCTCCGATGGCCTTTTCTATTTGAGAGTTAATATAGTCTCCTCGTTGCAATTCCTCCTGATCCAGAAAGACCTCCAATCCAAATGAAATAAGCCGGTGGTAGAGATGGCTCGCGAAGGTTTTCTTTACATCGGGACCCCGATGGCTTATAAAGACATCATGGGTAGAGGTGGAGATGGAGGAAGAGGATTCAGCCATTGCCAATTGGAGAATAGACACAGAAATGGAGGATCTGAAGAATGGGCTACAAATTAAACACACCAAGGGAGGAGATGAGTTAAGAGCTTCCTAACCCTTGAGAAATTGCAAAAGAAAACTAAACACGCTAATGCGATGCCGTGCAGGGATATCTCGATATAGAAATACAAACCAAACCCTACTCGTATTTATGGATGACTGAAACGCGCAATTTCGCCGTGACCCCAGACCGACCATCAACTACACGAAGCCTGCTACCAAGAAATTTGGGTGCACCGACTCCAGGTCAAAACGAAATGTAGCGACTGCCAAGAAATTTCAGTGCCCAAGCCGACCATCCACCGCGCCATTGCCAAGTCTGCTCTGGGTCAAAAAGAAATGTACCTACTACCGACTCGAAAGAAATTAAATTAAGGTGCACAATGCAGGGTGAGGGGATCAATAACCACGTGGACAGGCGGCCAGCCAAGCAAAATGGAATGCACAGGTGATGGGACACCACTTAAAAGCTGTCAGTGTCACCCCGTTAAAAGCTGTAAAAGTCATTGCCGCGTTAAAAGCTGTCGGGTGAAGGTTTCCAGCGAATATTATCCGGCCAGCTGCAGGCCATGTAATGCGGCGGCCTGTAGCACGCGGATATAAGGGTTACCGCGTTAAAAGCTGTCACCCGCTAGGACAAAACTAAACTTGGTCAGGGCTTTGTCCACTTTTAATTTGGCTTTCATGTTCCACATCTTAAAGAGCAATATATTTTTCTATTATGCGGGGGTGTATGAGCAGTGAGCCAAGTCTTTTCTCGTGCAGAGTGTAATTAATTAAATGCACATTTGTTGATCGTTGTGTCATTTCGCACACTTTCACTGGATCGTTGTGTCATTTCGCACACTTTCACCGGACTTACTTAGCTGTCCGATACAGACATCCCATCCCACCACCAGAGATTGACCCACCACATTATCAATGACCTGCCTTCACCATTAAAAAATTATCCCTTAAACGTCTTGTCTTCAACCTCAATGTCCACAAATTAAATTAATAAAACTTTATTGTTTTCTGCTGTGGCCCTAGCGTGCATCTCCGCTCCGACCTGTCGCTTTACGCGGAAAAAGAAGGTCGGTGGCCACCAAATTGAGGTGACTCTTCATTTTATGGTTATAAATTGTGAGGAAGTCAATTATTAATTCGACAACTTGCGAAAAGATTAAATTTACTCCTGTTAAAAAAAATACAAATTAATTAATAATAAAAAACTCAGATTATGAGAATAAACACAACTCCGTGAGAATAAACACAACTCTGTATTTTTTCTTTAGAAATCAAACTAGTGAGGACAGATTAGCTAACAAACCCTAATCCTGTCGGTTGGGTCCTGAGTGGATGGATAGAATGGAGAAGATCAGCTAGCTCCTGCATATCTATTTCTTATTTTTGCCATCAAGTGCATCAATTTGCCTATGATATGACCACAGACATCAGGATTCACAACATAATATCTTGTTTAGTGCGCAAGCATCCTTTTGTCTTCCTAGCCCATGAAATCCACTGCAAACACATATATCACACATACATGCGAAGCAGCCAAATGTTCAAAGGTATGATAAAAAATATTACTTTCTAATATACGTCTTATTAACTTTTTGTTCTTATATACTTAATATCTCATTTCCGTATCAGACTAGATATGAGCTTCATAGATAATTGCGATCACATGCTAAGAATATAATATCTTCAAGGAGTGGAAAATATATGTAGTGGGGAGCTGTGACTATCTCTCTCACCCAAATAGTAAAAATCAAGCAGCGAGTTCCAAATATAATACTCTAGCGCATTTTCAGGTGGGATGGATACGGGGCGCTAAAGCAGCAGTTTACTTTCATTTAGGGAACCGACAGGCATAGGAGCTTACCTCCATAAACTTGAGTAGTAGTAGCATAAACTTTAGCAAAGATTTTTTGAAAATCAATTCTAACTAGTGAGGTTAGAATCAATTTGAATTTCAAATGGACAACTACTGTTATGAAAACTCATAGGGCTTCGTTATTGCCTCTTTTGCTTTCCTTTTGAAATATGATTTCCAAATACATTCTTCATTCGAAACTAGAAATGAGATTAGACCTGCAAACAATCCATCAATAGCAAACAATGAAGATCCCAATTGGGATTCCTTCTCACAATCAGAAAATAAAGCAATTACATAACACTCAATGACTATTTTCTAAAAGTTCAAGGAAACTTCCATGACAACAAGCGAGTCTTTGCTTATTTCTCCATAATAACATCCACTATTTATACCCATTTGATAGGCTTGTATTAGAGACTATACTGGTAAGAATTAGCATGAACATCTTTGTCCAATGATATGACCTAATCGATGCTCGGATACAACCAGTGTATAGTGGAACAAATAAACAAGACTCAAGGTGTTGATCCGAGCCCTTGCTAGACATGAATCCCAACACCAGATCTGGAATTTGCTCAAGGTAATAGGTGGATTTCCCTTAAATCTATAGTAGCAGTCTTCCAGCCGGTTTCAAGTTTTCAACCCAACAAGAAAAACCATCAATACATTTGCTAAGTGTTTCCATTACATCTATGGTTCACAAACCAATAAAATGTACTGCATCCGAACTTGTATCCAAAAAATTGTTTAACTGTACAGTTTGTTTCATTTCATTCCGATTTTTTTTTCTAATATTTATAAAATAGATAAGAACTGATCAATTATCAAAGATTTAATAAATAAAAAAACATTGAAACTGACAATGAAATCAATTTGTATCAATTTTTGAAAGAACATTTTAGAATCTTAATGTTGAGGGTTGATTATATACTAGATTCTATACTAGTTTTGTTACATAACTTTGTCTTCACTCTACCTGAAGTTCTGCTACTGGGAGTTTGCACCAACCTCGAACAAGCTTTCAAATGGATGGAGAGCTCGAGGAGGAATCCGGGTCTGGTTATTTCCTTCAATTTGACGAAAATCCCAAGCTACAAAAGCAAGGATTTGGGTATGACTACTTGGACCATCCGCATAATCGATGTGATGAGAAGTTTATGGATACATATGAGCAACACATATGCCATGTAATGGAAGCTTAGCCGTGGTTTTCATGCCAGATGTTTGATACCATGAGCCACTTGGCCAGAAAAAGACAAAGGCTATGTATACACACAGTTGCATCTTAAAGTATGTAAAAGTCAGGAAAAGCAAATGGCGTGCCAATATTCATGCATGCAAACATGATTCGAGAAGCTATTGCCTCAACACACATGGCTAGTGATAATACGATAGCATGCAGTCTAAGTGGGAAAGCTGGACAGAAGACTGCAGTCACTGTAATGAGTTTTAGCTCGGTTATGTACTTTGATTTACTGTCGTTAACTTCTTCTTTCTACCGTGGCATTGAATTATCCCAAGGCACAGCAATAGAGTGAATTAGTTGTTCATAGTAATTAACTATGTCACAACAAGACTATGAGTTGTTTCATAACCTTGTATCAATAAGATTTATTTTGTAATTTTGGTTGTGGAAACGCTGCATTAACTATACCACTCTTGTGAGTAATTATATTGATACGAGTAAAAAGTAATATGCATTAATTGACCTAAGTATCTTTCTCCCTGTATGGTAATGGTCCTAACAAGGTGTCTAAAGAGAAAAGTGAAAAAGAAAACAATCCATCGAATAGATCTATAGTCAACGAAGGGATATTCTCAACCATTACGGAGATGACCGCCTGAGAGACGAAGCGTTATCGTTAGGGTTATCGAAAGACAACTAAGCCAATACATCTAACCCACATCAATTAATCACAGAACAAGTCAATTCCACTAACCCTCAATATTTCACATAATAAAGAACGTTCTTATATTGACCACCCTTTCATCGACAAATTGTTTGTTGTCGGTTTGATTATCAAATACCTTTCCATCTCAAGTCCTTTGTTCATTTCAATGCAAACTATAACATGTAACCAATATTTTGCAATTGTCCCTGCAAGTGCAATGTCAAGGACATTGCCACCTCGTGGCTCTTGTTTTAATTATTAAATCTGTGTTTTGTTAAATGTTTTTTAAAGTAATCTTTTCATATGAAAAGTTTAATTAATTTTTATTTAGATATTTCACATTTTTAAAATTATAATATGTGTTATACATTGGGAAGGATGTTGTACAAGTATATAGTAGCAATTGCAACTTTGGGTGCAATAAAAGAAGGCCATAATTTAAAGTGAAACAAGTAGATGCAACAACATAATGTTGAAACGTGTAATCATTAGAGTTAAAACTTAAATGTAAAAATATGAGAGTAAAATGCGATTATATATATGTTAATGCAAAATAGAACACAGAGATGTAGATTACAGCAAGCAATTTGTAGTTTGTTGAGGAGTAGATCCTGCAGATGAAAAGTAGAAAAGTAGTTAGGGAGAAGGGTATAATAGAAGTATTTGGAAAGTGAAACAAAGAAATAGAGTAAGAATGAAGAATTCAGAGAGAGCTTGAAAGGAAGTATAGGAAAATGAAATAGAGGAAAAAGAGAAGTACCTACATATAGAACACGTAGTTAAGAGAGCTCCATTGATTTTAGCAATGTCTTTGCATTTTTCCTTACCTTGACATGTGGATTATCCTGCATACGTTTGTATCGATCATAGCCCATAGGAAAATGTTGGGGAGATTTGAAGATCCTTAAGGGAAGGGACTCTGGAAAGTGCAATGAAGGTCAAACCTTGACGCTTCATTGTATCAATGTCTATTGCAGCCTTTGGTAATGTCATGCGTTGAGATTTATGTATTGTCAATGCCCATGCCATTTTAAGTGGGATTTGAGTACAACCCCCCCTTTGTATAGGTGGAATTGGTAGAAAAGTAGAATTGTTAGTATCCCATGGAGGACCAATGTACTTTTGGAAGTTAACAACAAGAAATGTTGGAAGTTGTGGAGGATGATGGTTTGATTTGTAGAAAATATCAACCACTTGTCCGAGCGATCCATTAACGAGGCCTGCTGAAACCAACAAGTTTGATGTTAACATAACTCGTTGCCCAGGGCAAAGCAACACTGCACACTCTAGTTGCTCATCTTCAACTTGAGAAGTAACATGGTTGTTTATGTGCTCTGCAATAGAGAGTGCTATTGGAATTTGCAAAGACTTCAACATGTGTAGATTATGAAGCGAAGCTAGTTGGTTGGTTGCAAATAAGTGCATGGAACCTTTGAAAGTAGATAACTCATCCTTAGAAAGGAAGGAGTCTGTCTTGGACATGAGAAGCTTCCAATCCTCTATAGTAGTTGATGCATTTCTGATGTTTTTAAGAAGGTTCCTAAAGGTGACCTGTGATGGGTCATTTCCTTGCTAGCGAAAAACAGTTGAAAGTGTTACAACTGTGTTGAAGCTGTGCCAAAGTACAGTACCATGGGAAGAGCCTACATACAATGGAATGTCCATAACTGGTGGTAATTTTGCAAGGTCTCCAACAAGAATAATTGAGCAACCATCGAAAGAGATGTTTTATGGTGAGGGAATTCTTCACGAAGACGTTCATCAATCTGGTTTAAAAGTGTTGGGCCTAGGAAGCTTATTTCATCAATGAGAATGTAGTGGATATGGTGAAGTTCCTCTTGGAGGTTTGAAAGTGAATTCCCTTCCAAAGGAATGAAATGTTTTATAGGAATATGAAGGGTTGAATGGATAGTAGATGCTTGGATATTGAATGTTGCGATGCCAGTAGGGGCAAGTAGCAATAGCAGGGATAGACTGAAGTTCTTGTTCAAGGAAAGGGATTCTCTTATGCAGCAAATGAAGAATGATTTGCCAGTGCCAGCGGTCCCCTGTACAACCATTTTGAGTGGAGGACTTTTTTTGATGTTTGTGGAGTGATTCATGACAATGGAGAGGGATTTCATTTGAGTGGGGGAAAATGTTTCATAATTTGGTGTATCGGAGTAGGATGGTTGAGGGAGGTGGTGATGTGAGCGATTGTTTGTATGAAGTCAATGACAAGTTCTTGCAAGACGAGAGGGATGGTCGTATCATGCCAATTATGGTTGTTGTCAAAGTCACGACGACCCAGGATGTCAAGGTCACTTATTTGCATGTCATTGGTAGGATGTAGTTGGGAGAGTAATTCCCATTCATCCAATTGCATGGGTGGTGGTTTTTGCAAATAGTCAGAAACCATGGTGTGTTCCGATAAGGAAGGGGTTCAGATGGTGTCCAGTCTGTTAAAATTCAATATGCTAAGACAGAAAATAGCAGCATTACATTCCATTTCACAATAATAGCATATACAGGATCACTGAAGAAACAACAAGCACAACATAAACACAAGAGACAGAGATTTATCCTGGGAAACCCTCATGGGGTAGAAAACCCAGCAAAGCTTCCTCAATATAGATGACCAGCAATATACAAGGATGAAACCCTGAGACATGATCTCCTCCTCCGCAATAGCAGACCTCTCCTCCACAAGTGCGCTATCCTCAAGTGTGTGAGTGTATCAAATGAGGAACACACCTCCTCTATTTATACACTACTCTGATATGTATTTTACACAAGTACATGTAGGCTCGTATTTAACCATTAGGTTAAATACCCCATTATAACTGACTGGGCCGACCCCCACATGGTGGGTCTAATAACCCTAGTTACCACACCCAACTCGGAGGAATAAACATCTCCGGATTTATAGTATAATCACATCGGAGGTATGGAACATCTCCGGAATAAATAATATACAAATATAATATTCTTTGAAGTTACAATATTTCAACACTCCCCCTTAACGAGAAGGATATTATAACAGTATCTACACGAGAAAGGAGTCATCAACATCATACATGATACATCTATAAATCATTGGAAGCTTTCTCAACATCATCAGTAACTCAAGCAGTTACTGGAACATCTTCAATACTGGAACATCAACATCTTCAGTACTGAATCTTTATCTTATGCAGCACTCGAACAACTACAACAACATCAACATCTGGATCCTCACGATCATCAGTATCGTCATCTCACGATCATTAGCATCGTCATCACACGATCATCAGCATCGTCATCACACGATCATCAGCATCGTCATCAACACAGGTATCCATAACAATACAAGTATCCACATCATTAGTACAAGTATTCATGCCAATACAAGTATACATATCATCAATACAAGTATCCATACTGATACAAGTAATCATGTCATCAATACATGTATCCTACCGATACAAGTAACCACATCATCAATACAAGTATCCATACCGATACAAGTAACCACGTCATCAATACTAGTATCCTACCGATACAAGTAACCACATCATCAATACAAGTATCCTACTGATACAAGTAACCACATCATCAATACAAGTATCCTACCGATACAAGTAACCACATCATCAATACAAGTATCCTACCGATACAAGTAACCACATCAAAAATCACTTTCTCGGAGACCATGCGTCTACGGATCAATTCAGGGACCGAAGTCCGGGGATGATACAATCCCCACTTCTCGGAGACCATACGTCTACGGATCAATTCATGGACCGCAGTCCGGGGATGATACAATCCCCACTTCTTGGAGACCTCACGTCTACGGATCAATTCAGGGACCTAAGTCCGGGGATGATACAATCCCCACTTCTCGGAGACCTCACGTCTACGGATCAATTCAGGGACCTAAGTCCGGGGATGATACAATCCCCACTTCTCGGAGACCTCACGTCTACGGATCAATTCAGGGACCTAAGTCCGGGGATGATACAATCCCCACTTCTCGGAGACCTCACGTCTACGGATCAATTCAGGGACCTAAGTCTGGGGATGATACAATCCCCACTTCTCGGAGACCTCACGTCTACGGATCAATTCAGGGACCTAAGTCCGGGGATGATACAATCCCCACTTCTCGGAGACCTCACGTCTACGGATCAATTCAGGGACCTAAGTCCGGGGATGATACAATCCCCACTTCTTGGAGACCATACGTCTACGGCTCTCTTTAGGACTGAAATTCCAGGGATGATCCAATCCCCTCAACTATCCACTAAGGACTTCATTCTCGGAGACCTCACGTCTACGGCTCTCTTTAGGACTGAAAGTCCAGGGATGATCCAATCCCCTCAACTGTCCACTAAGGACTTCATTCTCGGAGAGCTCACGTCTATGGCTCTCTTTAGGACTGAAAGTCCAGGGATGATCCAATCCCCTCAACTGTCCACTAAGGACTTCATTCTCGGAGACCTCACGTCTACGGCTCTCTTTAGGACTGAAAGTCCAGGGATGATCCAATCCCCTCAACTGTCCACTAAGGACTTCATTCTCGGAGACCTCACGTCTACGGCTCTCTTTAGGACTGAAAGTCCAGGGATGATCCAATCCCCTACCTGTCCACTAAGGACTTCATTTTCGGAGACCATACGTCTACGGATCTATTCAGGGACCGAAGTCCAGGGATGATACAATCCCTACCTGTCCACTAAGGACTTCATTTTCGGAGACCATACGTCTACGGATCTATTCAGGGACCAAAGTCCAGGGATGATACAATCCCTACCTGTCCACTAAGGACTTCATTTTCGGAGACCATACGTCTACGGATCTATTCAGGGACCGAAGTCCAGGGATGATACAATCCCTACCTGTCCACTAAGGACTTCATTTTCGGAGACCATACGTCTACGGATCTATTCAGGGACCGAAGTCCAGGGATGATACAATCCCTACCTATCCACTAAGGACTTCATTTTCGGAGACCATACGTCTACGGATCTATTCAGGGACCGAAGTCCAGGGATGATACAATCCCTACCTGTCCACTAAGGACTTCATTTTCGGAGACCATACGTCTACGGATCTATTCAGGGACCGAAGTCCAGGGATGATACAATCCCCACATGTATTCTCATCAATACAAGTACAAGTATCCTCAACCATACACGTACATTAATCAATACATGTGTTATCAAAAGTATGTATTCTTACCAATACATCTTATCATCAAAAGCATGTATTCTCACCAATACATCTATCATCAAAAGCATGTATTCTTACTAATACATATAACATCAAAAGCATGTAAAACAAAGTATTCTAAGCATAAGAGTCCTAAATCTAAATATTTCTAAGTATCTAGGTGTAGAGAACAGGTTACCTCATCATCGACCTTGTTGTTCGATGAGACAATCTCATCATCAGTGACTATACTACTCCCCCTTTCGAGGAGGGTCCTTTTGAGCTATACCAAGCTTGTCTCGGAAGTATTCAAATTTCACCTGAGACATAGGTTTGGTTAGTATGTTGGTAACTTCTTCACTTGAGGTAGAGATTTGGTTAGTACATCGGTAACCTGTTACAAATTCAAACTTTAGTTCCTTCTGCATCATATCTTATTAGATCCCTATGTTCTTTGACTTATCATGGAACACTAGATTCTTTGTCATCTTCATACAACTCTATTTGTCACATAGGATCACAGTTGGTTCTATCTCTAATTCAAACCAATCCTGAAGCCAAGCTTCTTCACAACTAGCAGAGCAAGCAGCCATATATTCTGCTTGTGCTGAGAGCCACACTAGACTGCTTCCAGCTAAACCACGAGATCATGGTTAATCCCAGACAATAACATCCTCTTGATGTGTTCTTCCTGTCTGATACACTTTCTTCCCAACCAGCATCTGATTAGCCATCTAAAGTTATGATCTCCAAGATAGCATAGATCAAAGTCTATCGTAACCTTTATGTACCTCATCACATGCTTTGCAATTATCGGGTGAACACATCTAGTTTCCACTAGATACTGACTCAAGGTGTTCACAACAAAGCATATATCTAACCTAGTATACGTTAGATACATCAATGACCCAATAATTTGACTGTACAGAGTTATATCCACTAACTCTGATGAGTCATCTCCTAACAGCTTCAAGTTGGAATCCTTAAGAGTGGCCATTCCAACATATCAAGTCTTCTCAAGATTTCTCAGCATACTTTCTCTGGTTGAGAAATATTCCTTCTGAGCCTTGCTATACTTCCAGACCTAGGAAGTAAAGCGTCAATTTGAGATCTTTCATTTTCATTTCTGCATTGAATGATCTTCTGCATATCTATCTGTGCCATCTCTCGTTAGATGGGTCTACTAATATGAGCCTTAATATCATTCGAACTTTGTGGTGAGTTCCTTCTTGCATCCATGTCATTTGTGTATAGAAATCATATTCAACCTTGTAGCAAAGGTTGAGATCCACATCACCCATGGTGATCATTAAGCTTATCAATTTATTATCGATCCTAGGTACCTATACAGAACCTGATTCACACTTCTTCTTTAATTACACCATACTTGGAGCAAACATCTTGTCGTGATTCTCTTCCCCTTTCTAAGAGAATCTTCTAGCCATGATCCTTCTATATTTTGTTTGATTTGTAAATCTTCTTGTTTGAACATCCACCACTTGTACGGTGTCCATCATTCTTCATGACCTTTCCTACAAATCAAAATTAAGTACATGATTAGTAATACTTCATAATCATCAAATCATATTGACATGATAACTTATTATGCATACAGATATCATTTACATAGTGATGCAACTATTTTGACCAATACTTTGGCACAACACTTTCCCATATCCTGTATGCATACAGTGGCTATCTAGATGCCTTCCATCTCTACCAGAACATACTATCGAGAGTGTGCACAACTCTCAGCATGTCAGCAAAGAGGTTTCATTCTAGACAAGCAACAATGGAATGTTTGTCCAACTTACCAATCATATGCATATTAGTAGTATACTGTTCAATGTTCTATGAATATTTACACTCAGCATGATATATTATAGGAATACAAATATGCATACAACCTATTACAGGCAATATCATTACTATTTCAGATAACAACTCAAATACTTATCTTTTATGTTTGTGTGGCTGCCTCCCGCTTGATCTTCTGTATGTCTTTTGAACTTCTATTCATTTTGTACCACTGTGCATGCTCAAGAGTCATCCTCATGATCTCATACACAAACATACACTCATTAGTATATTCTAAATGCTATCAAAACATTATAGTACTAAATAATCTTGAAAATGTATAGTCATGATTATAGTTAATAAACATTAGTATTCAAGATTTCAGGGAAGTCTTCTTTTACTCATGCATATCATCAATCAAGATAAAAGATATAATATGCATAATCCCTTGATTACTAACTTTATGAATAAGCATAACCAATCATTCCAAGTAAACTTATATAAGGGATCCTAACACAAGGTAAGATTCATGGGAAACATACCTGGATTAGTATACCTACTTGGTTATGTACAACATACCTAAACAATCTCTTCAATGATTTAGAGATCCTGAGCTAGAACCTGCATGTCTCATAGGTTAAGCATAATATAACAAAGTCATACATACCTCGTAAGTAGAACAAAGATTATGGATGAGTCTTTGTCTTCATGTTTTCATGGTCATGGAGCCTGATTTGTCTTTTGTGATGTACCTGTATCTTGTTAGTAGACAACATCAACCTCACACAACATCATAATGCATTAGTACAATCATAAGTGTCAACACCCTAACCAATGAATATCTTCTATCATGCATTCATAATTTTGTTAAGGTGATACAACAAATCTAAAATCAAGATTGTACTAACCGTAATAACATGAAGACAAACATACCATAAACTTAATCATGAACAAATCTCAAAACATACCTCAATGAGTCATACCTGTTGAGATCGCTTGTAATCTCCTTATGTAAAGCCTTAGCCTCATCTCCCTCTGAAACAGTAACTCCTTCACTTATGCAGGTGACCAATCCATCTTCTTCTAGGATTAACCCTATCCACTTGATTTGCAAGAACTGGACCTGGAGCTGGATATGGGTTTGTTAGAGAAACCCCAAAAATTCAAACTTTGAATTTCAAACTTTCGAAAGGATAGAAATATGCGCCTTGATGAGCTGATCAAACTGATATATTCAGAATTTGAAAACTGCAAAGTTTCACTCCTCAATTTTGCCTTTGAAACTTCCGGATTCACTGGACGTGACCCTGAACTGGGGTTTGGTGAATCCCACTCTTCTGCCCAATCAAAATGTTTGATCCAAAGCTCTAAGCTTCTATTTTTCTGAGGAGCTTCCAGCCATGGTCACAGATTTCAAAAATTCTCATTTTTACAGAAGCCCTAATTTTCCACTTTTCTGATCAAAGTCCCGAACTAGGGTTTGATCAAGCCCGGCCTTCTGCCCAACCAAAAAATCTGATCTTGGTCTCTAAATTTCTATTTTGATGAGTAGCATTCAGCCGTGGTCTCCATTTACAAAAATTTCAACTTTCTTCAAAGCCCTAAATTCCGGAAGCCATGAATGAAGGTATTCAAAAATAATTATGTTTTGACAGAAATATGTACCTGATTGTTTCTGGTGTAACTCCAAACTTTTCAATCCACAGGGTCTGAAAAAGTTTTCTGAGATAGCCTGACCTGTTATCTTTCCATCCTAACAGGTCTGACCTCAATTGGATTCTCTGAGAGAGAGTTATGTCAAATGTCGCAACGTGACCTGTTTTGGGATAAAACAGAAGAGCAAACTTGTACAGCGTGCCACGTGTCACTGTTTGAACTTCGGCCTCTGAAAAACTTTTCTGAGGTATCTCGACCTGTTATCTTTCCATCCTGACAGGTCTGACCTCAATTGGACTCTCTGAGAGAGAGTTATGCCAAGTGTCGCAACATGACCTGTTTATGGGATAATACAGGAGGGCGAACTTGTACGGAGTGCCACGTGTCACTGGTTCAACTTCGGCCTCTGAAAACGTTTTCTGAGATAGTACAGACTGTGTACTACCTGTCACTTTTTACTAAATTTCATTTGGAGCTTCCTAGCCCAAGATATGACCTTTTTCCCAAGGTCACCTGATTTTGGCTAAGATCTGGAAGAGGCAGAAACCCTATATTGTACAGATCATAAATCACAAAGTACAACGAATTAGAGGTTGTCCTTTGGACACAAGGTACCTGGAGATTTAATATTCGTCCTGTAACAATTTCAGATCCGAAAACTTTGCCAAAACGGATTTATAGCGAAAGTGCTACGATGACTGGTTTTTGCTATGTAAAACCCTAACCTTCAAATTGTCGTAAGTAAAGCAAGTGTCTTTAGTGCCATACCTTGTCTTCCTTCAGGTTAGCTCTGATACCATGTTAAAATTCAATATGCTAAGACAGAAAATAGCAGCATTACATTCCATTTCACAATAATAGCATATACAGGATCACTGAAGAAACAACAAGCACAGCATAAACACAAGAGACAGAGATTTATCCTGGGAAACCTTCATGTGGTAGAAAACCCAGCAAAGCTTCCTCAATATAGATGACCAGCAATATACAAGGATGAAACCCTGAGACATGATCTCCTCCTCCACAATAGCATACCTCTCCTCCACAAGTGCGCTATCCTCAAGTGTGTGAGTGTATCAAATGAGGAACACACCTCCTCTATTTATACACTACTCTGATATGTATTTTACACAAGTACATGTAGGCTCGTATTTAACCATTAGGTTAAATACCCCATTATAACTGACTGGGCCGACCCCCACATGGTGGGTCTAATAACCCTAGTTACCACACCCAACTCGGAGGAATAAACATCTCCGAATTTATAGTATAATCACATCGGAGGTATGGAACATCTCCGGAATAAATAATATACAAATATAATATTCTTTGAAGTTACAATATTTCAACACAGTCAACATGCCAAGGAGTGTAGGTCAACTTTAGTTCTTCCCAGTTTGTAACAATGGCTTCGTCGGAAGCACCAATGTTGAACTGTATATTGCAGAAAGGTTTGTATAGCATGAGTTCAGATATGCAGAAATCAATGAACAAGGGTGTATCTATGGAGGGGATTGAATAGTAACGAGTAAGAACACAGACGATGGTCGTGGGCTCTCTTGGTTTCCATTTTTCTTTTTTTCGATGAGCATTATGTGACCAAGATCTTGCAACCTCAATGAGAGAGATGGAATGAAGAGCGGGAGGGCGTGAAAGGTAGGCATCTATGAATTTTGTTGATGTGAAGGATGTGGGATTGTTTGATGAAACATGTTTATAAGTTTTGCGGTTGACATTGAGGGAGAAGAAAGTGCGGATACTAATTGTGAGAGGTATTTTTTGCAACATATGGCATGTTTCTTGGGCTCTAATGTCACGATCAACAAGTGTTTCGGAAATTAATTTTTGAATAGAAAGAATGAAAGGGTCAAAAAGTGGTGCAGCATGGACAATTTGTCGAAGCATTTGGTGAAAGCTTTCAGATTTTGTTTCTGATTTAGATGCATACTTAGCAATGTATTTTTGAACGTTATGTATGTCAAGCACTGGTTGACAGTCAACATTCTTGTGCCATATTGATAGGATGGAAGGGACATGGCTATTCAAACGATCATCATTGTGAGTTGGTTTGTATGTTTTTTTTCCATTGGCATCAATGAACATGGAAGATGAGTTTTGCAAAGGCCATGGTGCATTATAATGACATGTGTAGGAAGACCCTTTTTTTCGAAGGCATGTATTATGCATTTTGTGTGTTGTTGGATGCGATTGAGTAGTTATGTATAGTCATGCAAAGGGTTTTCTTTTAGAATGTCGTTAGTAGATAACAAGCATGGATCGGGCATAGTGGAGTGGGGTAAGAAGAGGGCTTGTTGGTGGTTATCTCATGTGTTCCAAGTAGAAATAAAATTATCAAATAAGTCCTTAGATTTATTAACCTCGGTAGCATTCCCCTAGTCAAGATTTTCCATATCATGTGCATTTGGTAACCATATGAACCCGTGAATATATGCAGAGCCTCTACTTTGCCATTCATACCTATGCATGCAATATGTGTTAGTAATATGTGGCAAAAAAATAAAAGAAAAAAATAGATTTGTTGTTGGAAGAAGGGATAAGAAAGTTTACCTATACCAAAAGTCATGTGCAAGGAGGTGTTTAACCAAGACCTATTCATGAAAGATGTTGAACATGTGGTGCGTGTAGAGCGATGCAAGTTGTGGGTTAGAGATGATATTTTGTTCCGACCATTGTTGGTGCTTGCTCAAAGCAGTGGGTGGTATCCCAGGAATGACTGCATGTAGGTTGGGCCACTTAGGGTCGGCCGCACTCAAAGTGAAGAAAAAAGTTGGGCAACCAAGTTGGGAAATCATATCTATCAATTTGTTCTTTGATTTGTGCCAGAAAGAGCGTGTTCCATGGACTGTTGCGCCAAAACGCATGATTTGATTTGGGAGTTTGTCTGAAGGTGTTTGTTCCAAGCGGTTGTTGAGTTCAGAGATGGTTGTGGGAAAGTTTTCTTCAATGTTTTTTTTTTTTAATGAAGACTACTGCTATTGACCGGCTACGATGGCGCATGATGAGATTGTAAAGGTAGTAGTGGAATCGTGGGTGGTAGCCAAACCTGTTATCATAGTATCGAAGAAGGTGCAATACATATTCGTGGAGATCAATTGATTTAAAATGTGATTGTTTGAACATGGCAGCGCCTTGGGGGAAAAGTGATGGAAATGCCATTGAGAAAAGGCCCTCTGTATTGTATTCATTGATAGGTGACAAACCTATAGGTGGCCAATCCATTGCATTTGTTGGTGATGAAGAAGGTGTTTGCAAGAAAGTTTTGATTTGTTGGAACTCTGTATTTGTATTGGGGAGAATATTAGCAGAGGAATTTTGTTGGGAGTTTGGCTCTGAATTGTCGGGTTGATAAGGGTGAACATCTTTAGCGGAAAAAGTAGAATCAGGGGCAGTGGAGTGTGGATGTCGCAGAAAATGGGAAACATGAGTGGGGGGAATTGGAAAAGCCATAACTGTAGGTTGGTTAAGATGTACATCTTTATAATATGGGTCATGTGCTATCTTGTATTCCAAGGCTGCAAGAACATGGGATCTGCTGACAATGCAATCATAGGATTGATGGTTGAAGGTTTTGCGAGTGACAACTAAAATGTCTAAGTCTTCAACACGTCAAGGAAAAAAATTGAGGATGGTTGAAATGTATTGTGGAAAGCTTATCGTATGGCCACTATATGTGTATTGTCCACCACAAGCATGGATTACTTGCAAAATAGGGTTGACACGTGAAATGAGCATTTCTTCAACTTGTGTAAGGATGGATAGAACAAGGGGTTGTTTACCAGGGTCCATGTTGTTCCAGAGGGAGAAGCGGTGGGCATTTTTTTTCTGAATAACATCTAGAATAGGTATGGTGGCCATTAAAAAAGTGGAAATGAAGACCAAGATAAGATTCTTTATATATTGAAAAAACATGGATGGATGGTAGCTTATCTATCCTTAAGCGAAAGCAATGATGTGCTTGAGATATGTTATTGTCATTGAAGGAATGCGTGACTGTGTTGGGTGGATGAATGGTATTTGGGATGGTTGTGGAAGAGGTTGTTTGAGAAGTGGAAGGGTAGTCTAATGATGGATGATGGTCGAGATGAACATGTGAAGTTGTAGCTTTGGTTTGCATGAAGGCAAGTAGGATTGTTTGGTTGTGGTATGCAAATGGATGGGTAGGATTTGAAAGCTGGGATGTTGTAGGAGTTGGAGTGGGAACGTGAGACTCTACCATATGGATGGAGAGGGCATCTTTTTTGTTGTTGGTAAATATGTCTCCTATGTGCATTTATGCCGTCTTTGTTAGCCAAATGATAGGCATGTGCATGTTCTTTTTTGGAAGGAGGAGACATATCCAAATGTAGATGAGGAATGAAGGCACCTGAATTTGATTAAGAAAACAAGAAACAACATGTTATATGTAAGACATGTAAAGAGACATTGAAATTGCAATTTTTTCATGGACATTCTAAAGAAACAACATGTTATATGTAGGACATTCTAATTGCATTTTTTTTCAAGGTACATAAAATATGAAAAGCATAAAAAGGAAGGAAAGTGTTTGAAGAGAGAAAAAATATAACAATAAATGAAAACATGGCTAGATAAATGCAGTAAATCAATCACATGTAAAGAGAAGCAGTTGTTGATAAATTACATAGTAGTAGTGCATTTTTTTTTCAATGTACATTTAAAAAAAAGCATTGAAATCATGGTAAGTGTAAAAAAGAACTAAATAATGTGTTGATAGTAAATGTGTGTATTTGGAATAGTGTATAAATGGCTACCATAAGTAAACTTAAAGGCATAAAAGTGACTGCATGTAAATAAAACGAGACATAAATAAATGTACAAGGTAGAAAGCATTGTAAGTAGGTATATGTAGGAAGGAAACAAATAAATAAATGACATACAAGTAAAATACAAAGATGAAATGTATGTTTTTGACATTTAAAGAAGTGCATATGTTAACATGAAATATGAGAACATGAAAAAACAAATATTAACATTGATATTGCTAAGGTTAATGTAGAGTAGAACAAGGAGACAAGAAGATAAATGCAATAAAGAGAATGCATGTAAAGTAGAGGAAAACTTGAAAATGTTTGTATATATGTATATAAGATATGAAGTAAAAAACAATATATAAGAGTAGCTTCAAGTGTAGAAATTGTAGCTATAGTAATGCGGAATGGAAATTGTTTGCTTGCATGTATGGCAAAGCTTGCTAGGAAAAGTATATATAGTTAAACTATTACAAAAAAGAAGGCAACACAATGTTTTTAAATGCCTTCTATGCGTGCCCCAATTTGGCAATTTCAAGGAGCAGTAAGTTGTTGGCTGCCGCAAAATCAACATGTTCAGAGCGCATGATGATGACCTTCAATTGAGTCTTGTCTTTAAATGTTTACATTTTAATGGAAAGTGTGAGTAGGAGTTGTGTGCACTCAACCTTAGAGAATATTTCCTTGATGGAGGAAGGATCATAAGAAAGTAAGTGCAGATCCTTTGCAGCGATACCAAGGAGTTCAATGGATGCATCCTCAAATGCGATGACGAAGTCAAGAGAGGCAGTGTGGTTTTGAAGTTTTAATTTCAACAAATACCTATAGTCACAATCAGACAAGTCAACGTCACATTTGGGACAATGCCAACCATTGGTAGAATTCTTGATGATTTTTTTCATGCATTGTTTTGAATAAGAAATTAAAGGGCAAGCAAGGTAGTAGAAGTTGTCAGGATCAATATGTGTTATAGTATCCTTTACGAAAACCCATTCAGCTCTTTCAGAAGGACGAGTTTTTTCAAATTCAAGAAGGGTTCGTTTCTTATTCATCTGCTTAGGAAAAGTTGGATATCATGTAGTTAAGGATGGGGATGAAGTATGGAAGCCCTCTTTTTCAAACCACTGGGTGAGCTTGTGCTTTTTCGGTATATATGGGTTTATGAGAACGATGGATTTGGAAGTAGTCCCAACTATATTTCCATTAAACTCGTCTACACGACCTCCCTTGATTGCAAGCACAGGGTTGGAATTTTCAGAGCGCAAGGTAGATAGTTCTTGGCCTTCTACACAACAATGTTCTCCCCACAAAATAACGTCCATGCTAAAACCTGAGATGTCCTTGATAGGGATTTTTTTTAATAGTTTCTGAACTATATTTCCTATGTATAGGGGCAGTAGGGGATGTGTTTGTGGCAACACCAATGATCCCAACAATGGATTTGACATCAGATGATTTGATATATTGAATTGTTTTGAAGTTGAAATGCATCTGTGGAAGTAGAATGCTTTCCAGTGGAAAATGTTGAACAATGGAGCTTGGTTGCAAGAATATTTCCCATTCATTTGTAAGATGGCTATACATCTTGTTTGTTGGTTTGATAGTGACTTTGGAAATGAGGTAGACATGGCCAAGCAACACCTGATCATAAAAAGCATATGCATAATCATTAAAGCAAGTGATGTGTATTTCGCCCCCGTCTTTATCAATAAAGTCAAATTCAAACACCTTCCTAGGGCCTTTCTGGTTATTTAAGTGGCGAAGGGTTGATTTATCCTGGACATGGCCGTTTATGGACCAGTTTGAGGTGTAGGGGCTCAATGCATTGATAGGAATTGTTGTTTCGACAGTGGATGTTGAAGCACTTTGAAGAAGTGTGCATTGTTTATTTTGAGGTGGTCCTTGCATTGAAGAGCATGGGGAAGTTGTTTCAAGAGAAGGTGGGCGAGATATAGCAATTGGGTGTCCAATCAATGGTGCGGAGGGCTCAGATGTCAAAGTCCCATAGTAAGATATACATGCGCAAGGGAAAAACAAATAAGAAAACAAAGAAATAATGATTTCACTAAATGGCAAAAAATGAAAACATAGTAGTAGAATACACAATGAAGCTTACATGCATTGGCAAAGAACTGCACATGTCCATGTATTAAGGTGTATAATAGACCCTTGTTGAAGTCTTCCTGAAGCGGTGAGGGAATTTAACTTTGATGGAAGCATGTTGTGGTGCATATGTGTCCCATTAGATATTGTTTTTCGATATCGCAGGGTTGAGGTGCGAATAGATTTGTCTTGCTCCACACCAAATATTTGTAGGAATGGTTGCATGTCAGAGGTTAGTGCAAGTAGTAATTCAATGGCATGTTCGGTCAATGGGGTGGCCATTATTTGTTACTTGGGAGGAAAAAAAAAATACAAGGCAGTTAGGTGTAAGGGGAGAGTTAAAAAAGGGGGAAGAAATGTAGAGAGGCATTAAAAGTGAAAGGATGTTGTGGTGATAAGACAAATAGAGAAATCAAGTATAGAGACAAACAAAGTGTAAGTTATCAAGTATAGAGATGTCTGAAGCCACAGAACGAAAAAAATACGTGTTGCTAATAATCAGAATTCTTATCAGGAATAACAAGCATTTATGACTTAAATATAGAAAACATTGAAATAAATCAAGTCAACCTCAGGAATGCAGTGTCATAACCAATATTTACAAAATTATACAATAAAGACAATATTAAAGCATTTTATTCCATGAAATGATGATTTTGTTAACAAAGAAATAGGAAGGGGTTTAAAGAAAAAAGACAAAATTGTGTGATATAAAATCCAAAAGTGACTAGACATCAAAGGAGATGACCCAAGTGGATGCGCCTTAATAGATGATACAGCAATGAATCATATATATATATATATATATTTAACCACGAAGGGGACTTGAAATGAAATTGAGGAGTGTAGGCGTGGCTTAAATTTGTCGACATCAAAGGGTTGGGCATGACTGTAGCAGGTCTAGTGTGGACATTGCGGAAGGTGGGTGAGGTAAGCCATCCAAAAAAATGTAACATGTGAACCACAACAAATGTTACCAACTAAAATGTCCAAGCTTGAAGGTTTTGTGAGTGACATCTAGAATTTCCAAGTCTTCAACACATCGAGGCAAAAAAATGAGGATGGTTGAAATGTCTTGTGGAAAGCTTATTGTATGGCCACTATATTTTTATTGTCCACCACAAGCATGGGTTACTTGCAAAATAGGGTTAACACATGAAATGAGCATTTCTTCAACTTGTGTAAGGATGGATCGAACAAGCGGTTGTTCACCGGGGTCCATGTTGTTCCATATGGAGAAGCAGCGGACATTTTTTTCTGAATAACATCTAGAATAGGTATGGTGGCCATTAAAAAGGAGAAAATGTAGACCAGGATAAGATTCTTTACATATTGAACAAACATGGATGGATGGCAGCTTATCTAGCCTTAAGCGAAAGCGATGATGTGCTTGAGATATGTTATTGTCATTGAAGGAATGTGTGTCTGTGTTGGGTGGAGGAATGGTATTTGGGAAGTTATCAAGTATATATATTTCCAAAGCCACAGAACAAACAAAATATGTGTTGTCAATAATAAAAATTCTTATTAGGAGTAACAAGCATTTATATAATGCCTTAAATATAGAAAACATTGAAATAAATCAAGTCAATATCAGGAAGGAAATGATATAAGAAATATTTATAAAATGGTATAATAAAGACAATATTAAACCATATTATTCCATGAAATGATGATTTGTTTTACAAAGAAATAAGAAGGGGTTTAAAGAAAAAAGACAAAATTTTGTGATAAAAATTCCAAAAGTGACTGGAAATCAAAGGAGATGACGCAAGTGGATGTGCCTTAATAGATGATACAACAATGAATCATATAATATTTTTTGTAACCATGAAGGGGACTTGAAATGCAATTGAGGAGTGCAAGAGCGGCTTAAATTTGTCGAGATCAAAGGTCATGACGAGTGATTCAGAAGGATCGACGACCTTCAGTGCATTGAGTAATTCATTTTGTTGGGGGTGGGCATGTCATTGTAGTATGTCTATTGTGGACATTGTGACAGGTGAGTGAGGCAAGCCATCCAGAAAAATGTAACATGTGAACCACAACAAATGCAATAAGGTGCAAAAAGTGAGTGATATGTGCAAAGTTGGTTTAGTGAAAGAGTCACAACATGTAGGTTCTTTTTAATTACGAGTTAGGTAGCTTGTATTTATAAAGAAAAATAAGTGTAAATTACCTAAAAGACCTTATGACCTTCCTCTGAAATGTAACTGGGCTTCCAAAAGCACAATTGATGGTGATAATGGGATCCACTCACCAATTGACTAGTGAAGGTAACAAAGAGGCATTTCTACCCGCGATGGGGCAAATGTTCCAATCTAGAAGACTTGGCAACACCTCCCAATGACAATAGCTGACTTCAGGAGTCAATTGCACCCACAATTGCTCCTTGGCGATGTCCTAAGTTTGGCCAATGTCCTAAGTTTGGCCACTAAGATACCTTGCGTCAAGTGTGAATCAGTGGTTTGGCTTGCAAGGTATAGTGTCATCTCCCTACAACGAGTTGAGTGACTCGTAGGGGAGATTAGGGCAACTATACCTCGACTTTCACCTCCTTCGGCACAGCGCACTTCTAATCCAGGTTTTCTTTAAACACTTGCTTATAGCAGGATTTAGAAAGCACCCTATAAGTCAACAACACTATGTTTCAAAATATACCTAATGAAACTAGGTTGGAGGGCATTATTGGATGCCTAGCCCAATCAATCCTGCCTAGCTAAAATAATTTTTTGGTGACCTCATGTGGAGGATTTTAGTTGGTTGGCAATTTACAAAGTTGATTTTAAGGGTCTACTTTTGATTAAGGAAAGTAACAATACGAGTGTAAAGTAAATGAAAATTTTGACATAGCGTGATATCAAAATCTTGGTCATAATGATAACTCACTTTGAAAACACCATAACAAAATATAAAAATGTTATCAAATGTTTTTTTATGAAATAATATAGGTCATTTAGTGTGTGTCGGTGTTGCAAACACATGTGAGGTAAGCAAATTTATTCCTTAACATTACCTTAACATCATTTTATTCTTTTGTAATTTTGAAATGTGATTCCAATATGAGTATTCATTTCCCTTCCTTTCGTTAGCCTTTAATATTTTCTTTAGGTTTCTTAAACCATTTGCTGGATTAGTTAAGGATAAATGTAGTGTAAAAAAAAATAGCATTTTAAAATTTTGACATAGTGTAATATCCAAAATATTGATCATAATTATAATTCACATTGAAAACAATTTTGTAATAATAATAAAAAAATGTAATCTATTCATTTGAAAAAAATATAAATTTATTCTAATAAAAACTAATTTAAAAGACATAATAAAATAATTAAATATATGTCAAAACAACAAATATATTTTTATTTTAAATCTAATGTAATCAGAATACCATAAAAACATAATTGAAATGGAAATCTAGTGGCTATACTTTCTAAACACTAAAAGAAACAATATTGTATAACAGTAGCCAAAACTGTGACTCAAGTCGGTCGAACGGTCTGGCTCATTCGGCTTGGAAGCAAAATATGGATAAATAGTACCCAAAACATAATAATCTGCAGTGCAAACAGCGTACACCTGTTAAATAACAATCTTATTGTATATTAATTGTTGGCTTCGAGCTAAAGTCGATAGTTAGTCACTTTGTAATTCGTGTTCGAATTCTTCCCATCCGAAGGCGTTTAAGGCATGGTTTAAGGCGAGGGCCAGCCTAGTTTCAGAAACAAGTGCTTGAAAGAGTGTCAAAATCCTCTTGGCTCGCGTTCGGTAGGTTAATAACTGCGAGAGAGAGTTTATCATAGTAGTAAGATTCGAGTACGGATTTGAAAACGATACGAAAAAAATACGTAATAAAAAAATCAAGTACGATTAAAATACGGGAGTAGACATGTTATAAATACAAAAAACATGCAATTTTAATTTTAAAAACAATTAAAATTATACATACTCATTCCAATTTTTAACATCTCATTCATTTTTCATTGAAAACTTTAAAAATAAAACTTAAAACTACACAAATATATTTTTATATAAAATGACTTAAAAAATGAAACAATAAAAAATACATTTTTTGATAAATAATAAATACTAAAATGTAAAATTAAAATAACAATGGTATAAAATAAAACTTAAATAAAAAACTACATGTAATAAAATAAAACTTAAATAAAAAAACTACATGTAATAGTAATAACCTCTTTTATTTATCAGTCATGCTTTGGAGTTTTATATTTTATTGCATCAATATGAATTCGATTCCTATTCAGTTTGTTCAAAATTGGGAAATAAATAGTTGACTGTACTGAACCCATATCATCTTGAATGTTCGCCGTATTTTTAACTTGATTCGAATTTCCGTACAACAACTGCCAATATGACCATATTTTCCTACTATGGGGTTTATTAGTCCCCTCTGTATAAGACCGTTGCTGACTGTGATATATGACTGGGCTGGAAGGTCTTCCAGAAACAAAGATAAAGACCACCTTGCTATGAAGTTTAGGGAATTGGACGAAATGGTGGAAGGGCGTTTGAATAAGGGTATAATTCTTAACGGGCGATTTCAAGTGGCTTGTAGAGCAGTCCAAGGTAGGAGGGGCATCAACAGGGTTGTCAGTCTCAGCTTATGTGCAACAAGTTGTTATGAAATTGAGCCAATTATTAGCTTTATGAGGAACTGATCGTCTATGGCTGATTGGGATTACGACGTGTGAAACATACCTGCATTGTCAAGTATTTCATCCTTCTATGGATAACAATTGGGACCTGTAGACTCTAGCTATTGTGGCCAAACCAACTACAAGATTGTTTCCGAGGTTCCCCCTTGTTTCTTCTACTTTCCAAGTTCTACATTTATTTCAGTGTTTATGAGATTTGTCTTGAAATGCAGCAAATATTCCGTTATGTTAGATTTGGGGGATCATTATTAGCGTCTTGAATTTATCTTTATATATTTTTTATTGATCTACATATTTCATAAGCACAATAATGACCTAAACATTGGACATTAGCTCTATATGGAGGAATTGGTCGTCTATGGTTGATTAGGATTGAGACATGTGAAACATACCTGTGTTGTCAAGTATTTCATCCTTCTATGGATAACGATTGGGACCTGCATCCTCTACCTATTGTTGCCAAACCAACTCTAGGATTGTTTCCCACGTTCCCCCTTGTTTCTTTTGCTTTCCAAGTTCTGCATTTATTTCAGTGGTTATGAGATCTATCTTGAAATGCAACGAATATTCCATTATTTTAGATTTGGGGGATCATAATCAACATCTTGAATTTACATTTTTTTTATTGATATACATATTTCATAAGCACAATAATGACCTAAGCATTGCCTATCCACCTCTTGATGCACTCGAGCTGAGGGCTGAGTTGCATTTCTGGTTTTTTTTGTTGATGTCCAATTTACCAATGTAATTTGTCTGGTATTTACGCTAGCTGCATGTTTGTGAGTATTTGTTGGTTATTAAAAATATTGATGTTACTGTGAGTATTTAACATGCTCAGCTAAATATTTAACCAATTAAACTAATATTGCATCCAGAATGCGATTGAAATTTGACAATCATCAATTCGAATCTAGTCCAAACCTGTGTGTCCAGAACAAAAACTGCAGAATGTGTTGTGCGACTGTAGACTGAGGGAACTGCGACTATAAACTGAAGGGAACTGCGACTAACAGACATAAACTGATGTGAGACTTTGCGAATATAAACTGAAGGGAACTGATACTGCTATGCGACTGCAAGGAATACGAATTGAAGGCGGGCAGAGGTAGATGGAGGCAGTACCGCCTAAGAGTGTCGGCAGGCATTGATTTGCATTTAAGGGAGAAAGTGCAGAGTTTGAATGGTCATCCGTTCTATAGCAGGCAACATATGAACGAGGAAAACTATCCCAATAATCAGAAGAAGGATCGGACGGTTGAAAAACAATTAAAACAAATTCAGAGAGTCGACTCCCACTTGTAGAAACGCCTTACGACATAATTATGGTATTCTTGAAAAAAAGTATATATTAGCAATTGCCCCATAAGGTGCAAAGGAACATCAATAGAAAAAACAAACAAAAAGTATTAGTAAGTATGCTCATTCTCCTTTAAATGAAAGTGCTAGGCAAGTATGAACACTAGCCTATAAAAAGTAGTTTCCTATAAAAAAGTAAGTATGAATTTATAGCCATGTATATTGTCTACCCTTCAACAACTTGGTTTAAATATATGGATATGGACATACTTAGCTGAAAATGCATTCCATGCATTAGGGGCTATAAATAGTCTATAGTAGAGCATACTAAAAGTATGATTTGGACTATCTAGACTCTGTGTAAGAGGCTTGGAGTTTTCAAGGTTGGATGCAGCCCTCTGGCTTTGCTTAAGCTCTGATGAGGACATCATTTGTGATACAATGATCTTAGGGGAGAATCCAATGAATAATTGTGAGGGATTGAGTTTTCCACGGCTTCATCTTTGCTTGTGTATCCAACGCCAACATTGAATCCAACATTATGCATCTTTGTTTCTAGTTTGTTTTCAACTTCCTTAGACTTGGATTTTCATGTTCAAGCATGGAAACCTTTTCCATTGTCTCTTTCATACCTGAACTTTCATTTTAGATCATGAAAACTCTTTCCCTTGTCTCTTTGAGCTTTCCCTAGGACGAGCCACCACTTTGGATCTTGTCCACAAATCCCTTCAAACATTTCAACAACCACCTACTTCCTATACATCAAAACCAATAAGTGAGTTGAGGGAAGAAATTAATATGTGAAGTGATTGATTAAACCCACTTGGAAATGTTTTCAATATGATTTCTTTTGATAAATCGGAAATCGCCTACTCAGGATCTTGTGCACCAAAAGGGATGTCGTAGTTTCTTTGCATACGGCGTATACTTCTTAAGCTTGGCCAAGGCATCGATTCTCACAGTTTTGTCAATATTACCAATCTTGGGAGCTACCCAATATATGAAACCCTTAACCAACATGAACTCCTTGTCTCTCTATTATTTCTCTCAAGTTCTCTCGAGTCCAACAAACACTAAATTGTCTTACAATAAAATCAAAAAGACTATTGCTCAACTACACTTCACCTAGAAGGCTATTAACTTTGCAATAGTGATGTGTCATCCAAAAGATGTCTCATGTATTCTCCTCAAGCACGTGAGGATCCACAAGGAATTTGTAGGACTGCTAGTAAATAAAAAACAATCAAGAGCCATTATCTTAATAGCACCTAAACAACTGTTAATGACATACCACTTACCTTCGGCCATATTACATACTTCCAAATGTAAATTCCATTCTGCCTATTTTCTGTTATATGAAGTGCTTCAAATAAGTATTTTTTATTTATTCTTCATTTTTTATTGCAAACTGAAATAAATGCGGAGAAGACAAGATGTTCAAAGTTAGGATGAAATCTTTATTGCACCGAGTGAAACGAGGTGCTCTACAGCCCAGTATGGGGGAGATGTTGTAACGTGATGTAACGTTTGTAACAAAATAATTAAAAAAATTCATGTTGGCTCATAAAACAAAAAATTATGGAAAGAATTTAAAAAAAAGTATGGGGGAGATGTTGTAACATGATGTAATGTTTGTAAAAAAATAACGTTTGTAACAAAATAATTAAAAAAATTCATGTCGGCTCATAAAATAAAAAATTATGGAAAGTATTTAAAAAAAATCCATATTGGTTCATAAAATAAAATATTATGAAAAGTAATTAAAAAATAGATGTTCATTTATAAAATAAAAAACTTAAAACTTAAACCCGTATCTATCAATCAAGAGAGATCAATTTTCTTGAGTTAAATTTTAAAAAAGAAATACACCTCAAGAAATTGGATCCCTCTCGGTGCTTGATAGATATGGGTTTAAGATGGATCTATGCTGGTTTACCAACAAAATTGTTTCAACAAAAGGGTGAAAACATGAAGTTGGGAAACAATTTTGGCTTGTCTTTTATAAACAAAACTGCTAAATTTTATGTTTTTCAACTTCGAAATCTTCAAACCCATATATCCCTTAGGAATTTCAACTTGAAGTAAACACAAAGGTTTTAGAGAATTTAATTAGCTTTCTACTTGTATTTTTTTTAATTTTTTTTATGGACATATCGTAGGACAAATTTGTTGTCAATCAACGACATATACTTGAAAATTTTAGGTATGGATAATGAGTGACCTGTGTTGACGACGGTTTTTTTGATAGATGGTTATTAATTTTAGGGAAAAAAATTGTAGGTTCATAATCTACACACACTGCACTTGATCCTAAACTATATTTTGAGTTTTTTAAGACTTGTGAACTATTTTTTATTATTTATCGAAACAACGTATGTTCAGAAAATGGTGCATTATCGACACATGTTGTTGTCTTCACATTTTCTTTCAAATGTGACTATTATTGGAAAAACTAAAAGTACCCTTTTGAAGAGGACGAGCCAATTACGATATTTGTGAAATTTCAAATTTTTTGGTGTTGTCTTTGTTATGATATTGAATTTTCATTTTGGGTGATTTTCAGAGTAATAAAATTCTCAAGGGATAAGGTTTAGAAAAAAATTATTAATAAATAGTAATTCAAATCGAAATGAAACAATTATTATATCATTGAAAACTAGATTCGGAGATGAATCCATTGATACCAAGTCCGACAAATAATACTTAAAATTTGCAGGGGTTTGGGCTTGTTGAAGTTGTAGGTTCCAGAAAGATGCCTGATATTTTCGCAGGTTTTGTTGACCATAAACTCTCGGCCGAAAAATACCTTCCAAACTCTCGGATGAGAGTTTAGTTCAAACTCTCGTCCGAGAGTTTTTTTGAAAATACAGCGCGGCGATTGGTTCAAACTCTCGGCCTAGAGTTTTTTTAAACTCTCGACCTATAGTTTGAACTCTCAAAACTCTCGACCTAGAGTTTTTTAAACTCTCGGCCGAGAGTTTGAGGTTGACTTTTTTTCCCCTATTCATCTACACGCCCTCTTTTTTTTTCACTCCGTGGTCACAGAATTGTTTCCCAGCTTCGCACTTTCACCCAAAAACAAAATATATGTAAATTAACTTGTAATATATGAAGTTATATATGTTGTGGTGCTTTGCGATGCAACCAAGTAGGAACTGAAAGTACACGATGTAACACATTTTCTATTTTCTATTATGTAATGCAGATGTGCTTGATTCTCTAATAATGTTAGAACTAAATCAAGCTATAAATATTTATTCTTTTAATTAAGACACCTTGGACTTTAGTAACAAGTCACATTGTAAACCATTAAACAAAAACTATAGTATAATACAACAATTACCACAAATTATATACAGTTTTAAAAATTTGACATTTAGTTTTCCATCAAAATTATTAAGTAGAAAATAAAACAAATTGCAAGAATATTTCAATGACCAATACCAAAAATTATAAATGTTTACATCCTTCTTGACAATTTTTCCCCTCTAAATGAGGTCAACGTCCTAAAAATCCATCTTATAAATTATAAATTTTTAAATCCTTGACAAATTTTCCCCTCTAAATGAGGTCAACATCCAAAAAATCCATCTTATCCTATCCCTAAATCCAGATTATGATATGGCCATAAGTAATATGCATGCACTACTCAGACCACACAAGGCACCTTTTAAAAGACAATATTAAGTCAAAAATATTAGCCACAACATGCACTGATAATCTAAACATCGATTATGATATCGCCATAAGTCACATGCATGCACTACTCAAACCACACAAGGCACCTTTTAAGAGACGATATTAAGTCAAGAGTATTAGTTGTAACATGCACGCGAGGCCTCATAAAAGACAAACCTATGAGATACATTTAGCATTTAGAACTCACAATTGAGGTAGGCTTAAATAATCCATGACAAGATACAAAATGGCAGCAACAGAGGAACTTACAATAAGTTCATTAGCAACTTAAATAATGTGGGACCAACAAAAAAATTGCCACGATGATTAGTAGAAAAGTTATCCATTCTCTAGAGACAAAATATTACATAAAAATCATATAGACTCTTCTACCTCTAGCATGATATAGAATTGGATGCAATGTCTTAAAGTAGAATGCAACAAATGATGAAAGTTTATGCATAGAGCCAATTAAGAATTTATCCATGGTCAAAATGTGGTGTTGGATTAAGAAACTGGAAGGATGAAGCAAATTTATAGTGGGTTTAAAGCTCCATTCTCATTGTGGGATGTGGTTTTCTCAACCTTTGTGGCATGAATTTAAAAGGGGTAAGGATGAGGATTTTGATAGAATACCTACCCTAAGACATGAGGGATAAGAGCTTAAAAGCTATGGTAGTTCAAAGAGAAAGATCAATATTGAGAAGTCCCAAAATATTTGGATAGAAAAAGAAAGGAAAAAAGAGGGCATCATCAAAGAACTTTTGCATCAATTTATTCATATCAGATTTCAAGCTTTTGATTCCTTCAGTATTCCCAATTTGGGAAATTAGATAGCTTACTATTGTGTCATTGTATGTAGTTTTTTTATGTCTCTCAGTCCATGTACAAATTTGAAATTTGTTGAGTATTTTCATGTAATTACATCAAATGAGCCCCATCCTTATAGTATGCAAAAACTATAGAGCTATAATCATGCATGATCTCTGAAAAAAACATGGCATAGACTAGAACAATATATTAGAACTTTTTGAACAAACTATGCATAGGATGTATCCATGAACTTAAAACTTGCAAGTTAAAGCAATAAAAGATGGTGACAACATATAAATCAAACATTAATATTTTAACACTACACAAGCATTAAACATCAACAACATCACCCACTTACTAAACAAATTGAATAATTAAAGAATACTAACAAGAAATAACACGTGCAATTCTAATTTATGCTAATAACAAACTAATAGAGTTCAGCGTACATCAATACATCAATGGGACTCAAAAGTTCAATGTCAATGGGATTGAGAATTTCAATCCAATGGAAGTACACAGATGAATTGCAAAATCAACTCCTATCACAAATCTAGAAAAAAAAACAAGAAAGAGAAACAATAGCAACAAGATATAATGCAAATATAATGCTAATATGTTGATGACAAAGGAATAGACTCACTGTGCAACATATGTTTGATGATATAATTTCAGCAAAAGAAAATTATGAACACTCTTCATAACTATGCCAACAAAACCATTTTTAAAAATACAATTACATAATTAGAGTGATGATAACCCCGAAAAAGCAATCAAGTTCAGGCAAAACTTACAATTCGAGGTCTTTAAACTTAGAAACAAACATTTTGGCAATTCCTTCCATGGTTTTCTTAAATTCACCCTGTCATTCCTCTGGCAATTTAGTAGCAAGATTCCTTTATGTATTGTTTAATAAATGCCAGAAATTGCTTCTTGTCAAAAGAAGGTTGCTCCTGCAAAGAAAATTACATTTCAGATAAGAAACACCAAATGCACAATTGAGGAAGCAAAAGGTAAAAATATAAATACAATCCAGCTTAAGTGCACAAATATACATTACCATTATCTTGCAACCCATTGTCTCAGCAAACCAAACGGAAGCCCGAAGTTATCGACAATATCAACTACTTTGATAGCTTGATCTTCTAAACCTTCATCCTCCCCACCCTTGGTCAAAGGGTTGTCACCAATGTTAACATCAACTAATCCTTGGATAACACTATTAAACAACATCAACGAAGTTAGAACTTAGGCCTAGGCACAACAAAGCTATATAATTAAATGTCAAAATTTTAAAAAGAACAATTGAGGGCAGGTGTGAATCCATTGACAAATATGGTAGAATACATGCACCTGAATTCATCTTTAAAGTTGAAGAAATTCCATACCATGTAGTGCAAACCCATAGGGCATGTTGCTAAGAAGGACTTAAAAACAAAGAGAGAATAAAACTAACATTTTCTTCAACTTCCCAACAAAATCCATTGTAAAGTTCCTTGTAAGGAAATGAATCTAAGAGAAGCTCATTGCCTACAAAATCAAAATGAAAGCATAAAACAAATATGGGTAGTAACAAGCATAAAAGAACAACCATGAATCTAAAAATTGTGAGTCCTAGGCAAATTTTGGTGGATAAAAAGGACCCATGTCATGATAATCAACCTTCTTATAGCCTCAAAAACCAAATTATAGGCAGTTTTTAGGAAGTCTATTTAAAAAAAGGCATTTTTGGGTCCCCTAGGAGAAATACAGCCCCCCAAGCTCCCCAATTCTTTGATCTGAAGGTTTTGTGCATCATTTTCTAGGGTTTGGGAATAAATAATCCCCATAACAATCCTACAATAGCATGATATCAACCCTAAATTAAATATGGGCATATTCCTAACCAGTTTGTAAGCATATTCCAATTTAGGGATAATACCTTTGTACTTGGATCAATCCTCTTGCTTTGATGTCTCTAAGAACCAACCATTGACCAAATCACCTCCTTCCTTGTTTTCCTAAGTCCACCCGAAAGTCCATCCAGGACTCTGTATGTGTTTGTATTGCTGAAAATTTATTATAGTCACAATAGCCTGCAAGGGTAAAAATGCAAATTTTTTAGACCAATGGTACATATGATTTCAAGTAAATTGTATTGTATATTCTTTGTTGGCATCTCTCCATTTTCCAAACTTTTTCCCCTTACGGTAAAATCACTAATGGAAAAAACTGAAAGCTTAAGAAGGTAAGGATGGTGTACATGTAAGATGTGGGTAATTAATCCCATAGAGGCATGGCCTTTTGATGAGAATGCTCCTTAAATATAAATTTCAAGGAATAATTAGGTGTCTTTGTGGGTGTAAGGTGGAGTTTTCCAACTGTTAATATACAGGGCCATGACCTGTATATTTATATTAAATGTGTTAAGTGCTATTAAACCACGACTCATAACAAATCCATTCCCTTGCAAGCATAATCTTTTAAAACATCCAACAGAAAAAAGAAAATGGAAGAAAAATGAGTTTAAAAAGTAGAGACGAAATGGCTATGGAGAGGGCATACATGAAATAATAAGAAATCGGCAATGAATAATACTACCACTAACCAAATGCTGACTATAAATTTGTTTTCTGGTTCTCAGCTCTGAGTAAGCTACATTTAGCATGGAGGCGATCCAAAAGGTAAAATGTCAACAATAATCTCACTCAGATCAAACCCGACAGTGGTTCCATTTTGTGTTAGGCCTTCAACATACCGTAAGCACTTGAACCATGAGGAATGAATTTAAAACCCTGGCTTGGCATTTCACCTAGAGATTTTAGCGATTTTAACAGTTTTAATATTAAAATGGCAGCTAACCCTGTTTTTGAAAATTCTAACTTGGCTATATAAAAAAGGGCCCATCTTTAAAAAGTTGAACCTTGTACAGGCTATAACCCTAGCAGCTAAGACAAAAACTTCATTTTAGGGAAATTGAATACTGCTTGGGGACCATATCGTAAATATAGAAAAATACAAGAAAACACATATTTGGGTGGCCTCTATAAATGTAAAAACCACAAACAGAAGAAAAACAAAAAGAGAAAAACAAACAGTTGACTAACAAAAACATTTTATTATAAATTAGTTGCAAATACATTTTCTTTCAAAGAGTGCAATGGGTGCAAGTATCAGGTGTGGATACTCATCACCGTCGTTGTGGATCCCTAACATTTGCAACTACGACAAAACAAAAACTAGTCTATAAAGGATCTCTACAAGGGAAGAGTGTGTGTGCCTTGTTGTGTGGGTAGGTACTAACCAGATAATTACCATCCGGGATCCAAGACATGATATCCCATTTTATTGTTATGTTTTCGTTTGGATCTAGTGGATCATATGGTCCTACATAAAACAAAATCTAACTTCAGTAAACAGATTGTAAAAACAACCGTAGATAAAACTCCAAAGAAAATAATCACCATATTCTAAACACATAATAAATGCATTAGTTGCAGAGCATCTTCATTTGAGATCCAACAGCATTTTGCATTCAATGGAAGATAAAAGAGTTATGGTGACAATTTAATTTTTAAGAAAAATGAGAACTGTAAGGAAAGTGAACACTGGAATGAAAGTGAAAAGCTTGAACTCATGGTTAAACCCAACAAATTTTGAGGAAAAGATAGAAATAAAAGATAATATGCTAGTCTATAAATACTTTTGTCAAGGAAATGCAGATTATAGATCACTCCAATTGTCCTCGCTATGTAACTGACATTGGAGCGTATTGGGAGGGAAAGGAATTGAAGTATGTCAATCTTGTAACTAGTTTTAAATTAATGGGATGTTAACTTGTAATGCCCCATTTATAATAAAATACCCAATGTGCTCAAATTCACCAAATTTCAACTCTAGGTATATGGATACAGTTGATTCCAAACTTCTCCAATTACTCTCAAACTTAGTGAGGAAGGTCATGAGGGGTGATGGGACACATTAACACATATATCAGACATATAATCAATTGATATACCCAACCATGGTCTGCAACTTGCAAGGGAAGAAGTTTCGGGACAAGACTAGTCAATTTGGGAAGTGGAAATCCCCCTTGGGTCTTGGAACAAATATCTTCCAAAAAATATACAACCTACACTAATGGTTGGTATGAGACTTGGATATGTTAAAATACATTAATAAAAGTATATTTTCAGCATTATATGTGGTTTTGGGGTCGAATAGGTATCCAAGATAACTCAGGGAATTTACTAGTAATTTTGAGGCTCAAACCCCAAATGTAGATGGCTCCAAATAGCTCCAAATGCTCTCAAATTGTACCAGAAGATGTATGAATGATGTTAATACATCAAAATGGATTTTATAGGTGTCGTTTAACCATCAAATGACTTCTACAACTCACTTTGGCATTCTGGTCAATGTATGGAGTTTTACTAGTAAATTGTGGTTCAAATCCCCTAGGGGTAGAGGATGAAAATGACTTTCCAAATGCACTCAATCCAACTCGAATTTCTGAATATAATCAGGGGACATATAAATTACATCAAAATGAACTCATATTCATCACCATTCAACTTTTAATGTCTTCTATAACTCCCTTAAATCAGATGCAAAAAGATTAGTTTCAACCTTGGGGGAAATGGCATTAAATCTTCTTCAAATGGTATTAAACTGATCAAAATGACTCCAAATGCTTAAGTACTGAACATGAAACTTGTGAAGCTCATAAATGAAATTCCATTAATCATAAATACATCATAGGAATTATCTTTCATTTTAATACATCAATACATCATTGCTACACATCAAGGTAGTGGGGAAATGGCACCATTCTTTCATTAAAAATCCGATTTATACATTTTCACTTGGAATTTCGACCTAAAATTTTTTGAAGATGAAGAAAATAGTATTTAATTCATATTAAAAAATAAATGGGTCATTAGAAGCTCCCCCAAAGAGTACAAAAGCTCACCAAAAACACCCTCCCTCAAGGATCAAGAATATGCAATGAAAACTGGAAATGGTTGAAGGAGTGAACTGCACTCGAAGAAACCATGAGATTCCCTATAGCTTACACCTGCAAATAAAGACTCCATTAAATCTCCATAAAATACCTGAATGGCCTTTCCAAACACCAACTTGGATGGGAATCTTTCACCCTCGAAATTGTTTAAGGCAAGAAACTAGTCATCCACTAGCTCTCTCTCTTCACAAATGCAAATTCTAAAAAATGATCAAAAGCTGCTATTCTTCTTTGTTAATGAATTTTATAAACTTCTAATTTCCTCCATGGGTTGAATTCCTTCCAAGATATTCATTCCAACTCAATTTTGGAAGAGATTCCCAATTGTGCCACTTGTCCTTCCAATTCTAGCCCTCTCCTTCTCCAAATTCGAATTGGTGTCTCTTTGGCTTCCCTAAATCACTTGAGATCCCTCTTGGAGGATATTTTTAGCCGTGACATGTCATATATGTCATGTTTCATAATTCAGGTCTTATTTGTGTCATAGGTGTCATAACATCTTCATCATTGTTGTCATAGGGCTATAGGGAATCTAGTCCAAGTGTCTCACTAGGTCCAAATTGCCTCTTCCTCTTCCATGGGAGTTATTATTCCACTCCAATTTGACCTTACATGACTCATGCCAAGTATATTTACCTTCCAACTCATCCCAAGAACATTCGGCTTCTTATGGATTCGAAATGACAAGAGTAGGATGCCATGTGGCATAGCAAATCTAGCTTGTGTGGATCCCACATGGGTCTTCATGATCAATTGCCACTTTGATTTTCCCTTGTATTTATTTATTTAGATCCTTTATTAAATATTTATGCCATTCTAATGTTCAAACATCATTTATTATCCCCCTTATTTCAAATCCCAAGGCTTCCACCCCCAACTTAGGAAACTAGTAATTTTCCTCCCTGGCAATTATTTGACCCTTAACATAAATTTGAAAAACTGTCATGAATATGGCCAATGGGTTTAGTCCATCATGACCCAATGCAAACTTTGGGACATGACATAACTCCTCGCACTGTGACCGAGTTGAATGCTACATTGAAGAGTTCATTATTTTTTTGAAAGAAGTGGAATTCCCGACCAAATGCATTATTGAGGAGTTTGGTCCTTGTCTACATGCTTACAATTTCAATATTTACCATGGCCAAAAGAGTCATGAAGTTATCAGAGGGCTTGTCCGAGAGGAAGGATTTGTGTGTGGTGTCGAATGTAGGACGTGAGTGGATGGTTGAATGATCAAATGACAGTAGCATCTCTCTCTTTATCTAAGGACTTTACTTCGAATCTATAGAGGCTGATGTGTAGGTTGAAGATGTAGGGAGGGATACTTATGTTTCATATGCTTTCAATTGGACCATCAGAAGACTGTTGTTAATGCGGCAGTCAGAGGGTTTAACAGGAAGTGACGAGTACATGGAGGCTTATAGATCTCTTGAATGTGTTTTCCTTGACACATTAGATCTTTCTAAGAAAACAAAGAGAGAATATAGTGAGACTGTGAAATTACAGTTAACAACCCCCTTTGAGACACTGGTTCCTAATAATTACCTTAACAAATTTAAGGATGGGTTCAATTTCACACAAAAACTTACACGTTCCTTTTGAACACAATAACAATATGATCAAAGAAGACTTTGGATAGATAAACATAATATGATAATCACTTGACCAAAAACATGCACATTTCTTCAAGGACAACAACACTATGATTAAGGAATACATTGGACAAATAAACATAATATGATCATTAATTATGACCAACAAATTTTAAGGATCAAATGTAACTCTATGCTTATTAAGAACCCACATTTTCACTATGACTTGGGAGGATTGCATTGGATTCTTACAAATCCTTTCCCATCACCCACTCATAACGGCCATGGTCATCTAAAGAAACATCAAAATCACCCTTTCCAAAAGGATCCAATCTCCCAATACAAAGAATAAAAGAAAGAAAAATAGTACTTGTAATTAACAAGGTGCAACATTGTAAAATGTTTCTAGTGATTAATTTGGTTGGAATCCAATAGATTTCTGAAAGGGGGTTATCGTTTCCAACTTGTATTTGAAAATAAAGGCATTGGAATTAAAAAAATATTGCAATGGGGCTTTGTTTTGCAACGAAGAGAGTGAAGTGGTGTGTTCGGCCACCCACCAATGTTCAATTTCTTAGGAGTCATGAATTACCAAGCAATAGGGTCCAAGTATAAGTCCTGAGCGATTTTGATGGAATATTTCCCCCTCCCTCTTCGAGACCCACCTCACTTGTGAACAATAGGTCCACTTGATGTTGTTCTTGAGGTGTTTAGGGCAATTACGATGGTTCTGGAGTTTAAAGGAAGCACTTAAAAAATTAACCACCAAAATTAACATTAAAAAAAACATAGAAAACTGTTGATGTTTGTAAACTACAAAATCTATGAGATAATTAATTTACAAATAAAAAAGGAACTGCAATAAGACATAAAATCCACGCGATCCAGTGACTATCAAAATCAAACAATGCTAACTGGATACAAACCCTAAGTTCGTCATCATCTCCCTATGAAACATGCCCAATTACCCTAGATTTGGGCTTGTAAACCATGAAAAGATTATCCTAGACAAATTCTGAGTCATAGGAGTAATATTAGACTCCTTGTTTATGAATTTGGGCCTACAAGCCCCCCAGGATTAGTAATAAGAATGAAAATAAAACAAATATAAGCCCTTCACCAAGTATAAACCATATGATGGCTATATGTGGCTATGCCCAAAGTTTTGTCTTCTTGATGGTTGATTTAACAAGCTTTGGACACTGAAATCAAAACAAATGTCTTGGTTGTTCAATATTCAAAGCATATGGAATCCTTTGGTGGAGCCTAAAATTGTTTTTTTGCTTGGTTTGTTATCATGGATGGTGTGCATGTTGGTATGATATTAACTTACGTAATGGTCTCGTAGAAGTGTCCTTTCTATGGTCAAGTTGAGATGCTCAAACACCTCTTCTATTATTGTCCCCTCCCACTCCCATTACCAAGAGAGAAAACTATAAGGGAATAAACAACCCTAGGTTGTTAAGTTTCAAGCTTCATGAATCACGTAGTTGATAAGAGTGAAGATAATATTTTCTGCTTGGAAGAGAAGGACTAATGTTCTATTTAATCATGCCTAACTTGCTAGAAGCTTCAAATGGTTTGAAAGTCAGGAATTCATGCAAGTATGTACATGCGTATTGTTTTTCAAGTGCAAAAGGTGGAAATGGATACATGGCCCATAGGAAAATCCTCAATTTTTGGTGAGGAACCCATTGTATTATGAGCAGGGAACCTCTTGGTTCCTTTCCAACACATTCAGTATGAGCTAACAATCACAAAGATCTAAGGGAAGGCCACACCATCGAGTTGGTCATGCAATCAAGGAGCTAAGGGAGAACTGGCACAATTGGACCCCTCCACCCACACAATAGAATGATAAGTTCCCAACACTTGCCCTCATTATTTATAATGTTGGAAAAACACCAGAGCCTAGCAATGATGGCTGGGAGCCTATAATGGCTAATCCTAAACTTGCTGCCAATGTATGGGGACCAACCCCAAGGACCATGACAATCCATCGCCCAATGTTGAACTCCTACCAACTTGTTTAATGATGTTGGACTTATGTTTTCTTTTGGGTCAAGGGTTGTTTGCTTATGCTTGTTGTAATTCCTTGTTATGGACTTAACATATTACTATCATATGCCCAAGGACCAAGTTTATTTTAGTATTCCCATGGTGGCTGCATTTGCAGCTAGGTTTTTGGGTGTAAAATGCCATATGTACATTACTTGTTTATATTAGTAGTCAAATGAATCATTTTATAAATAATAATAATAATATTCAATGACTTATATAAAGTACTTTTGGAGTTGGCTGACAAGAAAAGGAGAAAAGAATGTCTAGAAATCTATTTTTTCCGAATCGATGGCAAGAGCAGAAGAGAATCAACAAACCTTCTAGTGTGGGCTACATGGTTCCCAATGTAAGAGTTTCAAATTCAATAGATTATATCTTATATTGCCCAATATATTGGCCAACAATGCACATTGTTGTGTCTCTTATTATGTTACAATTGCCTAAAAATAAACAAAAGTTATATCATGAATATGAAGAACACGATTCCTCACATAAATCAAATTTTAAAGGCTAATATTATTTATAGATCTTAACCTCTTAAAATTCTATATGACTGATGTACGATTTCAATGCAAGTTCAGTTATTCGTTAGACTAGGGGGACACTAAAAAGTACCCCAAAAAACAAAGAAAGCTTGAACTCTGCAACTCTGTCATGACTCATACCTTATCAAGATAAGGCCACATCTCATAGATGAACCTATTGATCCAATTAACCTGCACAATAGCAAGGGTTTAGAAGAAACAATAAATAACCATCATACCAAAGTTCACTGTTTGAGTTATACACATAGTTTATAGGAATTTGTTCTATGTTTTAACTAATCTAATGAATAAGGACACTTGAATGGGAAAACAAAGAAACATGATAGATAATATGTTCATACTTTGTCATGATAAGGATTTTTAACCCACAATGGAATTTATGGTAAAAGGCCTTGCAAAACCTTTTTGAATCTCGTTCCCCAACTAATCTGCTTATTGGTTTAGTTTCTGAAAAGACATCACAAGAGGTTGAAATTTGAATATAACTTAATTATAAATACATTACAATCCAAATTAGGATAACAATAATTATTCCAAACAAAAAGCAGTTACAAATGTACACACACATTTTGACATGAAATCAAAATTAAATTGCTAAGAAGAAATTCATCCAACAAAGTATTATGTAAAATGTCTACAAACCCAAAAGGGATTTTCCAACATTGGCTTGAAAGTTGAGAATCACATCTATTATGTCAATTTGTATTAGAATGGGCTCTTAAAATAATTGAGGGCCTTAGTTCCTGATACAGAAAACATTTCCTAGCTCTGCCTTGTTAACCTCATTCAGTTATATTTTTCAGTAATGTATAAATTTTTAAGTATCCAATACCATATTTTGAACTTCAGCAAAATAGATTTCATCTATGGCCATAGTTCTACAACTTGTTGAGACGTGAACATCAATATAAACTATGGTCTACGATATTATTACCAGTTCTATCTGTAAATATGAACACGAATAGCATAAGTTTCAAACCCAATTCTAAAGTGCTCATTTTTCAATTACGTTGGACCAACCTTGGATACCCTGCTATAATTGTTTTCCATGAACCACTACGACATTATGCCAACCATGCATATAGGGCTCTGAATTTGGACCTTGGTTCAAATAGTTCTTCAATTCCATCATTTGACCTATGAGCATTGACAAGACACCACCATAGTGCTTCTACAACATAACATTATGTTCGGTCTAAGATTCTAGTAAGGAGCACAGCTAAGCCAAGCTCCAAAATTAGTTCAATCCCCTTGTTCTGAGCACCAATCCAACAATCAACCTTAAAAAAGTCTGGCAACGTGCCCAAAATAGGCCCAAGCTCTTCTGATTTAGAACAACACTGGAACATGTGATTTTTGAGCATCCAAATACTAGTACTAAAGCATCATAAATTGAAATAAAAGAAAGGACTACTATACCGTGAAAATACTTAAAGAAGGTGAACTCAAACCAGTTTCTCTGCTATTCTCTTTCAAATTGTACCAGCCAACCATCAAATCTTTGCAGGACTATTTTCTTAGTAGGCGATGCATTCGTCTTCACTTTCATACCCATTTCACCATTATCTACCCCACTTTATAAAGGCCAGGTTATTAAAAAAAATTAAAAAAAAAAAACTTATTAAGCTGATACATGAATATCACTCTACTTTTGGATTTTTTGATGGGTCTACGTCAGATTCTGGATGTGGAGCGGGCCTTATAATCCATTGTGGCGAGGATCTTTCCTATAAATTCAGACTTATGTGTGGAAATAAGACAAATTCAAAGGTTGAGTTGCTTGAATTATGGGGGCTTCTGAAAGATGCAATTCGTTGTGGCCTTGGTTCTTTCAGGGTTTATGGTGATTCTTCAGCTATTGTAAATTGGGTAAAAGGAAAACATCGTCTGAAAAACTCTCATCTCAATTATTGGTGTGAGAGAACATCCCATTTAATGTCTTGCTTTAGTGAGCTTTCTATTGACCATACTTTCAGGGAAAATAATGACATGGCTGATGTGTTGTCCAAAGAGGTACTTGATGGAGACACTGGCATTCTCCATTGGGAAGAATGGGTCGATTGGGAACTTACTCTTTCAGGAACTATGCCCTTCTTCTCGGATGTCATTTATTGTTTTGATGTTCTGAGGACTGTTTTTGTGTATTGTTGGTTCAACTGTGTCTGATTTTGGTATGCTGGTTGTATGTAATGCTCGCGTAGCATGGACAGATGATCCTATTTTGTTAGGATGGACTCTCTCAATATAACTATGTACTTTTTTATTTCTACTTGAAATAATAGAAATATGTTTTTTTTCCTTAAAAAAAGAAGATACTCCAACCCCTCTCCCATATCCATATTCAAGGCAATCTGAAGCCTCTAGTTCCAAGTCAGAACTCAAATCCTCAACACATGACCTTGCGCCATAGATCCAGTCTTTGAGCGATCCATTTTACATGTAATTGAAGACGAGATACAAGTCTTGGTTTGACGAATCTTCCACGCAGATGTTGAGCAGAGTGATGAGGCTCGCGTGGTGGAATCTGTGAATTCTTGATTTCCAAGATCTCCACTGTTTTTCCGCACATAATCGTGCGGAAAAATAAACCCTCGATTTTGTGTGCCCCACTGAAATTGGCGGTGGCCTGTGTTGAATAATAGATTAATTGTGCGATAACCCAAATAAGGCACGCACAAAGAGGAAAGTAAGATGGCTATCAATAGAAGACCACCAAAATAACAGACCGACAGAAGAAATTTACCACTAAAAGAGTAGGCAAATGCGTGCACGTTTATTGAACCGATATACGATGAATAATGAACAGCTGCTTTGGACCAATGGACCAATGCCCATAAAATGAACGCCTTCGAAGTAATTATGGATTTGATAAAATACACATCATGCTGAAATAAATTTAGTTTGTATAATGTTTTGTGCATCAAATGTTGTAGAGGTTTTAAGGTGTTGTTTTGAATATTATAAAAAAATTGTTTTATAAATCTAAGAAATTGTTTTAAATATTAAAAAAAAAATTGTTTTATAAATTTATTTATCAAGTATGACAAAAAAAATTCAAATTCATTAAAAATATTTATTCTAAACTTTGCAAATGTTGTAGAGGTTTTAAGGAATTGTTTTGAACATTATAAAGAAATTGTTTTATAATTCCATTTATCAAGTATGACAAAAATTCACTAACATCATTTGTTTTAGACTTTGCAAGGGGTATTGCTTCTTGATTCTATAAGAGGAATTAAAGATTAAAAGTGTTTTAGTTATAGGAATCAAATATAGAATAATATGAGTATGTTGTAGTATACTTGAGGCAATATGTATCAACCATAATATATATATATATATATAAACCATTCCCCGCTCATATTTTTATCCATATTTTTTTATAAAAACATGATACACATTTTAATATACAATCTACAGATTTGTATTTGTTTTAATAAAAAGATTGTTTACAAGGAAATAGCCTCATATCTTTAATTAGTGTACTATAAACACTTACACATTACTTAAAACACTTTTTAATGACACTTCATTTTTCAATGTTATTTCCAATGTGTCAATATGCTAAAAAAATACAAATCACCGATTCACAAATATAATTTAAAGTTTTTTCCAAAATAAATCATTTAATTTAAAAATACAATTTCAACAATTCATTTAAAAATAATGTTTAAATTTATTAAATAATTGTAATAAAAATAAAATATTTTAATTAAAACACATACAATATTCATATAAATTATTATTAAACACATACCTATTCAAAAAAAAATGGTTAATTAATTATAGGTTTAACTATAATTCATCAATATCAATCATTCTCTAAAAATTGTTAAAAAACAATTAAAAAAATCATTCACTTAAAAGATAATCACTACATACATATAAATTATAGTTAGCCTTAAAAAAAACCTAAACACCTTTTTTTTATATATATATTCTTTTTTAAAATGATTTGTTTCACTTCTATATTCCCCTTTAAAATATTTATCAAAATAAAACAACTCTTTCACTTTAATATATCAAATTTTGATTTACACTTTAAAAACTAACAATTGCTCCAAAAAGTGCAAAGGTGGGTTGATAGACTTAAATTTTATGGACAAAATTTTGACTCTAGAAATTAAAATTTGAAATTTGTTGTGACAAAAGACAATACCTTCCATAATTATGAGTGATATTACCAAAATTTACATACACATATAGGACAATGTATATTTCAAAATAATAATAATAATTTTTGGGTATTTAATGTATATAAAACAAAAGTGATGAATACTATATGTAGAAAAGGGTTGTCATAGCTTGATAAAATGATCAAATACATGAAAAAATATGCAACACGAAATAGGCTCGAGGCCAATGTATTGCTTATAAAAAATTGGTAAAGTGGAAACAATGAAAGAGTGATTATTGAAGAACATGTGAAAACAAAGCAACATAGAGAAGTCATTGTTCCAAATAGTTCTACATCTTTGGACCTAGCATGCACCATCATATCTCTCTTGGCCCTCTAGAAAGTCGCACAAACCAATGAGATGAAAATTGAAGAAGAGATGGTTATTGTATATAAAGGAAATAGGAAAACAACAATAACATAAGCACATAAATCGTAGTCATAATCCAATAACCATTCCAAGTTCATTTCCTTACATCTTGATTAAGTGGCTTCAAGTGAACTTGAGCTTATTTTAAAGTAAAGGGTTATGTTTCTAGTAACATTGAATCATAGTCATAATCCAATAACCATTCCAAGTTCATTTCCTTACATCTTAATTAAGTGGCTTCAAGTGAACTTGAGCTTATTTTAAAGTAAAAGGTTATGTTTCTAGTAACATTGAAGAATGGTCAAATATTAAAGTCAAAGTCAACTATGAGCACACAACCATGAGTCCCAATGATGTACTACTCATTTCTAGTATGTTGTGCCTAGTTTTCTTTAAAAGTTAAAAGAAAAAAAACCCAATGATGTGCTCATTTGTAGTATCTAATGTCCCATCTTTCTTTAAAAACTTTAAAAAGGGACATGTAATTTGTTTCTTTAATTCTTCACACAATAATACATAATGATGAAATGTTCAAATAAAATAATAGTGAAGATTACATCCTAATTAATAATACTTGATTAATAACATTATTTACTAAAATTGCAATTAATATAAATTATATATATATATAAAATTTTATATTACCATTTCATTTTACATTTTATAATGAGCACTACTCTTTCATAGTAATTTATGTTGGCATTACAAACTATTCTATTAACATATACTTCCTTATTCTTATTTTTTTATTTATCTTCTCATGTTATTGAGAATATATAGACACACTTGAAATCTTTTGGGTGTTGATTTATTCAATGTTATAAACATAAAAATATAATTATTTCAAATATACATTGTATACATTGGAAAATATACATTATATACATTAGAAAGAAAAGAATGAGACATCATATCATATAACCTATGTTGTGAAGCATGAAGGAGACTAAGATATAAAGAAAATACTGAATTCTTAGTTTAAAATAAATCTTAATCATCTTTTTCAAACAAATAAGTGTGGATAAAACAAATCTAAGTTGAATATAAATTATATCATCTTTATATTAAAAATAGAAGTTTACACTAAATGTTGTAGTGCCAGATCAACTTCTATTTATTAGTGAAGTATAGTCTCTTGAAACCAGTTTTTAAATATGTAATGCTCTAGAATATGCCTTGTTCAATCTTCAAAAGACTCAAAGAATTACAATACTTGCGAAGCTTTATGCTTTCAAAAACAACAGTACAACCCACATTTGGAAGCACCCATAGTGTTATCAACTTCATGGTCAGTGCAATGATGTTAATCTCAATCCTAAGTTACTTGGGTTCATTTTTGTGATAAAAAAAGGTTTGGCAATGCAAACAAAAAACATTATAAAATTCACTAATTCATTAGATTTAGCATATAAAATTAAGTGAATTTCATTATAGCCTCATAAGTTAAAAAAAAACACAATTACAAGAGTTTTTTTTAACTCAAATTTGACCCAACATGTCAAATAAAAAGTCAACACTGAAAAATGTTAAGCTGTCATTTCTTAACTTAAATTTGACCCAACATGTCAAATAAAAATTCAACACCAAAAAATGTTAAGTTGTTGTGTGTGTGTTTTTTTGTTTTTATATGCATGTAAGGCTAACAAAAAAAATAATCTTAATTTATTTTAATTAAATTGAGTGGAAAACTCCTTGGCTTATTAAATTCACAACTATTTGAAATTCAACAACATATGAAATCGAACATGGCGACTAAGCATCAACAAATTTTTTTGAATACGCATTTCATGACAAGCTACTTGTCACAACTCAGTCCCCTATATAGCCTAAATCAAATCTAGATCATCATAAATGCTTTACACCATTGAGGTGACCAAAATATATTAGATATCAAAACTTAAAAAGGAAAACATGAATGAATAGTATCGTGTAATTTCGAATGCCTTGTTTGTATCTATACTTAAAAAGTCAACACAAATGTAAAATATTACCATGCGTTTACAGGCTGTTGAAGATGGTATTGACATTTTGACCCTCTCTGTTGGACCAAATACTCCACCTTCAAGTAGTGAAAGTGCTACATTTCTCAATCCTTTTGATGTCACCCTTATTTCTGTCATCAAAGCAGAAGTTTTTGTAGCACAGTCTGGAGGAAACGGTGGTACATTTCCCAAAACAATGGTATCATTTAGTCCATGGATAAATTCTGTAGCAGCTAGTGGAGATGATCAGAGCTACAAATATGTGCTATTTCTAGGAAATGGAAAATCTCTAACAAGGATTGGGATTTCACGTAAGTTCTCCTTATTGAGATTTTTTTTTTTCATGAAAATTAAATAAGAGATTTCCCTTTCAATTGCTCCAATGGAACCTTTACTTGGCCTGTATGATTCTACATGCTTTACTTTGAAATATAGGCTCCTTCGTAGTATTTATTTGAAAAATTGTTTGGTGATATTGTTGGGACTAGAACCCCCTAATTGTTGCAATCAATTTATGACATGTCAAAATGAATACTATGTGTAGCCCTGACAGAGAAATATCAGTATTATGCTCTCGTTGTAGGAACTGATGCAATGTTCAACTCTTCTTATATATCCACTCCATTTGACTGCCCAAAACCTTGGATATTCATACAACTTTGCATATGGTGTTGCATCTGTAAGACGCCTATCAGAAACTACCAAGAATTTAGGTGCAGTTGGGTTCATCCTGGAAATAGGGTTCTATTCAAATACACAAAATGGTTTCATAGTTATAGTTATTGATTAAGCATAACACCTTACCTAAAATGAAAATATGTAAAAAATGGTTTCCTGGTTATTGATTGAGCAAGAGAAATAGATATATGTAATAAATACACCATCTTTAGTAGACGTCAATGCTTAAATGGCAAAGAAAGAATCATAATTCTCTATGATTTATCCTCTTTGGAGCGCATTGGATCAGGAAGCTGGAATGGGTGGAGGCACTTGCAACCCCAAGAAGCATTGATGGCTCAATTATAGGTGGTTTTCTTAGGATTGAAAGGAATATCACCCATTGATGTATGGGTAAAAGAGGTTGGGGCCTAGCTAGAGGTCATGATACACTGATCCTTAACGACTCTAAGCTATTACATGAGTTTGGGAGATTACAAGAGAGCACAATATGCCCAAAATGATGAGTTTTTTTAGTTCAAACGCAACATTAAAATGGAAATGTTGATGGAGCAGAGATGCATACATCGAGATAGTGGAGGAGTCAATAAAAAAATGTTGTTGACAGAATCCAGAATAAGCAATTCACCATCTGGGGACGCCTCAATGGTATATGGATTAATTCAAAGCTTGTTTCCTTCCAGATCTGTCTACGCCATGTACCCACTCTCGAACTAAGGAAAGTTCTAGTGTGAAGTGTGTAGAACTAAGGAAAGTTCTAGTCTGAAGTGTGTCATTTTGTTAGACCTATCACCCTCTAGAACTAACTAGCCAAACAATAGATAGTACAAAAATACGACGACTACATAATAACAAGAGTCGAAAGAAGATCGGACAAGTGCAAACTAGATTTGGTGGTCGGGGTAGGGAAATCACATTAGCGTGCTTCTAATAATGCTTGAAATCACATTAATGGGCAAACCCCGTTAACCCGTTGCCTAAATTTGGGACATTACAATGGCACATCGATAGGGGCAATGCATAACAAAACAAGCAATTCCCAATTAATTCCTAAAAAAATGTGTTGATAAAGCCTCAAATCAAATCAATAAATCAACGCATTATAGTATGTTGACAGACAACAAAAATCGAGCCGAAACGAGTATTTCTCCATGATCTTATACGACAAACGTGCATTAGTTTTGTCATGAACATAATGCAAAACGAAATGGCAATGGTCATATCATAAAACCAAAACATACAATTTTCATCTGACCAAAGAACATCCATGCATGAAAAAATAAAATTCATATCACTGTCATCTACACCCAAAATCCATGTATTTCCTTTTTCAATCCCCTCATGAACACTCATGTGCACAGAATAGGGATAGAACTATTATTTTTGCTTAGCTGGATTAAAACCCTTGATACCCATATTATATATATATATATATATAACAAAATTTGAGCAAATCTGTGATGGGAAGAGCCCACAGAGATGAAAACCTTTCTCCAAACGAAATGGGTTGAGTTGAGTTAGGTTTTTATTTACATTTTCAGGTCGGTAGGCCACTTTGGAATAAGATTCAATTTTAAGGTTAAATAAAGGAATAGTAAGTGTTTGTGGGGAGCTTGGTTTCCATCCCATCTCTTAATCCATGGAGTTAATTGATATAATTTGCATGCCCCCACATAACCATGCTAGCAGGGCAGGTCATATCTCTAGCACAAAATCAATTTAATAGATTTGTACTCCTTCACCCTTAAAATCTATGCACACATAGGGGCTTTCAATGCAACAAGCTTGTAGATTTATTTGCATGGAATTCTTCGGATGGCTTCAATTGTGTTTTATCTAGTATAGAAACAAGGAGAATTATGGTCACAAGGAGAGGGTCTCAGCTTCTGGTAAGCTCTAGTCTCATTCCCATGTTTAGAACTGTTGATTCAAGTCATTCATGCAACTCACTCCGATGTTCTATTCTGCAAGTTCTATGGTTATCTGAAAGAAAAATACTATCATTGGTGTTTAGAATTGAATTGTTCGTGGTTTTTTATTGCAAAGCCTATGACCTATTGCAAAGGCAGATACCGTGAATTGAATTTAGCTTTTTAATTCAGGTTCCTAAGGGCCTCACTACTAATTTTGATTTTAATATATTTTATAGTAATATATCAACAGAGGAAGAAGATAAAGTTATAAAAGTAGAAAGCATTGTTAATTAATTCATTGGAATCTCAGCACATCTCTATCTTTTGTTGATATCATATTCGTGTATGGAAAGAACATGGTTTTTTTTGTCTTTAGTGATCCAAATAAAATTTCTACCCATCCTTTCTTCAATGTAAGTGATAAAAGTATTGCAAAACTGTAGGCATCGTATTTTGACATTCTGATTATCTATAGTAAACATTGTGTTTTTGTAGCCTCTCAGTAAATATTTATATTTTAATATAAAGTGATGTGTTGACTCTCAGTTAATATATATTTTAATATAAAGATATGATATGATAGGTTTTCATGGTCTCTTTTTGAAGGCCACCTTTCAAGTGCTTAGGATGAATGCCATATGTAATGATATGTTAAAAGCAGAACTTTTTGCAAGATAGCCACGACTGTTATTTTTTGAGCTATATGGGAAGTATTATGTATACTCTGATTTCAGACTTGAATTATCAGATATAAAGCTGAGTATTTATAAAACAAAAAGATAAATTTAGTGTAAAGATATGAAAACATTTTATGGCCGAATTAATAAGTCTTCGCATTATGCCCTTTCTTAATGGAAAAAAACATAAAACCTTCCATACGCCTGTCAAATTTCAATTATCACCTATCATTTTTCAACTATCAGTCCTCGACTCCAATTACAATTGTTTTACTCCTTAGAAAAAGGAAATAAAAACCCATGATCTTGTCAAAAAGACACTGTCGTTTAATGAACAAAACAATCTCATTCTTTTCTTTTTTATATAAATCCACTCCACATACGTGATTACAGTTCCATCAAAATCTAACTATTTATAAACATTGCAATTCACCCAGACAAAATGTTTCAACATTTGTTGTAAACAAAAACTTATAATTTAAAAATTAAAAAATATTACCAATTTCAACATTTGTTGTAAATAAAAACATATAATTTAAAAATTAAAAATATTACCAACCATTGTCTTCTACTTTTTTCTCCATAATTCTAGAAAACACGACACTGAATGCATTGGAACCCTCAACAAAACGAAGTCCCTTGTTTTCCCCATCGCTACAACTGTTTTCGTGTTTGCTACTTCTTGCGTAACCCACATCTTGTTTTTCTTCGGCAATGATGCTTCTAGAATCATCGTTCTCCGCCTGTCGCGATCTTGTAGAAGTTTATTCTTCATAGTAAAAGAACCTTGGGGTGCAATAAAAGAACAATGTATTGGGAGGGGAGGTGGGAGATGAAGAAGGGGGAGCCAAAGTAGAATAGTAGAAAGAGAATCACAAATGAAAAGAGAAATCACGAGATTTGATCCAATATTTTCAAAACGTTAGATTATTCAAATTAGTAGCAATTGTATTATTGGCATTCTGCATGTGGATGTAGAAACCGAATCTTTGTACAAAGCACCAACCCCAGTATCCTCTTCAGCTTACACATTCATATGAGGGAAAGTCCTCCAAATATACCAATAGTTCCATACTTGGCATCTCTCCTAACTTAGAGGACCCAAAAACATATAAGAATCGAAGCTTTGTACAATGCACCAACCCCTCAATTTTCTTCAGCTTCACACATCCACCTACCCGCAACTCCTCCAAAGATTCCAATATTTCCATTCTTGGTAGTTCACCTAACTCAGAGCACATCAAAACATCTAGCACCCAAATATTTGTGCACTACTCCAACCCTTGTATCCTCTTCACTTTAAAAATTCCAATGTTTCCATATTGGACATCTCTTCTAATTTAGAAGAACCAAAAACAATCAACTCTCGAAGCTTTACACATTGCTCCAACCCTTGTACCTTCTTCAACTTAACACATCCATGTGTCGTCAACATCTCCAAAGGTTTCAATGCTTCCATACTTGGCAGTGTGAAAATACTCACAGCAGATCTAAGAGATGATGTATACCTCACAAGAGTAATTATGATTAAGCAGGAAAATAGAAGAAGAGTGGTCAATGTAGTATAATGAGCAACAGAGTAATAATACAATAGAACTCGGATAGAAGCAAAAATACTTCACACACACTAATTCATTAATAAAAAATGGACAAATAAATAATACAATGTATGAGGAATTCGAATGCCTAAGGTGGCAATTCGAATTAGCCTTCATGGAGTGATCAAAAAATCACTGGGGTGTCATCGGAGCACAATTGGAAGTCTTCATCATCATCAGTGGAGTCATCAATGCTCAAGTAACTGTCAACCATCAGTCAAATTGAGTTTGGTAGGTGTAACTGAGTGTAAATGAGTGTAATTGAGTATAAACTGAAGACAACTGGACTGGTAGGTGAAGAAGGGCGATGTGCTTCCTAAAATCAAGGAAGAAGGGCGCATTAAGCAACTAGAGGGCTAAAACTGATCAGTGAGAAGCTACCGGGGGCTGGCTAACTGAGGGCTAAGTGCTAGACTAATGACTAGGATGCATGCAAAATGCATGCAAACCTTAGAATGCATGCAAACCCTAAAAGTGCATGCATGACTGAAAATGTAAATGATCAAAATACTGGTGGGACTAGGATGGAGTATAGGAATATCCTAACACCCCCCCTTAATCCATCCTGGGCCCTGGTAATAAGACCAAAGGTCACCCAATACAATGAATAATAACAGTCAATAAACCAAGGAAATGGGGAAAATTTCATGGGAAAAATACCCCCCCCTCAAAACAGACTGTAAGGCACACATAAAAAATAAATGCTCCAAACTCAAGCAGGTGTGATGCTTGGTCATATGTCTGGAGGTATCTTCTTCTTGGGAAGAAGTGGATCATGATAAAAAAGCATGTGCTTGTACTTGCTCTTCAGATCGAATGTGATGAGAACAAATCCAAAAGTATGAGGATGATCCTTGAACCTGTAATTCAAATCAGTTGAGGTAGGATAAAAAACATGAATATGCAGATAGTTTTTTGTCTTCTCCTTCGAACCATCATGGGTGAGATTATGCCAAAAAGAACCATCAAATAATAATGATTGCTTGAAATCCAAATCAGATTTAAGACTTGATGAATAGTTTCTTGAGATCTCCTTTGTACCAGCAGGGGTGAGATCAAAACTATCATATGTATGAGAAATTATCTCAAGTAGTGTTTGCTTAGAATCCAAATTAGATCCAAGACTTGAATCATGGTTTCTTGAGATCTCCTTTGAACCATGAGAGGTGAGATCAAAACCAGTAAATGCATGAGAGATTATCCCAAGCGAATGGCAATGGTTTCTTGAGATCTCCTTTGAACCATAAGAGGTGATATCAAAACCAGTGGATGCATGAGAAATTATCCCAAGTGGGTGGCAATGGCCATATTCTTCAATAACCTTCTGAAAGCAGGGAATAATGATCATATAGTAGTAAATAAGAGGTGATTGCTTGATGAGAGTGAATGCATTACCTCCAATAGCTGATTTTACCTCCGAAATAATCATGTGATCATGATGCAGCCAACAGACTCTGGTGCAAGAGAGGATTTAGGACCTTCTGCAAAATCTAGAGTGTGAGCTAGCACAGAAAGAGAAGAAAGTTGGAGCATGAGTGTAGAATTTGCAAGTTCTTTGTGGACAACTTCAATATGAGATGATACTGGTTCATGATCTAAGAGACCATCAAGGGGAGCGAATGCATCACTTTGCTTGCTCTTGAAGGGGTTTGTACCAATTCCTTCATTCTGTCTACCAAATCTTTCACCCAGGTAAGCCCATATCTTTATTGGAGATGAAATATAAGGGAGGTCATATACCATGCATAGAGACATAGCATAACACATGACTGCACAAGCTTGTTCACCTTCACTTAACCAGTCATACTCTTCAGCATAGGATTCGAACTCTCTTTCAAAACAATAATCAAAGAGACCATGTCTCTTCAAATGTGCTATCATTTGTGGTTTCCATTCATCATAGTTGAATGGAGAAAGAGGAGTAATTCCTAATGAATACATGGAAGTTCTAGAAAACCTGCAAAAAAAATAGAGAATATCTGCAACTGCTACTGCTGCAAAGATGCAGAAACTACTGCACTCGAAATCTTGGTAATAACCTGCAAAAAACTCACAGGAATGGAGATAAACAATACTCTCAACATGCTCTGATACCATGTGAAAATCTTCACATCAGATCTAAGAGATGATGTATACCTCACAAGAGTAATTATGATTAAGCAGGAAAATAGAAGAAGAGTGGTCAATGCAGTATAATGAGCAACAGAATAATAATACAGTAGAACTCGGATAGAAGCAAAAATACTTCACACACACTAATTCATTAATCACAAATGGACAAATAAATAATACAATGCATGAGGAATTTGAATGCCTAAGGTGGCAATTCGAATTAGCCTTTATGGAGTGATCAAAAGATCACTGGGGTGTCATCGGAGCACAGCTGGAAGTCTTCATCATCATCAGTGGAGTCATCAATGCTCAAGTAACTGTCAACCATTAGTCAAACTGAGTCTGGTAGGTGTAACTGAGTGTAACTAAGTGTAAATGAGTGTAACTGAGTATAAACTGAAGACAACTAGACTGGTAGGTGAAGAAGGGCGAGTTGCTTCCTAAAATCAAGGAAGAAGGGCGCATTAAGCAACTGGAGGGATAAAACTGATCAGTGAGAAGCTCCTGGGGGCTGACTAACTGAGGGCTAGGTGCTGGACTGATGACTGGGATGCATGCAAACCCTAGAATGCATGCAAACCCTAAAAGTGCATGCATGACTGAAAATGTAAATGATCAAAATACTGGTGGGACTAGGATGGAGTATAGGAATATCCTAACATGAAGCTACTCTAACTCATAGTACACATCACCATATAGAACTCGAAGCTTTCTCTAATGCCCCAACCTCATTAAACTGTTTACTATGTAATGTATTTACCCATATTTACCCATTCGAAGATCTTTATCACTCCAAAATAAATAAGTTATTTTGAATTGCAAAAGAACAAATGTAAGTCTTATTTTCATTTTGAAAACATCTAATTTAGAGCTTACTATGTAATGTATTTACCCACTCGAAGATCTGTGTCTTTATCTTTATTTGAAGATTTTTATCATTACTTGTAAAAACTAATTTCATTCCAAAGGAAAAAAGTTATTTTGAATTGCAAAATAACGAATTTAAGTCTTATTTTTTGTTTTGAAAGCATCTAATTTGATTAAAAGTTAAAAAACATAAAGTTCAGCATTACCCACCTGAGCCAAAATTAAGTTTGTACTATACTTGTAGTCTTTGAAAATTTATTAATAAAAAGAAAACTAAAACTCCCACTGCTAACGGGGAAGAATAATATTAATAAATATTAAATATAAGAAAGAAAGGTTGCTTTCATTGCATGTATGGACCACTAAATTCCCACCCATTACTTACATAGCTGGGAAGAGATAAATTGCAATCTCGATGAGAAGGTTGAATTGTTGCCTTATGTGCACTAGTCACGTTCACATTTTAGCAATTCTCAATTGCCCCTTCAGCTACATTTTTCACTTTCATACCTGCAAGATTAAACTCCTCCCGACTACATACTTCATAAACAAGAGCCACTAGGTGGAAATGTCCTTGACATTGCTCTTGCGTTGGCTGGTGGTTTGCAATTGCTAGAAGTTTTATTTTCCAAGAACAATGTTAACAAGGAGAATGAGCAGGGAACAATTGCCAATGAGTAATGATCGTTCTTCAAATTGAGATGGATATTCTTCTTGCTATATTATTTGTTTTCCAAATGGCTGCGTCTCTACTTGTAACAACATATATCAATTCCTATACCTCTCATTAGGAATTAGGAAGTTGCATTAATGTGACCCATAAATTGGTTTTTCTATTATGCTAAAGTTTAACTTCAGTTTCAAATATTATTTATTTTTTTTAAATTTCGAAAATTGTATTTAACTACGAATTGATTGGTGTTATACAAGAGCATACAGATGACATTTGTCTAATTTTTTGCGCCAGTGAACATGGTAGCGAGCTCACATCATCATTTTTGACTTGTTTGAAATGCAATTGGTTAGTGATGCGGCTTGGTAAATTGTATCCTGTAACTCGCAAGGGGCTTTATGATTGACAAAGATTCTACTAAAACTAGGGTACGGACTGGGGAGTTTCATGTGCATTGTCTGTCTACTACTGAAATGATTGAATATTCCTTTTGAACATATGGCTCTTCATCCCTAGGATCATATTCTTCATCCCGATAATGAAGGTCTAAATCTCGCTCTTTACAATCTTAAAACCAATCTCAAAATACGGGGTATGGCTATGGAACAGGAAGAGATGCTGCGAATGGGTATGAAATTGAAGGATGTGCACTTGGCCAAATGATCTAAAAGAATTGGTTCATAAGATTATGTGTTGGCTTTAGTAACTAAAGAAAAACAAGCAAGTGGGTGGGAAGTAAAGTGATGGATTCCTCAACCTCAAGCTCAACAGTAAGTCTAGCCTAAGTCCCTTAGGGAGTAAAATGTTCCTACTTGCTTGGCTCTAGCTCCAAACTGAGGTATGGACTTGGGATGTTTCTTGCAGGCATATCTCTATCAAGAAAGCAACCTATCATTTCGTTCGGGGTCCAATAAACAACACCAGAGGAGTACTAAACTTCCCAGCTTGTACAATTTCCCAAAATTAAGTGATAGTCTGTATCCCTCACTACTAAATGGTGTTTCAAAGTTGTGGAGTACTCTATAAAAGCTCAATCTATGGATATAATAGCTTACGCACATATTTTATTTTACAATCAGAGGGTTTAGGAATGATATGATCAATCAACTAAGAGCCGTGTCTAACTCATTTGTTAGAGGGATGCTTATCAATTCATGCTATAGACACTATGAAACAACCATACAATTTCTAGGGAACTCACATGATGCTTCAAAATTATAGTCCAAGGCAGGGTATTTTTTAGGGGCGAAATTTCGCCAATTGGCTATGTTTCGAGCTTTTTTTCAAAAAATAAATTCGCTATTTGGTCATTTTTAGTCTCTAATATCGCCTATATTTACATTAATTTTTTTTTATCATAATATTCGCCAAAATTTACACATTTCAGTATTAAATTGTATGTTTCATATTAAATATTCGCCTACCTATCTATATACATATTTTTTCCAATCCAAAATAATCGCCTATGATACTATACTGAAGTATAATATTAGAATCCTTAAAAAATACCCTAGTCCAAAATGCGTCATTATTTAATTTTTTAAATAAGTGTTTTAAGAAGTCTAATGTTATAAATAAGTGATTTCAAATACTTGTTTCTGTTTAATGGCGAACCAATGTTGTAAAGTATATTGATTGTCCATTCTAGTGTGTCTTGATTTGTAATAACAACTTTTACTCTTGAGGTTGAGGTTTATTAACGAGCCAAATAAAAACAAGAGCTGCGAGCAGCATAGTCCCTGCCTTTTAGACATCATTCCTATTTTTTTTAAATATTAAAAATATCAATATATTATCTATGTCTAACTAAAGTATAAAAACACATAAAATCTAACCTCCAAATGATATATATATTCCATAAATCTAGACTAACTTTAACTTCAATAGTTAAGAGTATACTTTGGTTAAGAGTGCACTTCCTCCAAAACAATGAAATTGGATAGCTAACTTAAATTACATGAACATAGGTTTTTAAACTAAAATTACTATAGATATAAATATGAATAAATTTGATTTTATGAATATTTATGAAATTGGGTAGTTAACTTAAATTACATCAACATAGGTTTTTGAACTAAAATTATTATAAATATAAATATGAATAAATTCTTGCAACTCTTTAAGTTTTGGCTAATATTAAATAATCATTGTAATAAACATTCCACCTTATCCATCTCATTTTAATTTAATGATAAAATTTATCACACAGAAAATATTTCATTATGTAAAAAAAAGTTGTTTGAATTTACATATATCTTTAAATTTTCAAGGTTAAATGGTGAATTGTAAGTCCAACTCTTATAATTTAAATTTGGAGTGATTTGTTCTTCTTCTACCGAAGGAAAAAACCTCATGAGTATTTTTTTAATACACAATAAATACAATGAGTTTGGTGAATTCAAGGATTTTATACCACAACTTTTGAAAAATATTTAACTATGTCAAATTTCTGTTGTTTCTCAAGCTACACACAAAGTTAAGTCAAGATGAACATATGATTTTCAATTTAAAAAAAAAAACTTAAAAAATAGTTCAATAGCACTTCAAATATTTGAAAAAATGAAAACCCGGGTATATATGCCCACAATGGTCACATACAATATTTTTGTAAAGGGTCTTTGTATAGTAGAAAAAGTCGTTGAGGCTACCCAACCTTTACAGGAGATGATGGGAAGGGGTTGTATTCCTGATATTGTGACATTTAATACCTTAATTGATGGTTTGGGTAGAATAGGAAGGGTTTATGATGCTTTGAATATATGGAAGGAACTACTAGGCAGGTCCATGATCGAGATGCTATGCTTTATACACGGTCTTTGCAATTCTGGGAAAATGAACATGAAAAATTGTTGTCCAAATATCATTAAAAAAAATACACTAATTGATGGTATTTATAAGATGAGTGAAGACAAGTGTTTCATCCTGAAGCTTTGCTTCATATTTCATTGTTACAAATAAACAACACAATTAGTACAAATATTCACTTTTGAATCTTTCTACAAGCAACCATTGATAGGACCGCTCAAAACGTCCTCTCTTTATTGCAGAATAGGGCACTAATAGGGCCTTAAGATTGTTGCTATGGAACAATAGGGCAACGTGGAACAATGGAATTAGAAGGTTATAGTATTAATATTAGTCATCAATCTAGGCTTATGCTTTCCATAAAGCATCTTTGTGTTTTACTTTTTTATCAAATTAAATTGCTATTACCATGATTACTTTTGCTTCTGCAAGATCAACTTGATAGGAAGCTAGCATTGAAACACTTGTCCAAAGAATTAGCCACACCTTTTTTTATTTTAATATATAGTTGTTTGCTTCAAATTATTTTTTTATAGGTCGAGTCTAACTATAATAGTTTAATCTGTTGTAAAGCTATAGCCTTCACTTCATAAGTAATGTGAATTTTATATCTTCTCTTGAAAAAAATGTGAATTTTATATCTACAGGAGAACCAAAGCTATAGCCTTCACTTCATAAGTAATGTGAATTTTATATCTTCTCTTGAAAAAAATGTGAATTTTATATCTACAGGAGAACCAACATCAAGTTAATTAAGAATTCTATTACAAAGACTATTTTTTAATACTGATAACTTTATACATAAGGTATCCCTGTTTATTAAAGAATCTGCTCAAGTGTTCATAGATTAGACCACAATAAGTTTTTAAAAATCTACTGTAGTTTTCATAGATAAGAGTACAATCAATCTTAAAAACCCAACAGAGATACGGAAATAAATTCAGCTGATCAGGTGACAAAATCTCGAACCTCACATTCCTATAAGTAGCAGACACATAAATAGTGACCAACGTACAATACTAAATTGGATCCATTTTAACTTATCAGAGGCTAGAGTTGTTGATGAAAGTAAAGGTTCTATTAAGTATTTGTAAGATTGAAAAGGGGAACTATCCTTGAAGAAGATGTTAATCCAGCCAGGGCGGTGCCATTGAGTCTACCCCAGTCAGGAATTGTATTGTAGGAAGCCTCCACTTCTTGGTAGCTAGTAGATGTTTAGGAAAAATAATAATAATAAACTACTATTGAAAAACAGTTTTAAATTGGGTTATTTGGATTGACATTTTGATTGGAAACAATCAACTTTGTGAAATGCAACTTTTTCCAACATAAACAAAAATTTATAGCTACAAAAATACCGACCTGTATACAAAGGTTTGTCATTTTGGTTAAGCATGTTTTATTTACCTTGAACTTGTATTTTTATCCAATCTAAGCTATTTTCTTTTGCTGGGAAAATATATTCGTTGCATGTTTCATGCAGAGCTTTAGAACTTTCGTGTAGAGCTTTATAAGCATACTGATGCAGACTATACCCTCTTCGTCTGCCTACGAGGATCCCTCTTAGTGTACAGAATATATTACACAGTTAACTGGAATTAAATACTGAATATATCCCAAATTGCATGCGTGTTCTTGATCTCGGCCATTGACCATCGATTTCTTTATATACTCTGCGTTCTAGACGGTCACCTGCGTTTTCATGTAAATCTCCCCCAATCTCATGAACCTTACAAAGATCTCGAGTGTTAACCAAACATTTAAACAAGGAATAACTCTGTTCAACTATATATTTTCAACCCATCAATAAATAATCAATACACAGTAAATCGAGATAGCACACAGTAATTCTATTTCAATAATTGCACCTAAGTCACTTTAATTTATTCCGCAAAAGTTTTAGAGGTCGAAGATAGAACCCTGGATCGATTATATAGAAACAATTGCCAAAGATTTGTTTCTTATTTGCTCCAGGTAGCCAACAGGTACCGAGCTTTCCTCCATCGATTTCCAGAAACAATTTCAAGCTTTAACAAGCTTTCCATCTATCCAAGAACTTATGCGAGTGCCAAGCTTCTACGAGCTATCAAGCCCTCTTTTCTTTCCCCCCCTTTTACAATGAATTCTAAATGCATTTAAATACACTAAGATTTATGTTTTCAGATCCATAGAGATAGGATCGAAGTCTATGACTCATCCCTAACTCAGCTAACTGACTGCTAAAAATACTCACAGATTTTAACTAACTTAATCCTATCTATTACACTTGGAAAGGATCGAGAATCCTTCTCCAACTTATTCATTCATTTATTTAATAAGAACAGGAAATTACAAAGAATATTTTAAGTCTTTTCTAGAAGATTCCACTTGGTCTTAGTCTATGCTCCTGCATCGGACTCCCTAGCTTAAAACTTTTCATGGGCTCCTATCCATGAGCTCCCTTCCTGCTGTTTTTCTGTAGGATTACAGCAGAGACCCAAGATATAAACCTGAGCAGTGTTCTCGTTTTAAACAGCCCCTTCAGCCATGTTTTGCAGCACTGTGTCTGCAACAAATTCTTTGATTCCTCCAGCCTATGTACAGACTTCATGGAACATTCAAGTTTTTCTTTCCTTTGACCTGCAAACAAGTTGTCAACTAGTTCTCCTTCATCTGCATATAGATTAATCAAATTTCCTGTCATATAAGCAAACAGAAAATATATTAATATATAGACATCTCCCATCCAAGAATTCTCTACTTGAATTTGTTTGCCTTCCTCCCTTTTGCTTGTTACTGTCACATCACCATCCTTGATAATGTCAGCAACTATACATTTCCCATCATTAATAACTCCATATTGTGCTTCATCCATTAATGCCATGCTTGCATTGGACATTTCCTGTTGGTCTGTTTTGTCCTCCAACCAACCATTGCACACCATGTTAATCAATTCATTCTCATGATCATTTGTTTGCAAATGTATTGCTACCTTTGCTTCAGCTTTCCAATCACTCACCATTTCCTTATCAGTCATCATCAACAACTGATTGTGAACCTCTTCTTGCTTACTCTTGAATGGATGAAGGCTATGCTTCTTTCCATTCATTTCAAAGGAATAGACAATCCTACCCAATAAAACATGACAAGCATCCATCTCAATAATGTCACATCTTACCTCATCTTGATAGCTTCCAATCTGAAAATTTACTTGGAATTGTTCACTCACAAGAACTTGATGACTTTTCTGCAGCCATGCAACTCTGTAGGGTTCTAGATGTACTGTCTTCCTCAACTTCAATTTGTCTACCATTTCTGTAGACACCAAGTTATCAGTACTACCACTGTAAACAATTAATTTACAACACTTACCTTCAACCTTGCAAACTGTTTTGAACATGCTTCTCCTTTGGACTGACTCATCAATTACCTTCCTCATTCCTTTGGGGCTTCAGGTTCATCTTGCACTACTTGTGCTCCCCTTTGTCTTGCAACATTCTCTGGACAGTCCCATGACATATGACCCAGCTGTCCACATGTGTAACACCTCACTTGTCCAACTCTTCCTCTGCCTCTTCCTCTTGAAGCATTTCTTCCACCTCTGTTATCATTGTTTCTGTCAGGCTGTACTTGCTGGTTCGAACTGCTAGCTTCATCTTTCTAATGTTGTTCCTTTCCTCCAGAGCTTCTTACCCTAGTTCTCTGACTCTGCTTTCTCATCAGCTTCTCTTCAGCCTTCATAGCAATCTGATAACTCAATTCATCTTGTATATCAAATCTTAAACCATTGACATACCTAGCTACCCTCTCGGGTGTGTCCTCTATATGTCCCGATCTGATATTCACCTTATAGAATTCTTCAGTATACTCCCTAACTGTCATTGACTTTTGCTTAAGGTTTTGCATTTGCCTAAACAAAATCAACTTGTAGTCTTTAGGAAGAAATTTACCTCTCAACTTAGCTATCATTCTGCTCCAGCTATTGATCTTAGCTTTGTTCTTCAAGGTCCTCTCCTCCTGCACACCATCCCACCACAAGGATGCATGTCCTCTTAGCCTTGTGACAGCAAATCTGACTTGCTTGTCCTCCTTCACTTCAGCAAAATCGAAGTGCTTGTTCATAGCACTGACTGATCTAGACAATGAGTTCCTCTGGATTCAAGCTTCCATTATAGAATGGTACATCTGCTCTTGAGCTAGAACCTGCACCAAAGATAGACTTCAACACTCTTACCTCGGGAGTTTCAGTAGTTGTCTCCTCCTCCTCTTCAGGTATCTCTTCATCACTTGTGTCTCCAGTGTGCTCATGATGTCTGCCAATTTCTAAGACGTCCAACCTTGCTCTCATATTCCTTATCTCATCTCTCAATTCTGCATTGGCAACAGGTCTTCCTCGCCTGCCCCTACCTCTTCCAACTCTGACCTCCATCTTCTGGCACAACAAATCACTTCTGGACACAATCTTACTGTCAATAATATCTTTTTCTGAATCTGTTAGTAACTTGGGAGTAAACACAATCTTGCTTTTCATTCAAGAAAACTACTTCAATCCTTAACACTAACAAATTAACAATATCAGAAAAAGACTTTTTTTCTTTTTTCTTTTTTTCTTTTACCACACTCTCATATCTTCACGCATAATCTTTTTTCTACTCTGATACCAAATGATGCAGACTATACCCTCTTCGTCTGCATATGAGGATCCCTCTTAGTGTACAGAATATATTACACAGTTAACTGGAATAAAATACTGAATATATCCCAAATTGCATGCATGTTCTTGATCTCGGCCATTCACCATTGATTTCTTTATATACTTTGCGTTCTGGACGGTCACCTGCGTTTTCATGTAAATCTCCCCCAATCTCATGAACCTTACAAAGATCTCGGGTGTTAACGAAACATTTAAACAAGGAATAACTCTGTTCAACTGTATATTTTCAACCCATCAATAAATAATCAATACACAGTAAATCGAGATAGCACACAGTAATTCTATTTCAATAATTGCACCTAAGTCACTTTAATTTATTCAGCAAAAGTTTTAGAGGTCGAAGATAGAACCCTGGATTGATTATATAGAAACAATTGCCAGACATTTGTTTCTTATTTGCTCTAGGTAGCGAACAGGTACCGAGCTTTCCTCCATCGATTTTCAGAAACAATTTCAAGCTTTAATGAGCTTTCCATCTATCCAAGAACTTCTGCGAGTGCCAAGATTCTACGAGCTATCAAGCCCTCTTTTCTTTCCCCCCTTTTACAATGAATTCTAAACGCATTTAAATACACTAAGATTTCTGTTTTCAGATCCATAGAGATAGGATCGAAGTCTATGACTCATCCCTAACTCAGATAACTGACTGCTAAAAATACTCACAGATTTTAACTAACTTAATCCTATCTATTACACTTGGAAAGGATCGAGAATCCTTCTCCAACTTATTCATTCATTTATTTAATAAGAACATGAAATTACAAAGAAGATTTTAAGTCTTTTCTAGATGATTCCACTTGGTCTTGTGAAGTCATAAGTGACTCCACTAGGGAGTCTATGCTCCTGCATCACATACCAATCTACTTAACCTTCATACATGGTGAGTGTGGTGGTAGGCAGAGGCATGTAGTAATTATTCTGTCCTGTCACGCACTGAGGAGTAACAATGCCCTAATCTCTTGCAACTTTTTATGTATCCTTCTGTTCTCGTCCGTTAGATTCTCGCAGCACCGCTTCAGAACCTCGCAGTCTACTTTTTTCTGCTTCAACTTTGTTCTGCAAAAGCAATGAACATATGTTAATCGCCACAAAATCACAACCATGGAACCATGGAACTGTTCTGTTGTGTCTGTTTTCTCTCCCTCGAAATGAAGTCTTACTCCATCTTCTGTTCTGAAACCAGAATTCAACATGTTGGGGTTGCAAGTTCAACACCTTAGACAAGACGTTCTTTCTTTTGTTTATGATCCCGATTGAAAACCGGATCAACTTATGATCTAAAATCCATGGTTCGATGGGCTTAAAAAAAAAAAACTACAAAAAAATTCATTGTGATTAAAGATTCAAGGATATATTATCGGATTCAGAGTGCTGTGCTCCAAGAAATTTTCCTCTTTCAAAACCAGCTGACCACGGCTTTGACATTGAAACCCCTTGGAAACTTGTTGCAATTGAACTTAGCAACGCCTTCCCTCAGCATTGAAATCGCAAGGCATTTGAACTTTCTATATTTCAAACCATCATAAAGTTCACATTGCAATTAAGACACGGGCCAAAAAAACATGAAACTCTTTAATTAAACGATTGTCTTAAAAATATTTCAACAGGGAAACAAACTACCATGCCCGGATGAAGTCTTCTCCCATTAAAACGATTTTAGCAGAGCAACAAACTACCATGCTTGAGTGAAGTCTTCTCCCATGGAAAAGTACTGTATGTGCGATGAAGAGCCAAGGAACATGTGTCACACTAAGCCATCCAAGCTCAAAAGGACATTGTATCCAAAAATGAGAAATAGCTCCCCAGAGAGTTTGGTGAAAATAGATGCCTAGCACCCCTTCTCCAAAGTGGCTTCTTGCAAATGCTTTCCTACTTTCAGTTTCATCTACATCTTTTCTTGGTAAATTCCGGAAGCCGGCTAGCAATCTTGAAATCTTGGCGTTTGTGCCAACTAGGAGTCTCCAGGCCAAAAATTGCAAACCTAACACGAAAGAGTAAATTCCAGAAGCCGGCTAGCAATCTTGAAATCTTGGCGTCTGTGCCTACTGGGAGTCTCAAGGCAAAAAATTGCAAACCTAACACGAAAACACGGAAGAGTAAATGGTCATGACAAATATCACTTTCGTGGACACACTGATGAATAAATGTCATGACAAATATTACTTTGGAATGAAGCAAAGTTAAGGTAAGGAATACATGCCCTGACAAATATTACTTTGGAATGAAGGAAAGCTAAGGTAAGGAATAAATGTCCTCACAAATATTACTTTGGAATGAAGGAAAGTTAAGGTAAGGTTATATTTTATTTATTTATTTTTGATTTATTGTAATGTTCAATAAACATAGTTAATTCAAGGTGATTGAACAATAAAAAAAATATAGTAATTTTTTTTCTAACTAATTATAATAAATAATTTTTTTTTTACTTGGGAGCTGAGCCGAGCAATAGTAATTAGGTAAGGTTAAACTTCCATAAGTTTATATTTTTTTTTTATTAATTATTTTTAATCGTGGTAATTATAAAAATAGTCGATTCAAAAGCTTTCCACCAATAAAATGTCAATACCATTTTTTCAAAAATTATCAATAAATACAAATTTTAACTTAACTTTTACATAACTTTAGAAAAACTAAATATTGATGTCAATTAATAGATAAACATGGAACATATAATCTGCATTTTATTACCTTTCATTACATTTTTCACAACTATTTTTGTAATGATCCCTTTCATATTATTATTCTAATTCCATTTATAATACTCTTTTTTTAGAAAAACTAAATATTGATGTCAAATAATAGATAAACATGGAACATATAATCTGCATTTTATTACCTTTCATTACATTTTTCACAACTATTTTTGTAATGATCCCTTTCATATTATTATTCTAATTCCATTTATAATACTCTTTTTTCATATACAATGAAGGATGATGAGTGTATTTTTTTTAATCTTTAAAAAAAATTTATAAGTAGAAACTCGTACTCAAAATAAACTAAATATACATTGACATAATATTGCGCATATACAATGGTGATTATTGATTAATTTTTTTTATAAAAACTCTTATATTAATATATTAATTCTCTCGGGTTCGGTCTCCCACCTATGAGACCCTTTTATTATTCTCTTTTCTTTTTCCGAGTGACCCATTAACTATTGCAGGAAACATTCTTCGCAAATCAGAGACCCTACTCCACACCAACTATCCTTCTCATGCTCTGACAGATGCCAACCAGTGCATTATTAAATTCCATGCAACTATCCTTCTCATGCTCTGAACAGATGCCAACGAATGCATTATTAAAATCCATGCAATGTAGCATATGCACACAACCCAGAGTATTATGTGGGGTGCTTGCTCAAAGCGACGCCGATGCTTAGTGATATCGCTTACAGAAATCCTATGATGTATTCATTGGAAAATGTAGCATGCATGGAAGCCTTCCATGGATTGAGAACACATCACGAAGTTACAATCCTTCTATCTTGGTTCCAAATATGAGCACAGGCAGAAAAGAAAGCTGCTTTATCTATCCTTAATTTGTCCACACTCCAATGATCTATTTGAAGACCCCGATCGATGGATTCATTGTAGATTTAAATGTGAAGTCCCAATCAATGCTACACCCAACAATGTAGCAGCATGATATTTCAGAGTTTAAAGAGCAATCACCTCAGCTTAATCACTTCACTTTCATACAACTTGGACTTGAGCAAAAATACAATGCGTTAGGTGTAGAATCTTCGAGTTCTGGACATGTAGTGCTCTGGTTTTTACAGCAGAGCACTAAGTAAATTTCTAAGTTAATTTCCCATGTAGTAATTCATTCAGGTATGTGTGAGTAAATTTTTGAAGAAAATTCTATGTTTTCAAATGATGTTTAGCATACTGTGTTGTCTCAAATAATCATACATTCGCATTTAATAGAATAACTAATATATCAATATTTTCCTTCAACAACTTGTAGTTTTTGCATAAGAATATGTTCATAGTAATAAATCATAAATCAGGAAGAAGGTATAAGCAGGTTTCAGAGTTCGTTTCCACATAATAATTAAATAAAATAAATGATCACGAAAATTACCTGATGCTGATGCTAACCGTAAGTTGTAGCAGGTTGTATAACCTCTTAGGCAGCCAAAATGAAGTGTCCACCCTACCGATCAGCTATTATCTTGCTGGCCCTTGGAAATCAAAGGATTTCCAAGCCCCCGAGCCCACAATCTGATAATCCCGAGAGCAGTCCTCTCTTCGGTTCTCAAAACCCTTCTGTTCTCCAAACTTTCTGTTCTCCCAACTTTCTGTTCTCCAAACCTCCTTTCTCCCCCAAAACTCTCTCCCCCTCTATATACATGTCCATCCTCGAGAAGACCTTGGGCTTACTCCACCGCCCCAAACTCCCCCTCTCGAGCCCCTCAAACCTTTACTCCTTTCCCTAGTTCATTCATCCACGTCTCATTATAAAAATGTATAATTAATTACTCTCATGGAAAATTCATTTGGTTTTGGATTGACGGTCGTAATTATTTATTACGGTGGGAATTATCACCCAAAGGTTATCCATTGGGGACAAGCTTCATTAAATACAAGTCTATTCGCCATCCTTGGTATTTAATGTTATTAATGTAATTAATAAAATATTATATAATTAGTTGCCCCTTTTCACTTGGACATGATGTGTCTTAATGGTCCACCTTATCCGTCGAGACCACTTATCTTGAGGTTTAAATTCCAAGATTAACATCGAATAATTAAATAACCATTTTCCATCACATCACGTTCATTCCAAAAATGATTATCCTTTTATGGCTAAATTTTGAAATGGAAATAATCACACAATATTAATTTATAAATCAATATTTTAAATCTTACTTATATTGCAATTGTTACGATAGGGATATAAATGTTGCTGGAATATTATTAATTAAGTAATAATAATAATTAGATCACCATTTATTAATTAATAATAATAATTAAATCACCATTTAACAATAATAAAAGGTGAATTAATCATAGTATTCTTAATTATTTGTTTATCACATGAGTACCCTATCATCAACATAGCATCCTTGTTCTTATAAACAAAGCACTTGTGAGGGCTTAAACAATTTTACTAATTAATTAGACACTATCATTACCCTATTCACAACAGTTCTCCTATGACAATGTTAACTAACGACACTTGTCTTAGTTTTGTAAGACCCCCAACCGGGTCTCCTTTAACTTTTATATACAGTCATACATTTTGTCTAAATTTCCTGTTTTCTATTTCTGTTTCTGTTTCTGTTGAGGGTTTGTGTTCAATTTCAGGTCTGTAAAAAAATAACTTACATTTTGCAGGATTTGAAATTTATGTATTTACTGTTTCACCTACTTCTAACCATTTATGTTTGTGCAGGTGTAACAACTAATACATGTATATTAAATCACAAATTTACCATCTATTAATAACTTGATAAAATGATAACAGGGTTAGAATTTGCTTAGTATACCTTTAGGAGAAATACCTGTAGGTAGCTTGCAGATCCCCTTTGTTGCTGTCCCTGTTTGCCGTTTCTCCTTGCCTTTTTCCCTGCAGTCAAAAGCCTTCCCACAGTTCTGAAACTCAACCAACCGAACCAGTTTTGCCACCCTGCCAACTGGCGAGGTCTCGCCGACCACCCAGCTCCAAAGGTACCCCTTTGGACCCCCGAGCCCAAACCGAGTACAAGCCAACCCGTTATATCCCTTTAGAAAAACCTCCAGCAAAAACCCCCTTTCAGCTCCTTTCAGCTCTGCTCTAAAATTTCTGTCTCTGCTCTCCCAAAACTTCCTCCCAAAATAACTAAGGTAGAAAAAGGATCCCCTTCTCCTTCCCCCTTTCACCATCTTATACCAAATTTGCCGACTCTTCCCATTACTACCCTTATCCCTAAATTAAATTTCCTCCAACCCATTCAGCCCTCAACTTGGACTTGGACTTTTAAATATTAAATTAATATTAAAAGTGTTGGTTGGGGTCACTTCTCAACCGTAACTTCAATTCAATTAAATTTAATTATTTTACTTAACATAATAATTTAAACATATCCTAACTCCTCTTTCCATTTTTGACCATTTAATTTATGAATAATAAATGTTACATAATATTATATAGTTTAACTTGCATGCTTCCCCATTTAATTTAATTAACAGTAATTATCAAACCATTAATTACAATTACCTAATCATTTAATTAATGGTTTCTAATATTTTTAATATGTAAATTCTCTTTAATTATAAATTCACTAATTCAATTTATTAATTACCAATAATAATCCCGTTTTCTAATAAATCTTAAGCATGATCCTTATAAAACTAATGGTTTATAACTTAATTCTTATCCATACTTCTTAATTAATTATCTAACCTTGCAATTAATATTTACTTATCAAATTAATACTACTAAATTTTACATTACAATAATCATTTAACCATTTTAACCCTTAGTTTTTACTAAACATTTCATTAGCATTCGATTAATCATTACTAACTAGGTTGCATTATTTTACTACATAATTTAACCGTAACTTGTTTATTACTCAGCAATAATTAATCATTAATGTACAATAATTAACATTAATCAACATTAATAACCTTAATTGACAGTAATTAACATTAATCTACATTGTTAGCCTTAATCATCATTACTAACTTTAATCGACATTATTAACATTGATCAACAATAGTTAATTATGAAACGACAATAATTAACATCATTATTCAACAATATTTTACACAATTTATAAATATGTAGGCGAGTTATGTAAGCGTAGCTACTGCTTACATACCTCGCGTAAGTACACTAACAATAATAATTCACGCACACCGATCATAATCACGAAACTTTATTATTTACTGACACATGTTTTAACATAGTTTGCAAGGTACAATCCTTTAACTAACTGAAGTCTTATTAGTTACGACAATTCATACATTTCTGAGTTACGACACATACTCAAACAAGGGTTTTACATACCTACAGTTAGATCTTGTTTTCACCCCTACTTCACACTACACCTATCTACCTACATCATTACTAACTTCCACATCCTATCCTGTCCTCTGCTGGACTACCCTGGAATGTCAAGTCATGACCGGTTCCAGCTAGAACCCGTAAGCGGAAGTGTCGACTACATCGACCAGCTTCCCCAGCAGGCAACCACCAGTCATCATCACACACCTTGGGGAGCGCGCCGTAGCACAGCCCTCCCATGACTCTGGGTTTCGGGGATAAACGGTGGGTAAAGCCTCCACCCCCCTAATGGAACAAGGGATTATGTCTACTCGACATAACAACAGCGTTGCACTTGTACTCGGTCTGTCATCGTATAACCGATCTGGGCGGTTGAGTTTCCTGAAACCCTACCCCACCCATGTCATAACATACATCGTAATAAACAGCATAATAACCATACGAAAGTAAATAATGCATCACTCGCATACCATCTTATCTTTCGAAGTCCGTGTCCCCGAGGCCCTCCCACCTCGTAGGATCCAGCTATCACTTAGCCGTTTCAACCTGTAAGTCAGTCCTCGACATACAATATAGAATATCGCGCATAAATCCTCGATATGTACACACATATATTTCATCATAACATAACGACAATAAACTCATTCATTCGCCATGCACCTGGCATAACATTCATTGATTTCAACATATAACTGTAACGGTATCCACGTACCCATCATTTAATAAATTTCCATATATTTGACATAATTAACACATGATACATATCTAAACATGACTATCGATCTTAACACTATCATCATACACACACATATATATATATCGGCAAAATAATAGAACCATGTCCACAGTGTCGTCAACTGACGAGGTCTCACAGTCAAACAAATACAACCTATAATAGTAGTTCAGGTAGAAATGTCAAAACGGGGTGTTACATACACCCACCCTTCAGGAAACTTCGTCCCGAAGTTATGATCAAAATAACTTGGGATAATCACGACGCATAGTGTCTGCGTCCTCCCAGGTAGCAGAACCTGGGCTATATCGGTCCCACTGGACCTTAACTTGGTCCACCAAACGGTGCCTCAACTGTTTAACCCTGCGGTCCAATATAAGTAATGGTTCGACCCTGATGGTTCCCTCGTCCGAAACCTGCAGTTCCTTCCAATTTATTTTATGTGACTCATCAGCTACATAATGTCGTAAAACAGATACATGAAAAACATTATGAGTTTTGTGCAAATGGGGGTGGCAGCGCAAGACGATACGCGACGGGTCCAACCTTTTCTAAAATTTCAAAGGGTCCTATAAATCGTGGCGACAACTTTGTCCCTTTCCCAAACCTGATGGTACTTTTGCTAGGCCTGATGCGGACGAACACTGCATCACCAACCTTATAGCTTCGGTCAACCCTATGCGCATCGGCATAACTCTTCTGTCTATCCTGTGCTTCCTTTAACCGCTGCCTGATCTGAACAACCTGTTCTTCCATCTCCTGAATCAACTCAGGTCCTATAATTACTCGATCCTCTAACCTTTCCCAACTCAATGGTGTCCTGCATGGCCTTCCATATAAAGCTTCATATGGAGGCATCCCAATTGAACTATGGTAACTGTTGTTGTAAGCAAACTCTACCAAAGGTAAGTGCTTTTCCCAATGAGTTTGTTGATCCATGACATACATTCTAAGCATGTCCTCCATCACCTGATTCACTCTTTCCGTTTGTCCATCTGTCTCTGGATGGTAAGCAGTGCTTAGGTTCAACTGAGTACCCAATGCTGACTGCAAACTCGTCCAAAACCTGGATGTAAACCTGGAATCTCTATCCGATATAATCTTTTTGGGAAACCCATGGAGACGAACAACTTCATTTATGAATACACATGTTACGTCCGTGACATCATAGGTCTCCTTAACTGGAATGAAGTGAGCAGTTTTGGTCAGTTTGTCAACGATGACCATAATGGCATCATGCTTATGAGAGGTAAGAGGCAATCCCACCACGAAGTCCATGGAGATAACCTCCCACTTCGACATAGGAATGTCATGCGGTTGCAACAGACCTGCCGGGTGGTGATGATCAGCTTTTACCTGCTGACACTCAAGGCACCTAGCGACGAATTTGACCATGTCGCTTTTCATCCCCGCCCAAAAGAAGAGTTGCTTCATGTCTGCGTACATCTTCTTTACACCCGGGTGTGCACAATACACTGCTCTGTGGGCTTCCTTAAGGATAGTCTCTCTAATATCTCCTTCCTCAGGAATATACATCCTCCCTTGATACCGTAACAACCATCGGCTTCCAACTCATAGCCTTCAAACTTTGGTCCCACCGGTTTCCCATTCTGGAGTGCCGCTGTGACCTTTAGGTACCAACTATCCCCAAGTAGCTGCCCTAAAATTCTTTCCCTCGAATCTACCTTCAAAGGTATAAGAGAGAAAAGTCTTGGTTTTCTGCTTAAGGCATCTGCTACCACATTCTCCTTCCCTTTGATGTAGGAAATCCCAAAATCATACTCGCTCATGAACTCACTCCATCGCCTTTGCCTAGCATTTAGGTCTCTCTGAGTGAAGATATACCTTAAGCTTTGGTGATCAGACTTGAGTTCAAAGCTTCGTCCAACAAGGTAATGTCTCCAAAGCTTTAAAGCTAACATCACTGCAGCTAACTCTAGGTCATGAGTAGGGTAATTCTCTTCATGTGTTTTTAGCTTTCTCGACGCATAAGCTATTACCCCACCTTCTTGCATCAACACTGCACCCAAACCTTGTCTTGAAGCATCGGTGCAAACTGTGAATTCCTTCTCCATATCTGGAACCCGTAGAATTGGTGCACTCGTCAATAGTCTCTTCAGCTCGGCGAATGCAGCATCACATTCATCTGTCCATTCATACCTAGTGCCCTTACGCTGTAGGGTAGTTATGGGTTTCGCGATTTTTGAGAAACCCTCAACAAACCTTCTATAATACCCGGCTAACCCCATGAAGCTCCTTACTTCATGCGCATTCCTTGGCACGGGCCAATCCATTATGGCCTTTACCTTCTCAGGGTCCACAGAAATTCCCTCATCGGAAATTATATGCCCTAGGTAATGGATCTCCTTCTGATAGAACGAACATTTGGACAACTTACCATACAACTGATGCTCCCTTAAGCATGACAACACTATTCGCAAGTGTTCCTCGTGCTCCTGCTCATTCTTGGAGTAGATGAGGATGTCGTCCAAGAAGACTTGCACAAATTGATCTAAGTATTTTCGGAACACGCTATTCATGAGACTCATGAATACGGCTGGGGCATTGGTCAAACCGAAGGGTACCACCACAAACTCATAGTGCCCGAACCTTGTTCGAAAAGCAGTCTTAGGTATATCACCTTCCTTAATCCGTAGCTGGTGGTAACCTGATCGTAAGTCGATCTTTGAGAAGACTGTCGCCCCCTTCATTTGATCAAAGAGGTCATCAATTCGAGGTATCGGGTACCTATTCTTCACGGTGGCTCTATTCAAATCTCGGTAATCTATGCAAAGACGTAAGGAACCATCCTTCTTCTTCACAAAGATTACTGGTGCACCCCACGGTGAAATACTTGGTCTGATGAACCCTAGATCTAACAGTTCCTTCAACTGCATTTGCAACTCACAAAGTTCTGGGGCCGTCATCCTGTAAGGTGTCTTCGATGTTGGCTCTGAACCGGGTTTTACCTCAATGGTAAAATCAAGTTCCCTCTTAGGAGGTAACCCAGGTAATTCCTTTGGGAATACATCACTGAACTCAGCTAACACTGGATAGTCATCAAAGGAGGGTCCCTTCTCACTGTTTACCGCTTCAACAATGTACAACTGGCATCCTTGTCGCATACATCGCTTTACGTTCATCGTTGATATGAAACGTAGGGACACCTTCCGTTTGATACCCTGGATCTTGATGGCCTCTCCATTGTCATTAACGCAAAGAACTTTCTTCCCATAACAGTCCAAGAAAGCTCGATGTTCCTCAAGCCAATTCATACCTATGATGAGATCATAAGTTCCGAGGGTGGTGACGTACACTTTGACTTGTGTAACACACACCCCGAGATCCACTACACACTTATCGACACTAGGTCCTACTGCTTGCTTTACCCCTGAAGCCATTTCGACTAAGCTGAAATCATCATGCTCGTAGGCTGCCAACCCACATTTGTCTAATGCATATGGAGAAATGAAACTATCAGTAGCACCAGGATCAAACAATATTCTAAGCTTGACATTATTGACCGTACCTGATGATTCGACCACAGTGGATTGGTGCTCTGCTTGATGGTTGTTTACTGCAGCCGAGATCTGATGCCTACTACCCCCACTCCCCATTGGAGCTTTTCCTTCTCGCTGCACTGTACCGGATCGTAATTCGGGACAGTCACGCTGGTAATGTGGACCCCCACATCCCCAACAAGCAACCTGTAATGGAGCGGGCGAGATAACCTGCTCAGACCTCTGAGAGGGGTTCCTCCCCCTAGGACCCCTTCCTCTACCGGCTGTTCCTCTGAAATTCCTCGCACCCTGGTGAGTCCCTGTGGCCGACTGGGGCACCGCCCTAGTTTCCACTGATCCGTCAACCGCTGCGACTCTTGGTGTGCTCCTGTTTCCGTAGGGAGGTGGCCTCGCATATCCTCCCCGAGGGTAGCTTCGAGGGGCCTTCCCCACAAACCCTGACTGCTGAGAGTTGAATGACCTGATGGGCTTTGCACCCAACATCTCCTCAGTGTAACGAGCACAATCGACTGCTTCGGCGACCGAAGTCGGTTTCCACATCCGTACCTGAGCCCTGATCTTGGCATTGAGCCCATACACGAAGCGCTCAACCTGGCGTTCATCATTGTCCAAGTAAGGGACATACTTCACTAACTCCATGAACCTCTCTTCATACTCCTCCACTGATAGATGCCTTTGTACTAAGGCATGAAGAGCCCCTGCCTGTTCTTCCTGGTAGGATGCGGGTAGGTACTTCCCCTTGAATTTTTCCACAAACAGTTCCCATGGAACCGTGTCTGGTGTAAGGTGTAGCTGCCTTTCTTGGTTTCCCCACCAGTTCAAAGCGGCCCCCTTTAGCTGAAATATGGCCAGTTTGGACTTGGACGTGGAGGTGTACTCCTGCAAGGTCAAGCACCTGGTCATCTCTTCCAACCACGACTCTGCTCGTATCCCTGATCGACCCCCTGAAAATTCTGGAAGCCTTATCTTCTGAAGCTCCCTTTTGATATCCTGATGCGGAGTTCTTGGTATCGTATTCGCTTCTACCACAGGAACTTCCTCCCTTAGTGGAGGGGCCTCCACCTCTACCTCCGAGGTAGTACTTCCTCTCTGTGCTAGTCCCCTGAGTGTTTCGTTTATGGCTTCCAACGAGCGCAGTATAAGAATGGTCTCTGGCGATGGTGCCGGCACATTCGGTTCAGGTAATGTCGTCGCCTGACCTCGCCCCCGACCCGCTCGAGTTCTTACCATGATTATTCCTGCTCATGGAATAATAGGATAATTAGCACACAATGACATCATGACTAATTTACTATCAATCTCAACAATTAATTCAAAAGTGCGTCATGACTAATTTTACGAGTGTTTTACTTTAAGAGCTATAGTTCAGTACGTTTCGATCAGGCCATCTTGAGGCCACCCGGTACTAGACATACTGCAACAGTTCTACGTAGGTTTAGGTGCTGGATTCCACACAATCCCCATTTTGTCACCAACAACTCTTCCAAATATTAATTTAAGGTTTATTGTCTCGTTTTTCCTTAATAATTTTATAATTTTGATAATAGAATAACTTAAGTTTTAAGCCTAATGTCGTGTTTACCAATTTTTTTTTTTGTCATGGAGTAGAATCGGTGATCTAGTGATCAGCTCGTCATGCTAGTCTCCGTGGTGTTTCATTTTCGGGATTCTGTGTCCGTCTTGCCTCTTCGACTATACGTCGAAGTTTCGGCAAGGAGCCTTCTGAAGGAGAAGATGAACTAATTAGTGTAATTTCTAACTTAAATTTGATGCACTCATAGTGTGGTAACCGAACCAAATTATCTTAAGAATTTAAACTTATACGGTTTATTACAAGTATTAACTACAAAGTTAATTACTTAACCTTAACATAAGATCTTAGCTCTAAAATATTATTATTAACAAATTATGCCCAATAAAATTTGATAGTAATATTTTAATTAACTTTGTCATGAAGTTATGCATATTAATATTATAAATATACATTATTTATAATATTAATAATTATATATATATATATATTTTTTTTAAAATCATTTAAAAAAAAACATTAATAATTATTTCGAATTTAATTATATTAATAATATCTCAAAATAAACATTAATAATAATATATTTCAAAATAATTATATTTTTAACAATTAATTTTTTTTTTTTTTATATATATTTTTTTTTAAATTTAAATTCTATAATGAATTAAATAATGAATTAAATTTTATTATAATTATTATTATATTATTTTTTTTTTCTTCCTATGTATATATATATATATAAAAAAATCAATTTCAAAAAATTTTCTCTCTTTTTTTTTTATATAAATAAATAATAACTACAAAAAAAATATAAAACATAACAATAAACAATTTAAAATTTTCGTTAAGGTCTATTTTATTTTATATATAAATCCGATACCCTAACCCTAATCCATACTCTCTCGAACTTAGTGGAATGTCACGCGTCCTCATCCGGAGAGGCTGGGGTTGCATGGGAGGCGCGTGTCTCCTTCTCGTGAGGTCTAGAACCTTCCAATTCGCTCAGCAGAAAACCTAAAAGAGGCAAGCCCAAGGCTGCCCGCCATTTTCCCTCTTCACTGGTGTGGGTTCAGCTCTGCAACAACTCTGGGAGCTTGCATTGAGCTTCAATGTTGGACCCCGTCCCTTCCAGTTATGGATCCGAAGGCGTCAAGACTCAGCTCAGGCCACCACCGAGAGCTTTTCTCACTACCTGGATGCTCTATGGTTCAGCGGCCTCCTGCCTGCCGACTGGTGAGGGTTTCAGCCTGAGCTATGGCTCCCCCACGCTCGCTCCCAAGGTAAAAAAAAAATTTTGCCATGGGATTCGATTTTTTTTTTACAGTACGTATGTGTATATATTATTTTTTTTTTACCTCCGGCCGCACCGGCCGAGCAGCTGGCCACGGCCGTGCTCAGGCCGTGCTGGCCGGCTGGTCTGCGGGCTGCGCCCGTGGGGCTGCGGCCTGTGGGCTGCGCCCTGGGTTGCGCCCCTGGGGCTGCGGCCTGTGGGCTGCGGCCTGTGGCTGCGCCCGTGGGGCTGCGGCCTGTGGGCTGCGGCCTGTGGGCTGCACCCGTGGGGCTGCGGCCTGTGGGCTGCGCCCGTGGGGCTGCGGCCCGTGGGCTGCGCCCTGTGGGCTGCGCCCCTGTGGCTGCGCCCCTGCGGGCCGCGCCTTGGGCTGCGCCCGTGGGCCGAGCCCTGTGGGCCGTGCCCTCCTCCGTCCAGTTTTTTTGTATTTTTTTTTTGTTTTTTTTGTTTTATATGTCCACAGTATATATATAATTTTTTTTTTTTTTTTTTTCGTTTTTCCTTTATGTAAATAATGCATTTTTTTTTTTTTTGGACAAAATTTTTCAATTAGAACGAAAGCTAGCGTCCTGCTGCTAAAAAAAACTCATACAAGGAGTAAATTTAGCAGCATTTGACACAGTCTAAGAATTTTGTACAGTTGATCTTAGAAATTGATAGATCTACACTCTAACCTTGAGTTGGAACCCTGTATTAATGATAACTGACTGAATGTGAAAAAGAAGTCCAAAATAATGAAGAAAATGAAAATATGTTTCCCCCCACAAATGATTGCATCTCTGCACTCCTGTGCAAGAAAATGATCAGTAACGATCATCATTCTCATTTAGTTCAATAAAGTGTCGGCTCTTTAAATCTAGCGATTGTTCTCCAAACTGTTCCCAAGGCCTTAAGATAGGCTTTATGTAAATAATGTATTGTTTGGCTATATATAATATTTTTTTTTTATTATTATTATTTTTTTTTACATATATATATATATAATTTTTTTTCAAAAACAACATTACATACATATTTTAAACGTAAATGTTATAATAAATGTTTTTATTTTTATTATTTTTATATCTCATATTTCTTATGTATAACATCTTTTCCATACATATGTATTGTAGTTTGGTTTTGAATGTAAATGTAACCACTCTTGTTTTTGTATATATACATATATATATAAAATGTATTATAATCTTCTAACTCTTTGTGGTGTTTCATGCAGGTCAATTACTTGCACAGGAGTTATGGTTTTCAGTAAATCTCCCTTTTTTTTTCTTCGCACAGTTCTGTTTAATGTAATGAGCCCTCTGGTTCCAGATTTGGAACCAGGCTCTGATACCATATGTAAGACCCCCAACCGGGTCTCCTTTAACTTTTATATACAGTCATACATTTTGTCTAAATTTCCTGTTTTCTATTTCTGTTTCTGTTTCTGTTGAGGGTTTGTGTTCAATTTCAGGTCTGTAAAAAAATAACTTACATTTTGCAGGATTTGAAATTTATGTATTTACTGTTTCACCTACTTCTAACCATTTATGTTTGTGCAGGTGTAACAACTAATACATGTATATTAAATCACAAATTTACCATCTATTAATAACTTGATAAAATGATAACAGGGTTAGAATTTGCTTAGTATACCTTTAGGAGAAATACCTGTAGGTAGCTTGCAGATCCCCTTTGTTGCTGTCCCTGTTTGCCGTTTCTCCTTGCCTTTTTCCCTGCAGTCAAAAGCCTTCCCACAGTTCTGAAACTCAACCAACCGAACCAGTTTTGCCACCCTGCCAACTGGCGAGGTCTCGCCGACCACCCAGCTCCAAAGGTACCCCTTTGGATCCTCGAGCCCAAACCGAGTACAAGCCAACCCGTTATATCCCTTTAGAAAAACCTCCAGCAAAAACCCCCTTTCAGCTCCTTTCAGCTCTGCTCTAAAATTTCTGTCTCTGCTCTCCCAAAACTTCCTCCCAAAATAACTAAGGTAGAAAAAAGATCCCCTTCTCCTTCCCCCTTTCACCATCTTATACCAAATTTGCCGACTCTTCCCATTACTACCCTTATCCCTAAATTAAATTTCCTCCAACCCATTCAGCCCTCAACTTGGACTTGGACTTTTAAATATTAAATTAATATTAAAAGTGTTGGTTGGGGTCACTTCTCAACCGTAACTTCAATTCAATTAAATTTAATTATTTTACTTAACATAATAATTTAAACATATCCTAACTCCTCTTTCCATTTTTGACCATTTAATTAATGAATAATAAATGTTACATAATATTATATAGTTTAACTTGCATGCTTCCCCATTTAATTTAATTAACAGTAATTATCAAACCATTAATTACAATTACCTAATCATTTAATTAATGGTTTCTAATATTTTTAATATGTAAATTCTCTTTAATTATAAATTCACTAATTCAATTTATTAATTACCAATAATAATCCCGTTTTCTAATAAATCTTAAGCATGATCCTTATAAAACTAATGGTTTATAACTTAATTCTTATCCATACTTCTTAATTAATTATCTAACCTTGCAATTAATATTTACTTATCAAATTAATACTACTAAATTTTACATTACAATAATCATTTAACCATTTTAACCCTTAGTTTTTACTAAACATCTCATTAGCATTCGATTAATCATTACTAACTAGGTTGCATTATTTTACTACATAATTTAACCGTAACTTGTTTATTACTCAGCAATAATTAATCATTAATGTACAATAATTAACATTAATCAACATTAATAACCTTAATTGACAGTAATTAACATTAATCTACATTGTTAGCCTTAATCATCATTACTAACTTTAATCGACATTATTAACATTGATCAACAATAGTTAATTATGAAACGACAATAATTAACATCATTATTCAACAATATTTTACACAATTTATAAATATGTAGGCGAGTTATGTAAGCGTAGCTACTGCTTACATACCTCGCGTAAGTACACTAACAATAATAATTCACGCACACCGATCATAATCACGAAACTTTATTATTTACTGACACATGTTTTAACATAGTTTGCAAGGTACAATCCTTTAACTAACTGAAGTCTTATTAGTTACGACAATTCATACATTTCTGAGTTACGACACATACTCAAACAAGGGTTTTACATACCTACAGTTAGATCTTGTTTTCACCCCTACTTCACACTACACCTATCTACCTACATCATTACTAACTTCCACATCCTATCCTGTCCTCTGCTGGACTACCCTGGAATGTCAAGTCATGACCGGTTCCAGCTAGAACCCGTAAGCGGAAGTGTCGACTACATCGACCAGCTTCCCCAGCAGGCAACCACCAGTCATCATCACACACCTTGGGGAGCGCGCCGTAGCACAGCCCTCCCATGACTCTGGGTTTCGGGGATAAACGGTGGGTAAAGCCTCCACCCCCCTAATGGAACAAGGGATTATGTATACTCGACATAACAACAGCGTTGCACTTGTACTCGGTCTGTCATCGTATAACCGATCTGGGCGGTTGAGTTTCCTGAAACCCCACCCCACCCATGTCATAACATACATCGTAATAAACAGCATAATAACCATACGAAAGTAAATAATGCATCACTCGCATACCATCTTATCTTTCGAAGTCCGTGTCCCCGAGGCCCTCCCACCTCGTAGGATCCAGCTATCACTTAGCCGTTTCAACCTGTAAGTCAGTCCTCGACATACAATATAGAATATCGCGCATAAATCCTCGATATGTACACACATATATTTCATCATAACATAACGACAATAAACTCATTCATTCGCCATGCACCTGGCATAACATTCATTGATTTCAACATATAACTGTAACGGTATCCACGTACCCATCATTTAATAAATTTCCATATATTTGACATAATTAACACATGATACATATCTAAACATGACTATCGATCTTAACACTATCATCATACACACACATATATATATATCGGCAAAATAATAGAACCATGTCCACAGTGTCGTCAACTGACGAGGTCTCACAGTCAAACAAATACAACCTATAATAGTAGTTCAGGTAGAAATGTCAAAACGAGGTGTTACAAGTTTATTATTACAATGTTTTCATATAATTACTAATTCACTTATTTACACATTGACAACCTAACCATTCATTACCAAAGTTGATTGATGTATCCTTAACTGAGTTATCTATGACATTTATACTACTATTCAAGCATGACAAGTATGTTATACACCAGTAATATTGTACACGTACAAGGTGTGCATGCATGGCCAGTGTATGCACATGTCAGATATGTACTATAAACAAACCCCATTCCGCCTATGCATACTTGCTAACTAATAATAGTATCTACCCCCATGCAGAAGAGCAAGCATAATATATAGTATAATTACTTTAACATCCTCGGTTATTTAACAGTTAACCCTTTACGATTTAACATCATTGTCTTTATGTTTACATTAGTTTAATCAATCAAGTACAGGAAGGGTGCCTACTTCCACTAACTCGGAATCAAGGAATACTAAACCCCCAACAGTACTAACTAACACATCCTCCCATCATAACCTACGTCCAGCATCCTCCCTATCCTCCCTCTGCTAGTACAACAGTGGATGTCGGACTCACCGATCTGACCACATAGAACTTGAGAGCGATAGCGTCGGCTGAACAGCGGACCTATCCTCCCCTAGCAGGCATCCGACCATCGTCATCACAACAACATGGGGAGCGTGTCTCAGCACGGCCCTCCCACGACCTCGGGTCTCATGGAAACATAGGGTGGGAAACACATCCATCCCTCTCAACATACTGGGCCTACGCCCTTATCAACTCATACTCTGCTGCTATCGGGATTATCAGTTTGTGTTATCGTATCCTCATTTTGGCTGCTAAGGTTTGCTGTATGAACATGTTTTTCCTTTCCAATATATATCAGATCAAGTAACTGGCTATCCCATAGCCCTTGTGTCCTGTAGGTTAGTATTTTGCAAAATACAATTTATAGAAAGCATTTTCCATTGATCGCCAATTGATCCATGTTATCATTTTATTTCATGTAACATTTTAGCTCATCATAGATGCGTATGACATATAACATTTCAATAATTCATATAAGAAGATGGTATCCACGCACCGAATCATATATTTCACATTTCATTAATGAAAACATATAAACATATACTGCAATCGTAAAATAAGGAAATCATATGATAATCATGACATCATAATCGCATAACCTAGTAACATCATAATCATGGTGAAATCATAAAACAGAGTAACATCATATAATGAGGTCCAATATAGTTTACTCAGTCGAGCTGAGTTCAACAGAATATAAGAAAATAAATTATAGCATGTCTAGTTGATAAATATGCCTAATCAAAATATGGGGCGTTACAGGACACATCACAGGCACTTATGAGCGCAGAATTCAACAGACAGCAGCTTGTTGGAGCAGTTGCGATACTGGATTGGGATGTCAAGGAAAAAGCAGGTTGTAGGGCCATTATTCTCAGGTGTGTCATTCAGATTGCCTGACCTATTAAGCATTGCTGAGCTTGGAATGTTCATTTAACAAGGCTGAATTTAACATTGTCTTGATTTCATAGCCATGAAAGTCTAATCTAGGAACCATATAGAATATAGAGTATAAAGGATGCACTATGGAGATAGAAACCATCATATAGACAATAGTGATGGTTACAATGGCTCGCGGTGCTTCATTAATAGCCTATACCCCTCCTACATATGTAGTTTATGGATATATAGGATTTCATTCTGCTTAAATATGGGCAAGGTGATAGCTTTAAACATGGCTATAAACATAGGAATATGCATACTCACCGAGTCACCGGATGCAATGCTGCTCTTCTATTGCTGAGTTCGGCACTGAATGATGGGTTGGCTCTATTACTCCTCTTTCAAATGCTGCTCTTATGTTGCCGAGTTCGGTGTTGTATGATGGGATTAGCTCTGTTACTGCTCTTCCAAATGCTTCTCTATGTCTGAGTTCTAGTGCCAGATTTTTGCTATTCGGAGACCTGTCTCAAGAAAACTCCCGAGCAGGACTTATGCTGGATGTATCACGCCCAATGGACTTACCTAGGAATCATGCTGTAGGGATGAGACTAGCCTCCTCGTAGAGTTCGATAGTGAAAAAAGCATAAGGGCATATCCCATATCCCAGGGAGAAACTTCAGAAAATAGCCCCTAACTTTATAAAAAGAAAAGTGTTCCATCGCCTATATGAGTCAATAATAATAGGGAATTGTCATCCAACCCTGTAAAAAAAGGAAATTTATTAAAATGAAAACGTCAAATGGGAATGTATTCTGTGATCTATTTAAACAAACTTATAGCCTTTACCGATCTGTCCATTGGAAAATCTCGCAGTATGTTGCCTGCTACTTTTTATTTCCTTCTAACATTTGAGTATCCGGCATGACCAAAAGTTGAGTAGCCCCGCCAATGAGCCTGGAATGGGGAGACCCGTCCGAAGCAAACTTCAAAGTTAAATGAATGGATGAGCCTGGAATTGGGAGACCCGTCCGAAGCAAACTTCAAAGTTAAATGAATGGATGATGTGTATGGTTGAAGGCAATTCAATGAATGGATGAGCCTGGAATTGGGAGACCCGTCCGAAGCAAACTTCAAAGTTAAATGAATGAATGATGTGTATGGTTGAAGGCAATTCATTGCAGCAGTTATGGATCATTTAATATGTGATTTTGTGTTTTAATGCATTCAGATTCAAAACCATAGATAGCAACCAGACCACTGCATTAGTACATGTTGTAGGTCAAACACAAGCTAGGCTAGTGCATGCTGCAGTTCAAGCATAAATGCAAAAGGTACATGCATGTCTGGCACCTGTGACGTCTGCCCGCCATGGCCCGGTGGGGAGGGAAAAAAGAGGCGGACGTCATCATATTTGCTACAATCACATTCAAGATAAATAGCATTTTTAAAAACTTTTAATTGAAAAAAATTGAATTTCAATGGTTGAATTATAACTTCAAAAAAAATTTGATGACATCAACCAAACTAATGCCTCGACATGAAAACTAAGTGTCAAGGACATAATAAGTTCAAAAAAAATTTGATGACATCAACCAAACTAATGCCTTGACATGAAAACTAAGTGTCAAGGACATAATAAGTTCAAAAAAAATTTGATGACATCAACCAAACTAATGCCTCGACATGAAAACTAAGTGTCAAGGACATAATAAGTTCAAGGACGAAAAAATTTGAATTTCAATGGTTGAATTATAACTTCAAAGAAAATTTGATGGCATCAACCAAACTAATGCCTCTACATGAAAACTAAGTGTCAAGGACATAATAAGTTCAGGACAATATAGTTCCATAGTTTTATTTTATTTTATTTTTTATTTTTATTTTTTCTGGTTTTGACTGCATTGCTGATACCAAGGCATCGACTTCAACAATCTCTCTCATATAAAAGATGCATCAACTCCTTGAATTCGATAAAAGATGCCCTTGGAATCAACTCCCTGAACACCAAAGTTAGATGACTTGATAAAATGGTAAAAACAATGAGTCCAAAAATTTTGCAACATAAAAATATTTTAGAAGTTAGAGCAGCTAAGCTAACTCATAACATGGAGATATAAGAGATAATGAGAATGTCCAAATGCCTCCATTATTTTATGTATTTTATAAAAAGAGAAAGAAAACAAAAACACAGAAGCTTCAATTAGTATTTATGATTTACCACAGAAAATAATCTTAATCATCCTTTTTTGAACTTGGAGCTTTGGTGTGGCTGTAGCTATTTATCTAAACTCACGCACCTAAGAAAACTAAACTGAGTGATTGAGACTGAGGAAGTTGGTCAGCCATTAAAGATTTATTAGACTAAGAAAACAGAGATGGGACAATCTTCCCAAGCCATCTCACTTGTATTTTGCGGATCCTCGTCCTTTGGGAGAATCATTACGCGTGCATGACAACAACACTAATGATAACAATTTGAATATTGTTAGAACGTCAAGCAATAATTTTGGCAGAAGCGGTAGTTGTCACAAACCGAGCTCTCTCTGCTTGATGGAAATGGGTTATGACTTCATGGAAAACGGAGAGAAAAACGCAAGGTTGTTACGTCCCCTCTCGTGGATCCAACTCGAGGAAGGGAACATGATACCAAATTCTGGGGATTTTACAAAAACTCAGCCCATTTTATCAAATTCAAGTAAATAAAACACATGTGTAGGTGTATAATTCAAGTAAACACATCAGAAGCAAGATCCACTATATGCATCTCTAGCACTCATTGATCTTCATAACATAATAGTAAATAATTAAATGACATTGCAGAGTTTAACATACATAAATAATACTTATTTTGATGGTGAAGTTGTCCCGAGCAACTAGCTATGTCGCTGCAACGTTCCACCCAACCATAGGTATCTGCCCAACCTGTATTCTTTCAACCCCCAAAGACCACCCCCGAGATGGGCATGAAATCTACAAGGAAAAGGGGACTCTCAAGCTCAGCGCATCCCAAAGCAATGGATACCCATCTCAACCCCAACATTCAACAATGGAATTTATAGAATAGGGTCCATGGGTTTTCCCCAAATCATGGCACACCCCCAAAAAATGTTAGATGGGGAATCAACCCTAGGAGAGCAAATTGATTTCATAAAATGTTTATGGGCATTCAAGGGGAAAAAACGACCTCTATAAACCCCCAAATCATGACTCTCTTCCTCCCAGCCACTATGCAACACAAAAACGAGTTCCCAACTATGGAAAATGAAGGAAAAAGATGGAAAATGTGAAGGAAAACGCCCCATCTAGCTCAGACTGCGTGAGGGAGAAAAGAGCACGGGTGAATAATGGCTTGGGAACAATTTCGTGGCTCTTTTCTTGCCTAAGGAGTCAAACATGATTTTCCATGAAGGGTGGCTTTCCCATACCCGAATTTGGACAATCGTACCTCTCCATTCCCCAAGGCATTAACTACCTTAACCAACTCTCGGGAGAAATGAATGATTGGACACAAAAGTCAACATGGGTAGTTGAGGGTTGATGGGTTCTCTCATTGACACTTGTCTTGACTTGATTGGCTCAAGGGTTTAAATATTTCTCTCTCAATTCCTTGTAAATATCATGCCCTCATCTCTTGTTTCATTACATAGTTAGTTGTGGGCATTTCTATTTAAATGCATATTTACAATTTCCATGGCTCACCAGCACATGGGTAACATAATACCAAATGCTTGCCTCTTAAAGGTCAAGCATTCACTAGCGGGGCTTTGGCCTTGAGCTCCACGCTAGGAATCATACATAACATGCATACAATATTTACATCATAGCCAAAATATCCTAAGGGTCAAAATCGGGGTATTATAATCCCCTCCCCCTTAGAATAACATCGTCCTTGGTGTTCCAGTACTTAGGAATACTTACACAGTTTACACCTCCAAAATTTACAAAAAAGTTACAGGTATGCCCTGCATTTCATCCTTTAATTTGAATCTTCAGGACCAAGTCCTTTAGCTTCCACAGGCTGCTCCCAGCTGGCTTTGATCTTCCAACTCTGTAGGTGGGAATTGCTCCACATCAATCCCTTCCTTTTCTCTACCTTCCAGCTGATCTACAAGTTTGGAAAATTTATGGCTACTACCCTCTTGATGTTCCTTTGTTGGGCAGTGGCGGCGGCAATGATTTCCTCCACATTTTCAACATTTCACTGGTTGCTTTATCGTTTCCTCCTCAATTTCCTTTGAGTATCCCACCTAAAACATTTCTTAATGGGCCGATTGGATGAATGCTTCTTCATTGATACACATAGTGTCCTGCAAAACCTTGTGGTTCATCTCATTCTGCTGCCTCTGTAGCTTGAGCATCTCTTCAAGATTTTCTTGGGTCTTGGCAATTGTTTGAAGAAGACTTTCAGCCAAATCTAATAGCCCCTGGCCTGCTTCCATGGTCAATGTGCACAGCTGACCACACTTTTCTTACTAGCAATACTTGCTTGTATCAACTACAACCAATCGCTTCAATTTCTCACTTGTGAAATTCATCATGTCAATTCTTTGTTAGGACAAGCATAACATAAACAATAAAATTAGTCAATTATTTGCCCAATTGACATGGAATGTCCATGCTTTATTCATGAGACTTCCACACTTTTCATGCTTTCCCAACATACATATAAACTCATTCATGTTCATCCTTTCACAGGGAATTAACTATTTCAACATTCACAATTCATTTCAAGCAATTAAACACAATCTATTTTCAGCCATAACATGCACTCAACAATCTTTTGTTTCTAAGATGCATCGGTCAAAAGGAAAGAGAAGAGTAAGAGTTTCCCCCTCTTAGTCTTGTTCCAATCTGGAGCCACACCATCACTGTGGTTTAAACACAATCTATTTTCAGCCATGACATGCACTCAACAATCTTTTGTTTCTAAGATACATCGGTCAAAAGGAAAGAGAAGAGTAAGAGTTTCCCCCTCTTAGTCTTGTTCCAATCTGGAGCCACACCATCACTGTGGTTCCATGCTCCTTAGCCTCTTTCACTTCAAGAGTTTCCCCCTCTTAGTCTTGTTCCAATCTGGAGCCACACCATCACTGTGGTTCCAATGTGAATGCTTGACTTTCCCTTTCTTGGCTATGACACTTAGTGTTTAGGGTCTGTCTAAGGTTTTTCAACTAGGGAACCCTTTCCCATTGTTGCCTACAGAACCCTTGGCTGCTGGGACCCACACAAGTACACTAGCACCATCTTTTATTACTGCTCATGTTGAGATCTATAGGACAGTCACATGTCCACTTGCATCCTTAGGATGCCTTCATAGTCCTTTCTTCCAACAATACCTACACTCAAACATTGAATCAATTCACACGTTTAGTTTATTTTCATAGGGTTTATTTCTAAACAAGAGTTTAAGAAATCATAACCAAATCATATACACACGTATATTCATAAGCAAGAAGCTGCAAGATAACCAAATACTTATCTATATTGGATGTCTTCACTTTATTCCACAGGCTCTTTCTTTGCTTTACAAGCCTGGGATTTCCCATGGATACAATAATGAATGTTGGGCCAGCACACAGGCTACTCCACAACTATTCGAATAGGCAATGCCAGACCAGTATGCCGACTGGGTTTATAGGGAATCCCATTAGCGATATGCTATGCCAATACTCCAACTGGTTTTATCAATTATTTAAGGAATGTTTGGCCAGCACGCCAGCTGCTCCACAACATTCAATGCCAAACCAGTGCACCGACTAGATTTACCAAGCATTTATGGTGCCTTCAGGGTCCTTACTTCCTGCAATGACCAAGGTTTCCAACAATGAAATAACAATGTATTATCTTGGCTGTCATAAGACTTGTTCATGAAATTTTCATTATCCAAACATGAATGAAAATCAAATACTTATCTGTATTGGGCGGTTCCTCGCTACTCCACAGGTTTCCTTCTCTGCTTTACAAGCCTTCGATCACCTGTGGGGTGGATGTTTGGCCATCACACATGCTGCTCAACAACATCAAGTAGTTAATGCCCAACCAATTTACTCTCTGGATTTACCAAGCATTGGTGGTGCCAAACCAGTCCCATACCTGGTTTTTCCTCTCCATTTCCAAGCCAATACATCCGTCTGGGTCATCAGCCAATGGAAGGAAACTACACCATGACCATTTCTAGGTTAAGGCTCTACTACGGAGCCATAGGCATCTTAGGGTTTTTAGTCAGTCTCGGTACCCCACCTTAATGCTGACCCAATAGAGATATTATGCCTTCATCAATATCACCACATCTCTTCACACACACATCAATTCTTCATCCACACAAGGATGGCACTCCTTCTCTTGTGCCACCAACGGTTCCCTTTAGGAACTCTATAGGTCACTTTCTTGACTGTCGGCTAGCATGGTCCCACAATACCCACTCACACTACACAAGGATTATACCCATTTTCTACTACACAGCTTCTCGATCCTATCCATCCCTTCTAGTGTTCTTCAATGTGAGCATAGAAAGGTTACCAATTCCCATACACTCCTCTTAAGTACCCTTTGTTCACTTTGCCTCTTAACGTGCAACATCAAATTGCATATGTGTAAGCTAATAGTACAAGAAGAATAAGCATGCTCATCAGTATTTTTGCTCTAAAATTGTAACCATATTTCATCACATTCACTATTAAGTATTGAAACACCAGGAATGCGTCCATTCCCTTAGGGTGTAGTCAATATTGACAACCCTAACATAACCCAGCACCCGAAAGGTATGCATCCCTTTCCAATGTGAGTCATGTAGGCCCTAGTCACAGTTAAGCAGTCTGGAATAATAATGAAATAATAAAACATGCTCTGCATATTAAATCTAATAACCAGACATGTATATTCTTAGTTAGGGTCACAGAATACTCATTCGTTTTGCAGATGTATCTTTTCTTCATTTGTGAAGAATGGGGGCTCCCTTCTCTGAGTCAATAGTCCTTCGGTTTTCCACCCCAATCTTTTCATGTTCCATAACCCACACAACCTTCTTGGCATAGTTTTACCATCTCACTCACATGGTTTTCCAACATGCAGTTTAGCTGAGATGTCATCCTTAAAATATGCAATGGCATTTCACCCGAAACACATTTCCAAAGCATGGGGTCCTTCTCATGGAGTTTGGCTTCTGTAGGCCATCACACATGGTCTTCCTGCAATGTGTCTTCCTGGCACACTTATCAAATAGTTAAATAGTCAGCATCATTTAACAATAAAATTCAAATCTGATTTCCCTAGTCAATCAATGGCATTAATAATTAAATTCAAACATGAATTTACAATTTTGTCTCCTACAGAAATTGGTTTGTTTAACCATGAAGCCATCCTCATATCGTTTGGCTCTCGTAAGTGGTATCACTCTGTCCATTATGGTTTTACACTTGCTACCATACATGAACATCCACTTACAACACGTCTTCCTGACACAGTTCTATGTAAGCCAACAGTGATTAGCAATTATAAGCAAATTCACAAGTCTTAAATCGACAAGTCCAAAATTGACACTCTGTTGTGCACATGAACTATTTTTTACAGCCATGAGATCATTCTCATGAGGTTTGGCTCTTGCACATGATAGATTCCAATCTTCCTCATGGACTTACCACATTGCCATACTCAAGACATTTCTACCTGAAATCTGAAACTTTCAACCAACCAAACATGTTGTGAGTATCTATGCATATAATCTTTTCATTGATGGAACAATCATTGAAGCATTTTCGGAATTATAACACCATAATTCAAACACTTCTAGCTATTAACATCTCAATATCATCAAAACTCATTTACTTCATGTGATTCATTATCATACTAGAATTGCAAGGTACAATCATATCATTTATGCAATTTAAACCAAACTTTAGATGCTCATTACTTCAAAGCCATATCATTTATATAACTCTGCCTTTCCACAGAGCATCCTCGAGTCCCATCAATCATGACTACCTTCTTCATGCACTTACTCTCCTGTATTCACAACAAATCATGAAATGATCCTAGACTTATCATCAATTCATCATCTCATCCATTATTCAATTTGCAATAACACATACACCACAACCATGCATTCACACAATGCATCTCAACATGTGCACCTACAACTATGCATGCACATTTACATCACTCACATAATTCTTTTAATGTGCATTCACTCAATGCATAACCACAAGATTGTACAAAATATTTTAATGCACATCCCCTCAACACAACCTTGCATTAATTCATGAATACTATGCATTCGAGTATATTATGGTCTAACCATGACTACCCCACATAGCATGCACTACCATGACAGGGCCATTAGTCCTCACTTGCTTTGGTTATCAAACTCATAACCGACATACACAAATGGCATGATATACTGTTGTACAAATGCATTTTCAATTCAAAACCACTAGATGGTATAAGGATCCTTTCCCTTACTACCGCATACCTTGCCGTACCTGATGGAATAATGTTCGCATACATGCATTCAACATCCCATACATACCAATTTATGATTATTAAATGTGGCTCAAGGGATTCTTTGTAACGTCCCCTCCCATCCATACCAGCATGATAGAGAGGACATGACACTAAATCCGGGCATCTAGCCCCATGTACTTATTAAAGAAGCATTCACATGATATAAAAAGACATATGGAAGTGTATAATTATAAGAAAATCATAGCGGAATAATATCAATAACACATCCATCATTCATTCAAATATTCATCAAATAATAATTGCCAAATTTAACACAAGAGAATACTTATCTTGACAAAGTAGTACCAAGCAACCAGCTATGCATCTGCAACGTTCCACCCAACCATAGGTCAGTTGTGCTTATCAACCTCTTGATACAACTGCCACCCTCGAGCTGGGCATGACCTCTACAAGGAACCAGGGAACAGCAGACTCACACATAGCCAAGCATACACCAAGATGAGCCAAGCCAATCTACAATTGGGTTTATCAGGCTGCTAGGAAATGGAAAGGAAGAGTGGCTAAGCTAGTGAGCTCAAGCACAGAGCCAGGGGTAACCTTACAAGATCTATCTAGCTTGACACCCACAATACCTACACACCCAGCACAAGGAAGTATTCTTTTCACTGCTGTACAGTCCCTCAAGCCATACCTTCCCCATCTAGTGCTCTCAGGGTGTGCATAGAAGAGTAGCCAAAGCCCTCTTGATCTTCTTGAGAGGTTGTCTCCCCACTAGGTTTATCAAGCCATCTCTGTCCTCTACCACTCCAATCTCTTGCTCACAGATTCAAACCAAAACAGGGATGCACATAACAACAAAAGTATAAGTGCTGGGCATGAAGAAACGTTTTTACAGTGAGATGCCCAAAGATGGGGTTTGCATTAGCTTTAGAAAAATGTGGGAAACCCAAAAATGAAACTAGAAGATGGGGAACAACCCTGGGAAGCCAAATCCGTTTTTAGCAAAACGTCCATGGACATTCTGGGGCAAAAACGGCCTCCATAACAGTCCCCAAATCGTGGCCCTTTTCTCCCAGCTGCTGTCTAATGCAAAAACGAGTTCCTAGGCATGGAAAATGCAGGAAAAATGGTGAAAAACGTGATGGGAAAAGGCCCAGTAGTTTAGACTCCGTGAGAGGGCAAAGGCTATCGGTTTAGAATGTCTTTGGGCACCATTTCGTGGGGGTTTTCTTGCCCAAAGGGACAAAATACGATTTCCCAGGTTGATGGCTTGCCCATGCACGAAATTGGCTGCCATACCTCTTCATTCCCAAGGCATTAACTGCCTCAACCAACTCTTGGAAGAATTAAATGATTGGGTCCATAACCCAAAATGGGTAGTTGGTAGTTTATGGGTTTTCTGATTGACACATGGATTACACCATTGGCTCAAGGGTTTGAATAATTTCCCTCCCTATTCCTTGTAGAATCATGCCCCATCTCTTTGTTGCATAGCATAGCCAGTTGTGGGTTTTTCATTAAAATTTGTATTTACATGATGTCTTATTTACATTATGCCTATCCAGCACAAGAACCATAGGCATCTATTTTTAATTTCCGTTACATAAAACGCTAAATCAATGGTGGGGCCTTGGCCTTGAGCTCCTCACCATGATCAAATAACAATATTTACATCATTTACGATTTAATACAAAGGGGGTCAAAATGAGGACATTACATTCCCCTCCCCTTACATTAGCACTGTCCTCAGTGCTCATCAAAATTGAACAAAAATGGATATGCCACCCTCATGGCATCCTCCAGCTCCCATGTAGCCTCATCGGGACCGTAGTGCTTCCATTGCACCTTTACCTGTCCGATGGCTCGGTCCCGGAGCAATGTTACCTTCTTGTCTAGGATGCGCACTGGATCGGTTTGGAACTCTCCCTCGGGTTTCACCTGGATCACATCCCAATTAATCACATGGTTAGGATCATGTACATATTTCTTAAGCAAAAAGACATGAAAAACATTATAAGCTTTAGTGCTAGCAGGTAATGCAAGTATATATGCAACTGGTTCTATTCTTTCAAGCACTTCAAATGGCCCACAATATCTAGGTGATAGCTTGGCACAACTCCCAAGCTTCAAGGAACTCTTCCTTGATTTCACTCTAAGATACATATGATCCCCAACATTGAATTCCCTATGGATCCTATGCTTATCTGCATAGCTTTTCTGTCTATCCTGGGCTGTTTTTAAATTCTGTCTGATCTTTGCCACCTCTTATTCCATTTCCTTAAGCAACTCTGGACCAAGTACAATTCTGTTCACTGGATTGTCCCAAGTCATTAGTGTCCTACACCTTCTGCCGTACAAAGCCTCATAAGGACTCATTCCCAATGATGCTTGTTGCCCATTGTTATATGCAAATTCTACCAAGTGTAGATAATCCTCCCACTTGGATGGTTTGTCCATTACATACATGCGGAGCATGTCTTCAAGCACCCGATTTACTCTTTCTATTTGCCCATCGGTTTGAGGATGGTATGTGGTACTAAAGCTTAGCTGTGTACCCAAATCTGCAAAGAGACCTTTTGAAAAATTGGAAGTGAACTTGGTATCCCTGTCAGAAATTATTACCTTAGGAAACCCATGTAATCTGAAAATTTCCTTCATGAAAATATTTGCAATGGCATCGGCTTTATGTGTGGACTTAACCGGTATAAAATGTGCTGCCTTTGTTAACTTGTCCACCACAACCATGATGGAACCATGTTGTCTCACAGTCATTGGCAATCCTGTAATAAAATCCATGGAAATTACTTCCCATTTCCATTCTGGAATTGGCACTGGGAGCAATAAACCTGCTGGATGTTGGTGTCCACTCTTCACCTGCTGACATTCCATGCACTTAGAAATGTATTCAGCGATGTCCTTCTTCATGCCTGGCCAGAAATAGTATTTTCTTGCTGTAGCAATTGTTTTCTGATATCCTAGGTGACCAGAGTATGGAGCTTTATGGATTTCATCCATAACAGTTCTCCTCAAATCTGCCGCATTTGGAATATAGACTCTATTTTTATAGGTAAGAAGTCCGTCTTCCTCCAAATGATAACCCTCATACTTCTTTTCAAGGTTTTGCTTCTGCAATTTGTCCTTTATCTGCACATACACTTCATCCTCAACAATATGATTAACAATCTGCTGTCTTAAATTTGGTTGGAAAATACTAAGCGCTGCCACATGCATTTCACGTACCTTTCTGTTGAGTGCATCAACCACCTTGTTTTCTTTCCCTTTTATGTGTTTGATTTCAAAATCAAATTCACACAAAAATTCCAACCATCTAGCTTGCCGAGCATTTAAAGTTGGCTGATCAAACAAGTATTTCAGACCACAATGGTCTGTCCTTAACTCAAATTTTCTTCCCATTAAGTAATGTCTCCACATCTTTAAGGCATGTACTATGGCTACAAGCTCTATATCATGAGTAGCATAGTTCTTCTCATGCTCCTTCAACTTTCTTGACTCATAGCATATCACGTGGTTGTCTTGCATAAGAACTCCTCCAAGTCCTTGATTGCATGCATCGGTACACACCACAAAGTCTTTTCCTGGGTCTGCAATTTTCAAAATTGGTGCACTTGTAAGAAGATTCTTCAACCGTTGAAAACTTTCCTCACATCTTGGTGACCATTCAAACTTTATCCCCTTCTTTTGCAAAGAAGTGATCAGGTTTGCAACCTTGGAGAATCCTTCGATAAACCTCATGTAGTAACCAGCAAGGCCCATAAAAGATCTCACATCGGTCACATTCCTTGGAGTTGGTCAATTCATAATGGCTTCAATCTTCTCAGGGTCTACAGATATTCCTTCGTCGGGAATGATGTGACCCAAATAATGAATTCTATCTTTATAAAAGTCACATTTGCTTAACTTTGCATACATCTTATGCTCCCTTAGCAATTGCATTGTCATTCTCAAATGTTCTTCATGCTCTTCTTCATTCTTAGAATATATGAGAATGTCGTCTAGGAATACAAGAACAAACTTGTCCAAATATTTGCTAAAAACATTATTCATGAGACACATGAATGTAGCTGGTGCATTTGTGAGACTGAATGGTACCACTACAAACTCATAGTGTCCATACCTCGTTCTAAAGGCTGTCTTATGAATATCTTCTTCTTTGATTCTTACCTGATGGTAACTAGACCTCAAGTCAATCTTTGAAAATACCTTTTCTCCTCTCATTTGATCAAAAATGTCATCAATTCGGGGCAATGGGTATTTGTTCTTCACAGTGACTGTGTTCAACTGCCTGTAGTCAATACATAACCCGAGTGTTCCATCTTTCTTTTTGACAAATAGAACAGGTGCTCCCCACGGGGACACACTTGGCCTAATATATTTCTTTTCCAGCAACTCTTGCAATTGCATCTTCAATTCTAGCAATTCCGGTGTACTCATCCTGTAGGGTGACTTAGACACTGGTGCCGCTCCTGGCACAAGTTTAATTGTAAAGTCAATGTCTCTCTTTGGAGGGAGTCCTGGAATCTCATCAGGAAAAACATCCCTGAATTCTTGGAATACATGATAGTCCTCCACTTTAAGAGTTTCATGCTCTGCTGCCTCTAAAATGTGAGCTGCATACAGTTGACATCCCTTCCTACAGAACTTCTTCAGCTGCATGGCTGAAACCTGTCTAACAGAAGTCACCTTTGGAATGTCTTTTACAACCCTCGGGTTTCCTTCTTTGTCCATGCATTCAAATGTTTTATTGTAGCAGTCGAGTTTAACCCTGTGTGCTTCTAACCAATCCATTCCAATGAGAATATCATAGGAACCTAGTGGCAAAATATTCAGATCTGCATGAGTGAATATCCCATCCATCTCTAGTGGACATTTCTCTACTATTTCACTAACTTTTCTCTTGGTTCTAGTGGCTAGTTGAACTAACCATGATTTACTATGCTTTAATTTTTTGAAAGCACAAATCTCAACAATTCTAGGAGTGACATAACTGTGAGTAGATCCAGGATCAATCAAAATAGAAACAGATTGCTTCGCAATCTTACCTTCAACTTCAACCATAGTTGACTGATGATCTGCCTGATGGTCTTCTACTGCTGCATAGATTCTAGGAATTGCTCTCGCCACTTGACCCACAGTTCCAGCTCCTTAGATGTTGTGAATTTGATTTGCATTCCCATTCCGATGTGGACAGTTCCTAAGCATGTGGTCTCCTCCACAACCCCAACATTGAAGTGGTTCTCTTGGTTCCTTTGGATCTCTTGGCTTGTCTCCCATCATCCTAGTTGTCTTAGTCACAACCTGTGATGGTTGCCTTTGCTGATTCCGGAATTGAGGAGGCTTGAACCCCTTCTTCCTTTGATCAAACTTTTCGTTTTTCCTATCCTTCCATGCCTTATGGAATTCTGGTTTGCTTCTGTTCTGATCAGAGCAATACTTGGCCTTTCTTATGGCCTCCTCTAGAGTTCGAGGTTCATCAAACTCAATTCTATCTTTATATGACTGGGGTAGTCCACTTAGGAAGCGCTGAATTTTCACCTTATCATCTCGTATGTACTTGACATACCTCAGCAGCTCCAAAAACTTGTTTGCATATTCTTCCATGGTCAATTGTCCCAATCTCAGCTCATGGAACTCTTTGATCTTATCATCATAGTACCTATTAGAGAGGTACTTCTGCTTGAAGTATTTCTTGAACTACTTCCACACAATCTTCCTTTCATTGATCTTCTTCACTTGTCTGATGTGTTCCTACCATATAGATGCTCTTCCATTCAAGTTGAAGATGGCAACCCTTGCCTTCATATTTCCCGAGTAGTCTTGGACTTGGAAATACTTTCTCATCCCAAGAAGCCAAGCTTCAGCTTCTTGACCGGACTTTACCTCTCCATCAAATGTAGCAGGTTTTTCCTTCTTAAATTCCCCATGTGAATTGTTCTTGTAGTGCTTCTTCCTCTTACTTCCGTGAGATGAAGAGCTTGAACCCTCAATGGATTCTTCAGAGTCGGATGATTCATTAGAAGAGATTTCCGGAGTATATGTTCTGTCTGTAGAAACTCTTCTTGAGCTACTGACCCTCTTACGGGAATTCCTTCTAGAACTATTCCCACCCCTTTCTAGATTTGATGTCTGATGTCCAGAGTTTATTTGCCTTTGGATGTCTGTCAAACTCTGTAGCATGGCTGCATTCAACTGATTTTGTTCTTCCTGAGCTTTAATCATCCTTTCATTATCTTCCCTACAGCTTTGCAACTCCACCCTTAGGCTTCTCATGGTGGCTGCAATACCTGGAGGAGTCTCTTGATTTCTTCTCCCATTAGATTCTGTTTCAGCATTTTCAACATGTATGTTCTCCCCCATGGCATCTGTCTCAGGCTCATAGGGATCTTGTGCATCATCCATGATGTTGATTTTCTTGGCCCAACCAAGATCCAAAACTTTCCATTTGTACTATCTAGAGTACTACCCTGATGTAACTGTGATTCTGCGAAATGTGTTCATCAACACAATTGTTAGCTACATTATATTCTCAGAAATTCATAAATTACTTCATGCACGTGGGAGAATATTATGTTGACAATTTGTCGAATCATCGAATTTTCTCACAATCAACGACATATGAGGGGGGGAAAACAAAAGGGGGTCAAGGGGGCTTGCCCCCTTGTGGCTCTGCAGGGTGGGTCGAGGGCAGCACCCTTGTTTTTTTTTTTTTTTTTTTTACAAATCTTGTCATCGTTGCGGGGCGGTTCGCCGAATGCTTCCGCAATTGTGGAGCAATTCGCCTAATGCTTCCGCAGTTGCGGAGCGATTCAGGGAATGCTTCCACAGTTTCGGAAGAGAATTCCTTCCGCGGTTTCAGAAGAGAATTCCTTCTGCAGTTTCGGGGCGGTTTGCCGAAGTCTTCCACAGTTGCAGGACGATTTGCCGAAGTCTTCCGCAGTTGCGGGACGATTGGCCGAACTCTTCCGTAATTGCGGAACGATTCGCCAAAGTCTCCCGCAGTTGTGGAATGATTCACCGAACTCTTCCGTAGTTGCGGAACGATTTGCCGAACTCTTCCGCAGCTGCGGAACGATTCGCCGAAGTCTTCCGCAGCTGCGGAATGATTTGCCGAACTCTTCCGCAGTTTCGGAAGGATTTGCAGAACTCTTCTGCGATTGCGGGACGACTTGCGGAATCCTTCCGCAGTTTCGGAAGAGAATTCCTTCTGCAATTTCGGAAGAGAATTCCTTCCGAAAATTTCTTTTAGACGCCGAACACTTAGAAAATTTTTCCGCTGTTTCGAAGCAGTTTGTCGAATTCTTCCACGTTGCGGGACAACTCGCAGAATCCTTCCGCAGTTTCGAAAGAGAATTCCTTCCGCAATTTCGGAAGAGAATTCCTTCCGCAGTTTCGGGGCGGTTCGCGGAACTCTTCCGCAAATTTCGGAACGATTTCCCAAACTCTTCCCGGAACAGACTTTAAACAAAAATTTCCAAAAACTCTTAAGAAAATTTTTGAAATCTTCCCATGTGGCTGTGATTGGATTTGGCCCATAGAGGTCCAATGCTGCAACCATCAGCTCTGATACCAAACTGTAACATCCCCTCCCATCCATACCAGCATGATAGAGAGGACGTGACACTAAATCCGGGCATCTAGCCCCATGTACTTACTAAAGAAGCATGCACATGATATAAAAAGACCTATGGAAGTGTATAATTATAAGAAAATCACATCGGAATAATATCAATAACACATCCATCATTCATTCAAATATTCATCAAATAATAATTGCCAAATTTAACACAAGAGAATACTTATCTTGTCAAAGTAGTCCCAAGCAACTAGCTATGCATCTGCAACGCTCCACCCAACCATAGGCCAGTTGTGCTTATCAACCTCTTGATACAACTGCCACCCCCCGAGTTGGGCATGACCTCTACAAGGAACCAGGGAACAACAGACTCACACATAGCCAAGCATACACCAAGATGAGCCAAGCCAATCTACAATTGGGTTTATCAAGCTGCTAGGAAATGGAAAGGAAGAGTGGCTAAGCTAGTGAGCTCAAGCATAGAGCCAGGGGTAACCTTACAAGATCTATCTAGCTTGGCACCCACAATACCTACACACCCATCACAAGGAAGTATTCTTTTCACTGCTGTACAGTCCCTCAAGCCATACCTTCCCCATCTATTTCTCTCAGGGTGTGCATAGAAGAGTAGCCAAAGCCCTCTTGATCTTCTTGAGAGGTTGTCTCCCCACTAGGTTTATCAAGCCCTCTCTATCCTCTACCACTCCAATCTCTTGCTCACAGATTCAAACCAAAACAGGGATGCACATAACAACAAAAGTATAAGTGCTGGGCATGAAGAAACGTTTTTACAGTGAGATGCCCAAAGATGGGGTTTGCATTAGCTTCAGAAAAACGTGGGAAACCCAAAAACGAAACTAGAAGATGGGGAACAACCCTGGGAAGCTAAATCCGTTTTTAGCAAAACGTCCATGGACATTCTGGGCAAAAACAGCCTCCATAATAGTCCCCAAATCGTGGCCCTTCTCTCCTAGATGCTGTCTAATGCAAAAACGAGCTCCCAGGCATGGAAAATGCAGGAAAAATGGTGAAAAACGTGATGGGAAAAGGCCAAGTAGTTCAGACTCCATGAGAGGGAAAAGACTATCGGTTTAGAATGGCTTTGGGCACCATTTCGTGGGGGTTTTCTTGCCCAAGGAGACAAAATACGATTTCCCAGGTTGATGGCTTACCCATACACGAAATTGGTTGCCATACCTCTTCATTCCCAAGGCATTAACTGCCTCAACCAACTCTTGGAAGAATTAAATGATTGGGTCCATAACCCAAAATGGGTAGTTGGTAGTTTATGGGTTTTCTGATTGACACATGGATTACACCATTGGCTCAAGGGTTTGAATAATTTCCCTCCCTATTCCTTGTAGAATCATGCCCCATCTCTTTGTTGCATAGCATAGCCACTTGTGGGTTTTTCATTAAAATTCGTATTTACATGATGTCTTATTTACATTGTGCCTATCCAGCACAAGAACCATAGGCATCTATTTTTAATTGCCGTTACATAAAATGCTAAATCAATGGTGGGGCCTTGGCCTTGAGCTCCTCACCATGATCAAATAACAATATTTACATCATTTACGATTTAATACAAAGGGGGTCAAAATGGGGACATTACATTCTTACCCAATCCCCTTTCAATATTCATGCAATTAAGCACAAATAACTATTACCTGCATGGTTATCATTAAAATTGTTTGATGTTACCTGATCAGTTGGCCTCTTACAAAGGCTACATAGTCCCTTTGCTAGCCTTTTGATCATGAACCATTACTCCAGCCCTCCCTCTCAAAGTTTGTTGGTCACATGTTGTGACTTATTTTCCATTTTCAGTCATGCTTCTATGGTCTGATTCCTACAACCATTATTAACAACATTAATTGTCATCAACCATAGGAAATACCATTAATGGGCTACTGCATGTGTAACTTCCCTACCGTTACCCATATGCAACATCATGCTCATGCATAAGAAATTCACATGCACTATGCAATGACTCTTTAATCATGCCCACTAATTCATATGCATTCAATCTACTACTCTTTTGCACTTCCAGCATCCTTATGCTATAATTTTCTATACATAAAAATTGAAAATATGATCATATAAGCAAGAGAAGGATAAGGAATTCTCCCTTTCCAATTCCTCATCATAACAAGGAATTCCTCTTCCCCATCATAGCTTATCAAATTTGAAGGCCTCTTAACAAGCACACAAGGAATCATCAGCTATGATTTTCTCACCAAGCAACAATTCAATGCATATATACACGTATAACATTCCTACTTGTTTTTTTCCAAGCATACAATTGTTATGTTATAAACATAAATAGTTTAAGGTGAGAAATTTCCCTCTTATCAACATTGCCTTACTGCTCCAATTGCTTGCTCAACATTCTCTTATGGAATACAATATACATCTTTGATAATCAAGAGCTCTCATTGCTCTTCCATAATGCATATTGCAGCCAATTACTCTTAATAAGGCTTCCACAAACCCTCCATGCAATTCCTACTTCTCATTCCAAGCATAGAGAATGCATTTCACACTTTCAACGACTGTCTCCGGGGGACGATGGAGGTCAAGGGGGCGGGTCGAGGGAAGCGCCCTCATTTTTTTTTTTGTAAATCTTCCGATTTTGCGCAATATGGTGCATAAGTTCCATGGCAATTTTTCACTTTTGGGCACTTGAAAAATCTCACTGGAAAACTGTTGAAATTCACTGTTTCGGGGGGACTTTTCAATTCTCCTCCAACCATTTCGGCGATTTGAGCTTTCATCGCCGAGCAATCTCCTCCGACTGTTTCGGTGATCCTGAGCTTTCATCGCTGATCGATCTCCTCTGACCATTTCAATGATTCTGAGCTTTCATCGCCGATCGATCTCCTTCAACCATTTCGGTGATTCTAAGCTTTCATCGCCGACCGATCTCCTCCAACCATTTCGGCGATTTTGAGCTTTCATCGCCGACCGATCTCCTCCAACTGTTTCGACGATTATGAGCTTTAATCGCCGACCGATCTCCTCTAATCATTTCGGTGATTTTGAGCTTTCATCGTCGACCGATCTTCTCCGATCGTTTTGGCAATTCTGAGCTTTCATCGCCGACCGATCTCCTTCGACCGTTTCGGAAATTTTGAGCTTTCATCGCCAATTGATATCCTCCGACCGTTTCAAGGATTTTGAGCTTTCATCGTCGACCGATCTCCTCCGACCGTTTTGGCGATTCTGAGCTTTCATCGCCGACCGATATCTTCCAACCATTTCAAGGATTCTGAGCTTTCATCGCCGACCAATCTCCTCTGACCATTTCGGCGATTCTGAGCTTTCATCGCTGACCGATCTCCTCCGACCATTTCGGCGATTCTGAGCTTTCATCACCGACCGATCTCCTCCAACCATTTCGACGATTCTGATATTTCATTGCCAATCGATCTCCTCCGACAGTTTCGGTGATTCTGAGCTTTCATTGCCGACCGATCTCCTCCAACCATTTCGATGATTCTGAGCTTTCATCGTCGACCGATCTCCTCTGACCATTTCTCTACAATCTCAACGAAACTCGCCGATGCATCGCCTCAAACTTGGTGAAACTCACCGACATGTGTCGACGACTCTGTCGGTTTCTTGCCGACCTGTTTCGGCGCAAAAATCACAATTGGTTGCCGACCGTTTCCCCGAAAACTCGTGATTGGTCGCCGACTGTTTCGTCGAAGTTTTCTCTTTTATGCCGACATAGACTTAGACAAAATTTCAAAAACACTTAGAAAAATTTCAAATTTTTCTTTCTCTTCTAATGATTAGTGTTGGGCAGTAAGGGTTCTTACCTTTGCAACTTTGATAGGTAGCCCATGTAGGCCCAATGTTGCAACCTCATGCTCTGATACCAATCTGTCATGTCCCCTCCCGTGGATCCAACTCGAGGAAGGGAACATGATACCAAATTCTGGGGCTTTTACAAAAACTCAGCCCATTTCATCAAATTCATGTAAATAAAACACATGTGCAGGTGTATAATTCAATTAAACACAGTAGAAGCAAGATCCACTATATGCATCTCTAACATTCATTGATCTTCATAACATAATAGTCAATCATTAAATGACATTGCAAGGTTTAACATACATAAAGAATACTTATCTTGATGGTGAAGTTGCCCCAAGCAACTAGCTATGTCGCTACAACATTCCACCCAACCATAGGTCTCTGCCCAGCCTGTATTATTTTAGCAATCAGAGACCACCCCCGAGATGGGCATGAAATCTACAAGGAAAATGGCACTCTCAAGCTTAGCGTAGCCCAAAGAAATGAATACCCATCTCAACCCCAGCATTCAACAATGGAATTTATAGAATAGGGTCCATGGGTTTTCCCCAAATCGTGGCACAACCAAAAACGAAATGTTAGATGGGGAATCAACCCTGGGAGAGAAAATCGATTTCAGAAAATGTTTATGGGCATTCAAGGGGCAAAAACGACCTCTATAAATCCCCATATCATGACTCTCTTCCTCCCAGCCACTGTGGAACACAAAACAAGTTCCCAGCTACGGAAAATGAAGGAAAAATATGGAAAACTTGAAGGAAAACACCCTAGCTAGCTCAGACTGCGTGAGGGAGCAAAGAGCATGGGTGAATAATGGATTAGGAACAATTTCATGGCTCTTTTCTTTCCCAAGGAGTCAAACACAATTTTCCATGAAGGGTGTCTTTCCCATACCTGAATTTGGACAGCCATACCTCTCCATTCCCTAAGGAATTAACTACCTCAACCAACTCTTGGGAGAAATGAATGATTGGACACAAAAGTCAACATGGGTAGTTGAGGGTTGATGGGTTTTCTCATTGACACTTGGCTTGACTTGATTGGATCAAGGGTTTGAATATTTCCCTCCCAATTCCTTGTAAATACCATGCCCTTATCTCTTGTTGCATTGCATAGCTAGTTGTGGGCATTTCTATTAAAATGCATATTTACAATTCCATGGCTCACTAGCACATGGGTAGCATAATACCAAATGCTTGCCTCTTAAAGGTCGAGCATTCACTAGCGGGGCCTTGGCCTTGAGCTCCACGCTAGGAATCATACATAACATGCATACAATATTGACATCATAGCCAAAATTCTAAGGGTCAAAATGGGGGTATTACAAAGTTAAAGAGGGCTCAAGAGATGTGAGAGGGAAAAGGAAGAAACTCAGGAAGTTGTAAGGATTGTGTCTACGAAATGGTAGTGTTAATTGGATGATTGGTAGGAGAATTGTTCAGTAAAGCATCGAGAGAAGAACAAAGCCATGCCAAAAGTCAAGGTCTTTATTCACTCACACTAGCAAAGACATTTCAAACTAGATGAATCTTTGCGATCTATTACCACTAGGTTCACGAAGATCTCAACATATTTGAATATTCTTGTTGAGAAAGACACTCATCCAACCTCAACTTGCATGGTCATTGAACTCACCCCTGAGGTCTCTATAGATGTTAAAGAATACACTAAAGAAGCAACCTACCATCCAAGAAAGGCAATCAAGGTAAAGGGAGCAAGCACAATAATGAATAGAAATGAGCAACGTTTTGGTAAAACTACTTCAAGAGGCATGCTGTTATAATTTATCAATATTAATTATTTAAATGTTTTGTCAAGTTCTAATTGTTTTATAGTAATTTGTATTAAATAGTTTTCCACTAAAACCACACAAATTTTTATACTATAAATTTATTTGTTTAATAAATAAATTAATTAAAAAATCACTCAATTCAATTTTTATATTTTTGTTGTTGTAAAGTTGCATAGGTATAATTAATTAACAGATCCAAAAAACATAGCTGAAATTACATAGGTAGCATGAAGATCTAGCTCGAGCTGGGGAGGCCTCAGGTAGTGAAGCCACCATCCCAGCCGCTCAAAAATACTGTAAGAACTAACATTATACAAAAATAAGACATAATCGGGAAGGCCTGCCCAGGATTGAAGTTGGGTCTTTTTAAAAAAATACATGACACAGATGCTGAGAGTTCTGAAAAACAGACTGTAAAAAAGATGAAAACAAAAAAGTTGGATGTTACAGTAGTAATCAGACACCCTTGGAGCCCATCTAGGGATTTGCTTCGGCATGTAGCGCGTCCAGATCTTCTTCAATAATGGGGCAACTACCGTAATAGTCTTCCATCGTCCCAGGGGAGCGGAGAACAGGGGATGAAGGCCTGGTAGTGACGTCGAGAGGAGAATTGTGACCACCTTTCTGCACCGAGTCGAGGTTGGCCAATGTTGCGGAAGGATTAGAAGCATCCTCTCTGAACTGAGTGTCTACACCGTTTGAACCATCACCCTGCTCCATTGGCGCATTGTTATCGACAGCTTTTTGGAGGGTCTCCAACTCATTACTGCGTCCAAGGGAGAAATTCTCCCAGGTCATGTTTGTATCCTGTTGTTGCAGCAACACCGCTCCCCATAATTTTGTACATATTGGGGCCCCCTCCTTTCATTTTTGTAGAAAGTTTGCCTAAGGAGCCTTCCCAGCAGTCAGCTGTGTTTTCAACATAAAATCTTGTTTCCCACTTGAACATCTTGCCATCAATCCTTCCTTTTTTCCCCAAAGGGCCAAAAGGGAACTTAGGTTTTTCCCGACGTTTTGGGATCTCTCGGGCTGCCTCCCGAAACTCCAGGAGCCAAACTCCAACCTTTCCGAAAGAAGAACTTAGTTTTTCTTTGTCAAAATCGTAGACCGCGAGAAATAAGTTGCGGAAACCATTGGAGTTTTCCTCCCGAAACGGCGGGAGAACGTGGGAAATACGCCCGAAAGACTTAGAATTTTTCGAAAGCTGCGGAAGCCATTGGGTAATGAATCCCGAAACGGCGGAACCCTTCGCTCAAGCCTTCCGCAACCGCGGAAATGTTCCGGTTTTCCTCCCGAAATGGCAAGACTCATTCGCCTTAGACTCCCGAAGAGGACTTGGAATTTGTGGTTGAAAATCTGCGGAAACTTTCGAGTTACCCTCCCGAGAACAGCGGAGGCCATTCACAAAAGCTCCCCGAAATAACGCGGAGAGATTCACAAGCTTCTTCTGAAACTGTGAAAATGACTTAGATTCTTTTTTGAAAAGGTTGCGGAACGCCCCAGGGAAACCATGCGGAATCATTCAGCCTATGTCCCCGACGCCGCGGGAGCTTTCCGGCTACCCTCCCGAAACGGCGGAGGCCAATCTCATAAACCGCCCGTCTAAGCCTTCCGAAGTAAAAAGACTTGGAAAATTTTTGATCATTTGTTTCTGCGGAACAGTTCAAGTTCTCTTCCCGAAACGACTCTGCTCCCGAAACGGCGAAGCCCTTCACTCAAGCCTTCCGCAACCGCGGAAAGGTTCCGGTTTTCCTCCCGAAATGGCGGGACTAATTCGCCTTACTCTCCCGAAAGAAGACTTAGAACATTTTTTGACCGTTCGCAGAGAGATTGGAGTTTTCATTCCGAAACGGCGGGAACAGTTCGTGAAACCCTTCCGAAACTCGGAAAAGAACTTAGAAGCTTTCATTGAAAATTTGCGGAAAACCCTCCGAAACGGCGGAAGCCATTCACAAAAGCTTTCCGAAAATACCGGGAGTATTCGCCATATCGTCCTGAAACCCCGCGAGACTTAGAAACTTTTGGATGGAAGCAAGACCTTCGCAAATAGTTCCCGAAACATCGGAAGCCTCGGCGTTATACGTCCGCACCGCGGGTCTCTTTTGCGGAAGGTTTCGAGTTTCCCTTCGCAAATAGCTTCCGAAACGGCAGAAGGCTTGGAGTTTCCCTTCCGCAACACGTCCCGAAATAGCGAAGCTTCCCCTCCATCCTTCCGCAACGGCGGGTGTGACTCGCAAGGCGGTCCTGCAAATGACGGTCGCACGCAAACCGAGACGACCCGATAATCGACGGCGTACGACGCATTTACAACCGGTTTAAAACCCCACCAACCGAATTAACACCCCACACATGCCTGGCCCATATAAATAAATCGACGGGGTACGAGCCAACCCATTGTCGTTTCGTTTTATAAACAAAGCCATTGGATGCCGCGCGACCGTTCCAGCTCGTCCTACGCAGCCACGTTCGCGGCCACCTCAGTTAACGACCTCAGCCAAACGGTGCCAGGTAGGATTTTTAACTTTGATTGGGTTGTCTTTTGTTTGAAAAAATGAGTTTTTAGTGGGATTTGGACGGGCAAAACACCCGTCAAGGGCTATGTTTTTCCCGTCAGACGCAGTTGAATGGAGTCCTCATTTCGTCATATGAAGCATTAACATTTTTTGAGTCGAAACGGTTGGTTCGGACGGTTAAACCTGTCCCATTTTTTTATCCCCGGGCCGCGTGCCTCGTTATGGGGAGAACCTGTCGAAACCCCTTATGCTTTTCATATCCCCGGCCGAAGAACTCAGGATGTGAAACTCTGGGCCTCTCCATAAAACCTCAGTCCCTCGACGCCTTCTACCCGGGGCAAAACCTTGTCTCCGGCGCCATTGCCCCGTTTGAGTCACGCGAGCCGAAATTCGAAGCCGTGGCCACCCTTGCATTTCCCGTCAATATGTCTACGGCGCCGTCGCCCTCGCTCAGACTAGAGTTCCCCATAGAGCACCTCGGCGGGCGCCGTGCGTGACAATAGCATTCGAAGCCCCCACCGAGTCAAAAGTGCGAAAAGGGCTCCCTTGTCGTCACAAAGTCCTTCCAACCCGAGTTTCCCCGCCATTAGCCTTTCCAGCCGCAGTGATAACAAGAGATGCCGTCTTCCCCAAGGCTGACCCGAAAGCCCATTGCTTCCGCAACTCGCCTATCGATCCGAGAACAAAATGTGTCCGCGACATAGCCCATCCCCGCAGGAGCATTCCAAACCCATCCTTTTAAGAGATCCAAATGTTTCAATCTATGTTTCATACTGAAATAGTGTTTTCTTCCTGAATATACAGCTTCATTGTACTTATCTTATTAATATATTAAAACAATGATGCTCTCTGTTAAAACCTCACAGTATGTTGCTCAAAGTGGCTTGTATATGGATGTTATCAAGGATAAGTCAAGATGCTGAAAACCGGTAAGAAGAAGGCGAAGATGACAGAAAAGAAACCTGCCCCTCCTAAAACTGAAACTTCACTCCAAGACACTAGGTGCACCACTGGTGTCCCTCCAGAAATCAGATGGGGTGACATCTACAGAATGATCCGGGACCAAGAAATCCCAGATATGTTGCTAGAGGAAGCACCAATCTATCTCAATATCAGAGCCTCAGGCATAACTAGAGCCGCTACCCGCCCTGAGCTATTCCCCTGTGCTGAAGTGATCGGATGGATACTCCAACATGCCGATGCTGAAGGAAGAGTGATAAATGATAGCGGGAAAGTGGCTATCGCCTCATTTCAACCCGCATATCTTGCGGCAGCCTACAGATTTCCTCGTGTCCAACAAGCTCTGACTGATGAATGGTTAAGCCAGATGAACAACATCGAGATGGCCAAGAAGCTACTGGTGGCAGGGAAGCATTTGAGGAAGAAAGGAAGTGATGAATATGACGTACAGAACCTGAGAGCCCCTTACAGATTGATCGCTTTAATGCTGTGCAGAATCTTCGGCATGCCCGATGGTACGGTGTATAAAATCCAGTGGATCCCTATCATACATTACGTGGCATTCAATGGAACTGTGTTTGACTGGGCCACTATCCTATCAGATAGTCTGGCCTCGATGATAGCTGCCGCTAAGCTAGGAATAGCCGAGAAGAAGGCTGAATTCTTCATGTCTTCATATCTGATAGATTGTATTTTGGCCAAGATAGAATTCCCCAAATTGGGTTTTACATGGGATAGGGCTACCGCCCCGGTCTATATTGCATTCAAGATGTTGTGGGCTCATAATTACAAGCCCAGCTACAAACTCATCTGTGAGGGGTTCATCATGCCCCTATACGAGAAAATGTTCAAGGAAGAACCAAACTGCCTGTCAGAAAATGCTTTAGAAGTCCTTGAGGATTATGGGGACTCTTACTTTTTGGATCAAGGTACCTACCTAAGAATGTTTGGAGGGACTAAGCCCCCATACATCTTGCCGCAGTATGCCATAGACTATGTGGTTCTCAAAGAAGCAGTAAGACAACTCTTCTTGGATGGGATTGGAGCAATGCTCCACAAGCAACATAAGGCCTCCTTTCCCCCCCTACCTTTCTGCATAGGTGCTTACAAGTTTTCAGGGGTTGCCTCTGCCGACGAATTTGTTCAAGAGTTGAAGGACTTCCACTTCGGTGAGGTTATCTTCCACAGGAACGACAGAAAGGGTAAAGTGGCCGAGCATTGCAAGGATATCTATGCCCACTTCGAGTACTCCCACTACCCTGATGCCGAGGAAGAAGCATTCAGAGGAATCAGCAACATGACTGAGCTACGGATCTGTCGCCAAGGTGCTGGAGCAAGCTCTAGCTCAACCAAGGCCCAGAAGACCAGTCAGCGGCAGGAGAAAGAAGCTGAAGATGCCCGAGCTCAAGAGGAGCTCAGATTAAGAGAAGAGGCAAGAGTGCTCCAAGAAGCTGAAGCAGCAAGATTACAGCAGGAAGCTGAGGTGGCAAGGATGCAAGAAGAGGTGGAAGAGGAAAGTCGACGGAAAGGAGCTGAACAAGCCGAAGCAGAACGGAAGGCAGAAGAGGAGCGGGAAGCGGAGGAGGATGCCCAAGCAGGTGGGTCCGGGGTCCAAGACATGGAGATAGACACCTCTCAAGCAGGTGGCTTTGGTACCCAAAAGGAAGGAGTAGACCCTGCTCAGGAAGTCCGGACCCCACCTATGGAAGAGGACATAGACATCATAAACCGACCAATTGTCCCGTACACTCCATCAGGAAAGCGTACGGTGTCCAAATGGAATGAGTTTGTATATGATAAGAAAAGAAAAGCAATGGTCCTCCAATCAGAAGAGAGGATTAAAAGTCCCTTCCATGAAGACATTGTTACTCACCGGGAGGTCACCGTCATGCAGAACACGGATCAAGATCCCATTGCTATGGCGTCCGCAGTTATAGCGACAGCAAAGGCATCATTTGCCAATGTAGACGTTATAGTTAAAGAAAATATATTGACAAAGAAGAGAGCACGCACGCTGCAACAAAATGTGGCTAATGAGCAAGCCCAAAGAGATCTGGTAGTAAACAAGTATAATTGCTTGTACGCTGAGCATAAGGAGCTGTCAAACAAGTACAGCCAGCTGGAGGAGGAAAAGGACCAGCTAACACTTCAAATGATGATTGTGGAAGCAGAAAAGAATGGTGCAGAAGAAAAGGCATCTCTGCTAGAAGCAGACAAGCAAGCATTAGCTGAGCGTTTAGAGCAAGCGGAGAGCAGAACCATGGACCTATCTCCCTTCCACGAGCTGTCATGCAATATCCTGCAGCAAGTGTATGGCTCCCAAGAGCTAATCACTGATGAGGTGTGCAAACTCAAGGCCATGGTGGTTAGGCTAAAAGAGATTAATGCGGAAGCCCATAGGCTCAAAGCAAAGAATACCCGCGTTAAGGCCAATATCATCAGCCAGATAGCATGGAGAGAAGGAAAAGGGGGTTTTCCTGCACATCTCCCATTTAAATCTGTGGACAGTCTTAATGAGGACATAGCACTGTTGGAGTTCGGCAGAAACTGCGCCAGTAAGCTGATGGCCAGTGTGCAAAGAACAACAGATAAAATCAGCAGTCTCTACCAGAGGCTCCAAGAGGCACATGCCAAATGTACATTGAGTTTCCCTCAGACCCTAGAGGACTTTCCGGAAAAGGAGCAGCGGTTGTCTCAGCTAAAGGAAGAGCTAGGCGTTCAAATGGAGTATGTGAAAAGGATTGATGTCCTGGCCATTGATGACCTCCAGCATTATATTGGTTCATCATCACTCCACAACCATCTGCTGAAGGAAGTACATCAAGCTGCAGTAGCAGAGGTCCAAAACATTAAAGCAGAGCTCGGGAAGAATGTGACTTCTCAGAAAATCCTGTTCCCTGCTGCGGCAAACACAGTCATAAGGGACACAGGTGCATGGTACAACTACATAACAGAGGAGGAAAGGAAAACTGCAGCAGCAGCAGGAGCATCAGCAGGCCCAGGATCCTCTCTCCCAGCAGCCACTCCAGCTGTAGGTTCGAGGCCCTCTTTCCCAGCAGTCATTCCAGAAGCTCCAGCTAGACCAATCCATCCTTCCCAGGCACAATCAACAACCTCAATGGACTTGGGCGACCCTTCCCCAGCTGAGGCTCACGCACAGGAGTAAAAGAGGCTGAATTCAGTAAGCAACTCTCTTTTGCCAGACACGTGCCCAGCAGGGAAAGCTTTGATGTTAGCCAATTTTCTGTTATGTATATTTTTAATATGTAAGGCGTAAGCCATGGGACAGCTGTCCCTAATTTTTGTCAAAATATTTTTTGTAAAGGAAGTGGCCATTTTTGGTGGTCGATTATAGTGGAAATTCCTGTAAATGACAGGTGGAGAATGCTAGGTGTCAGCCCAAAGGGCAGATTTGTAGCTATAAATAGCATCTAGGAAAGATTAGAAAGGACTTTTGGCAGGGAAGGAAATTTTTAAACCCATACGAGCTATCTTGTATCGGGCCTGTAAAATTGAATTTTGTAATAGAAGCCACGGGAGATGGACGTTTTGCATGGGATGTTGGATTGCTCTATATTGGACTATTCTAATGACTGCAGTTCTGTAATGTGAGATCATTCTTGACATCTGAACTATTTCTTTGCATTAATGATTTTGCTCCTCCCTGTGCATGTGTTTTCTCTGTTTTGTGAACAATGAAATGTATTGCTGTAGATGTCTTTGTCTAGATCGAATGGCTAACTGTTCTTTCTTCAGGATAATTCATGTGGCTCATTGTTCATGCCTTTAAATTGCTCCTTGCAGGGATCTTTAAGTTTAATTCCAGTTTTGTTACATCTAGATCTGTTTCTTTATTCTTGTTACGTAGTTTAAATAACTTTGCTTTCTTCTGTTTATGAGCAATAGATGCGTTCTTTAAGTTTCATTTCAGATTTGTTTCTTTATTCTTTTGCTTTCTTCTGTTTTATGAGCAATAGATGCGTTCTATGTTGAATTAGAAGCTATCTTCTAAATATCTTTATTTTGCCATAGCTTTGATTGTGAGAAATAATAGCTATCTGTTCTTTGTTTACGATATTTGTTACAACTGATTGCTCCTCCCTTAAGCGTGTTCCCTGCAGGGATAGATAGATTTATTCCAGTTTCTAGGCTTAGATCTGTTTTAATTGCATTTAGATTAAGTATAATTTAGGCACTTGCATATCATATAAAAGACATAAAAAACCCAAAAGAAAGGTGGATTGGGCCATAACCGGTAGAATCGGATTTAAAGTCCAAAACCACGGTTGCCGGAACCGCTAACCAGACGGATTCCCTACACCAAACGTGAGATAGTCTAATTGGGACCATCTCTCGGGGAGAATCCCTTTCTGATTGATGCTACGATATCGGAGGCATCAACAGTTTTTGGCGCTAGAAGGAGGGCCGTAAGTGCATGGCTGATAGAGGAAAATATTCCGCGGCCGTAGATAACACTGAAAACCCGCTTAAAGAAAGCATTTCAAACAGCCCAGATCTTGGATTAACAGCTCAAGAACGCCTCATTTCTGACCCTGAGCCTCAAGAAGCTTTGTACGCTGTTCCTTTTACAGAAATAGAAGATTTGAGAAGACATACCAGATCCTATGTTAGACAGCTAGGTGGTTTAAACGCTGTCAACTTCCTCCCTAAGAAAATTACACCTAGAAAGGAGCCACAATACACCCGTGATTCAATTCTCGTTCAGAGTTTTGAAGAACTGGTAAATCTGACTTTGGAAGAAATTTCCGATACCCTTAACAAGACAGACCAAGAAAATCTTGAAGAAATTACCACCCCCAAAAGTACTCCACAGGTTTCACCCTACAATTCTCCTCCGAGGTCTCCACATCCAAACCCAAACATGGCTGTACCTGCTTGGAGAGCAAGGGGAGCGCTGAACCTAGCCGGACCATTCCATAATCTGCCTAAAAACCCAGAAAAGGTCTTGCCTAAGTACGATCCAGGGAAGGCCATCTCGGCGGAAGATCACCTCAAGAGTTTTTACTTAGCTCTAAACCTTTTGAACGTACAACATGAAGATGTGGTCTGCAGGTTGTTTCCATATACATTCGAGCCAAAAGTATCATCATGGTACTTTAGCCTACAACCCAGCTCAATCTCTAGTTGGGATGAATTCGAAAAATGTTTTCTAAAGAAATACGGAAACCAAAAGACTGTGGCCACACTTATGAAAGAACTCTTATCCATGAGGATGGAAAAGAAAGAAAAGGTTCAAGATTTCAATCAAAGATTCACTACGCTGTTGAATAACTTCAGTCAAGCTAATAAACCAGCCGAGGAATCTCTAATTGAATACTATACAACAGCTCTTGAAGGTCCAATCGCAATGTTCGTAAAACGATCCAAGAAAACGACCCTGATAGAGAATTTTGAGGAAGCTAGAAAGGTAGAGGAAGAGGCTGATAGCATTGCTAAACATGCCTTAGATGTAGAACCAAAACCAGCAGCTAGCAAGAAACCTTTGCTCCTCACGATAGGCAAAGAAGAGCCATCTACGGACATGGAAAATGTAGTTAAGATGATGCAGAAATTATCTAACAAAATCGTAGATCTCGAGAAGGACAAGGCTGCTAGTACATCTAGGAAACCTTTCAAGCCATTCTATAAAAGAAGGGAGGACGGGGAACAGTCTCATCCACCAATGAATACTGCCCCTGTTTTAAACTTGAATGAGATTGGGATGGACAATTTCTGCACCTTTCACCAAGAACCGCACTCGGAGAAGAGCTGCCCGCAATGGATCAATTCCATGAGCTTGGTCATGAACCAAATGTTGGATTCTCAGATCCCAGACCAGGATACTTCTCCAGAGGAATCGAGCCCTGAGATTGAGGAACCAACCCCGAACACTACGATGGTGCTATGGGATTGGTTACCTATGACTGAATTAGCAAAAGAGGATCCCATAGATAGTTCTCCCTCCACCGTGAATGTTGCTACTCGTAGCAAAGGCCCTATTGCCGATCCCGTGCTAAGCATAGCTCCTCATAAACCCAAAGTTTCAAAAGAGCCGCCTAGGAGGCATATAACAGTTATCCCACAACAGCCCAAAGTTAGCCGAACAGCTGCCAAACAGCCAAGTGCTGACAACACAGTTCAGCCACCTAAGGTCACCATGAACAAAACAGATCAGCCAACTCGAATTGGGAACGAATCCGATATAGGGTATGATATTATCGAAGATATCAAGAAGGTCAAAGCAAACGTATCAATATTTGACATGTGTAGCTTGCCCCATCAACAAGACAAACTGCTGCATGTTTTACAACCAAAACCCAGCACTACATTAACGGATTCTCAAGACAATCCCGAAATTAATGAGGCTAGCATTGGTGGGAAATCCAAATCTCAAACATTTCCTTTCCTATTGACTTTTGAAATTTTTAATCACAATGTTCATAACTGTTTGGTAGACTCTGGAGCTTCTTCAAACGTTATGCCACTGTCAATTTGTAAGAAAATTAATGGGCAGCCCGTGCCATCCCCAGCTCAAATTATCCAATTAGATAGGACTGCTGTTAGAGTAATTGGGGAGATGAAGGACGTTCTAATTAGATTGTCAGCGGATCCTAGAGTCTGTCAATTTATTGACATAATGGTGGTCGATATTCCTGAAGCTTATGGGCTGATTTTGAGTAGGGATTGGTCTACCAAGCTGAGTGGCTACTTTGCTACCGATTGGTCTCATCTATGGCTGCCTTATCAGAACAGACAGAATCAGATTAAAGTTCTTAGGGAACCTCATATGAAACAAAACGTAACCCAGCTAGAAGAAAAAAATGAGGCTGTAACTTTCTCTTCCTCGGTCCTGGGAAATTACTTCTTAGAAATGGATCCGGGTAACTATCAATCTGAAACCTTTTGCCATGAATCAGATAAACAGTCCGATCTCCTTCATTTCTCCCGGACTGATGATGTTGATTGTAACATAGTCAATTTAGTTGCTAACATAGACCACAAAGAAACTAACTTAGCTGAATCTAAAGATACCTTTTGGACATTATACTTTGATGGTTCTAAAACTCTGGAAGAATCCGGAGCCGGTTGCGTTCTAATGGATCCGAAAAGAAACAAGTATTTTTTGTCTTGTAGACTAGAATTCGATTGTACTAATAATACCGCTGAATATGAAGCTTTGGTACATGGTTTAAGGAAGGCCATTGGCTTAAATGTTAAGTACCTGAAGGTTTTTGGTGACTCCGAGATAGTTGTCAGACAGGTAAGGGACACCATTCATTGTCTCTCACCGCACTTGAAAGGTTATCAGGCTGAGGTATGGGATTTAATCATGCAGTTTGACGCTTTTAATATAAAATCAATTCCTAGATTGCAAAATTCTGCTGCTGATTTATTAGCAACATCTGCTTCTAGATTGGTGTCGTCAAATAATAAATGCTCGATTGAATTGATTTTCAGGCCTTCCATTCCCGATAACATCACGAACTTCAGAGTCTTCGATGATGATGAACAAATTATCAGCTTCCTGACAAACGAAGATAGCTTCCAAGGAGCTGCAATAGATGAGGAAGAACACGATGCTGATTTGATGAAGAAAGATGACGAGAAAGGAAATTTCATACCAAAGGGGGTAAGATCCCTCGAAATGCTTTTCGATCTTCAAAATAAGTTCAAAAGACCAGCTAATACCAAAACTAACAGCTCATCAATGCAACATGAGTTGGTTAATTTGGGTACCGAGACAGAACCAAAATTTGTCAACCTTGGCAAATGTTGTTCACCAGGAGAAAGAGACAGGTTCATTAAATTGTTTAAACAATACAAGGATGTTTTTGCATGGACCTATGAAGATCTGAAAACATATGACGTCCGCATTATTCAGCATGTTATACCAATGAAAGCGGGTGTCAAGCCATTTCAGCAACAGTTAAGAAGGATGCATCCCACTCTTGAACCGCTGATCCAAAAGGAATTAAAGAAGCTCCTGGACGCTAAGATAATCTTCAAGGTTCGGCATTCCGAATGGGTTGCAAACTTGGTTCCCGTAAGGAAGAAGTCGGGAGAGATTAGGCTATGTGTAGACTTCAGAAATTTAAACAAAGCATCGGATAAAGACAACTACCCCATACCTTCAATGGAGCAAATCCTCCAAATGGTGTCAGGATCCGAATTGTTTTCTCTCCTCGATGGTTTCTCGGGCTATAATCAAGTGTTAGTAGCCGAAGAAGATCGTCTCAAGACCACTTTCAGGACTAAGTGGGGAACTTTCGCCTATAGAAGGATGCCATTTGGTCTGATAAATGCAGGAGCTACATTCCAAAGGGCGATGGATATTGCATTCCGAGGATTGGGTGGGCAATGTGTTGTTGTTTACTTAGATGATGTGACAGTCTTTTCGAAGAAAAGGGAAGATCATGTTGTTCATCTGAGGCACATCTTTGATCGTTTCCGGAAGTATGGTATTTCCTTGAATCCCAAGAAGAGCGTGTTTGCTGTACCCGAAGGTAAGCTCTTGGGTCATATCATCTCCAAAGGGGGAGTGTCAATCGACCAGGAAAGAGTCCAAGCTATTAATAAGATTCCAATGCCTCACAACAAAAAATCTATGCAGTCTTTTATGGGCACCATCAATTTTGTCCGCAGATTTGTTCCGGATTTTGCACAAATTGTTAAGCCATTACAGCAGATGGTTAAACAAAGCATACAGTTCAAGTGGACAGATTTGGAGAAGGACGCATTTAGAGATATCAAGGCAGCTGTAGCTAAGGCTCCTTCCTTAAGAAGCCCAGATTTTGATAAGGATTTCATCTTGTATACCTTCGCCTCGGATGACTCTCTCGCAGCTGTACTCACGCAAAAGGTGGAGTTGGGGGATGAATACCCAATTTCGTTTATGAGCACTGGTCTGCAAGGGGCTGAGCTGAATTACCCCGTAGTTGACAAACATGCGTATGCAGTCTTCAAAGCAGTCAATCAGTTTAGGCCCTACATTTTGAAGAACCGAACTAAAGTCATAGTTCCCCATCCAGCTGTTAGATCCCTTTTCGTTCAAAAGGAATTGGGAGAGAGGAGAGGGAACTGGGTCACAGCTCTGCAGGAGTATGATTTGGAATTTAAACCGGCCACGATCATTAAAGGACAAGGTCTGTGCAAGTTACTGGCGGGAAACTCGACTGAGGAAGAGCACCACTGGAGAAATGAAGCTGAGTTAAATTCGGTTGAAGTATGTCATATCTTCACCACTCCCCAGTCATGGTATAGGGATCTGGTGCACTATTTACAGCAGGGATATCTACCCGAGCACTGGAACTCTAAACAAAGAAGGGTGCTCCGTCTGAAATCCGCACCCTATCAAATCATTGATGGGATTCTTTTCAGAAAAAATTATGATGGAGTCCTTCTTAGGTGTTTGGAAAAGGAAGATGCAAACAAAGTTGTCAAAGAATTGCATGATGGCCCCGCAGGTGGTCATTATTCAGGAGAGACGACAGCACACAAGATACTGAGAGCTGGTTATTATTGGCCCACTTTGTTCCGAGATGCCCACACATACGCACGAAACTGTGACGTATGTCATAGAAGCGCTGGGAAGTTACCTAAGGCCGCAGGCCCATTGCAGCCGGTCATCATCTCTGAGCCTTTTGAGCAATGGGGCATAGATGTTATCGGAGAAATAAATCCAAATTCTTCATTGCGACATCGATACATCCTAACGGCTACCGATTACTTCACCAGGTGGACAGAGGCCATCCCGTTGCGCAAGATCAATGAAGACGCAGTCATCAGCTTCTTAAAAGGGAACATCATAACCAGGTTTGGGGTTCCAATTTCCCTTGTTTTTGATAATGCTACTTATTTTTCGTCTTGCAAGATAAATGAATTTGTTTATGAATGGGGAATTAAGTTGCATTATTCAGCCAATTACTACCCTTAGGGAAACGGATTAGCTGAATCCTCAAACAAGAATCTGATTCGAATCCTTAAGAAAACTGTGATAGAAAACCAGAGAAGTTGGCATGTGGCTCTCCCAAACGCCTTATGGGAAGATAGGGTAACACCGAAGAATGCTTTAGGTGTCTCCCCTTTCACTCTTGTCTATGGTAAGGAAGCCATACTTCCCCCAAACATCTTACTGCCATCCTTGCAATTGTCCCAAGCCTCTCGGGGTTCTGGCAACCAAACCTTACAATCCAGGATCAACACCCTGCTTCAACTGGAAGAAGCCCGACACAAAGCTAAAGATCGATTCCATCAACACCAGGACATAGTTAAGAGATGGTTCGATAAGAGGAAATCCGGCAAGAGGGATTTTGAAGTCGGGGATTTAGTCCTGAAATGGGACCATAATCATGAAGGCAAAGGAATGCATACGAAATTTCAACATCTATGGGTAGGCCCGTACCAAATTTCGGCAAAATTAGGCTCATCCACTTATAAATTGACAAATATCGAGGGAGAAGAAGTAGCCCTTCCTTTCAATGGCCTCGCTCTGAAACAATACTTCGCATAGTCTCCTCGAGACTTCCTGTACATAAATAAAGTTTTCTTTTTGCTTTCGCTTTTAGCTGTTTTATTTTTCGGCCATGTTGTTTATCTCTTTGTTATTTGAACTTTTACGACAAGTTTTGTTTTCTGAATGCCCTTTTGGTTGAGTTTCCCGTTGAAGATAGCTCTCTCAAAGAAAACTTGTAACCCATGAGTCTGGAACTCTGCTCAGTAAATCCGGTCTGTTGTGCTCTCGCTGAAATGTTCGGAAGGGGGAAGCCTACCCTGCTAGTCACACTAATCCTGTTTAATAGCAGAGACCTATGACCATCTTCACTACTATCGTTGGGCTCCACCCACTCTCACACTTTAAAGGCATCTCAAGAAGGTTACCTAAGTTGGACCCATGGAAGGTGGCACCTCTCGAGGACATAGGGTATTGAGATGACTCCATGCTGCAGATTTAACAGCCAAAATGGCCTACATTCAAGAGTCTGTTTTCCAGGGATTCTCGCCTCAATTAAAGCATGGCTGAGACAAAAGCAAAAGATATGTAAAATCTAGAAGGTTGTCCAAAAGACCCAGATCAAAATGGGCTCCTCTCCGTCCGTGAAGTTTGATCAAATCAAATCAATAAAATTTCTAACTCACACAAAAGGACATTATGGATTGAGGAGCCTAAATCAAAGATCATGTCCAAAAGAAAATATCCCTGAAAGGCTCAAACAGCTAAGCTGTCCAAAGTACAAGCATCCCAAAGGATGCCAGCAGCATGGGAATGAGGAACAAGAGCAATAATGTCCATGAGAAAGTGTTGCAAATCCTGTGGAGTCCGGTAGTAGTGGCCATTCGAGAGATGACCCTCCTAAAATGAATCTCATATGCTGGCCCTCTGAGAGTGGTGAAGATGTCTCGGTCAAAGCCCCCCTTTCCCCAATGGCTAGCAGGAAAAGTGCCTCCTTCCCCCTGCATGAGTCTAAAATGCTCAGCTGAGTAGTGTACCCGAGATGGATGTTTTAATGAGGTTCCGGACCATGAAGAGGAATTTTTCAGAGATCTGTGTTCGCCAGCGACTCGCCATTGTTGTTGCAGCAACACCCCTCCCCAAAATTTGTACATATTGGGGCCCCCTCCTTTCATTTTTGTAGAAAGTTTGCCTAAGGAGCCTTCCCAGCAGTCAGCTGTGTTTTCAACATAAAATCTTGTTTCCCACTTGAACATCTTGCCATCAATCCTTCCTTTTTTCCCCAAAGGGCCAAAAGGGAACTTAGGTTTTTCCCGACGTTTTGGGATCTCTCACGCTGCCTCCCGAAACTCCAGGATCCAAACTCTAACCTTTTCGAAAGAAGAACTTAGTTTTTCTTTGTCAAAATCGTAGACCGCGAGAAATAAGTTGCGGAAACCATTGGAGTTTTCCTCCCGAAACGGCGGGAGAACGTGGGAAATACGCCCGAAAGACTTAGAATTTTTCGAAAGCTGCGGAAGCCATTGGGTAATGACTCCCGAAACGGCGGAACCCTTCGCTCAAGCCTTCCGCAACCGCGGAAAGGTTCCGGTTTTCCTCCCGAAATGGCGGGACTCATTCGCCTTAGAGTCCCGAAGAGAACTTGGAATTTGTGGTTGAAAATCTGCGGAAACTTTCGAGTTACCCTCCTGAGAACGGCGGAGGCCATTCACAAAAGCTCCCCGAAATAACCCGGAGAGATTCACGAGCTTCTTCCGAAACTGTGAAAATGACTTAGATTATTTTTTGAAAAGGTTGTGGAACGCCCCAGGGAAACCATGCGGCATCATTCAGCCTATGTCCCCGACGCCGCGGGAGCTTTCGGGCTACCCTCCCGAAACGGCGGAGGCCAATCTCATAAACCGCCCGTCTAAGCCTTCCGAAGTAAAAAGACTTGGAAAATTTTCGATCGTTTGTTTCTACGGAACAGTTCAAGTTCTCTTCCCGAAACGACTCTGCTCCCGAAACGGCGGAGCCCTTCACTCAAGCCTTCCGCAACCGCGGAAAGGTTCCGGTTTTCCTCCCGAAATGGCGGGACTCATTCGCCTTACTCTCCCGAAAGAAGACTTAGAACATTTTTTGACCGTTCGCGGAGAGATTGGAGTTTTCATTCTGAAACGGCGGGAACAGTTCGTGAAACCCTTCCGAAACTCGGAAAAGAACTTATAAGCTTTCATTGAAAATTTGCGGAAAACCCTTCGAAACGGCGGAAGCCATTCACAAAAGCTTTCCGAAAATACCGGGAGTATTCGCCATATCGTCCCGAAACCCCGCGAGACTTAGAAACTTTTGGATGGAAGCAAGAGCTTCGCAAATAGTTCCCGAAACATCGGAAGCCTCGGCGTTATACGTCCGCACCGCGGGTCTCTTTTGCGGAAGGTTTCGAGTTTCCCTTCGCAAATAGCTTCCGAAACAGCGGAAGGCCTGGAGTTTCCCTTCCGCAACACGTCCTGAAATAGCGAAGCTTCCCCTCCATCCTTCCGCAACGGTGGGTGTGACTCGCAAGGTGGTCCTGCAAATGACGGTCGCACGCAAACCGAGACGACCCGATAATCGACGGCGTACGACGCATTTACAACCGGTTTAAAACCCCACCAACCGAATTAACACCCCACACGTGCCTGGCCCATATAAATAAATCGACGGGGTACGAGCCAACCCATTGTCGTTTCGTTTTATAAACAAAGCCATTGGACGCCGCGCGACCGTTCCAGCTCGTCCTACGCAGCCACGTTCGCGGCCACCTCAGTTAACGACCTCAGCCAAACGGTGCCAGGTAGGATTTTTAACTTTGATTGGGTTGTCTTTTGTTTGAAAAAATGAGTTTTTAGTGGGATTTGGACGGGCAAAACACCCGTCAAGGGCTATGTTTTGCCCGTCAGACGCAGTTGAATGGAGTCCTCGTCTCGTCATATGAAGCATTAACATTTTTTGAGTCGAAACGGTTGGTTCGGACGGTTAAACCTGTCCCATTTTTTTATCCCCGGGCCGCGTGCCTCGTTATGGGGAGAACCTGTCGAAACCCCTTATGCTTTTCATATCCCCGGCCGAAGAACTCAGGATGTGAAACTCTGGGCCTCTCCATAAAACCTCAGTCCCTCGACGCCTTCTACCCGGGGCAAAACCTTGTCTCCGGCGCCATTGCCCCGTTTGAGTCACGCGAGCCAAAATTCGAAGCCGTGGCCACCCTTGCATTTCCCGTCAATATGTCTCCGGCGCCGTCGCCCTCGCTCGGACTAGATTTCCCCATAGAGCACCTCGGCGGGCGCCGTGCGTGACAATAGCATTCGAAGCCCCCACCGAGTCAAAAGTGCGAAAAGGGCTCCCTTGTCGTCACAAAGTCCTTCCAACCCGAGTTTCCCCGCCATTAGCCTTTCCAGCCGCAGTGATAACAAGAGACGCCGTCTTCCCCAAGGCTGACCCGAAAGCCCATTGCTTCTGCAACTCGCCTATCGATCCGAGAACAAAATGTGTCCGCGACATAGCCCATCCCCGCAGGAGCATTCCAAACCCATCCTTTTAAGAGATCCAAATGTTTCAATCTATGTTTCATACTGAAATAGTGTTTGCTTCCTGAATATACAGCTTCATTGTACTTATCTTATTAATATATTAAAACAATGATGCTCTCTGTTAAAACCTCACAGTATGTTGCTCAAAGTGGCTTGTATATGGATGTTATCAGGGATAAGTCAAGATGCCGAAAATCGGTAAGAAGAAGGCGAAGATGACAGAAAAGAAACCTGCCCCTCCTAAAACTGAAACTTCACTCCAAGACACTAGGTGCACCACTGGTGTCCCTCCAGAAATCAGATGGGGTGACATCTACAGAATGATCCGGGACCAAGAAATCCTAGATATGTTGCTAGAGGAAGCACCAATCTATCTCAATATCAGAGCCTCAGGCATAACTAGAGCCGCTACCCGCCCTGAGCTGTTCCCCTGTGCTGAAGTGATCGGATGGATACTCCAACATGCCGATGCTGAAGGAAGAGTGATAAATGATAGCGGGAAAGTGGCTATCGCCTCATTTCAACCCGCATATCTTGCGGCAGCCTACAGATTTCCCCGTGTCCAACAAGCTCTGACTGATGAATGGTTAAGCCAGATGAACAACATCGAGATGGCCAAGAAGCTACTGGTGGAAGGGAAGCATTTGAGGAAGAAAGGAAGTGATGAATATGACGTACAGAACCTGAGAGCCCCTTACAGATTGATCGCTTTAATGCTGTGCAGAATCTTCGGCATGCCCGATGGTACGGTGTATAAAATCCAGTGGATCCCTATCATACATTACGTGGCATTCAATGGAACTGTGTTTGACTGGGCCACTATCCTATCAGATAGTCTGGCCTCGATGATAGCTGCCGCTAAGCCAGGATTAGCCGAGAAGAAGGCTAAATTCTTCATGTCTTCATATCTGATAGATTGTATTTTGGCCAAGATAGAATTCCCCAAATTGGGTTGTACATGGGATAGGGCTACCGCCCCGGTCTATTTTGCATTCAAGATGTTGTGGGCTCAGAATTACAAGCCCAGCTACAAACTCATCTGTGAGGGGTTCATCATGCCCCTATACGAGAAAATGTTCAAGGAAGAACCAAACTGCCTGTCAGAAAATGCTTTAGAAGTCCTTGAGGATTATGGGGACTTTTACTTTTCGGAGCAAGGTACCTACCTAAGAATGTTTGGAGGGAATAAGCCCCCATACATCTTGCCGCAGTATGCCACAGACTATGTGGTTCTCAAAGAAGCAGTAAGACAACTCTTCTTGGATGGGATTGGAGCAATGCTCCACAAGCAACATAAGGCCTCCTTTCCCCCCCTACCTTTCTGCATAGGTGCTTACAAGTTTTCAGGGGTTGCCTCTGCCGACGAATTTGTTCAAGAGTTGAAGGCCTTCCACTTCGGTGAGGTTATCTTCCACAGGAATGACAGAAAGGGTAAAGTGGTCGAGCATTGCAAGGATATCTATGCCCACTTCGAGTACTCCCACTACCCTGATGCCAAGGAAGAAGCATTCAGAGGCATCAGCAACATGACTGAGCTACGGATCTGTCGCCAAGGTGCTGGAGCAAGATCTAGCTCAACCAAGGCCCAGAAGACCAGTCAGCGGCAGGAGAAAGAATCTGAAGATGCCCGAGCTCAGATTAAGAGAAGAGGAAAGAGTGCTCCAAGAAGCTGAAGCAGCAAGATTACAGCAGGAAGCTGAGGTGGCAAGGATGCAAGAAGAGGCGGAAGAGGAAAGTCGACGGAAAGGAGCTGAACAAGCCGAAGCAGAACGGAAGGCAGAAGAGCAGCGGGAAGCGGAGGAGGATGCCCAAGCAGGTGGGTCCGGGGTCCAAGACATGGAGATAGACACCTCTCAAACAGGTGGCTCTGGTACCCAAAAGGAAGGAGTAGACCCTGCTCAGGAAGTCCGGAACCCACCTATGGAAGAGGACATAGACATCATAAACCGACCAATTGTCCCGTACACTCCATCAGGAAAGCGTACGGTGTCCAAATGGAATGAGTTTGTATATGATAAGAAAAGAAAAGCAATGGTCCTCCAATCAGAAGAGAGGATTAAAAGTCCCTTCCATGAAGACATTGTTACTCACCGGGAGGTCACCGTCATGCAGAACACGGATCAAGATCCCATTGCTATGGCGTCCGCAGTTATAGCGACAGCAAAGGCATCATTTGCCAATGTAGACGTTATAGTTAAAGAAAATATATTGACAAAGAAGAGAGCACGCACGCTGCAACAAAATGTGGCTAATGAGCAAGCCCAAAGAGATCTGGTAGTAAACAAGTATAATTGCTTGTACGCTGAGCATAAGGAGCTGTCAAACAAGTACAGCCAGCTGGAGGAGGAAAAGGACCAGCTAACACTTCAAATGATGATTGTGGAAGCAGAAAAGAATGGTGCAGAAGAAAAGGCATCTCTGCTAGAAGCAGACAAGCAAGCATTAGCTGATCGTTTAGAGCAAGCGGAGAGCAGAACCATGGACCTATCTCCCTTCCACGAGCTGTCATGCAATATCCTGCAGCAAGTGTATGGCTCCCAAGAGCTAATCACTGATGAGGTGTGCAAACTCAAGGCCATGGTGGTTAGGCTAAAAGAGATTAATGCGGAATCCCATAGGCTCAAAGCAAAGAATACCCGCGTTAAGGCCAATATCATCAGCCAGATAGCATGGAGAGAAGGAAAAGGGGGTTTTCCTGCACATCTCCCATTTAAATCTGTGGACAGTCTTAATGAGGACATAGCACGGTTGGAGTTCGGCAGAAACTGCGCCAGTAAGCTGATGGCCAGTGTGCAAAGAACAACAGATAAAATCAGCAGTCTCTACCAGAGGCTCCAAGAGGCACATGCCAAATGTACATTGAGTTTCCCTCAGACCCTAGAGGACTTTCCGAAAAAGGAGCAGCGGTTGTCTCAGCTAAAGGAAGAGCTAGGCGTTCGAATGGAGTATGTGAAAAGGATTGATGTCCTGGCCATTGATGACCTCCAGCATTATATTGGTTCATCATCACTCCACAACCATCTGCTGAAGGAAGTACATCAAGCTGCAGTAGCAGAGGTCCAAAACATTAAAGCAGAGCTCGGGAAGAATGTGACTTCTCAGAAAATCCTGTTCCCTGCTGCGGCAAACACAGTCATAAGGGACACAGGTGCATGGTACAGCTACATAACAGAGGAGGAAAGGAAAACTGCAGCAGCAGCAGGAGCATCAGCAGGCCCAGGATCCTCTCTCCCAGCAGCCACTCCAGCTGTAGGTTCGAGGCCCTCTTTCCCAGCAGTCATTCCAGAAGCTCCAGCTAGACCAATCCATCCTTCCCAGGCACAATCAAAAACCTCAATGGACTTGGGCGACCCTTCCCCAGCTGAGGCTCACGCACAGGAGTAAAAGAGGCTGAATTCAGTAAGCAACTCTCTTCAGCCAGACACGTGCCCAGCAGGGAAAGCTTTGATGTTAGCCAATTTTCTGTTATGTATATTTTGAATATGTAAGGCGTAAGCCATGGGACAGCTGTCCCTAATTTTTGTCAAAATATTTTTTGTAAAGGAAGTGGCCATTTTTGGTGGTCGATTATAGTGGAAATTCCTGTAAATGACAGGTGGAGAATGCTAGGTGTCAGCCCAAAGGGCAGATTTGTAGCTATAAATAGCATTTAGGAAAGATTAGAAAGGACTTTTGGCAGGGAAGGAAATTTTGATACCCATACGAGCTATCTTGTATCGGGCCTGTAAAATTGAATTTTCTAATAGAAGCCACGGGAGATGGACGTTTTGCATGGGATGTTGGATTGCTCTATATTGGACTATTCTAATGACTGCGGTTCTGTAATGTGAGATCATTCTTGACATCTGAACTATTTCTTTGCATTAATGATTTTGCTCCTCCCTGTGCATGCGTTTTCTCTGTTTTGTGAACAATGAAATGTATTGCTGTAGATGTCTTTGTCTAGATCGAATGGCTAACTGTTCTTTCTTCAGGATAATTCATGTGGCTCATTGTTCATGCCTTTAAATTGCTCCTTGCAGGGATCTTTAAGTTTAATTCCAGTTTTGTTACATCTAGATCTGTTTCTTTATTCTTGTTACGTAGATTAAATAATTTTGCTTTCTTCTGTTTATGAGCAATAGATGCGTTCTTTAAGTTTCATTTCAGATCTGTTTCTTTATTCTTTTGCTTTCTTCTGTTTTATGAGCAATAGATGCGTTCTATGTTGAATTAGAAGCTATCTTCTAAATATCTTTATCTTGCTGTAGCTTTGATTGTGAGAAATAATAGCTATCTGTTCTTTGTTTACGATATTTGTTACAGCTGATTGCTCCTCCCTTAAGCGTGTTCCCTGCAGGGATAGATAGATTTATTCCAGTTTCTAGGCTTAGATCTATTTTAATTGCATTTAGATTAAGTATAATTTAGGCACTTGCATCTCATATAAAAGACATAAAAAACCCAAAAGAAAGGTGGATCGGGCCATAACCGGTAGAATCGGATTTAAAGTCCAAAACCACGGTTGCCGGAACCGCTAACCGGACGGATTCCCTACACCAAACGGGAGATAGTCTAATTGGGACCATCTCTCGGGGAGAATCCCTTTCTGATTGATGCTACGATATTCGAGGCATCAACATATCCATAATACCGAGATGGTCTGCCATATCTGTCAACTTGAATTCGATATCCCTGAGAGTGCTGGTATTAGCGATCCAATTAGCCGCCAGTTCCTCCACCAGAGTACTCATCATATTCTTGATTAGCCAATAGTGATTGTTGGTTCCTCCATTCCTCCCTGAAGCCAGAATGGTTGTAACTCTGTGAGCTTCCCAACTGTCTATGAGGCTGCGAGTGGAGGCGGAGACGCTCTCTGCATAGCCATCCATTGTAGTCCAGTCATTGATATTCCTGGGTCGACGACTAGAACCTCTTCTGCCTCCACTTCGGCGTGGAGTGCCTCTTGGCCATGTCATGGCTGTAGGTCGACAGAGAACGTCTAGAACCGGGAGCGTAGGTGTAGCAGTAGGATGGAGCAGGGAGAGAGCCAGAGTGATGGAATAATCCCGAGTGTCGACGCTGAACTGCGAAGAGCCCAACCTGCACGCTTTAACCCTGCATCGAGAATTAATTTCGTTGGCTGGTGTTCTTGAAGAGGGTGGCGAATTAATGTTGGAGGTGCATTCCAGCCCCATCTTCCGACGCCGTGATGCATTCTGCATGCGGATGAGTAAATGCAAAACCTTGGGGGAGGGGCTCCCTTAATAGCTCATCACCATCATCTTGGAGGATGCATTGACAGGTGGAGAGCTCTATAGGCGGGCTGGTGCAGGTGTTCGCCGGGAGCTGGCTGGAGCGGTCACCAAGTGGATGCTGGCTCATGTGGGCTGGGTTGTCAACCGGATTTAGGGAATTCAATTTTTATATTAAAAAAATAAAATATAAAACTTAAATTATATAAAATTATAAATTAAATATCAATAAATTAATAACTACATGATATTATTTTAAATCATTTTTTCTCTATATCAAAAAAATATATTGTAAATAAGATTATTAGAAAAATGATTCCATTTTCAAGATGTAAAAGGGGTTTACTTAAATAAATCAACTTATCAAATTTTGAGTGCATAAGCAAAGACGAAAAAAGCAAAAAGAATAAATCAAACGTGTATAAGATGAATTCTAAATTAACAATGTTTTTATAATTATATAAAGGTTATATATAATATTATGTAATAAAAGACAAGAGAAAGAAAAACAAATTACTATTTACTAGCTTGATATATGTTATGGATTGTATCAAGCATTGTATATATATGAATGTGTTCAATTACAAGAAAAATATATACATGAATACATTCTATTACTAAAAGGCAATTTGGTTTTATCATTTGATCATGGATATGATTAGTGTTGTTGAGACACATGTATAAGCACAAATGTGTTGGTGCACACAACCAAGGGTGTTACATGTGGTCATGCCTTGTTGGACATAGAAAAATATATAAATGAATTCATTCAATTATTAAAGGCAATTTGGTTTTATCATTGATCATGGATATGCCTAGTGTTGTTGGTAGACATGTATAGGAACAAATGTGTTGGTGCACACAACCAAGGTTGTTATAGGTGTTTATGTTGTGTTGGACATAGGATGTTGTTGTGGGTGCACATGTTGCTTAAGTGAGTACATGAACTTTAGGACTTGGTGTGAATAGTGCTACCTATACCAAATGTTATAGAGGTTTTGGGGTGTTTTCCTAAACCATGTGAGGGAAATTCCCTCAACCCCACCCCTCACTAGTGGAGCAATCTATTCTTAAAGAGTGAGTTGACTTGTGTATGCTATAGGGGATCTTATCTCTTTGTATCTTAGACAAAGTCTAATCTAATGTTGAATTTTACATTGGCTCTAAGAAGTGTCTGGGACTTCTTAGAGTATGGTCAAATCAACATTAGAGCTCTATGGAAGAATTTGATCTGCATGTGAGGAGATATCGACGAGGAGAACTTTTCTATGATGAAGAAATAACCAAGAAGTCAAGGAAAACCATTAAAGAAGTTCCAAATATCATTGAAGAAGATCCAAAAGAAAATGAAGAAAAGAAGACAAGTCAGCTTGAAGGCAAATGAAAGAAGAGGATCAAAACTAGCAAGTCGACCCAGTGAAGGAAGACAAGTCAGCCCCAATTAAGGAAACTTCTAGTGAATGGAAGAATATAAATAAAGTGCTTCTCACCTCATTTGTTCACTCACACAACACACATATTCTTCTCTCCACTTGTGTGCATCTCCTTGGAAGGCCTAACAAATGCAAGAAGCATGATTTTTGGGTTCTCTTATTCTTTTGGAAGATTTGCTACCCTTGCCAGGGTTTCTTGTGAAGGAGGGTGGACCTCTCTTGTGATAAGGTTCATCTTCATGATTGGTAATGTACATGTATTGGATTGATTTCTTCTAAGAAAATTTTGCTAGGTTTTCTCCCTATTAGGTTTCCCGGGATAAAATCTTTGTATCTCTTGTGCATGGTTATCTTTCAATGATCCTTGTTTTATTTCCGCTACAAATGAATGATGTTATAATTGTGGGATGAAATGAATTATGAAATAAAGTTGAAAGAGATGAAAATTATACTGTTGAGTTAAAATTCAACATGGTATCATAGCAGTTCTGAAAGAAGCCATTGCCAGTGACTATTTATGCCCTAATAAGGAAACTGGGGATTCTAAATTTGGATACTTCCAACCTCAGTTTTGGTTCGATCTAGGTGTTTTGGAGGTCGCCTACGGAGGGTGCATTTATCTGTGGAGACAAAATTCAATTTGACAATTTTTAATTTTGACATAATTTTGGGAATAGGGTTTTTGGATTAGATTTTTCATATTTGTTAAAAATGGCCTCAAGTTCCAACTTCAGTGTGATGTCCAAGAACAAGTTGCAAAATGGAGAAAATCAAGCATCCGAACCAAAGAACGATATTACAAAGATAAAATGTTTCAGTTGCCAGAAACTTGGTCACTATGCCTTCCAGTGTCCTTAGAAGAAAAGATCAACAACCAATGTTGATCCACCTCAGAAGAAGACAAAAGTTGATGACAAGCTTCAAAAGGATCATTCTCTTATCTCCACTCTTATAGGTACTATAACAAATAATAGTGATGCTTGGTTGGTATACATCGTTGCCTCTAGGCACATGACAGGTTACAAAGACTCTCTCTTAGGCTTTACATAAAAGAACTCATAATTATGAGTAGAACTTGGAGACAATTCCAAGTATGTAGTAAAAGGAGTTGGTACCTCATTAGTCTAACTAGATTCTAGAAATTCTCTACATGTGAAATATGTACTACTTGCACCAGGACTAAAGAAGAACCTACTATCCATTTGAGCTTTGAAGGATAAAGGTTATAGAGTTGCATTTGTGGATGGTCAAGTTCTTGTATGGCCAAAAATTTCAAGCATAGACTTAGTAGGAATGATTGGAGTTCAAGAAGGAGGAATATACAAAGTGATGGGGCATCCAACTCAAGCATTGTTACATGATAGTATCAATTTATGTGAACTATGGCATTGAATATTTTCCCACATACACTATAGATCCTTGCTGGCATTGAGGAATATGGTTAGAGGTCTTCCAGAAATTCAAATGGAACATGAAGGCATATGCAAAGGCTGTGCACTTGGAAAGAATGTCAATAATTCCTTTCCAAATAATGACAGTAGATCCAAAGGGATATTGGATCTTGTGCACTCAGAACTTTGTGGACCAATGTCAGTATCATCCTTGGGTGGATTCTTATACTATGTAACATTCATTAATGACTTCTCCCAGAAAACATGGATCTATTTTATGAAATCCAAAAATGAATATTTTAGTAGGTTCCAAGAGTTCAAGGGTCAAGTAAAGAACCTGACAGGAAAGAGGATTAATATTTTGAGATCAAATAATGGAGGAGAATTGACCTCCAAGGACTTTAATGATTTCTGAAAAGAAGCAATGATCAAGAGTTAATGATTTCTACAAAGAAGCAAGGATCAAGAGAGAGCTAACAGTTCCTTACAACCCTCAACAAAATGGGGTTGCAGAAAGGAAGAATCAGTTGATTGTAGAAGATGTGAAAGCAACTATTCATGATCAAAATCTACCTATGTTCTTATGGGAAGAAGCCACCATCACAGTAGTACATGTTCAGAATAGAAGTCCTTGTCGAATATTGGAAGACAAGACTCCAAAAGAAGCATTCACACGAATGAATATATAAGTAATCCACTTGAGGATCTTCAGTTATCCAGAATACATACATGTGCCAAAGGATAAGAGGACAACGTTAGAACCTTTTTTAAAGAAAGGTATATTTTTGGGATATAGAGAAACTTCAAAGGCTTATAGAATTTATATTTAAGGGCAATGCCATATTGAAGTTAGTTGAGATGTTACTTTTAATGAAGAAGTAGTCTCCAGAATATCCAGAGAATCTCACATGGAAATTGATGATGAGGAGAAAGTGGATCTAAGAAATGAGTGTACACAACCCTTTGGTCTAGCTATCCATTCCTCGGAATATCAGGAGGAATATATAGAGCTTATAGAACCAATATATATACCTAGATATATTGCCATGACTAGGAAGAGGCCAAGATGGCTTCATGTCACCTTCCAGGATGCATAGAGACATGCAGCTCCTAGTGGTACCTTCAAGGAAAGCAAAAGACCTTGGAAATTCTCGAGTTACATGGCCTTGATGAGTCACATCATTGATTCTAAACTTTCCAGTTATGATGAGGGAGAAGGACAATAGGTATGGAAGGATGCCATGATGGAGGAGTATCAATCCATAATGAAGAATGATGTGATGGAGATTGTTCCAAGGCCTGAATGGAAGTCATTTGTAACTTCCAAATGGATCTACAAGATCAAGCATGCAACAAATGGCAACATTGAAAATAAAAGGTGAGGTTTGTGGTGAGAGTATTCTCCCAAAAAGAGAGAGTGGACTATGAGGAGACATTTTATCCTGTTTCCGAGCACACTTCTATTAGATCTATCATTACTCTTGCTTTTGTGATGAGATGGAAATTACATCAGATGGATGTAAAGACAACATTCCTCAATGGTGTGATTGAGTAAGAGGGGTACCTAGAGCAACCTCAAGGATTTGAGATACATGAGAAGGAGTCTCATTTGTGCATATTAAAGAAGGCATTGCATGAACTCAAGTAGTCCCCTAGAGCTTGGTATGCCCAAGTTGACAGGTACTTGATGAACTTGAGTTTCGACTAGAGTTATGTGTATTCTAACCTTTACTACAAGGTTGTTGACGGTGATCCAATGATCTTGGTGTTATATGTTGATGACCTGTTCCTTACGGGAGAAAAATGGCTCATAGATGAGTGCAAGAAAAAGTTGGCCTCTAAATTCGAGATGAAGGATCTTTGCCTAATGCATTACTTCTTGGGAATAGAGGTGTGGCAATGACAACATGAGATATTCCTTAGCTAAGGGAAGTACATCGTTGATATCTTGAGTAGATTTGTCATGATGGACTATAAGTCCATGACCACACCAATGGAGGAAAATCTAAAGAATCTGAGTGATTTCATTTCTGATTCAGACTTAGTAGATCCCATGATGTACAGACAATTGATTATTCATTGACGTACTAGTTAATACTAGACTAGATATTTTCTTTGCAGTGAATACCCTAAGCCAATTTATGGTTGAGCCAAGGCATGCACATTGGGTGGCAGCAAAGCTTTTACTAAGGTACCTGCATGGTACATTTGGATATGGAGTGGGATATGTCTCAGAAGGAGAAGTGAAGTTGCAGGGCTATGTAGATTCTGATTGGGAAGGGTGTGTAGTAGACAGAAAGAGCACCTCAAGGTGTTGCTTCATCATGGGATCAACTATATAGTTTTAGAAATAAGTGGGATTTTATTGCACTCAGTACAACTGAAGAAATGTATTATGCCACCAATGTTGCAAGTCATGAAGCAATGTGGCTGCGGAAGATTCTTGCAGGGTTATTTGATCAAGAGCTAGAGCCGATTTTGATATACTATGACAATCAGAGTTGTGCCAATCTTTCAGAAAATCCATTGTTCCATGACAGGTCGAAGCATATTGAGATCAAATACCACTTCATCTAAGACATGGTGTAGAAGGGAGCAGTGAAGCTCCAATACATATCCATGGACAAGCAGATAGCCGACATTCTCACCAAGCCTCTATCCAAGGAAAAGTTTGTATACTTTAGGTACAAGCTTAGTGTGATAAATAATGCCTCCCTGAGTGAGAGGGAGTGTTGATGGATGTGAAACATCATGACGATGAACATGCATACATTCATGATAGATGAATGGCCCAGAAACTGTGATGGTTCTACAGATGAGTAGACAGCCATTCGTGAGAGATGAATGACCCATACATTGGGATGATTCAATAGATGAGTGGTAGACATTCACAAGAGGTGAATTGCCTAGATAACAAGGTCATAGTACAGATGCAATTGTAGTACATATACAGTACAGATGCATATGCAATACATGTACAGTACAGATGCAGATGCAGTATTGTTAATAGACATTCTCACCAAGTATGTGTCTTGGCATGATGCAAAATGTCTCCCTCACTGAGAGGGAGTGTTGATGTTATCCATGTTTCTAGCATCAGGAAAACATTCTGTAGATCATTCTCCAAGTCTAATCTAATGTTGAATTTGACATTGGTTCTAAGAAGTGTCCGGGACTTCTTAGAGTATGGTCAAATCAACATTAGAGCAATATGGAAGAATTTGATCTTCATGTGAGGATATATCAGCGAGGATAAATTTTCTATGATGAGTAAATAACCAATAAGTCAAGTCAAACCATTGAAGAAGTTCCAAAGAGCATTGAAGATGCTCTAGAAGAAAATGAAGACAAGAAGACAAGTCGTCTTGAAGGCAAATGAAAGAAGAAGATCAAAACTAGCAAGTCAACCCAGTGAAGGAAGACAAGTCGACCCCAGTTAACGAAACGTCTAGTGAATGGAAGAATATAAATAAAGTGCCTCTCACCTCATTTGTTCACACACACAACACATATCATCTTCTTTCCACTTGTGCACGTCTCCTTGGAAGGCCTAGCAAAGGAAAGAAGCATAATTTTTGGGTTATCTTATTCTCTTGGAAGATTCGCTACCCTTGCTAGGGTTTCTTGTGAATAAGGGAGAAGATCTCTTGTGCTAAGGTTCATCTTCATGATTGGTATTGTACTTGTATTGGATTGTTTTCTTTTGAGAAAACTTTGCTGGGTTTTCTCCCTATTGGGTTTCCCAGTATAATTTAAATCTTTGTGTCTCTTGTGCATGGTTATCTTTCAATGATCCTTGTTTTATTTTCGCTGCAAATGAATGATTCTATAATTGTGGGATGAAATGAATTATAAAATAAAGTTAAAAGAGATGAAAATTATACTGCTAAGATAAAATTCAACGGATGGTTTGTGCTTTGATAGACTTTATGGTAATTCACCTTACTCTTCAAATTATTTATGCATTTTGCAGTGTTATGTTGACTGGTTCAACAGATGCCCAACCATTTTGGTTTAACACTATCATCATTATATGGGAAATCTACCATTGAATGAGGCTCAAACCTTTCACATATATCACAATAATAGCTTGTTTGAGTGATTTGAAAATTGTTTGGTCATCTTTCTTCTGGGAATAGTCTTGGTTCTTCTTGTAATAGTCTTCTTTCCTATGGGAATAGTCTCCCTTATTCATGATATATTTTTTTGATGTCATGAAATTGGTGTTGGTCATCATATCAACAATTGTTGTCTTTAGTGAGAACCTCCGACGTGCATGTCGTGCACCATAAATCGATGTGCTGCAAAGCAAGTTGTTGAAGCGATCTCTACATTGTTCCTAGCTTTTATTTTGATCTTCGGTCCACAGGTCTGACTGAGAAATCTACATTTGACTCGACCTTTAACTATTTTTTTAGAACATCATCATATGTTGTGAATTTATGTAGGAGTAAGGACATTTTAATCCTTGGATGTAGACCTAGAACAAACCATTGGATCAAGATTGATTGATCCATATTGAATGGAACTTGACTAAATTAGTAAGTATTTAAATATTCTATCATATTCACACACTATTTCTTCTAGTCATTGAGTAATTTCTTTTAAATTTTAAGTGACCAGATGCCTGCTATTTTGCGTTTTGAAGAATTCTAGAAAATTCCCTTTGATTTCTTTATTTTTTTTGTTCCATCTTTAATAAAATTCATATACCATGTGAGTGATATTTTTCGGAGGATGCATGCAAACTAAGTTATATATCTATTCTCGTCATCAATAAGGTTAGCTTCCCATATTGTTTCACATACAAACCGATGTTTCCTAGGGTTCTCATCCCCTTCATAAATAGGAATGTGCACTGAATGATGGCAAGCCATATTAATAGCATTTTCATTTCTACTTTGAGTTCTATTTAGATTATTTACTAGAGATGAATGACCGACTATGGATAGACTTGCTTCTTTGCAATGAATTTATGTACTTACTTCTTGTCAATGAGTTTTATACTAGGAAAATCTAACTTCTTCTACATAGTCTTCATCGATAGGTTAGATTTTTGACTGGATACACGCTTCAATCAATAAGGTTTCTGGAAGGGGGTACTTGTTAATTTTTTTTTTTTTTTTATCTTAATGTAGAATTATAGTAGAACTTGAAATCAATGAATAATAAATAGCATAAGCATTCGCATGAGACATAATATTTACTTGGGGAAACCCTCTAGTTCTTGAGGGAGAAAAACCCAACAAAATATTCCTTATAATATTGATAGATAAAAGAGAATGTATTTACAATGAGTAGATTACATCAAGCACCCCTGGTGCATTATTAGAGAGAAATACCAAGAAGCCATGGTGCAATCATAGAGGAAGAGAGAAGATAGAATAATAGAAGAACCCAACAACTTATTTTGCACTAAGACCAATTCGTAGTTTTGGTCACATGCACACTTCCTTCAAGAGAGATTCGCTCTTCACCTTGATCTCATCAAAAACTGCATTACAAGTGTATCATACATCTCATTCTTGGATTAATTTATAGCCTTCTAACTTTAGGATGAACTTTCCTTCCAGCTGCAGGCTAGGTCACTTAGTTAGGTTACTAACTAAAGTGTCGTAACTTAAATGTCATCATTTAGTTAAACTAAATTATCATCATGCAAACACTTAGTTAATTAGATATTCTAGTTCAGGAAGAACTCTCCCTTCAACTATATGCTAGACCAATCAAGTGTTGTCTTTTAGTTTAACTCAAGTGTCGTCATGCAAATACTTAGTTAACTCAAGTGTCGTCATGCAAGCACTTAGTTAACTATATCTTCTTTGTTATCACTTAGTTAACTCTTTTAACTGAAGTATTTCTTGTTAACATCAATGAAGTAAACAATTTGAGTTCTCTCTTAATTAACTGAAGTCTTTCTTGATCACTCAAGTGAACAATTTGATTTCTCTCTTATCTTAACATATTTTATCTTTATCTCTTGTCTCATATGTATAAATCCATTTAGACCATCTTTACTTTATTTATCATATTATACTAAGGATATTTTTCCAACGATGTGATCATCTTGTTCTAATATTGTTCCAAGTGGTCATATGCTAAATTAATTCACTCTAGAGGTGTCCAGTCTCTAGAGGAGACTTAATATCTCAACCATACCACCTCAACACACGAGGATTTGTCTTGACACACAAGACCTTAGCCTTGACAAGCAACACTGTATGACATCGTCACTTTGACATACAAAGCACATACATCAACATATCAGGCTTAACCTTTACAGATAATGCTTAGTCATTCTTGAGTCTAACTCAAGAATCTACTCCAATTTTCCTGAGTCCAACTCAGGCTCATCACTTTGACATACAAAGCACTTACATCAACATATCAGGCTTAACCTTTACACATAAGGCTTAGTCCTTCTTGAGTCCAACTCAGGAATCTAATCCAAGTTTCCTAAGTCCAACTCAGGCTACCTAAGGCACTACCTCGACACATGAGGCTCAATTTTGGCACACAAGATTGACTTGGAGAATGACTCATGATGCTGTAAATTTAAAAATACTGGCATGTGTTCTAAATAGAATAAGTGAAAATTGTTTCCTTTGAATTCAGGAGCAAATTTAATCCAGTTACCATGTAGTGGTATCTAGATCATTAGTCGATCCACAATTCATAGATCCACATTGATCTATTCGACACCATATGCTAACTTCACCTGCTCTTATTCCCAACTCGAACTCGATGATTTGTATTATGCTCGGGCCATCACTAGAAAGGGTTGAAACTCAATCAACAAGCGTCGTAACTTCGGGAATAAAAATATGCAACACTTACGGTCTTTCCTCCATTGGCAAAGATCCTTTGATCGGTGCCTCGCCCTCTCTATTATCTAGTCGAATTTCCCTAAAATAAGGTGGGAATTTTGGCTTCTCGATATTTTTGACTGCCTTCCTCGTAGTCCTCTTATTACGAAGTGGACATAAATGATCCCTCGACTCCTCTCATATTTTCTATCATTTTTCCCTTTCAATATTTTGGATATTAGTTGTCTGCTTATGACTGGCCATCGACTATCCTTGAGTCGAGCTTGGGTCTTTAATAGCCTTTATATCATGTTTATTCTGTTAACTATTACCATCTATTCATTCGGTCCATGTGGTTGGAAACCCCCCCATTTCCAACCGGGAAACTTCTAAGTGATGGTTGTGGGTTTAGCAATGATATTCATTTGCTAAGGAAATATTCCCACTCTCATTCACAAACGAAGCACTCCTAATATTTTTTCTTTTTCTCCTAGTTGGAACTACAACTAGGGCACAAGGGAGGTTGATATTAGACTGTATGACTGACTCCTTTTTCAATTAGAAACTTATACAACAATGTCAAAATTGTATAGAAAAAACTACTGTGGAATTCGTTATAGAATCTACTTCTGATTTCATTTATAGGTGAAGTTTCATCTTCAATAGCTTGTTCTTCATAGAAGTAATCGCATATATTTTCCAGCCACTCATATAAATTCGCCTGCCCATCGTTGTAGAGCTTGTGCATTGACCATATGTCATTCTTGGCGTCTAACTTTCTCATGAACGTTATTGAAGAACTTCTTTATTTCATGTCAGACAACTTTTATGAACTGTTCATGAGATTCAATGAAGAAATTTTCTTTGGCATGCATGATTGTAAGCTTATTCATCCTAGAATAGTTCTAAGTTTGTGATTTTTCGATTCCACCACTCTCTGATTTCTTCCTCACTCACCATTTATGTGTTCATGATCATTTCATGTCTTGGGCCAGTACTATCGACACTGAAACCAATGTTGTAACCTGTGGGATTACATGAGGTTACCAGTAGTATAGTGTATCATACATATCAAGCACGAGATTATGCACACATAAAGAGAGTAATAAAGTAAGAAAGTGATGGAGACAACAACAACAAGTATTGTATTAACTCATCAGGCCATAATGTACAAAAAGAGGGAATAATAATCTCTATAACATCCATCTCACCAACCTATTTATGTAGTTCATACAACTAGTTAGACAATTATAACAGCCTAACTGTCTAGAAGTCGGTCTAACGACTCGACTAGATCAAATCGACTAATTGGTGGTTGGTTGGGAGGACCTAGTTGAATACATCGATTAGGCTCCACCAACACTTCTAAAATTCTCCATGTGAGTTGTTTTTGAAAGATATCTTCCTCTTATTCCTATGAGATGAAGATCTTAAATCTTTAGTGGAGTCCTTAGAGGAAAATGAGCTATGGGACATAAATAATTCCATATCTCTAGAAATCCTTCTTGAGCTATGGGACCTCTTGTGAGAATGCCTCCTTGAGAAACTTCCACTGTTTTCCTCATTTCCTAAGTGTTTCCCATCGTGAGTCATCCTATAAATGTCTATCATGATTTGGAGCATGGATGCATTTAGTTGGTTATATGCTTATTGAGCTCTAATAATCCTTTCATAATATGCTCTACAACTTTGTAACTCCACTCTTAGAATTTTTATGTTCACTGCAATATTTGGGGGAGTTATTTGTTTCCTTCAACCATTAGATTATGCCTCTACATTCTCAACATGTATATTTTCTCCCATGGCATTCATTTCAACTGCATAAGGATATTGTGCATCATCTATGATGATAATTTTCTTGGTCCAACCAAGACCAAAGTGTTGGATTTTAGTATTATAGCAGTATAATTTTCATCTCTTTCAACTTAACTACACATTATCATGCACAGAAACATAAGAGACACAATAATTTACCCAAGGAAAACCCAAAATCGAGAAAAACCCAACAAGCCTTTCTTACTTAGAGAATCAATACATAATACAAGTACACCAAATATATATCAGATACAAGAGAAATCTCAAAAACAAATATAGACTTCTCCTTCTTCTTCTTTTTCTCTCTCTCGCGCACTAGATCAGATGCTTGAGAGAACTTGCTTGGTATGTAAATGGGGTAGATGTCACCATCTATTTATACATGAATTTTGGAGTGATTTTTCCCAATTGGGATGACTTGTCTCTTTTACTAGGCCGACCTGCCTCTTTTACTGGGTCAGCCTTCCTCTTTTACTACCCCTTTTTACAGGGTCGACCTGCCCCTTTTTACTGGGCCAACCTGCCCCTTTTACTAGGATGAACTTTGTGAGGATACCTCACGCAACTATAACAACAACACTCCCTCTTAGCTACAGAGCTATCTGTTACACCCAAAATCTACTCATCATAAGATTCAGTGTATACACCCCTGAAGATACCTGGACTAAGTAATCATCCTGGGAGGATTTGTACCCAATTGTGCTCAGTTTTGAAGCGTCGTCGCAGGTTGCACACTAGCAACATGCGACGTCGCACCTTGCTCCATTACAGGGTGCAACAAAGTCAGTTAAGTGGCAAAAATAGCTTTTTCGAGGTCCATCTCGAAGTTTGCTGACTTAGGACCCTATACCTAACCTCTTGGAAGAGATGGCATAGATCCCTTAAGCCTCTCCTACCATCTCTCAACCAATCCCATCCATACCCTATCCATTTAGTCCTATATAAGTGAAGCTCACTCCCATCCCAAGGGGAGGAAGACTATGGTATCTACATGCTGGTGAAATCACTTTTAGAACATCTCCACTCACCTATTGGAGAACTCATACTTCCTTGGAAGGATATGGCAATCGGCTTTGTCGGAGAAGGGCTACAATGTTAAGCCTTGGTTGTGGTTCTATATCTCTATCATGTACTCCTCTATTTGTAGTAATACAAATGCTTTCCACCAATATTGTTCATGTGTGCAATGATATTGAGTAGTTTACTTGCTTAACTATCTACTTAGATCTCTTATTGTATAGATGTCTTTTATTGGTTTCTCTTTTTTCTCGTCTTGACAGGTCTTGCAGCTCGGATCTGACGACCGTAAGACGTGGAGCATCATTCAAGAGAAAGTATTGCGTAGTGAAAGGTAAGACATCTAGTACCCGATCCTTAAGTAGATCTAGGAAATGCATTGGTAGTCTATTCTATTTGTTCTAGATTCACTTTGAGCTAGGGAGATCCGGCTCGCGTCCGCTCAAGTGGATTGTTCGATAACAAATCTGGAGACCATACTGGGGAGTATAGAATTTGGTTAGTAGTTGTTAATCTGAGAATCATTTTCAGTTGATTGCTTGACACAAGCCTTTTATTTTTTTCCATTGACTTCTCGGAGTTGATTCCGCTATCAGATCTTCGCATTGAAGACTCTGATATACTTCCTCTAAGTTCATACAACTCATTTTCAAACCATTCCATGGTTCATTGCTGAGAGATCTGATTCATTTTTGAATCTAGACTTCGCCTGTTGCACCTGGGTAGTGGAAATAGAGCGACACTATGTCATTCTGAGTCTCTGTTCTTTACCTGTTGGATACTCATCGCACCCCTTGCATTGGCAAACTGCGACATCGTCGCACTTCCCATGTATGCAAACTGCGACGTCGCACTGTGTACAAGAACAGAGTGTGCCGATTTGCCAAATTTTGGCATGCAGGAATCCATTCTCTGTTTGACAGTCCGGACTTTGGTTTGCTGTATGAAATCTCTCTGTGCTGCAAGATCCAGCCAGGGATCCCGCCTGTGATTTGTGTTTTGAGTGTTTGGTTTTGTTTGGATTGATTTTGGGTTCCATTTTGGACAAGCTTGAAGACCGGTAGTGGTGGATACTCTTGTCTTCTCCACCTTCATCCGTTCACCCTTGCATTCCCTTCCTTCCGTACCTGATCTAATTATCACATTAGATCAGTTTCCATACCTCGTTTGCGTTTGTCTTGAGCTTTGCTTACTTAGTTTGCTTGCTGCTACTTGATTTTAAGTTAAGTGTGTCGTTCAACTTGGTTGAGTGCTTGTCTTTTCTTGAGTTTTCTGAATGTACTAGTGCTGCAAGTAGTGTTTTTCTTTTTAGTCATTTAGATCTGAAAGCTCAGTTGTTATCAAGTTTACTCTTTGATGAATCCATTGAAAAATTAAAAAGTGCTTCTTTCCCATCGTTTCTGCAACATTATTCAAGAAAATTGTTATGCATTGGAAAATTCTCGTTTATGTTTTGGAAGAATTGAATGAATGTATGATCTATTGTGTTTTTCTCGAATTATGAATCGCTCATTTTCTTGAAAGGCTCAAAGCACGCTTCGATTTTTGCAAAATTGATTCCATGCAAAGGAAAGATAGATGCATTTTTAATTTTTGTTGCTTTTAGACCATTGAAAGTGAAATTGAAAAACTTGCATATTCCATTTCAGAATCCTCTCTTTTCATTACCTAGTGTCGTTTTGATTTGAAAAGAAAAAGAAAAGGAAAAATGCTTTGATTTGGATAATAGTGTTGTGATTTTTTGTGTTTCGTCGAAAAGGAAAAGAATACTTTCATTGTCAAGTTTTGTTTGAATTGGGATTGTGTTGCATTGAGTTTGTTTTGGCAATACTATTGGAAAAAGATTTCTCCTTCCCATAGCTAGAATTCATTGAAAGAAAGGAATATTTCGTGCATGTAGCCAGGGCTTGCATTATGTTTCCGATTATGTACTCACCTCATGCATTCACCTAACCATCCAAGATAAAATTAACGGTAGAACTAGGTAAAATTTTTAGCAACTTGTGTGTAAGCTAGAGACGTGTTCCGACGTCGTTAAGCATGGCAGCTGTTGTTATTTTCCAGCACTGTATCCCGGGGGTATTGTAGTCTTCCACGTACTTATCGGTATATCGATCTCCTTCACGTACCCACCAAGTACCATAATCCATACTTGGCATATATCGAAGGGTGTATCACGTACTCGGTAGTATATCGGAAGGTCTCTTGCCGAACGTTTGTGCATTAGACATCACCACTACGGATTTGAGTTCCCACGTACCTTGCGTATATCGGGAGACACCACTAGGATTCCTGAAACCAACTGATTTAACCATTTGGCCTTCTTGGCAAAGCAATACACCGAGAACAACACTCGGGGATATTAGCACGCATGTACTGTCCAGGTAATCGGGTATGCAGGCAAGGGCACGATCCCAATCCTCCTTGTCGCATCATATTGTTGGACCCTGCAGTATATCGCGGTTTGCGATGCCTTAATAATCCTGTGAGGTTCCAGACTTTTGAATCCACTCTGTCACATAAGTTTGCTTGTTGCCTTAGTTTGAGTAGGTTTTTCTAGACTGCTTTTCTTTTAGCATACCCTTAGGAGAAACGCTGTTTCAGCCATCCTAGCTGATCATCCTGACACTCTGGTGGATTTTCCTTGGAGAAGATCCCGTAGGATCTTAAACTTATCACCCGAATATCCCCTTAATACGGAGGTTATTTCGAGGCTAAGAATGGATCAGCGTAACGCGGTCGTAGTTACTGAAGTGGAAAACCCCACCCTGAATGTTGGAGGACTTTTGTTTCCACAAACTCCTCCAGATTCACCTGCCTCTCATCCCTCGCAAGATGAAGGAGCACAAACCCCCGCTTCACAAGGCCTTTCTCCCGTCATCCCGGGAGAACCTAGATCATTGGAATGGATAAACCGACCCCAGGACGACCCCACAATAGCTGTTGGTCCTGCAGCAGCTTATTGGACATCTTCTACAAACCACCCAGTGGCTCATTTTTCCATCTCATCCCCACCTAATTGGACTACTCCAGAGTTCTCTAGGCCTTACTATAGGCCTGACCCCGCCGAGATTTTTGGCCCCATCCATGAACGTTTGGAACAGTTACGTATTAGAGGTGATGAGATTCGAAGACAAAGTCTCGAGCAACATTCTGAAGAGTTTCGAAATCGCCATTTCCAAATAAGATTTGACGACGGAAACATCCTAGTTCATCCAATATCTTTCGGATCACCTGAAGCACCCCACCACGAGACCACTAATAAGACTGGTCAACCCTCGCAAGAGTCCAGTCTTGCACGTCAAGTGAACCAACCTATGGAAAGACAACAGTCCAACACACCTGTCACTACCACGGTTACTTTATTAGTTCCTCCCCCACCTCAGAACTCAAGGGGAGGGTATTCCATTCCCACAAATTATCTTATTGGTAATGTTATTACTGCGGTAGCTATTCAACAACCTACGTTGGTTCAACCTGTGAATAGTGGTCAACCTGTTGTGGCTAGGGGGCAACCCCCGTTTCCTAACCAGAACGTAGGTGGTGTAATCCCCAATAGACCTTCCGTTGGACCTTCCCAACCTGCTATACCATCCACCACGGGATTATCTCATGTTGGGGGACCATCCAATGTAACTCAACCCTTATGGAGTCAAGCGTATCTAGGTTCTGTTAACCCTGTGTCGGGCCAACCTAATCCCGGAAACACACCATACGGGATACCTTATCCTGGGAATCCATACACTCTATGGGGGCAACAACCTATGTTGAAACATAGACCCCAACCAACTATCCCTCAAGCACCACCACCCCTGATCGGTCCTCCCCCACCTCCTATTGGAGGTGGCAGGCCCCCACCTAACGTTGGTGGAGGCCCACCTCATTTTACCAACAACATCCCTCACCCTTCTGGCGGTGGAGGGAATGGTCCACCACCCCCTCCCGACGGAGGCGACGGGGGACCACCCTATCATGGTGGAGGTTCCTCCTGGTACACCTTACGGTCAGTTTGGTCCTTACACGCCTTATCCGTATTATCAATACGCACAACCTAATCCACAGCTGCCCTTCCTGGCTACTTTGGACCTACCTGACCTATCCCGTTTAACCAACGATCCTATTTACCATGGATCTAACTGGCCACCAATTCCAGTGAAACTTTCGTCTGATATCCCCAAGTTTGACGGCAAGTTGGGTGAAGACCCTAAAAACCACGTGATGACATACCACTTATGGTGTTCATCTAATTCCTTAATGGACGATTCAATTCGTCTTAGATTGTTTCAAACGACTCTCACCAGTTAGGCTGCCAAGTGGTACATTGAGTTGCCACCCCACTCTTTTCCTGATTTTGGTTCTCTTGCCATGAACTTTTTGACACATTTCCAGCTTCCCATACTGTATGAAACTAGTACTGAGCTTTTAACCTCGCTTCGTCAGAATACCGCCACTCATATTTCGGATCATATCCACGAATGGCAAAGGAGACGATGTCTCATTAAAGCTCATATTCCAGATTAGCTCCTAGCAGACTGGTTCACAAAATCCCTCATCCCTACCATAGCGAGAGACGTTGCTATGCGAGGTTCCATCACTGAAGAACAAGCCATCGCAAGTTCCCATGCGCTAGACCTAGTCTACACTCAATCTGACACTTTGTTTGATATTCTACCTGACGCGCCCCGTGACATTAATGACCCTGCGAAACCACATAAGGGACTCCAAACTAATGGAATCATTGGTTCCCTTAACACCCATCCTACTGCTAGCATTGTTGGATCATCTAACCCGACTCCGGCTGTCCACAGCACCACCAAGTCCACCGCTCCTGCTGTAACTGAAGAGGCGAATTCTGTCCAATTAGCTTCATCCCAGAAGTCTGGCAGTAAAAAGAAGAACAAGGGGAAACCCAAAAAGTCTTCCGCCCAGCAGGAACAAAAGAGCACTCCTGACGATACCAAGCAGAAACGAAAACTAAAGTATCCTTGTTTACTGTGTGGAGATGACCATTTTTCCAAAGAATGTCCCCATAAAGACGAAGTACAAAAGTTTCTTAGGGGTAAACCAACTCCCGCCGTCCTCAATGATCCGTTTCCTACTCAGAACCAGCAGATGATTGCTCAAACCCCCCAGCCCAGGGGGAACCATCCAATACCGCGCATGTTTTCATGCTGCGTAATGAGACGATCAATTTGAATACTCACTTGCGATATTATGAACCGATCCCTTCGAAGGAATCCACTGGAAGTAATGCTGAAAAAGCTTCCGATTCCTTAATTGATGTTACTGTACCATCAAGTTCTCTCACCATTGAGAAGCCCTCCTTAGATTCGATATTGCGACCGCCCAAGAGTACGATTTGAAAAGTTGTTTTCAATCCCAACGCTCGGGCAGCCCAAAATTACAATATCGTGGAAGACTTGGCACAAGCTCCTTGCGCCATGTCTACCCTCAAAGTTTTGTAGAATTGTCCTAATCAACGCAAAAATCTCCTTGCAGCCATCGGTGCAGTCGACCCTGATTCCTTGAATACCATCATGTTCCGACTTGACAACTTTAAGTCGAGGCTCTCACACCAGCTCGCATTCCAAGTTTCTACGAACATTGCTGGGAAGATTGTCCATCGTACCCTTTTGGACGAAGGCGCCTCCACTTCTGTCATGTCGATCACCTGTTGGAGAGCCATTGGATCCCCTGAATTGAATCGTTCTCCTACCACGTTGAAAGCATTCGACGGGCATGTCTTTCAACCTCATGGGCTTTTACAAGCTCTTGCAGTTGAGTTGGGCGAAAAGACTGTAACCATTAACGTGGAAGTGGTCTCGGCCCCGTTAGATTATAATCTCTTGCTTGGTCGCAATTGGTTTTACACCATGCAGGAGGTAGCCTCTTTAGTCTTCCACATAGTGCAATTCCCCCACCAAGGATGAATTGTTACTATCAACCAATTAGATTTTTGTACACCAGACGCTACTACTCATCCTGGTGACCATGTTCCTTCCATTGGACAGATGTCAAAATAGTATGAGAGTATAGGGGTTGGCCTTTTGAAATATTCATCTCTCATGGGCGTTTTTCCAGCCATGGACCCCCCTAATCATGTTGCTACGGTGAACATGATCTCCACAGAGATTTTATCTCACTCTATCGATGCTTGGCTTGTACCAGATGAAGCCACAACACACCTGCTTGGAGATATAATGCATCTTTCACCCGTTGAACATATTTACGAGGCTATCCAATCAGCACCAGAGGACCATTTAACCATGGCCTCCCCATCCTGTTCTCTACGACGGACGTCATCTCTACTTGATCTCTTACTTTGGACTTTTCATTCAGACGAGTCCATCATGGAAGTTATGAATGTTGACGATGATTCGTGGGATGATCTCCACCATAGGTCATCTTTTCTTCCTCCTTTGGAGTACATAGAGGACAAAATTCACATCCTCTTTTCACCAGATATCCACTCGTTCCCTCATTCCCCCATCCTTACATGTCTTACGGACACGGAGGGAAACTTGGCCAATATTGAGCCAGCCATCCCGGTAGACATCTCAGTGAAACCTGGTATAGTGGAACACATTCGCATAGGCCATAAGTGTTCCCCTGAAGAAATAGCTGCTGGCACGGCCTTATTCAAGCAATTTCGAGATGTATTTGCTTAGTCCTATGAGGAGATGCTTGGGATAGACCCCACAATTGTTTCTCACGAAATAAAAACCTATCCCGACATCAAACCTGTATGCCAAAAATTGCGACCGATACACCCCCGGAAGACTGCAGCAATTAAGGCAGAAATTGAAAAGCTCTTAAAGGCTGGTTTTATTTATCCTGTCCCATTGACGGATTGGGTCTCAAACGTCATCCCTGTGAACAAAAAGCGGGGTACCATTCGCGTCTGTGTCGATTATCAGGATCTTAACCGGGCTTGTCCAAAAGACAACTACCCGACCCCCTTCATCGACCAGATCATCGACAATTATGCCGGAAGCATCATCTTCTCATTTATGGATGGATTTTTTGGTTACAATCAAATTGAGATCAACCCAGCCGACCAACATAAGACGACTTTTATCTGCCCATGGGGAACATTTGCATACCGAAAATTCCCATTTGGCCTTAAAAATGTTGGCGCCACGTTTCAGCGGGCTATGTCGTATGCCTTCCATGACATTAAGGACTTTGTGGAACCTTACCTGGATGATCTCCCTGCTCATTCAAAGCAGGGCGAGTTCCACATTGATCATCTGACGGCCATTTTCCTCAGATACAGACGGTACAATATCTGTTTGAATCCTCATAAGTGTATCTTTTGCGTTGAGTCCGGACCCCTCTTAGGATTTATCGTTTCGAAGGATGGGATCCGCATTGATCCCTTAAAGGCGGAGGCCATCATCAACCTACCACCCGCGACTGATGTGACAGAACTTCAAAGTCTTCAAGGGAAGGTGACTTATTTAAGATGTTTTGTTTGCAATTTCGCGGAGAAGACTCGGGTGTACATGAGACTGCTCAAGAAGGATGTCCCATTCATTTGGGACGACCAAGCTCAAAAATCCTTCAACAGTATCAAACATGCCATCACGCATGCCCCCGTACTCCAACCGCCCAATTATTATCGAGATTATATCTTATATCTCGCCGCTTTTTCTACCCCTATCGCCATGGTTTTGGTACAGGAGGATCAAAACAACCAGGAACATGTAATATACTATGCAAGTAAGGGTTTGGCTGACACTGAAACTAGATATTCACATGTCGAAAAACTTACTTTCGCGGTGGTCATCGCCGTCCAGAAGTTTCAGCACTATATCTTGCTCCGCACCACCACTATCATCTCCGACTCGAACCCCATGTACCACGTACTGACACGTCAGGTGCTTGGGGGCAAGTATTCACACTGGATCGTGATACTACAAGAATTTGATCTTCTTTTCGAGAAAGCCAAGTCAAAGAAGTCTTTGGTGTTTGCCGAGCTCATTTGCGACCTTCCCTGTCCTGATGCAGAACTTGAGCATAATGACTCCTTTCCAGACAAATCATTGTTTCTCATCAGTACGACTGATCCATGGTATGGAGATATCTTATTGTATCTTCAAACCCAACGCTTCAACCCTCAACTCTCTCGCGACGACCGTCATAAGATACGTCACCATGCGAAGTATTATTTAATCATCAATAATACTTTGTATCGCCGTGGCATTGATTCAATTCTTCGACGTTGTCTCACTCACGATGAGGATGAACGCGTTCTGAATGACTTTCACGCCAGGGCATGTGGCGGTCACCTCTCTGGGATGTCTACAACCCATAAAATTTTGCGCTCAGGATATTTTTGGCCTACTATCTTCAAAGATTGTATTGAGGCCGTAAAAAAATGTCCTCCTTGTCAACACTTCCACACGAAGAAGCGCACCCACCCCACCCCGTTACACCTGGTTATTGCCGTGGGCCCCTTCGCAAAATGGGGCATTGACTTCATGCATTGTAAGCCTACCTCGGCCGGGGGGCATAGTTACATCATTGTAGCTGTGGATTACTTCACAAAGTGGGCCGAAGCTATGCCTACATACCAGAACGACTGCAAAACCGCCGCACTCTTCATGTTCAATCATGTAATAGCGCGGTTCAGAGTTCCTTGGGCAATTGTTACCGATCATGGTTCCCATTTTTAGAACCATATGGTTGACGAACTGAGCGACAGGTTGGGTTTTCGCCATGAAAATTCAACACCCTACTACCTGCAGTCCAATGGACAGGTCGAGGCCATTAACAAGGTCTTGAAAACTATGATCCAAAGGATGGTAGGGACACATAAGTCCAATTGGAACAACATGCTCTTCTCAGTGTTATGGGCCTACCGAACTTCCATCAAAACCACCACAGGCTTCACTCCTTTTCAATTGGTATATGGATTGGAGGCTGTCCTACCTATAGAGTGCAAAATTCCGTCTCTACAACTCACTGTCGAACTTCTCCCTAACACTACTGCTGAGGAAGAACGTCTCTTGCACTTAGCAAAACTTGACGAGTCCCGCCGAGATGCCGCTCTTGCTAATGAATCACACAAGAAACACATCAAACCCCAATATGACAAGTCAGTTGAACCTCGTATCTTTAACAAGGGTGACCTGGTCCTCACCTATGACCAAAAGCACTACAAACTAGGAGCAGGAAAGTTTGAATCCATGTGGCATGGACCTTACATAGTCAAACATGTTTTGTAAAAGGGATCTTACGAGCTTGAAGACTACGACGGAATCTCTTTTGGTGAACCCCGCAATGGGATTTACCTGAAGAGACACTACGCCTAAATTCATCACGCTTAGACTTTCTTGCATATACTGTAAATGGCGTGTTTTTTGTGCTTTTGTGTGTGCTGTGACTATTTTGTTTTTAAGTGTCTTTAGATCTTGTTTCCGCTCCTTATACCATTTTCTTTCTGCATGTGCAGATGGCAACGTGCTATGGATTCGCGGACGGCGCCAGCCGGCATACCTATAACCTTGCTTCGCAGCCTGGGTACTATATTCCTCAATAGGTGAGCTCATTAGCTCAAGAGGAAGTTGCCTAGGGTTTGCGACCAACAATGCCACAAAATATCAGGTAGTAATCGGAACCCTAACTAACGCCATTTCCTTGGGTATGAACCACATTTTTATCCACATGGATTCTCAATTAGTGGTTTCCCATCTAAACCAGGTTTACGCCATTCATGATCCCACCTTACTCCATCTCTTCAGACGAGTACGTCTCCTAGAAAGGTCATTTGAATCCGTTCAATACCTGCACATTCCACAAGAGTTAAACACAGTTGCTGACTCGATGGCCAACTTCATTTTGGATTGGTACATCACACACACATAATATCCATAATATGTAAAAGCATTCACAACATGTAAATAATGTAATGTATACAAGAAAACATGTAAACAAGATCACATCACTCATCATTTTTAAACGCATAATGTATAAATCGACGATAATGTCTGTATATATATATATATATATATCGCTCAAAAAGTAGTGCTGGTACAAAATCTGAAGCACGATGGCTTTCAGTGAGTTTCTACAAAATCTGAAGCATCATAGCTTTTAGTAGTACAAAATCTGAGGCCTCTAAGCTCTCAGTACAAGTATAATAGTGTCATTAATCCTGAAGCCTGACCCGTACACCACCCCTAGCATGGACAGCATGCTATCACTGAGTGAGGAAGCAATCCATGGTCCTCGCCACCTTGTGGAGTGGGGAATTGAAGCGTACGGACACTCTAACCCCAAACCTCTGCATAGGTCTCGGCAGGTCATATATCGTTGGCTCAGGAACCTCCACTGTCAGCTGGGACAAGTTCCTGTATACCTCCTCCATGTCCTCGATGGCAGCATGAGCACCTGGGGGCACAACTGCTTCCCCACCTCTGTCTCTCCTCGCCAGGAGAGAAAGTCCTACTGGCCGTACGGGCCCCACATCTGCACACACATGTTATGTACTTGTCAGCACTACATAAAAAAAAATGATAAATATACAAAATTAAAAGTACAAGGGTTTTGTTCTCACCTATGTCACCCCATGCTGCACCCTCTGGCAGCACCAAGTCAGGATCCTCTCTGAAATCCGTACCACTGTACGGGAAGTCCTCAACCATGCGTAACTGGCCTTCCAGCTAGCTGAAGAACTCAAGACCAAAGCTGATGATAGGTCCTCCACCATGACGAGTCATGACCTCAGTCCATCTGAGCATGTGGGGATCTCTAGGCTCCCTGTCATCTAATACCACTTGTGGGTGCAAGAGAGGGATCCGCTCCAAGAGGAACGATACCACGATCGACCCATAACCAAACTGCTTGAGCTCTCCCCGCCGACACTTGGTCAGCTGAGCTTGGAGGTTTGCGAGGAGACCCTCGCACTAGTTGAAAACCATGGGGGACATGCAGTCCTCCGCATAAAGAATATGGGTCCGAGTAGCTGTGTGTGGGGCTTGGCTATCCACTGCTCTAGTAATAGTAAGCAATATGGTACGCAGTGGGCGGCTCACCACATCCCTGATAAGAATCTTCCCACTTGAAGGTCGAGAAGTAGTGATACAATGCTGTGACACCATGTCATCAACTATGCGGTCACTGGCTCGTGTTCTAGTAAGATGTACAGGTTCCCCTCTCCAAGACAGACCTGTGAGAAAATAGATGTCCTCAACATCTATTGTGAGGATGTGCTCACCAATCACAAAATACTGTTGGGACGCATCCCAACTCTGGAGCATGTGTGATAGCAATGGGATTTGGGATCTCATCCCCTGAATCTCAAAGAACTTGAGTAAACCATAGTTCCTCAAGGCATCCACGCATTGTGGATCATTGGCAGCTTGTTCATCTTCTATCTCATGATCTCGTTCTTGCCACTCTAAAACCATGTTGGCTAGCAAGAAACCTGCCAAGAAGGGAATTTAAACACTGTTAGGTCCTGCTTCAACCTTCACAAGTCCATTTTTTGGATTCTTTTTTATGTTTGGAATTTGCAACTCCACCGTCGTACTTCACCCATTCGAGGCTTTCAACGACTCGGTCTCATCGCAGGTCCCGAAAGGGCCAACTACGACGAGCCGAGAGCACAGTAGCCCTCCATGAACTCATCAAAAAATCCAAAAAATGAACCTAAAAACAAAATCTAATCCACTGGAAAGTTGCTGGATGAAGTTTAGGCCTACCTGATCTAGACAGTTGGTGAAATGGCAGATCGTAGCTCCTGGAATCGGAAAAAGAAGTTTTGGCTCCAAATTGGTACTTCTCCCAAATTAACAAATGAAACATTGAAATCTATTTTGGCCCATTTTTCTATTTATAAATAGAATGGAATATTCCTTTCCAAATATTTTTATGCTCTTGGGCCATTTATCATAGTTTTTGACCATTTTTGTCATATTTGAGGCCATTTGACACATTTTCTAGTGTGCAGGAGTTGTAAGTGGTATTTTGTGTCGTTTCTCGTATCACAATGGTCATCACAGGTATGAATGCTCCCTTGAATGTTTTGTCATTATTTTTTGCAACAGTTAGTCTGTAATTATTGTGTGATGATGAGTTTACTCTTCGTTTGTTCTCGTACTCACGGAACTATGAGAACAAGTACCAATTTATGGTTTATCACTTCTTCGGGCTCGTTAAACTTCCACGGAAAAGGACACCCCCGGAGTCTACCGTTAAGCTCTTTTCAGGCTCTCGAAAAACGAAAATATTGCCAAGCGAACTTGTCGCGTTCACGCTTGTTAAAGTATTTGAATGGTTGTCTTCCTGGTGATAGTTTACCCCCTTTTTGGACCAGGAGGCACGAATTACGAAAAAGGAATACTCTAGCCAATCATGACTGGAAGAGTCCTCTCCTGCGTTTTTTTACCCTTTTTCGAGCGATAAGGCTAACTTTACGAAAAAGGACCGTTGGAGTCTTCTTTAGTTCTTTTCAGACTCTCTAAACATGAAATGATGATCGAGTTTACCTTCTATGGACTCGTTAAAATTTTCACATTGAAGGGCCCATCATGGGACAAACCCCTCCTATCCCAGGTTCGAAAAATATTTGGGATTGGACTCATCTATGAGATGAGCTATACCGAGCATCTGGTTACCCTAATCAAGCTCGTAAAAAACACATGAGGCACTCATCATTTATGATGGGGAAAAAGGAAAGTGTTTATGTTACATACCTTATTAGTGGCAGTATGTAGTCGTTCTTGAACATGGCACTCATCTGCATTTGCATAAAGTACTTGGGTCATCCATTTGTCTATGAGTCCCCACTTACTTTATGAGTCCTGTTACTCCTTTGAGTCATTCAAAGAAAGCTCCCATCATCAGTTGCATTAGAAGTTTGCATCATACTCATTGTGTCAATACTGCCAAGTCATGCCATGCCCATGTTCAAGAACACGTCTATCATTTGTCATCTGCAGTCAGTACACTCGTCACCATATCGGTTTACTTTGTGTCAGTCTCACATGTTGTTGTACTATCTGATCCACTCTACACATCTTTTGTCGTGTTTCGTGTCGATTGATGGGGGATTCATCATGGCCCTCCTTCGACGGATTCATCCTTGTCGACTTCAACTCATCATCTGAGGATCGAATCTAGAAACTAGTCAAGTACCTTGGCCCTGCATGCCTCAATGGCAGGTTACCTCGCTTTCATCATGAGTTTACATCATTGACTCTTGATTGAAAGATTTCATCTTGCATTCGACTTCAACTCATTTATTCACGCTTGATGATATGTACTATGATACCTTGGGAGTCATTGACATCAATGGTGATCTCCCTCGCACTTGTTAACAGTTTACATCAATGGCCGGTAATCAAGTGGTTTCTACCATCTTCGATGTAAAGACATTTGTAATCACATGGATAGATTTGTATCATTGCGGGTTCAGCTTGAAGACCCTGGGAAGTCATGTTTTACCTAGGTTGCGATGGAGTTTGTATTGGGTTATATTACACGGATCCACTTTTGTATTGGTCGTGGCTGTGTTATCATCTCATCATGGATCTACGCTTGTGTCTAGTAGCCATGATTGTGTTCAGTCGGTCATTACTACCATGGATCTGCAATGTATTGGTCGACAGCCATGTTGTACTTCATTTGAGATTGTTAGTTTAGAGTCAGTTGTACTGCAGTAGTGTCCTTTGTCCGACGAGTCTATTTCCATTAATTCTATCAAAGCACTTCACCTGTCTATCTTCGACAGCTTCATGCTTTGGGGGGCATTCTGTTACACCCAAAATCTACTCATCATAAGATTCAGTGTCTACACCCCTGAAGATACATGGACTAAGTAATCATCCTAGGAGGATTTGTACCCAATTGTGCTCAGTTTTGAAGGGTCGTCGCAGGTTGCACACTAGCAACATGCGACGTCGCACCTTGCTCCATTATAGGGTGCGACGAAGTCAGTTAAGTGGAAAAAATAGCTTCTTCGAGGTCCATCTCGAAGCTTGTTGACTTAGGACCCTATCCTTGACCTCTTGGAAGAGTTGGCAGAGATCCCTTAAGCCTCTCCTACCATCTCTCAACCTATCCTATCCATACCCTATCCATTTAGTCCTATATAAGTGAAGCTCACTCCCATCCCAAAGGAAGGAAGACTATGGTATCTACATGCTGGTGAAATCACTCTTAGAACATCTCCACTCACCTATTGGAGAACTCATACTTCCTTGGAAGGATATGGCAATCGGATTTGTCGGAGAAGGGCTACAGCGTTAAGCCTTGGTTGTGGTTCTATATCTCTATCATGTACTCCTCTATTTGAAGTAATACAAATGCTTTCCACCAATATTGTTCATGTGTGCAATGATATTGAGTAGTTTACCTGCTTAACTGTTTACTTAGATCTCTTATTGTATAGATGTCTTTTACTGGTTTCTCTTGTTTCTCATCTTGACAGGTCTTGCAGCTCGGATCTAACGACTGTAAGACGTGGAGCAACATTCAGGAGAAAGGATTGCGTAGTGAAAGGTAAGACATCTAGTACCCGATCCTTAAGTAGATCTAGGAAATGCATTGGTAGTCTATTATATTTGTTCTAGACTCACTTTGATCTAGGGAGATCTGGATCACGTCCACTCGGGTGGATTTTCCGATAACACTATCATCATGTTGGAACACATCTGAGCATCATCTTGATCGTCACGACTTGTCTTGAACATTTTGTCATCATAAGAAATGTCTTCATCACAAATCAATCTGTTGAGAAGTGTCAATATCCCTCTCTCTCCCTCTTAAGATAGAGTCACATCAATGTCTTATCAATGATGAAATCATCAACACTCCCTCTCAATGATGGAGGTATTCTCATGAATACATCCTAAAGTATCAACATATTCTTATTTCACTTGGAGAGGTTGATCATAAGCTTGCATGAGCATATAGGGACTAATTTTCCCATCTCGTCATAGGATGGTTGTGAGAAGTCATTGCCCCATTCTAAATCATGAGTTGATGAGCTATAAACTAGGAATTAATCTCCCCATCCCATCACAGGATGGTTGGGAGAAGGCACTGCATCACTCTGATCATTTGGGACTAATCTCTCCACCCCACTTGGTATCCAAGATAAGGCACTGCTCCGTTCTGAGTCATCTTAGGGACTAATCTCTCCACCCCATCACACGATTTCTGAGAGAAGGAACTGTCCCACTTGAATCACCACTAGCCAAATCACATGGATAATACTAGGTAAATGCTCGATGCTCAACCTCTAGGAGGATAGTGTGTTAAACTGTGGACTAATCTTCCCACCCCTTCACAGGATTTTTGGAAGAAGGAACTGCCCTATTATGAGGTATTCACCTCTAGCCAAGTCACATGGATAATATTGAGGGAATGCATCAACACTAACCATCAAGGGCCAATCTCCCCACCCCGTCATAGGGTGGTTGGGAGCTAATACTTCCTTGCCTCTGGACCATTCACCCGTAGCCAAGTCACATGGCTAATAATGGGGAAATGTATGCCCGATGCTGCAAACATCCATCTTCAATCTCATCTCATCTCCCTCTATGGTAGAGCACCCTACTCCCTCTATATCTGAGCATCATGCTCCCTTTGTGTCTGAGCATCTTGCTCTCTTTGCATCTGAGCATCTTTCTTTTTATGCACATGAGCATCTTTCTCTCTCTGCATCCGAGCACCTTACTTGCTCTGTACTTGAGCATATTGATCCCTCTTCATTCGAGCATCGTACTTTCTTTGCACCTGAGCATCTTGCTTCCTCGGAATTCAAGCACTTTACTTGCTCTGCACCTGAGCATCTTTCTCCCTTTGCATTTGAGCATCTTACTTGATTTGCACCTAAGCATCTTGCTCCCTTTGCATCTGAGCATCTTACTTGCTCTACACCTGAGCATCATGCTTCCTCTTCCTCTGCTTGCTCTGCACCTGAGTATCTTTCTCCCTTTGCCTCTACTTTCTCTGCACCTAAGCATATTGCTTGCTTTGCATCCATGCATCTGGGTCCCTCTGGGACCTGAAGCTATCTCCCCGTGACAATCATCAATCCTGGAGTACTAGACTCCTTTTTTCAATCATCAATCTTGGAATATGTATAAGATATACAAATATGGGATGTCTTCCCATTTATCACAAGGATCTAATATTTCTCCCTCTTTTTCATGCTAGCAATCCCTCTTCCTTTTATGTATTTCGACTCCTACTGAGTCTTGACACTTTTTCCCGAATCAAAGGAAGCTAAAACAAATCTTTTGGGCTCTTATACCAGGGAAAATGACCCAATTACAATAATGATCCTAACTAATGAATAAAAAAATTTGTTGGACTCCCGTACTAGGGAAAATGGTCCAACTACAATAATGACTAATAAATTGAATAAGAAATTATGTTGGACTCCCATACTAGGTAAAATAGTCCAACTTACAATAAAAGGAAATCAAAAGAAATATTATGTTGGCATCTCGCCAGGTTTTACCTTTTTTGGTGAAGGCTCCTCATCAACATGGGTTGTTGATGCATGTTGTTTCCCTCTCTTTCTCTGAGGACAATTTGAAGCATAGTGACCAAACTTGTCAGACTTGTAACACTGGATGTGTGAAATGTCGTTCTTCTTCCTTGGTCCTTGATCTGAATTCTTCTTTTGAAAGTTCCTTTTCTCTTTTCATTTTCTTGCATTAGCTGCAAGAGCTAGAGTATTTCTGTCTTGTGGTTCTTCTGGGTTATTTCTTGATAACATTCTGGTTTCTTCTCAAACACAGTCAGACCAAAGATGATCAAATTAGGGTAGTGTCCCATGACCACATATGCTTTGAATAAATGATTCCCATGAGGAGGGAAATCCATTAAGAGCTACTGTGACAAGTTCTTATCATAAATGAGGTCCCCAATAGCATGTAGGTGTTCCTTCAGTTTGGATATCTTCATAAGGTAATCAACTCCAGAATATGATTTGGTCATCTTGGGCTACAAAGTTGATTCTTCAGGGCCAATTCTTGCTGGTGTCCTTGCTCTCAAATAGTCGAACTAATTCATCAAACACTGCCTTAGCAATATTTAACTCTGAGATGTGAGGTATCAAGTGGTATTTCATAGAATTTGTCAAGATTCTATTGGCCATTGCTTTATTTTTATTATGTTTAAATTTATCTGCATCAGCTGTTGGTTCAAAGATGTCTTCCTTTACATAATTCTTGATCTCATTTTCATCCAAGACATGAAGTAACATGGTCTTCCATGATCTAAATTTAGAGGCTCCATCTAATCTATCCTCTACTCTGACACTGGTCACCATCTTGATTGCAGGTAGGAACCTGATCAAAAACCCTAGCCAAAGCTAGGTCAAAATTGAACTTTGGATTTTGAGAAAACTGCTTCAACATATGAATGTGCCCTTCCAAGGCAAGTTGAATGAGCCTCCTTTTCTTCCTGATCTATGGCCAGAACAATTTAAAAATGCAAACCCTAATTCTTGACCCCTATGGTAATCAGGTAAAAAATTAAAAATTATCATAATGAAATACTCATTTCTTAGGAAAATGTGCCTTCCTAAGGTGAATTGAGCAACCCTCTTTTTCTTCTGAATCAGTGGATGGAAACCCTAGAATCAAGAAGCACTAGTTTTTAGAAGTTGTGTAGCAGGAGCATGGAGTGGGCCCATAACCTATTGGATTTTAGTATTATAGCAGTATAATTTTCATCTCTTTTAACTTAACTACACAGAAACGTGCACAGAAACACAAGAGACACAATAATTTACCCTAGGAAAACCCAAACTCGGGAAAAACCCAACAAACCTTTCTTACTCAGAGAATCAGTACATAGTACAAGTACACCAAATATATATCAAATACAAGAGAAATCTCAAAAACAAAGATAGACTTCTTCTGCTACTACTTTTTCTCTCTCCTGTGCACTAGATCAAATGCTTGAGTGAACTTGCTTGGTGTGTAAATGAGGTAGATGTCACCTTCTATTTATACATGACTTTTGGAGTGATTTTTCCCAACTAGGTCGACCCACCTCTTTTACTGGGCCGACCTGCCTCTTTTACTGCCCCTTTTTATTGGTCGACCTGTCCCTTTTTACTGGGCTGACCTTCCCCTTTTACTGGACTGATCTGTGTGAGGATACCTCACACAACTATAACAACAACACAAAGGTTTTCCCCAATTCAACTATACTGAATGTTGACCCTTAATTATCCATGACATGATATTGTATCTAGAAAAGTGTTCATATAAGTACACTTGTTAGCTTCATTACATTCGCAGAAAATCATAAAATTAATTTCCCATGCATTTTGGGAACTACTCATATTGACAATTTCTTTGTCAAATCAAGGTTACAAGCACTTTTCTGTTCAATTTCTTAGAAACATTTAAAACACTCTTGTAGAATCTGATTATGCACATTTGTTCCCCTATAGATTATGATTCCAATGACTATAACTATTCTTATTTATAATCTTAGAGCTAAAACTTACAACCTTTCAAGATTGTCAATTTTGCTCAATTATGCACTTTCCGTGTAGGCGCGTTTAGTCTTGGATAGCAACTTTAGCCTCATGTTGAAGAAAATATAGGAATAAAAATGTTTTTCTATCGGGCACTAATAATAATTATGACAATGATTACTCAGTAAATTCCGGATCGTTGATCTGATGCTCTAATCAATATTTCTAGAATTTTCTGGAATTACTACTTTTAAATTTTGCGTTTTCTCCAACCTTGGTTTATTTTACAAAACCCGCTTTCTCCCAAACTAAACATTTCTAGAAAAAAATCCTCTAACCAAATTTTTTCATATTAATGAGTAGGTAAAATGTCAAATTCATAATTTTTTCTGGTTTCGACATGGTCTGTAACAAACAAAATATATATAAAATCAAGGTATAAATAAATAAAAATACATAAATCAATAGTTAATATTAGTAACTAAATCTAGGGCACCCCTGTGTGGGCATTTATACAAGCCCTCCATTCTCATTGTAATATTCATCATCTTATCAATTATTTATTCTATTATTTGTCCATTTATGGATCATCTGTGTTATTTACACTCGATATTCATGTAAGAAACAATTTTATCGTTTCATGGTCACTTTTACCTCCTCCAAGTTTTCCAAAATTGCACTTGTGTGCCCAAATAGCGGATTTTGTCCTCGTTTTTCCCCTAGGCTCCACATATTTTGGAATTTGGCCAAAACCCCCCAGACTTATCTGTGTTCTTGGACCATGACTACACCATAACAATTTCAGTCCTAGCATGGTCCCATCAATTCACTAGGTAATGGTAGTTAAAAACCACTATTTCCCTATTTCTAAAAAACCAAAGTAGGATGGGTATACTCCCCTAGCTGGAAATTCTATAGTCTTCCTTAATAGTATCAAAATGCATTAGGTTTCAAATTCTTTCCCTAGAATATCCACAGTAATCATTTTTTATAGACATTTCGAATCCATACCATGATCCATCATCAAGACTATTTATCAATCGAAAGAGTTGGCAACGAGAACGAGATACATTAATACAATGATGTAAAATGAGAATAATTTCAACACCAAACATGGGCTATAGAAGACAAATTAGGGTTAATAAAAATATTCTTAAAGAGAATACAAAGTTAAATTTTAATTGTATTTAAATTATAATATGATTATATTTATTATGTTATTATAGAGTGAAATTAAATTAATTTTAGAATAGATTTTTAGAATACTTAATTTTAATTAAGATTAAATTGTTAAAATTGTAAAATCAATTTCAAGTTATATTTGATTTCTCTTTAATTTAGATTAAGAGTTAAATTTAATTTCAAAATTGAGAAAAACCAAGATTATGGGATCAAGCTTTAATCGGGAAAAAATGTTTTCTAATTAATGCATGATATAATTTTAGATTAATGAATAATAGATTTTTTTAATTATTGAAAAATAGGTTATTTATTAGAGTTATTTATTAAGGTTATTAATTAAAGATGTTATTGATTATAGTTGTATTGATTAAGAGTTTATAAAAAAAAATTATAAAAATTTTCATTAAACATATTTAATTATTAAGATGTTGAGTATATTTTTTGTTTTGTTAGAAATATGTAAAAAATCTTAAAATCAAATTTATTAGTTATTAATGGAAATTTTATAGTGTGAGTGTCATGGAGATATTTGAGGATGTTAAATCTATTTATGGATTCAAAAACACAATTTAAATATTTTTAAAGTTATATTTTATAATAAAAAAATACCAAATTCCAATCAAAACCCATTGATAAATCCAAAAAATAGAATAAATAAACTTCTTCTTAATTATGAATTAAATTAGGATGTTATTAATAATGAGTTTAATTAATGTAGAACATATTGCCATTAATTATTGAATAATAATTTTCCATTAATTACTAGGTTTAGGGTTCTCATAAATTGTTAGTTTTTTAAATTATGTGTTATAATTAATTATGTGGCTGATTATTAGGTTATCTATTATGATCGCCATAAATTAATGTATAATTATTCTATAATAGGTTTGTCATTGATTATCTGATTAATCATTAGGTGATTTATTAGGGTTGCCGTAAATTATAATTGGTTTGTTATTGATTATCTGATTAATCATTAGGTGATTTATTAGGGTTGCCGTAAATTATGTGTTTTAAATGACTCTATGATAGGTTGTCATTAAGGTTGATATTAATTATTTATTAGGTTTCCATTCAGGTCGATATTAATTATTTATTAGGTTTCCATTAAGGTTGATATTAATTATGTGTTTTTTAATTATTGAATACTAGGATATTATTTATGTGTTTTTCAATTATTGAATACTAGGATATTTATTAGGATTATTTGTTAGGGTTGTTATTAATTATGTGATATCTTAATATTGTTTAAAAGGTTATTAATTAGGGTTATCTTTTATTAAGGGAGTAACTAAAAAATCATACCAAGTCTCTTTTGGTTTTTTGATTGGTGACTAGGAGGAGCGAACTGGTACTCACTTCAAGGTCTCTATCTTTATTCAAGTTGTTTGGATGTTTGATTATCTCTGAAGCTTCCCAGAACTGTCATTTGAGACAATGATTCTCTTTTGCAAGGACCTTGGTGTCTTCTAAGCACAGAGGGTGCTTGGTTTTGAAGGAGTGTAATGCTAGTGCCGAGGTATGGATTTGTTCATTCTTAATGTCTGCTCCATGCTCTTTTATCATTGTATGAAAGGAACTTCTTGTTTCACCAATATAGCATTTCCCCTAGGAACATGCTACCTTATAGACACCTTTGTATTATTGCTGGTCAACAATGTCTTTTACATGTCTCATTTTTTGTCTAATGGTTTCTAAAGGTTTGAATGAGGTTGTAATCTCTTTCCTTTTTAGGACCTTTTCAATATTGTAAGTGATCTCTCTAGTGTAAGGACGGTAGGCTCTCTTGCTAGATGCTTGAATGTTATGAGAAGAAGTCTCCTTCCTTTCTTTCTCTATAGCTATTTGGATATCTTTATCCATATGTTCTTAAAGACTTTGGTGAGGTGATCTTTCTCCTATTTAAGATGCTCATCATCCAAAATTCTTAATTCCCTTATGGATAAAGTGTTAAGGACCCCAATCTTTTGAGAAGGGTGGTGATGGGAATCTACGTGGAGGTAGCTTTCAGTATGTGTTTTCTTCCTAAAGACTATGTGTCCCAGTGTTCCATCTTGTTTCTTGGTCACCAAAACATCCAGGAATGGAATGCTCCCATTCTCTTCTAGTTCCATGATGAACTTATGTCTTTGGAACTATTGTTTAGATGCTCAAAAAACTTATTCATTTCGGCACCTCCATGTTGCAACTTCACATTAGTGTCATCAATGTATCTTTTCCACCTTGATGGTTTTAATGGGTAAGAGTCAAGAGCTTCTTTTTCAAACTTCTCCATGAAGGGTTTGAAAACTATGGGTGAGAGAAGGGAGCCCATTGCTACCCTAGTGATCTGATAATAGAACTCACCTTGGAAACTATGAGAAGATCTATGAGACTCATAGCATTTACTCCCTAGAAAATGAAATGCCATGAATCGAATTATGAAACACATGATTTGGAAATGGTTTTAGTCATGTTGGTATTAAATATTTTGAGGCATTACCTTGTCAGACAAGCACGTATGAAATGGACCATGAAAATTTGCAATGTCACCATGTGAAATCCAAACATTGACACTTGGATGGGCTCTTGCAGTCTTTGACATTTTGATTATAAATGGGGTATTGACTCCATGTATTTTTTGGCAATATTACCCTTGATCCAACAAAGGCACGATGCCATTATGGTGGTGGTCAATAAGTTAACCAAGAGTGCTCGCTTTTTAAAATTATATATACTTATGATGTTGTAGATGTTACATCGATCTTTTTAGTGAAATAGTCTACTTGCATTGGATACCTATGAAAATAATCTCAAATCGGGGTTCTTAATTCACATCTAGATTTTGGATAAGCTTTCAAGCAATGTTAAGTACGCAACTTAACTTCAATATTTCCTTCCATACAAAGACATATGATTTAGAAAAATAGTGAATCAAGTTATGGAGAATATGCTCCATATGTATGCTATGATTCAATAGAGTTGTTTGAAGAAAAATATAATGCTTGTTGATCTTTCTTCTTACAACAACAAATATCATATCTTAATCTATATGTCCACATGTGAGATCATATATAGATTTCCCTCCCAGTCACCATTCCACTGGGACTAATTGAAATAAGGTGTGATTATATGACTTTGAAGTGATCTAGAGATGGACGAGCATGTGGTTAGGATAAGAAAACATTTGAAAGTAGCGATAGATAATTAAAAAAGTTACACTGATTCCCACCATCATATTGACATGAGTTACAATGTTGGAGATAAAGTCTTCATGGACTAGATCACAAAGAGCATGATAAGGTTTAGAAAAGGGATGAATTTGTTACCTCAGTTTATAAGACTTTTCTAAATTTTGGAGAGATTTGGACGAGATGCATATCACCTTACATTTCCACCCTACTTCCATAAATCCATAATGCCTTTCATTTCAAGTTTTGTGGCATTATGTAGTTGATGCTTCTCACATCTTGAACCAGGTCGTCTTATATGTCTTGTAGATGGGAACGTATAGACCCAAAACATCATGGATTTGGACATGAGATACCATCAACTCAAGCATCACTTAGTAAACTAGGTTAAGATCTATGGGAATGGGTACAATGCACGATCTACAATCTAGCAATATGTAAAAACAATGTATTAGGACTATGAATCCTAGTCCTCTTATATGTCTTGTAGATTGGAACCTATAGACCTAAAACATCATGGATTTGGACATGAGATACCATCAACTCAAGCATCACTTAGTAAAATAGGTTAAGATCTATGGGAACGGGTACAAATCAAGATCTACAATCTAGCTATATGTAAAAACCATGCATTAGGACTATGAATCCTTTTTTTTGCTTGACTCAAAACTTTGAAATAAAGTTCTCTGAAAAGTGGTAAATATAATCCCCACATTTTTTTTTCGTACACACTACATTACTTTTCATTATGGTTTGAGTCAACCCCTAGTTAATTGAACCTCTTCGTACTTATGAGAGAGTTTACACCCTTACACGATGTGAAATTGGAACTTTAATTATTATATATTTACGCCGAAGGCGTTCTTTCTGCGAAAGACAATCCATGCTCTTGTAGCAGGATTCCTCGCCTATAAAACGAATGGAATCCTGCCACATGCATCTTTATTCTTCACGCCAAATTAACGGAGGTTCTCTTCGAATTGGTCTTTTTTGCCAATTTCGTGATGGTTCTGTACTCTTTCTAGCAGTCACGGTTCGTTCATCGCCAAATTCTCCAGGTTTCTGTCATTTTTCAGGAGTCGCTGTTCATTTGTCTTTTCGGCAATATTTTGTCAGAGCCCGATCTTTTAGCATGTGCATTTGGCCATCCACCGCCTCAGCTCAGAGTGAGCAATTGAAATTTGTGGTCTGGATCTCGGTTGGTTCAGGCATCTCTACGTTAACTGCTTGCACCCTCTTCTCTCCGGAAACATTAATAGTTCTAAGAATTTGAAATCTAATTCATGATTCAGTATCCAAGGAGGTTTCATCTTCGTCTTCGTCTTACTATTATTTTGGTGGTTGCGTTTTTGTTGCAAGTTTTGAAGTTGGCAGGTAGTGCGGTTAAGGATAACAAGAAGACAAGGATTGTGCCACGCCACTTCCAGTTGGCCGTTTTAAACGATGAAGAACTTATCAAGATGTTGGGGGCTATAACTATCGCTAGCGGTGGAGTTTTACCAAATATTCATAATATTCTTCTGCCTAAAGAGGGTGGAGTCTCTACAAAGGCTTTTGCCGCCAAGGAGAGCTAGGTGAAGTTCTCTGCTTGGATCCTTGTTCGTAATGGTATTCTTTAACAGCATAACTTTGATTTATGAATATTTGGCTTCCTTGGGATTTTAACCTTTCCTGTAAATGGTAATGGTATTTAGCTATTTCCCTTTGCCATTGTGAAATTTGGGGTTTTTCTGTGTTATTTTGATGTTTGGGGCAGACGTATACAGTTTCAGAGTCTTACTACTTGAAATGCTAACTAGCAAGGCCCTTGTTCAATCCCACATGCAATAGGATTATCATTCAGCCATAGATATTCCCAAGTGGGTGCAGTCCATTGTCTGAGAAGAATGGACATCAAAGGTATTTGATATTGAGCAGATGATGTTCAAGAACATTGAAGAGGATTGATATAAAAATGATTGGCCTCACAAATTTCCGCAGAGGTCAGACAATAAAAGAGTTTAGATTTGGGAAAGATCTGTCATTTCTAAGCTTCCATTAAATCAACAACATGCAAAAGACAATTTTCAAATAGCTCTAGATTGGTTAATCAACAATCCTGGAACAATGGATCTGCCAGCTTGGAAGAAGGGTTATACCACCTGTAGGTTGTAAAAGAAGTCATATATATCAGTGGAAGAAGGTTGTAGCTTGTAGAGAAGCTTCCTAAAGCTGTTATGTGGCAGAAATTGATGGATTGTGACCTGTTCTCAGCCCCTACCTTAGTCAGCAACACTAATCAACAACAAAATAGCAGTATGTTCCACCAAAGCAGGTGTTCCCAACATGTGTGAGCGGTTTGAGGCATTGACAGATGGTTTAGGGCACTTTTCTTAGTGAGTCTTTGTTGCTTGATCGACCCACTACTCTTTTTGACATATGGGAATCTCCAGATTGAAATAGCTTGGTGCTAATATAATAATTCCATCAAGAAAGGCTGTGAAGATCCCACTGAAATCATCAATGAGGCACACAGTATGCGAATGGTCAGTTTTATTTTCAACATCCAGTCTATATCTTTGTTCTCAGTCATAGTGCACTGGATCTAAGCCATGGATTCCAAATAGATTGTTTGCGCTCAAAATTCCATGAGGGGAGTGCGCTCTCTGAGGAATACCCTAAAGAGGCACGAAAACTATGTAATCCATTTGTTTCTAGTGGGTGCCTTTGTTTCCCTCAGTATGAGGTCTCTGGATCGCCAGGATCAGATTGATGCGCTTCAAGCTGAGAGGGTCTCTTTAGAGCAGGAGAACAAAATCCTCAAGAAGAGGATATGTAATTTGAAATAGGGGATGCTCGAAGAGGTTGCGAAGTAGGAAAATCGTAACCTCATCCTCATACTGAAATCTCTCTTCGGTGGCAGTAAGCAATAACTTTATTTATCTTATTACAGTAGGAAGTTAATAGTGTCTTCCTGCACCTTCAATGTATTGGGTTTTTTTCTTTTGCCATTTTGGTGAGTGGGTAGTATTTTCCAATTGGTTATGATATCGGGGTAGCTATCTTGGATAATTTCAATTTCTCCACGAACCTGAATCTAAATATTACTTAGCCTGGATATTGACTACTGCAAGAGATAGGTTGCTGGAAAATCTTTCCACAGGTTTTTCGACATAACCAGTGCAGAACCCCAAGCCATGAGAGGCTTGTTAATTCTTATTTGATTGAATTTTATGACAGTGACCCCATGTTGGGTCTGGAGGACCGGGAACAAGTTTGGGAGCATTGGGGCCAAAGCGATATCAGCATTGGGGCCAAAGTGACATCATCCACTATGTAGAAATTGCACTTTGTTCAGGCAAAGTTTTGCATGTTCTAGAGAAAAAACCCAGAGGAAGCAAGTTGATGTTGATCATGTTTGCGATCAATAATAGCACACTCTGTAGGTTGAAAAGGATGGAAAAGATGAAGGGATTTAACCACCTGAAGTTGATAAAGAAACTTGTAAAAAAATAGTTGTTCCAAGATGTTATCTTAATTTCAACCACGTCTAGGGACACATCAACCTGGATGCCTCAAAGAGCTTATAATGGAGCTTCAAAATCTTGATTACCAATTTTTGCCTACACTCATATGAATATAAAAATTCAATATTAAAATTTCAGACAGAATGACATATGGTGGCATGTTTGACATAATTAACAGTCATTTGTTGAACATAAAGTTCATTCTCAAAAACTGCAAGTTCAAACTGATTTTATAGCAAGAGTAATAATTTAAGCGAACGAAAGTTGATTTTTAGGTTTTTTTTGTGCATGAATGATCCAAATACACCTTGAATTCTTGGATTCTTTTCATTTCTTTGAATAGGTATTCGACACAAGATTTTGAAATATGATGACTTCTTTTGTTGGTTATGATTTTAGGTGATTCAGTGTCCTATTGAGAGAGTTTTGTGTCAATTGTATACGCAACTTAGAAGAAATATTGAAATCTATTGAGGAATTTGTGTTGATTGCATTATTTAAGTAACTTATAATAAGTATTGAATACTTTGTCGAGGTATATGCGTTGATTTCATAGGAGCAACAGAAAGAAGAAAAAAACTCCATTAAATAGAGAAGAAGAATATATTTTAGAATAATTTGGGTTTGCAAATATGTTTTGATACCCGATTTAATAAAGCTTGCAGTGCAAGTACTCTGAAAAATCATCTTGGAAAAAAAGTTACTCTGTTAAAGCAAGGATATATGATACTTCGAGTATCCATTAAGAAAATAATTGATTCAATGGACCACAATGAGTGGGGTGAAGGAAAGGAAAATTTATGCACTCCCACGCTGATTGGATCATCTAATTTACAATCTTCAGCTGATGGAAACCCTGCTATTTCTCAAAGTGGTTACAAGGCAGCTGAAGGTTTTGTCTCAAGGTTTGATTTTAGCTCAAATGATATCTTGTAAATTGAAGACTTGAAAAGTCAGTGGAATATAAGCAAGCTGATGTGGCTCACAACCACAGTGAAGCAGATGAAAGGTTTAGGTTCTTGGACAACCATATTCGAGAAGTTAGTCTAATAAATCCTCGGGTCTCATTTTAATTTCATCATCCCAGCTTATTGAAAAAATTTTATGATCCTATTGTTCAAATATTACATATCCACTCTATAAAGGATATTATTTCTGACTATTGTGCTTTTATTTCTAAAGAAAAAATATTTATATCCGATATTTCAGGGTCTGAAATCAGAATATACTTTAAAATATCTTATATAGACATAATATCTATAGTTCCTGCATTGTCCTATCACTACTTCAATGTAGTCTTCCATGGTTGCAGAAAAGATAGCCTTGACGTCTCAGTGATAAAATCTATGACTCATTTCAAAACTAAACTTCCCATCTTGAACATATGGACATGTTCAATAAAATTTAGGCCAAGCTTCCCAGTACTAGCATCTTTTGATTTTTAGTAACGAGCCTTTCTGTAGATGATATGACAGCCTTCTCTAAATTCATGCTAAAAAAAGGACCCTCCTGCATCAAAATTGCTTCTTTAGAGTACCGATCTTCTTTTGTGTTGTATTCTTTGTATACACGAGAAATAAGATATCATTGAAATTGTTTTTTTACCTCCAAGATTAGATTCATAATTGAAGCTAAACAAGTTCTCGATTTTGCATTTATTATTTTCCTAAACCATCAGCAATTTGGAGTCTCCAAATACCTGCACTGATTTTAATCCTTTATTTGTTGGTGTTTTCATTAGATTCCATAAGGAATAAAATTCATGTTGGCTATTGGTCCTTTGTCTTGTAATATATTTTAAAATCAAATAATGTGATGACCCAAAGAAAAGTATGGCCTCTGCTCCACACATACCGGGCTTCCTTGCCAGCCCCCATCTAAAAACAACCCCATGCCTTTTCATAATCAAGGGAAGGATCCTTTAAATTTATGTGAGTGATGTCTTTAGGAGGTTTCCAGTTTCCTTCAAAAGAGACCCTAATTTTATGAACTACTTGGGAAGAAGTCAAGACTATGTCCAGGGAAATCATTTGGTTCCTTGAGAGCCAGATCCCACATATGAAAAAACTGGGTAGGACCTTGTATATCTAACTTGGCATGCTTACGTTTCCAACTACAAGCAGCCTTGCTAAATTCGTTGGGCTTGAGCCACATGAAATTTAGCTCTAGTTCGAACCTTCACCCTATAATGTAACCTTAACTTATAAAAAAGCACCCAAAGGTCGATTAATGAGCTTGTTCGACTTTATGGTTTATACTTGTGTTGTAACTTGTAGCTCGAGCTACATATACATATTAGTTTGAGTTCGGATTACAACTGTCCTAGGCATATGATTTATGCCTCACCTTTGAGTAAACACCCTATCCTGGCAGTACACGTACTGTACAAATAAATGAGAATTAAAGGTGGATAACCCTCCTGTCGTTGATTTTGAAAAACTTGGCATAAGGAAGCTATATAAGTACTATGGGTTCGAATCTCAATACTTAAGGCGTTATTTTCGGCCATATCGAGAGAACATCCTTCAGAAAGAATGGATGGTGAGAATATTATGTATCCTTGTCTCGACTATCAACATAGAGCTTGTAGAAGTTACAGCTGAGAGATGGGTCTCGTGTTTGGTTTCTAATATAGAGTATCATTGTTTACTCCAAGAGTTTACTTGTTAGTAAAGAAAAACAAATTCGGTAACAAGTTTCTCTTTTCCTCTTGTTTCACTACCTAGCAAATGTACCTAGATTCTAAGCTATGAGGGAAGATAAGGAAAAAGGGTATAAGAATGCAATATTTTTTTATTTACAATATGTAACAACAATCAACATTCCACCAAGACAAACATAATTTGCAAAAGAATTCCCCATTCCTTCCAGAATTCCCTAAAGAATTCCCCATTCCTTCCAAAATCTTGTCATTCCAAAGCTCCAAAGGTAATCCTAGCAACAAAACCCAAATCTGTTTCAAATAGTTAGGTGCTCGAATTAAACCTTGGTTTCCAGTGTTTGAGACAGAGGTCTAATGGACCCTAAAGCCAGTCTTTGATCATAATTACTTATGCATTAGCATTATCCTCACTAAGAAACATATCCATCCAAAGACTAATATGTGAAATCTTGGCAAGTACCCCAAGACTGGTTCCGAGATTCTTTCATCCAGGCCTTCAAAGGTGTTCCTTTGACAATCTTCCCTATAAATTTCCAAACCAGAGTTGCTTCCATCAATCCTACAACTTCATCTAGACTCACATCACTATAAAATTCCATTTCAGGTGCCTGTTGACACCCTTATCCCTTGATATTTTAGATGAAGCACGGTGCCAAGGGATGGGTATTTATTCTTAGCACTAGGACTAGAGTGTTTTTGGGAAGAAGAGGGGATGGATTGCAATTACTTCGATACTCCCTAACCACATTTAAAGACTTCAATACCTCTCTAACAAGATACACCTTCATGACTCACTACCAATGTGACTGCAATATTGAGGTGGGCTTCTGACATCCCCCTCCTTATAATCCTTCAAATCGATGACAATATCCAGCAATTTAACTTTCGATGGATGTGAACTCGAAGCCTTTGAATTCTGAAATAGTCACCTGCAGAAACCTAGAGTGGAAAAATACCAAAAATGTCTCCATAACTCCTAATGACCAATCGGGTTCCTTGCAACAGAACACCTTTTCAATCATTATTTTTCTAACTTTTGTGCTTGCAGACTATCACATAATAATTTATTATATTACTTTCTTGATTCATCTTGGATGCTTCGTGGCATGTTTTCTTAGTTTCTCTTATGTGAATAGCTTGAAGTGGTTGCATAGCAATTTCACTTATGTCAATATTGAGTTGATTGACCTTGGTCAGAGTTATATGTCAAACGTTGAATAAGACAATATGAAGTTATTTTCTCTCCCATCTTCAAGTTCAGTGAAATTATTACACTCTGCACAGAAGGGAAAATTTAGTGTTCATCATTTTAAAGGTATTAGAGCATGGATATTTAAAATTGTTTCAAATGCAAATGTTTGATAACCCACCACTTCAAAATACTATGTCATTGTCTGTTCTGAAATATTGTTCTCAGGGAAAATGAGTCCTAGAAAATTATGTTATATCATCCTAGGGTGTTAAATGTTAGGCCTTGTTCCCAGAGAAAACGAGTCTTGTGGTTATTTTCACAAGGTTAATAATCCCAAGCTAAACATAACAGGCATTCCATAATGGAATTTTCAATCTATATTCAATTAATTGTCCTTCTCACCTTTGGGTTTATTTTTTGCAATTAATATGAGATCAATTTTCATTCTGAGATTAATGTGAACCATGCAACAAAACCAATTAGCATCTCCCTTTATAGCAGCATCAAGCAACTCAAATTTTACCACAAAATCTTTTCAACACCACTTCCCAAACTCCCAGAATATAGAATTAAGCTCTTACTGGTCCAAACCATTAACCTATTGAAAACCTTCTCTTCCATATCTCTAGAAAATACTAAATTATTTGTGAATAGCTCTTACTAGTCCAAACCATTAACCTATTGAAAACCTTCTCTTCCATAGCTTCAATCCCAATCATGAAGCTCAAATCATGGATTTTGTTCAACAATTCTTAAACAAAATCTGAAAAAACAAAAATATTGTTGAGTTTGCAAACCATTGACATGGCTCTAAACTTCAAATTTGAATGGATTTTCCCAAGTTTGGTGTATATGAAATCCTAAATTTATGAGAACAATATAAAACCTGAAAATCTCTGTAGAACCAAATTGTTTTTTTTTTAAATTTGAATAGATTTGCCCAAGTTTGGTGTATATGAAATCCCGAATTTATGAGAACAATATAAAACCTAAAAATCTTTGTAGAACCAAATTGTTTTTTTTAATATTGATGGTAACAATCTCAAATAGGGGCCAAATTTGAAGGTAATCTCAAAATTCTAAGAAGGCAGTTTTTACTTTTCTATTGATATAAGGAATCTGAGAACTTTCCTTGTAGGAAAAATTGGGGGTTCCTAATTATTGAAACAATAAAGTATGTTCTTGAAACAATTACAATACTATGATATAATAGTCCAACAATAACACATTAATCTTAACGTTAAAGGAAACCTTGGGGACATATTAAAGGGTGCCTAAAATATTTCCCCACCTTAAATTAATGCTTCATCTTCAAAGCAAATGCAGAGTCTTGGATCTTAGCTTTTTCAATAAGAAGTAGAACACACATGTAACTACACTCTCTACAGAAATCCCCTCCATACAATTGTAACCCCAAAAACACCTGCATACAATCCTTTTTGAAAAACAATGAAGCAAACACAATGACCAGGACGAGAACTCAAAATCCCTCCATGCTGTCAATGAATCATCTACAAAAAATAACAAAGCAAATGGAAAAAACATATGTTGAAGTTGAGAGTGATCCAACGAAGTTGTAGATGAGGGTCAAATATCATCAAGAATGGTCCAAACAAGAACTTGGCTATGTGTTCATGACAGCAAGTCGGGACTCGGAGGGCATGCTCGAGCAACAGGTATGTCCTAGTCAAGAGCACTTGATCAACTTTGTGAGTAACAAATAGCCCCTGAAATGTGTGGAGGAGGAGGGAAACCCTACCAAACTCTATGAAGCACCACTCTAGTGCATGAACTAATGCTAGCTCCTCTTCTGGTTCGTAAAGAACTATGTATATCTTGGTCTAGGGTCAATCAATTAGGATTTATGTGTTTATTTACTGTTATTTTGTCTATTCTCAGTTTATCAATTTATGGATGGTTAAACTCTGTTTATGTCTCAGTATGAGATTTTTTGTAAAATTTATAATGATGGGCAGACATATAAGCCTTATTTTGGCTATTTTGATAAGGACAATATGTGGAACTCATTTTAGTATGCTCAGAATCAATAAGATCGAAGATGTGCCTATGACTCTCAGTTATGATAGTTTTTACATATAAATATGTTTATATTTTTACCAAAAAAGTGTAGCAATTCCTTAATCAGGAAACTTTTGCATACTATATATGTTTTTATTATAAGTGCTTCAAGAGACATGCCCTATGGTTCTCCACTGCAAAGAGTGGACTTCTGTTTGACCTAAGTACCAGGTTCTAGGGGCTTCTATTCACCAAAACTTTGGAACTTGCAACCAATCACATCCTTTTGAAACTCACACCATACATATAGGACAAACCACTATGAAAATGGAACCCTTAACCACCTAGGGAACTTGGCTTTCCATAGCCTCACTTATAAAATAGTAGAGCAAGTCTTATTTTGTAAGGGATGGATACCTATGGAATAATAGACCTTGTAAAATGATTTGGCATGTATCTTTTGGGAACATTGTTGTTTATTATTTTTGGAATAAAGTTTTAACGAGGTTGCATTGATGTGCAGACACTTTCTCCATGTTTGTAGTTGAAGCTATTGGAAGCCTCAAATAGCAGTAGCTATCGAAGAATGTTTCCATTTTCCACTGAAATGGCGAAGGATCTTGCAAGTAAGGCATGGGTTCACATTTGCATTCACATTGATTTCCATTGTTTGAATTTAGTTAAGGCACTGGAAATCAGCTCCATATGTTGTGTACTGACAATGGTCCTAGTTTTAGGGACCTCAATTGCTCATTCTACTCCAAAAACTTCATCAACAACAATTACCTTAGCTTCTAAGGAGTGTGATACATATACATGTGAAGCTTCAATAAGGTAGTGCTTGCCCCTTGAACATGTCAGGTTGTACAAAGTGTGAGACAATCAGATCTGCTCTTCAGTGATGGTTGTCCAAACAAGGAGCCTATGTCTATTGAGCATGTTAAGCTTGAACACTGTGAGAGTCAAGTGGAGTTGTTCTCCAGTGATAAATATCTGACCAAGGAACCCTTGTCCACTGAACATGTTAAGCTTGAACAAAATGAAAGTCAATCATATTTAGCCCTTGTTGATGGAGGTCTGAGTAGCAATCTTTTTTCATTCAACGTGTTAAGCTCGAACAACCTGAAAGCCATTAAGAGTCATCCCTAAGTGGCAGAGGTCAAAGCTCGCGTACTTTGTTCATCAAACATATTAAGCTTGAGCAAAATGAAATTCAGCCATAGTCAGCTTCCAATGATCAAGGTCTTAGTGGGGATTCTTTGATAATTGAGCATGTTCAGTATGAGCAACACGGATATCAGTCAGAACCATTTCAACCAGAGTCATCTTCCAATGATCAAGGCCTTAGTGGGTATTCTTTGTTAATTGAGCATCTTCAATCTGAGTAGCATGGATATGAGTCAGAATCATCCCATGCTTCTCATTTGCATGAGTCCTCCGATGATACTGAACAAAATGTTGTAGCTCAGTCTTCTACAAATTCTACTCCCTCAATGTTCTTCAATGAACATTCCCCTTCCCCTCTCCTAGTGTGAAATCCCTCAACATCAAATGCAGATAATGTATTTGTAGTTGAGGATAAATCGCCTCCTCCATCTCTACCTAGTTCTGTTGATTTCTCCTATTGTAATGTCCCCAGTTTGACCCCATGGCATTTAAATCATAAATGATTTAATATTGTTATAAAATCGTGGTTAGGAGCTCAAGGCCAAGGCCCCACCATTGATTTATCAGTGCATATGGTTCACGTGCTAGCCATGTGCAATGGAATTGCGAATATTATGTAAATATGCATTTTAAATAAAATACCCACAACTAGCTATGCAATGCAACAAGAGATGGGGGCATGATTTTACAAGGAATTGGGAGGGAAAACATTCAAACCCTTGAGCCAATCAAGTCAAGCCAAGTGTCAATGAGATAACCCATCAAACACTCAACTACCCATGTTGACTTTTGTACCCAATCATTCATTTCTCCCAAAAGTTGGTTGAGGTAGTTAATGCCTTGGGGAATGAGAGGTATGGTTGTCCAAAATTCGAGTATGGGCAACCACTCTTCATGGAAAAATGTGTTTGGCTTCCTTGGTAAGAAAAGAGCCATGAATTTTCCTCCCAAGCCATAACCCACCAAGTAGTTTTGTCTCTCTCACGTTTTTGGGCTGCCTGGGCATTTTCTCTCCACGTTTTTATGGTTTCTCCTGATTTTTCTAGCTGGAAACAAGGCGTTTTTGGGTTGCAGAGTGGCTGGGAGTATGGGAGCTTGGTTTGGGGTTTCATTGGAGCCGTTTTGGCCATTTAGATGCCCAAAATACCATGGAAAAATCGGGTTGGTTCCCTGTGGACGATTTCCCCAATCCAAAATTCGTTTTTGGTGTGCCCACGTTTTAGGAAAACCCCTGGCCATCTTGTTATTGAAATTCCCCAATCCGTTTTTGGTGTGCCCACGATTTAGGAAAGTCTAGGGCCATCTTATTGGTAAATCCCATTGCTGAAAGAGTGTATCCATGCCCAGTTTGAGTTGCTGTGTGTAAAAGAGTGTTGGGGTTGAGATGGGTATCTATTGCTTTGGCTGTGTATGAGCTTGAATGTTCCCTTTCCTTGTAAGAATCATTCCCAGCTCGGGGGTGGCAGTTGTGTTGAGAGAATTGATGAACACAACTGGCCTACGGTTGGGTGGAACGTTGCAGCGACATAGCTAGTTGTTTGGGACAATAGCACAATGAAGATAAGTGTTTTTCTTTGTGCATTTTACTTCTGCAAATGTTTAAATTTGATGTTTATTATTGATATGTTGAATGCATGCAAAAGATGTGTGTGGGTGATGTTCTTATTCCGTTGTGCATATATGTTTGATTTGCATCTGCACACATTAATTTTATGGCTATGAATCTAATGAATGGGTTGCGTTTTTGTGAAAGCCTCGTAGATTGGCATCAAGTTCCCTTACCGGAGTTGGATCCGCGGGAGGGGACATTACACCTATGTTCACACTTGTGGTGAAATTCCCATGCTTACAGGCACACATGCCTCTGTTCCTTCTAAATGGATCCTAAGAGTAATCCCTCATTCATGCAAGGGAGCATGCATGTGCTTAGATTGTACATCATTTCACCTTCAGGAAGAAAAGGCTTCTGATTTTGCTGAAAGACAGCTGCGAGAGGTGGAGGCATTGGCAGTGCCATTGATGAATGAACTTGCTAGCATGCCGATGTTGATGGAGAGATATTTGATCATGAAACCCAGAGGATTCGGGCTTCCCTATGTCATCCATTCTGAGGTACTAAATATCTCAATGCTTAGATGTTTCTTTAACTATTTCTGCAATCTTTTGGTAGTGATGAACATACATTGTATTCTCACAACATTGCTTGGTATTTTCTTTCTTTTTCTTTTTACTGGTTACCTGGATTATTAAAAATCCTGGCAAATGTCGATTTGACTATTCAACAAACTTCAGGTTAAAGGAGCTTCTAGGAGTGCTTTACAAGTAGAAGAGACAGCTAGAAGAAATCTTATGCAAATCACACGTGATACCAATCTTCATTGTAAAATTATGGTAAGAAGCTCCTTCTTATTCATCTGTGCTTGAGTAGAAACATATACTGTCAGAGTGATTGCTTCGTCTCTCTGTTATTGTCTTTATTATAAGAAATTGACATCAGTAACATCAATTTTTTAAATATGCAAGAAATTTGCAAAGGAAAGACATGAATCTTACACATATTCTTTTATTGTTTACTCATGCAGCGTATGCAACAATGCAGATTTAAGTTTGCAGATAAGATTGAAGTAAAGCTGTTTCAAACAGAGTAATTGATGTATTCAAAGTGTCTCATGAAGAATCTATGTCATGGAGACATTACCGAGCTATTATTTTATTTTATTTTATTTTATTTTTTTATTTTTTATTTTTTTATTTTTTATTTTTTATTTTTATTTTTTATTTATTTTTTTTATTTTTTATTTTTTATTTTTTATTTTATTTTTTATTTTTTATTTTTTATTTTTTATTTATTTTTTATTTATTTTATTTTTATTTTTATTTTATTTATTTTTTATTTTTATTTTTATTTTTTATTTTTTATTTTTTATTTATTTTTTATTTTTTATTTATTTTTTATTTATTTTTATTTTTTTATTTTTATTTTATTTTTATTTTATTTTATTTTATTTTTTTTCTGAGTATTGTTTTCCTTATGAACGTGTACATGAAAATTATATTAATTGAGTTGCATTTAATGAGTTAAATGATCTGGATAAAGCATGGCTCTAGTTTTGCCATTTTTCCATTAGCTTGCCTGAAATATTGATTCTTTGACTGTTAGGTTCTATGGTTTTAAATGAAATCAAATAGGTATATTTAAAATCCATGAGACTAAATAATATGAGACTTGCCTCTGATAGCTTCAGGTCCTTGGGTTTATAATTCAAATTTTTCAATCCCCCCTTAAACTTTGAAACATGAAATGAAAAGTGAGGAATTCCAGCTTTAAAGAAGATCAATTTTTGGAATATTTGATTGCATTTGCCCTTCACGCTTGTTAAGCTTTCAAATGCAAGAACTCTCAATGAATTATACATCAAATCCAGTTTTGAAGCAGAGATAGCCAATGTATTCTTGTAATCACTGGTCAATCAGATGCCTTTGATTGCCTGAATGTCCTGCATGCCATTATTAAATACGATCGAGTCAAAATCTAAATAGACATGATGGTATATATTTATGAAACAAATATATATGTGCCCTTTTTCAAGATCATAGACCCGTTACCTTTTCTTCCTTCTCATCCAACAACTCTTTCACTTCACTTGCAGTGCTGAATCTATATCTTACTCCTTTTGACTTGTGAAAAGAAAGCTATAAGATGATATCATGAACACTTATAACCCCGTTTGTATCTTGAGTGACGAGCGCTTTGCTTTCTAGCATTTCCAGTTCAGATTCTCCCACAATATCTGTCACGGTATCCCTATACCATCCATGGAAAAATGAGCAAATGTCGAGGAAGGGATCTTTCACTCCTCGGGAAGATTGTCATAAAATAATAAGTAACGATCTATTATATTCGCAGAAAACTCTTCACCCTTGAAATCTTCTAGTTTATTGATGACGTTAAGAAGTACTTGTGGTTTGTCTTTTGCACAACGTAGCTCTTTTGCTACTAACATCAACATCAATGGAATATCCCCACATTTATCTATTATCTTGTTGACTTGCTTAGTACCTAATATTCTTTCCAGTTCATCCGACATTTAATGTTTTTTTTTCATAAAGAAAAAACCAGCTTTTATATTAAGGAAGAGAAAAGCTGACCACAAGCCGTGATCTTACAAACAGTAACAGGGTTGTCGCCCAAATCCATAAGAAACTGAAATATAAGGATTGGCATGTCTGTGCTAACCAATGCAAAAAAAATTACAAACCGGTACAATAGACTTGTTCACCTCCACCACGAGTGGAAGCAAACCTTATAGAGATCGGTCATAAAACAGGTGTATACCAGGTTGATATCAGATAAAGTAATTCAAATTTGGCAATTATAAGAGCTTCAGTTCATAATATTTGGACAGGTACCCACCACAAAACTCTTCACATAATAGTTGTCCATTCATATACCCTACGGCTCTCCTCGAAAGATTATTAGCGATGCCATTAAGCTTTCTCTAGATGTGCTTGAATTGTAATGAAGAGAAAACCTGCATCATCACCCTAGTGCGATGCTTCCAATGGTTCAGATTCGGAGCATTAAGGTGAGAGCCACTGCCAGCCCAATCCAAGATGCACTTTGAGTCACCAAATATCCAAAGAGAATGGATAACCAGGGAATGAGAAAAACATAGAAGAGACCAGAGCGCAATTAGTTTCGCTTGAGTGTTCGTGCCAATGTCGGCCGCAAGTGACAGGTGATAATAGTGGGATGAACTGGTGATCAAAAGTGCACCAGCACCACACCTACCTCGCATTGTAGCCCCATCAAAAAATCCGTGAGGGAGCGGATAATCAGCAGTCACCCGAGTGAAATAGAAAGGTTGCCGAGCAATAATAGGACTCTTGAGTGAAGAGTATATGGCGAAAGAGTTAGCTGCAACCCGATGAGAGGATGGAGGAATCTCATTGAAAATAGAATTATTCTCAAAAATCCATGCACCCCAAATGTAGATAGGAAATATGGAGGATATCTTATAGTGACATCCACGCCAGAGTAGCAAGAGGTCCTCTAGGGTTGAGTCCTTCCACGGGAGCTGAATCTTCATAATGACAAATAATTCACAAATAGTAGCTTGCAGAAAATAACACCTTCCAAATAGATGGGTTGTCGTCTCAGATTCCTTGAGACACAAAACACAGCACCCAGGTCCATAAAACTGCACTTTTGCAGATTCTTCCAAGTCAAAATCTTATCATTTATAACAAGCCAAATAAATAACTTAACCTTCAGAGGGAAAAACATTTTCCAAAGCCACGGGATCCACCAAGGAAAATTATTGGGTCCTGAATCAGTAACAAGTTTAGTGTAAGCCGCGGCCACATAACCTCCCTAGAGGATGGATTTGCAGTCCAAACCAACTTGTCCTCCTGCTCAGAAATCAATATTCCTACCTGATAAAGGGACTGAACAAAGGTATTCCATTCCACCGTCAACAAACCGGTCAATTGAAGTTGATTTGCAGTAATCCAGTGAGAGCCAAGATCGGGTTGGGTAACATATGTTTATGTATATGTAACTTCGGAATGTATTTCATCTGTGTATTATATATATATTTATTGTACCCTTATAAGAGATGTGTTATTCCTCTATAAGGAAGTGTCGTCATGTGGATTGACAAGTGTCGCAAGTGTGTGTATTTGCCGATGGGTTATTAGACCACCATATGGGGTCGGCCCTGATTAATATATAATATAATGTGGATGTATCTAAGTAGACAAGTCGGCCCCAGTAGGTCACTGGGCAAAAAGGTGAGTATAAATAGAGATAGGAGATCTCTATTTTACTCACTTGGAAGTAACTCACTCTCTCTCTGAAAAGTGGTGCACTAGTGAGGAGGAGGAGGATCATCTGCTAGGAGACTATCTCAGTGTTATTTGGTTGTATTTTGGTTGAGCCATTGCTCTCTCTATCTCTGAGGAAGTTGTGGGGTTTTTCACCTTAGGGTTTTCCCCACGGAAACTCTGTGTCTCTTGTCTCTATGCTTTTGATTCTTGTGATGCTTGTGATGCTTGTCATATTATGATTGTCATGCATTGATATACTGTAGATGTTATTCTCTCAGCAAAGATCCTATAGTATTGTGAATTAATACTCAAAATTTAACATGGTATCAGAGCTAACTTGAGAAGAAGACATTTTACAGTGACGGAAGCTTGTGTTCCTTGTTTATTGGGTTTCTCTCCACAGATTTTTGAAATTCAGTATAGTAGATTGGATATACTCATCAAGGCGCATCTATCTGTCCAATCAGAACTCAGGTCCGAGCATTTTCAGATTTGGCCCTAAAAATTAGGGTTTCCACAAAAATAGGAATTTCTAAAATCTGAAGGCACAGCTGGAAGCGCCTTGCAAAAATCGAAGTTTAGAGCTTTGGATCGAGATTTTTGGCTGGGTAGATCTCTGGGAAACGCAAACCCTAATTCAGGGCTCTCCCTAGTGAACCCGGGAGGACAAAAAGACAATTTTGAAGGGCAAGACTTTGCTAATCTCAATTTATGAATGTACTAGGATGATCAGCTCTCCAAGGCGCATCTTTCTATCCTTTCGGAATTTTGAAATTCACATTTTGAATTTTTAGGGTTTCTCTGACAAACCCTAATCCGGGACAAGATCTAGTTTTCAGCACTTCAAGTGGTAAGTCCTAAATCTTTTCTATTTCCATTTGAAGTACTCTTAAAGATGTCTCTCTACACCAAGCTTGAGGATAAGCTTGAAGGGGCTGATAACTTCCGAGCTTGGAAGTATAGGATTGGGTTAATCCTGGAAGAGAATGAGTTGGACTCATATGTGAAAGAAGACATACCTATCCCAGAGGATGAAGAAGCCAAGGCATTGCACAAGAATAACTTGGTCAAGGCAAAGAGAATCATTGTTGATTCTATCAAAGACGATCTCATACCTCATGTGTCTTCTCTTAAGACACCCAAAGAGATGTTTGAATCTTTGACCAAGCTATTTGAAGGAAAGAACATAAATTGGAAGATGACCCTGCGGAACCAATTGAAAGCAGTGAAGTTTCAGAATGGAGAAACCATTCAATCTTACTTTTCAAGGGTCTCCCAGATCAAGGAACAATTAGAAGCAGTAGATGAAATGGTGGAGAATGGTGAAGTGGTGATGACCACTCTAAATGGCCTACCCAGGTCATGGGATTCCTTTATTCAAGGAATTTGTGCAAGGAAGAAGTTGATCTCCTTCAACAGATTGAGGGAAGAATGCTCTCAAGAAGAAGCTAGGCTTATAGCTCATGAGGAAAAGATGGGAGGAGAAGATCAAGCTCTTGCAGCTCACACCAAAAGAAGCAAAACCAATAAGGATCACTCTCACCACAGAAGATCCCATCAAAAGAATAAGAAGGACCTAAGATGCTTCACATGCAATGAGAAGGGTCACTTTGCTTCAGATTGTCCCAAGAACAAAAGGGATAATAACAACAACTCCAGTAAGAAGAAGAAGGGCAGCAAAAGAAGGTTTCATGCTCATGCTGCCGAAGATGATGAACCTCCAAAGAAGAAGGCTAGGGCAGAAAGTGGTAGTGATGATGACTCATCAAGTGAAGAAGAATATGTTCTAATTTCTGCTCTTACAGGTACCATCTCCCATGGATGTAATGATTGGTTGATTGATAGTGGGGCTTCCAAACACATGGATGGGTTTAAGGAATCCTTTGTGAACCTATCTGAACATGAATCACCTCATAAGGTGAAACTTGGGGATGATTATCAATACCCAATCAAAGGAAGTGGTGAAGCTTCCTACAACCTAGATTCTGGAAAATCTCTAAAGATGAAGGAAGTCCTCTATGTACCTGGGCTCAAGAAGAACTTACTCTCCATCTCTGCATTAGATGCAAAAGGTATGAGGGTTGCATTTGTGGATGGCCAAGTCCTAATGTGGCCAAAGGGAAAGACAATAGATGATGCAGTAGTGATTGGAGAGCAAGAGGGAGGACTGTATAAATTGAAGGGACAACCTGAACATGCCATGGTGCATGAATCCATGGAGCCAAGTGAACTTTGGCATAGAAGACTTGCTCATATGCACTATAGGGCACTTCCAATTGCAAGCAAGGCAGTAGAGGGTCTTCCTGAAATCAAGACCAAACATGAAGGTGTTTGCAAAGGATGTGCAAAAGGTAAGAACATTAAGAAGGCTTTCCCAAGCAGTGAAAGCAAGGCAAAAGACATTTTGGAGATCATCCACTCAAATGTATGTGGCCCTATGTCATCCAGTTCCCTGAGTGGGTATGTTTACTATGTATCATTTATTGATGACTTCTCCAGAAAGACTTGGGTATACTTCTTGAAGGGCAAAGATGAGGTGCTTAATGAATTCAAGGAATTCAAAACCTTGATGGAGAATCAAACTGACAAGAAGATCAAGACATTCAGATCTGACAATGGTGGAGAATTCACCTCAAGTGACTTCAAGAAGCTTTGCAGTGATTCAGGGATTAAGAGGGAGTTGATTGCTCCTTATAATCCTCAACAGAATGGAGTTGTAGAAAGGAAGAACAGAACTATCATGGAAGCAACAAGGGCAATGTTACATGACCAGGATCTTCCTATGCATCTATGGGCAGAAGCAGCTAGGACAACAGTGTATGTGCAGAACAGAACACCCCACAAGATATTGGACAACAAGACACCAGAAGAGGTCTTTTCTGGTAAGAAACCTGAAGTCAGCCATCTCAGAATATTTGGTTGTCTAGTATATACTCATGTCCCAAAAGAGAAGAGGACTAAACTAGATCCTTCAGGAAAGAAGGGCATCTTTGTGGGTTACAGTGAAAGCTCGAAGGCTTACAGAATATACTTTCTAGGATTCAAGAAGATTGATGTCAGCAGGGATGTAACATTTGATGAAAATTCAGCATTCATCAAATCAAGGAAGGCACCTACCGAAGTTTATGAAGAACCTAAGGAAACAAGATTTCAGGACACTACCATGACTGAAGCGGTTCCAGAAGTTGTTCGTGAGTTTGAAGATCCACAAGAACCTGTAGATCCACCCCGTGAGGATAACTCTCACAAGAGGAAACCTGTATGGGCTAGAGAGCTCATTCAATATGCAGAAAGATTTGGCATTCCAGAAGAAGAACACAGAGCAAAGAAGAGAACCATATCACATACCAGCTATGTTGCTTTACTCTGTGACATCATGAACAAAGAGCCTTCCAGTTATGAAGAAGTAGCGGAAAAGAAAGAATGGAAGGATGCTATGATCGAGGAATACCAATCAATAATGAAGAATGATGTTTGGGATGTTGTCCCAAGACCTAAAGAGAAGTCTGTTGTGACTTCAAAATGGATCTACAAAATCAAGCATGCTGCAGATGGCAGCGTGGAGAAGTACAAAGCAAGATTCGTAGCTCAAGGATTCTCTCAAAAAGAGGGAATAGATTATGAAGAAACCTTTGCACCTGTAGCCAAGTACACTTCCATCAGAACAGTACTTGCCCTGGCTGCAGCAATGAAATGGAAAATACACCAGATGGATGTCAAGACTGCTTTCCTAAATGGTGTAGTAGAAGAGGAAGTATATGTGGAACAGCCACTCGGTTTTGAAATACATGACAGGGAATCATATGTATGCAGATTGAAGAAAGCCTTGTATGGATTGAAGCAAGCTCCCAGAACCTGGTATGGTAGGATGGACAGTTTCCTATCTAGTTTGGGCTTTACCAAGAGTAAAGCGGATTCCAACCTTTACTACAAGGTTGAGGAAGGGAATCCAGTAATTCTACTCCTGTATGTGGATGACCTATTTGTGACAGGAGATGACAGATTGATTGCAGACACTAAGAGAAAGCTTGCAGCTGAATTCGATATGAAAGATTTGGGAATGATGCACTATTTTCTAGGTATGGAGGTGTGGCAGAGTGCAGGTGGGATCTTCCTTTGTCAAGGGAAGTACACAGTAGATATCCTGAAGAGATTCGGGATGATGGATTGCAAGGCCATGGCCACACCGATGGCATGAAATCTGAAGCTTCTTTGTGATACTTCATCTGAGCCAGTTGATGTCTCTATGTATCGTCAGATGATTGGGTCCTTGATGTACCTGATGAACACGAGACCAGACATTTTCTTTGCTGTGAACACATTGAGCCAGTTCCTGACGGATCCGAGGAGTGTTCACCTGGTTGCTGTAAAGCATGTTCTGAGGTACCTGAAGGGTACAGTGGATTATGGGCTCAAGTATGAAGCAAATCAAAAGTTTAACCTACAGGGTTATGTTGATTCAGATTGGGCTGGCAGTGCTGCAGATAGGAAGAGCACATCTGGGTGTTGCTTCAGTATGGGATCAGGTGTGATCTTTTGGTTTAGCAGGAAGCAGTCCTGCATAGCACTGAGTACAGCTGAGGCAGAGGATGTTGCAGCCTGTTCAGCTAGTTGTGAGGCAGTACGGCTATGGAAGCTACTGTCTGAGTTATTTGATCTCCTGTTGGAGGCTACTGGTATCTTCTATGATAACGAGAGTTGTGTAAAGCTGTCCGAGAACCCAGTGTTTCATGACAGGTCGAAACACATAGAGATCAAATATCACTATATCAGGGATATGGTGCAGAGAGGAGCTGTGAAGCTCCTGTATGTTGCGACAGACAAGCAGATTGCAGATGTGTTGACAAAGCCACTAGCCAGGGTGAAGTTCGAGTACTTCAGAGAGAGGCTTGGCGTTCTTCAGATCGAGGACACTTCGAGGAAGATGTGATGGACACGTTTGCTGAAGCCATTCCAAGCATGTTGGAAGGAGGATCCTTCACATGGCTGTGGATGTAAGCGCTAGATGATGAGCATCAGGATGATGTTCTGGTTTCTGCTTGGATATGATCAGTTGGATCACCTTATGTATGTATGTACGCAACATGTTGGATGTTGGATATGATCAGTTGGATCATTTTATGTATGTATGTACGCATCATGTTGGATGCTGGATATGATCAGTTGGATCACTTTATGTATGTATGTACGCATCATGTTGGATTCTGGATATGATCAGTTGGATCATGTGTATGTATTTTGTATATGCATCATGTTGGATGCTTGGACCATGTATCTGTATATGTATCAGGTGGATACATTGTATGATCAGGTGGATCATGTATGGTGATATGTATCATGTATTTGCATTTGTATCAGGTGGATACATTGTATGATCAGGAGGATCATGTATGATGATATGTATCAGGTAGATACTTGGTATGCATCAGGTAGATGCATTAATGATCAGGTAGATCATGTATGATGACATGCAACAGGATGTTGCAGAGATGATCAGGATGATCATGGATGATGAGCTTCAGGATGTTGCTCCAGATGACATGCAGTAGGACGTTGCAGTGATGATGATCAGGATGATCATGAGTACATCAGGATGATGTATGGTGAGTATCAGGTTGATAGTCTGTGGCCGTGGAACAGGTTGTGCAGATAAGCATGTAATTTGTGCCCTGGGAGATTTGCAGATGGTCTTTCGAGGTTTTTCCTATGGCATGTAATTCGGTGCCCTGGGACATCTGGAAAATTCTCTTTCGAGGTTTTGCTTGGGAGGACATATAATTTGTGCCCTGGGAGATCTGCATATAGTCTTTCGAGGTTTTTCCTATGGCATGTAATTTGTGCCCTGGGATATCTGGCAGATGCTCTTTCGAGGTTTTGTCCTATGGCATGTAATTTGTGCCCTGGGAGATTTCAGGTCGGAGTTGTGTACCCGTAACATCCTGAGATGCTCTTTCGAGGTTTTTCCATGACCACATGTAATTTGTGCCCTGGGAGATTTCAGGTCGGAGTTGTGTACCCGTAACATCCTGAGATGCTCTTGCTAGGTTTTGTGGTGACCACATGTAATTTGTGCCCTGGGAGATCCTTCAGGTTGGAGTTGTGTACCCGTAACATCCTGGGATGCTCTTTCGAGGTTTTTTGGTGGGGTCACATGTAATAGCGCCCTGGGAGATCCTACAGGTCGGAGTTGTGTACCCATAACATCCTGGGATGCTCTTTCGAGGTTTTGTGATGCACGTAATAAGTCCTAAGGATTCCACAGTATGGCCAGTGATGATGAAGACCTACAGGTGGTGGGCCTACATCCAGTATGAAAAAGGACTGGCTCTGTAGAACTTCCTATGACGAGTAGAGTCAGAGATTGGTTGAGATAGTAGCAGCAGTGACGATGATGATGACGATGATCCAGAGAAGAAGACTTGTCTAGCAGATCTGTGTCGAGAAATACCTTCCTAGTTAAGAGGGAGTGTTGATGTATATGTAACTTCGGAATGTATTTCATCTGTGTATTATATATATATTTATTGTACCCTTATAAGATATGTGTTATTCCTCTATAAGGAAGTGTCGTCATGTGGATTGACAAGTGTCGCAAGTGTGTGTACTTGCCGATGGGTTATTAGACCACCATATGGGGTCGGCCCTGATTAATATATAATATAATGTGGATGTATATAAGTAGACAAGTCGGCCCCAGTAGGTCACTGGGCAAAAAGGTGAGTATAAATAGAGATAGGAGATCTCTATTTTACTCACTCGGAAAAGTAACTCACTCTCTCTCTGAAAAGTGGCGCACTAGTGAGGAGGAGGAGGATCATCTGCTAGGAGACTATCTCAGTGTTATTTGGTTGTATTTTGGTTGAGCCATTGCTCTCTCTATCTTTGAGGAAGTTGTGGGGTTTTTCACCTTAGGGTTTTCCCCACGGAAACTCTGTGTCTCTTGTCTCTATGCTTTTGATTCTTGTGATGCTTGTGATGCTTGTCATATTATGATTGTCATGCATTGATATACTGTAGATGTTATTCTCTCAGCAAAGATCCTATAGTATTGTGAATTAATACTCAAAATTTAACAACATAAGCTTGTTTGAGTACAATGATGTTCTTTTGATGCAGAGCCCTCAACAAAGCAGGTATCAAAGTTATATTAGGGTGACACCCCGAAATGGGATCAATGCCAATATAAACCTGAGTTCCATGGCCAACTTCCCAAGCAATAGCAGAATGTATGATTGGTAGGGATTTTAATAAGCTATGCCAGATGATGGATGCAACTCTGCTACCAGGAAAAGGGTCCCGAAACAGATAAGACATAGGCAGCCTATTAAATTATTTCATATCAATGATCTTGCCCAACAAGCCTCCATAGAAAAGTGACCTCTAGAGACTTTTAACACAGAGTGCATGGTTAAAATGTACCAAATCCTTAATGCCCCAACCACTCAGGGCCTTCGGGAGAGATATAGTGCCCTGAGCAGTCAAATGAAATTTAGACGAACCATTCGTACCGACCCAAAGAAAATTGAAGAATAACCGCCGAAGGATCGACAAAATGCCCAGCGGTATGGCAAAGAGTGCGAATCAATAAACTAGAATCCCTTGAAGAACTGAGTTGAGTAGAGTAAGTCTGCCCCCCAAAGAGAACCACCGAAAATACCAAGAGTTTAATCGTCTCTGCACCTTGGAAATAAGCCATTTCCAATCCGAGATATGATAACCATTAGGTTTCAAATGGAAACCGAGATACCTGAAACCCGAATTTAGTTCCAACCATTTGTAAGGTAATAACTGTTGTAGGGAGGAGAGGAGAACCGGATCCAAAACCTGGTGGATGATGGCAGATTTTGGGAGGCTGACTTCCATCCCAGAAGCACTGCAAAACGTGTCAACCAACTCATTATAGAAACGCCATTCCCCTAGTGATGCCTTCCTGAACATGAGTACATCGTCCACAAACAATGAGTGGGTAATGTGACACGCATTTTCCACCTTAACCTCACACACAAGTCCCTTGGACTTGGCATCTTTGATAAGTAGGCTAAGCCCCTCGATGGCAAGGATAAATAGGTAGGGGGAAAGAGGGAAACCCTGCCTGATGCCCCTGTTTCCTTAAAAAAAAACTAGACGGTGAACCATTAATGAGAACAACATAATTGGAAGAAGTAATGTAGGCCATGATCCAGCCCGTAATTTCAGCAAATAACCCAATCTAGATAAGAATGAACCGCAAGTAGTTCCATTCCACACGGTTGTAAGCATTAACCAGTTCCAATTTTAATATGAGGGCTTCAATCGTTTTTGCCTTAATGGAATGCAATCCTTCCTGTGCCAAACCGACCGCATCCAAGATCTGTCGTCCAGGTAGAAAACCGAATTGTTCGTCAGATATGAACTTACCAAGATGTCGCTTGAGAGGCAAAGCAATTACCTTAGCAATAATCTTATACAGGATATTGCACAGAGATATAGGTCGGAAGTCATTCAAATCCATAGACCGGTCCTTCTTAGGGATTAGTGTAACATCCCTAAAATTCGACCCTAATTGTTATTACTCTTGTAAATATAATTATGAATTATGTAAACGAACCTGGTGAGGAGCTCAAGGCCAAGGCCCCACCAGTGGACCTCGAGCTAGTTTTATGTTTATAGGTCTTAGTTTAAGCCTAGATGGTTAAAGGATGGTATTGCGACTAAGCAAAAAGTAACAAAACACTTTAAAGAAAGGAGAGAAGTCAATGGCTAGAAGCCATATGAGTCAAGTTATAGGGCCTTCATAAAACTAAAATGCTGCTTTAGTAGAGGAATCTAAACTACCTATGAACATACTAAGAAATTTCTATTACTACCTTAAACCTTTATATATATATACACACCTTCCTAAGAGGAAAGGAGGCAGAGTTATTGATTAAATGACTTTTATTAAAGTCTAAAACTATATCTAAAAGATAAGGAGAAATTATTTAAACTATACAAAGAGGAGAATTATATATATATATATGGCAATACATAGAGGCTACTTATGAAAATATATGATGAATATGTTATATATTTATAAGAGATTATGAATGATAAATGGTGGAGAATCTAGATATCTAGAGTTTGGGAGAACGGTCTCCCTAGTGGAGTATCGAAACTCCAGTTGGAGTCGTTTTGGTATTGAAGATGATCCATTTGGCACTAAAAGGTTGACACATGTTGAATTGAGGAATGGCAGACTCCCCAACGTGGAGAAGGTGGAAGTCTTTGAATAGTATTGCAAACGTTAAGAATATGAGAGTGGGGAAACTCGGTGAGAGTTTGGGGGAGAGCTGCCTCCTTAATGGGGAAATGCCTTTAGTACATGCCATGTTTAAGACAGCCTGTAATTGAAGATCTTGTCTACCATTAGTTTGTTGTTATTGTTATAATATTGAATGTGATGGAGAACTGTGGTACGTCTCCTTAAAAGAAAGAGAATGAGCCTTCGTGACAAATGGCAGTTTTGTGGAAATTGTATTCCCTTGGTAAGAGACACATGTTTTGGGAGGTAGGTCGCAGATGGAGGAAGAGAACGTGGGAAAATTGATGTTGGGTTGTTCTTAATGAGTAGAGCGTGGGAAGAGCATATCGGGGGCGCATGGAAGGATCTCTGGGGGGAAGAGGGTTCATGGTGGAGTTGGTGCTTGTTTCGATAGAGGCGCATTAGTGGAGAATGCGAACGATAGGATCTATTAACCAACAGGGTATGTTTTTTTTTTGACACAAACGGTTAGGTTTTATATTAATAAAACAGTAGAGAGATTACACTTCCAAAACAGGGAAAGCCACATGGTATTTCAAACTTTAAATACAGGTGCCTGTAAAACAAAATTAGGACTTTTTAAGAAGAGCTAGCTATACAGAGACAGTAAAAGACAGATACTAGACTGTTTTCAGCGATGACGAGCCCCAGGGACTGGCATATTGCCCGATTGATTCTTGTCCTGTCCAGCATTCTCAGCTTTTCGAAGGCTTACCAGGGCGGCCTCCGCGCGTTGCAGTCTGAGGTCCATATTATCAGTTGCCACCATGACTTTTTCTTCCAAAGCCTCGAAGGTTGCCTTGAAGTCCGAGCGAATGAGAGCTAACTCGTCCTCAATTCTGTCCAGACGCCTACCTCCCTGATGGTCCAGCTACTGCATGAAATTCCCTTGACGACGTACTCTTCGCCGCATGACACGGACTTCAGCCTCCAATTCCTGCAAAGGATCCGGGGAGGAGGTTGCCGACTCCCCTGAGTCCGCCATTCCTACGGTTTTCACTGAGACGATGGGATAAACAGCAAGGAGAACAAGGCAGGGTTCCCAGGAACTTCGCCACCCAGAAGACTGAATAGAAGCAGCGCAATGAGGAGTTCGTATGATGTCCTGCTGGCATTCCACCTGATAAATATGGAGGAACAATGTCTTAAGCATGGGGCATGCTTCAAAACCCATCATCATAATGCGAGGGTCTTCAATTTCCAGACCCGTACTTCCCTTTCCATGCCAGTTCATGTTTCTGATTAATGCGACCTTATGCGAAGCCGGGGAGTAATCGTCACCAAAGCCAGATAACGTACCATCCGTTACAAAGATGATGGCAGCGAGGGGATTTACCACAGGTGAATCAACCCAGTGAAGGGACCTGCTAAGATTGCGCGAGCTCCTCGTCTTATAATAAATCTTTCCCGTTAATTTCCCATGCTCGGAAGTACAGACATAGGTACACTCCCTCAACAGCATGAGCGAAAACGGCATCATTTTGGAGATGGGGAAACGTACGAGATGAGAGGTGTTAAAAACCAAGACAGGAGGAGCCACGTCTCACTTGGGATGGGATGGCTTGACAACTGGCCTGTGATCCGCTCTCCAAGTGTCCCCTATGCTTGCACGCGTATCCACCCTCTGAAAATTAAGGAATGGGAGTCCAGCTGAGTACATTATTGATCTTAAGAGCCCCTTTGCCCGGCGATATAGCCTCATTTGCCGCTTTATCAGCTTGGCCATTATGCTCTCTAAGGACATGATAGAACTCGATTTTCCAGAAGAGAGGAATGAGCAGGGAAATTCTTCTGAGAACTTGACGAAGGCAATTGGATGCAGGGAAGTTCTTAGAGTTGATGCACTGGATGATCATCCTTGAGTCCCCAACAACAGTGAGGTCCTGGACTCCATGAAGAAGGGCTTGGTTTAATCCTTGCCAAAGAGCCAATGCTTCAGCTATATTGTTGGATTCAATACCCAAATTCCAGGAGTACATGAATACCAATTCTCCAGCGGGGTCAATAAGCACCCCTCCCCCTCCTGCCTCCCCTGGATTGCCTTTTGAAGCTCCGTCAAAACACAAGATATTATTCCCCAACTCCTTACACCATAGGTCGTAATCCGTCCCATCCTTCCTGATATCCCAGCTTTGCAACACGGGGGGTTTATGGGGGGGGTTAGCAAAAGATCCAGGGTTCAAACTTTGAAACCAGTTGGCTTCCTCATGAGTCATAGGAGAGTGATGGCTGAGGGAGGAGCGAGATCGAATGAAATCCCCGAGCAGGGCTTTTGTTTTGGTCACGACCTAAATAGGGGAGGATCGAATTCCTCTGAAGATCCTGTTGTTGCGTTCTAGCCATATCATCCAGCAGATAAACTTAGGGAGGGTCAACCAAGCCATGGCTAGAGGGTCCTTCACATGAATTCTTACAGGAGAGGAATTAGCCCAGCTACAGAGGAGGGGAGAGATCCCGTCAAAATTCAGGGGGACGAGCCAGGGGAGGATCATTAAATTACAAACAAAGGAGTCAAAGGGGCAGGAAATGAAAAGATGAGGGGACGATTCTTCCTGCTCTAAACAGAGAGGACAGCGTGACGGCCCTTCCCATCCTTTTCTCCGGAGGACTTCCGAAGTGAGAACACTATTATGAGCGAGAGTCCAGACGAAGTGGTCGATTTTTGGGAGAGATTTGGTTGACCAGATGTATTTCCAAATTGTTGGGTTTCTAGGGACATTAGGGATGGCTTTGATACATCTATACCCTTCCGCCACAGAATAGTGACCGGATATTGAACCCCATCCCCTGACATCTTTGAGGTGTTTGGCCACCGGTGATTTCCCATTCAAACAGAGAAGGAGAAGCTCCTTTTCATTGTCCAGGTGTGGAGGACAGTCCGGAATGTCCCATCCTATCCAGCAGTGGCGTCCTTCCGGGTGCCATTTTGATATGTCCGAAAGCTTGGAGATTCCTAGGTTTGAAAGATGTCTCCTGATACCATCCAGTCCTTCCATATGACCAATTGGGGGGCTGCCAGATATGGAATCTTCCCAAATTCCGATTTTTTTCCCATTTCCGGGGGTCCACGATAGGCCTTCAGAAAAGAAGGGCAGAGCTTTGGAACAGAGCGCGAATATGGGGGAACCTTTGGCCACCTTCGGACCATTGTCCACGCACCTGAGCCTAATCCCTGAGAAGTACTTTTTCCATAACACTTGTTTGCTCCAGGAGGATTTCCCTGAAACCAGACTCCACAGAAGCTTAGCCCCCAAAGCTAGATTTTGGGTTCGAAGATCCCGAAGATGCAATCCCCCTTCATGATAGGGAGTGGTGACTTTCTCCCATTTGACCAGGTGGAGCCTGTTTTCATTATGCATCCCGCCTTTCCAGAGAAATATTCGGAGAAGGGCTTCAATTTTCTTAAGAACAGAGACAGGAGCCAAAAGCAGAGCACATTGGAAGACCGGCATGCTTGCGAGGACAGCTTTGATAAGCACTGCTTTCCCAGCAAGATTGAGCCAAGAGGCTCCCCAAGCCTTGATTTTTGAACTCAGTTTTTCTATCAAAGGATCCCAGCTGGAGACTTTAGGTTTGTCCTTAAAACTCCTAGGTATTTAAATTCCGTCCAGTGGTACTTCGCTTCTATTTCCAAAATACGAGATATGGCTTGCAGTTCCAATGGAGAACAGTTTCAACCAAAGATCTGGCTTTTAGAGTAGTTGATCTTGCTTCCTGAAATGTCCTGGTAATTATCAAGCACCTCTTTGAACTTTCTAGCATTGGAAGGACTCGCTCCACTCAGAAGGAGAGTATCATCAGCAAATTGAGTATGGTTAACTTCTTTAACCCCCCTCACAATCCTTAGCCCAAGTAGATCTTCATGAACACGAAAATGTTCAAGCAGAGAACTTAGGGAAGCCACTTGGATGGCATAAAGCAAGGGGGAGAGAGGGCAACCCTGACGAAGTCCCCTTGATGCTTGAAAGAAGTCAGCAGCTCTCCCATTAACCAGGGGGGCGATCCATGGAAAGCAGATACAGGCTTTGATCCAAGAGATCAGCCCTGGGGCAAAACCAAATCTGGACATAACCTGAAACAGAAAATCATGACGAACTCTATCAAAGGCGTTAGTTAAATCCAATTTAATAGCCATACCTTTTTCTTTTCTCGCCACACTGGAGTGGATAGCTTCTTGGACTAAGATGATGTTATCAGAGATTTGCCTGCCTTTAATGAAACCTCCTTGGTTTTCAGGAATAATGAGAGGAAGAACAGCTTTCAGACGATTAGCAAGAATTTTGGTTATAACCTTATAGCCAATATTGCAGAGGGAGATAGGTCGAAAGCGGGAATAAGAGGTGGCTCCTTTTTCTTTGGGAATGAGAGCAAGGAAGGAGGAATTGGTCCCTCCGCCGAGTTTGAGACAGGTCTGGGATTTTTGGACCATCCTAAACAGATCAGACTGGATTATGGGCCAGCAAGCAGTGAGGAATCTGGCAGTAAAGCCATCCGGCCCTGGGGCCTTATCTGGGCTCATGCAATCCACAGCAGATTTAAGTTCTTCAAGGGAGACCGGTCGAAGGAGCGATAGGTTCAAATGCTCGGGAACGAGGTGGGGGATATTTTCCAACAGGTCCGAATGAGTAAAATCCATCCCAGGAGAAGTTTCAGTGTAGATCTCCAGAAAGTGGTCATGTGCTGCTTTTTTAATTTCATCAAAGTCGGATATTTGTTTCCCCAGATGATCAATTTGAGAGACATTCTTAAAGTGTTTTCTGATCTCTGCTTGTTTATGAAAAAACTTAGTATTTTTATCCCCCTCTTGAAGCCAAGTATTCCTGGATTTGATCTTCCAGTAATTTTCTTCAAACCTACAGGCTTCATGGAGCTTGTTGTGAAGAGTAACTTCTTTATCCAAAGTGATTTGGGAAAGTCTCCCTTCGTTACTAAGAAGGTGTTCCTCTAGTGCTTTTTCTACTTCCATCCTTTGCTTCTTGGGAGACTTGATAAGTTTCACCCAATCTTTAAGATCCTTTTTAACTTTCCTGAGCTTTTCTTCCCACACGTAGAAAGCAGATCCTCTAATTTTAGTTTTCCAGGCTGCATCCACTATGTCCAAGAAACCATCCATTTGGATCCAAGCTGGGTTGAACCTGAAGGGAATAGGTCCCAAGTTCTGATCTTTGGCGAGGGAGAGCGAGATCGGCTTATGATCTGAGGCGCTAAACTATAGAATGGAAGAGGTTGGATCATAGCCATGGATATGAAGAGACTGTTGAACAAGGAACCTGTCCAGCCTTGCAGCAATGTGGCCCGGTCCCAACCTTTTGTTAGTCCAAGTATACCTTCCTTTTACAGGTTTTATATCTTCCAGATCCCAGTCCGAGATGATATCATCCACCCATTCTCTGGACGGGTCTCGGACAATATTACCCCCTCGTTTTTCTTCAGAGGAGAGGGTGAGATTTAGGTCTCCTGCTATGATAAAATTCTCCAGCTGGGTAGATATCAGATGGTCATTCAGGGTAGACTAGCACATTTGCTTTTCAGTAACAGCTATGGGGGCATAGACATTAAAAAGACTTATACGGAGATTTGCTTCTTTAAAGAGCATTTCAGTGAAGATCCAGTGAAGGGAGATGGAATGACTTACCAGTTCAACCTTTGAGGGATCCCAGAGTGTTGCAATGCCTCCAGAAGCTCCTGTAGAGCTAACCGCTATACGTTTTGCATGGAACCAAAATGAGGGAACAGTCTGAAGAACAACCTGTTCTTCCATTTTCGTCTCCTGGACCAGAAGGATGTAGGGTTTCGAGATTTTGATTAAATCTTTCATTGATAACATTTTCAATTTGCTTCCTAACCCCCTACAATTCCAGGAGACTATCAGCATTACTTACCTTTGGAGGTAGTGGTTGCCCCTTTTGAGGCATTTCCTTGTTGTCTGGTATTTCTTGGTGTTAGATGTTTTTCCAGAGTAGATTGGATTCCGGCTAGCCGATCTCGATAGGTGGCAACTTCCCTTTTTTCCTTTTCCATTTTCCTTCCTCGACGATCTTTTTTCATCAGTATCGTGAGGTCTGGGTCATCCTCCTCTGATCCCTCTTCCTCTGTGCATCCTTCAGTAATTGGATCTTGCTGCAGATCCTCCTGTGGAAAGGTAGCTTCTGGGTCTGCAAACTGATTTTCTGTTGTTCTGGCTTCGTTTCTTTTTGCCTTGGTAGGGGAGGTCGCAGGAGAAATTTCCCCTTCTTCATTTAAATTTTCCATTGGTTCCTGTTCGCCAAGGATAGCGAAGCTGTTATCAGAACCAGATTTTTGTGTGCTTTTATGGCCTTTCGAAGATTCCGGGGCCTCAGAGGGTTTCCGAAGACCCTCCGGCGGGACTCCTTTGGATCCCTTTCTTCTGGGGTTTGATTTTTGTTTCTTGGTTTGCTGCCATCCTTCTTCGGTATCCTTCTCAGCTTCTGCCTTTTGGAGTTTCGGACAGTTCCTTTGAAAATGCCCATATTCATGGCAATGCCTGCACTTGAAGGGCAGTTGTTCGTAATCGAGTTGCTGATAATGCTGCCATCCTTTGATAGTGAGTTTAACAGCTTCTGGTAGTCCGGCCTCTAGATCAACTTCTACACAGATTCGAGCAAAGGAGTATTGACCCTTTGGGTCAGCTTTATCGATATATTTACCAAGACCATTACCAATGAAGCGGAGGGACTCTTCACCCCAACAATGCATGGGAAGATTGGGAAGGCGCACCCAGACTGGGACCGCTTTTGGGACATCCATAGCAGGATCGAAGTCAGGGGTCCAACGGTTCAAATATAACCCCTGGGGACCCATAAAATAGGGACCGATTCTGAATATCAGGTCCCTATCATCTTTAGATACAAAATCAAAGAGGAAATATCCTCGTCCGATTGCATAACTCGTCACTTCCTGAGAGATCAAAGGTCGCCAGTTGTTCTGAATCCAGTTTTTGGTGGAGCGAGGAGATGGCCACAGGCCCGTGAACTGCCCAATGAGGGCCCTTTCTGCAAGTGAGACGGCAAGGTGAATGGGCTTCTCAGGTGGGAGTTCGATCTCCGGGATGGCTTCCAGTTTTTTGACAAATTTCGGCGGCGGCGCAGGTCCAACCTTCTTCCCATCTCCGTTAATCAGCCTTGCAAAGGCGGCTTCATCAGCGGACAGAGAGGGAGGAGGCAATGATCCTCCTCCAGAGGGGCTCATCCTCGGCAAGCCCAAATCGCAGAGAACAACAAACCCTAGCGCACTCGTCTTTTGTTTAATCTTCCTTTTACTATTTTAATGTTGTTCCCACTAACCAACAGGGTATGTTAACCTCTACATAATTTTGATTTCCTTGACAGGTTTATCTTTTGAGAAATCTCTGGTTATTTAACCCTTGTCTTAACATAATTTAAGTGATCTCTGAATGGCTGTCTGAATTTATTTTACATATATCATTTCACAGTATTTTCCTATGATCTTTATCTAGCTTGAAGAGAGCTGTAGTATGCGATCTCTGCATACACCTTGGGACAGAATCTAAGCGATCTCTGTATGGCTTGATTTCATTAATATAAATTACTGTGTGTAAAGATGGGAAGTGACGGCTTTTAGGAAGCCCGATCCTAAATCAAGTTATTGCTTGTAGTTTGATGGTTATTACTGATTGTTAATGATTATAGAATATGGCAGCCTCTACAATAGAGAGTCATCCCCGTCACCTATTGTTTTATTTCTGTAATCCCTTGTATACCGATGGTAGCCTTTGCAATAGAGATCCATCACCTTTTTATTTTTGCATTTGTTTGTTAGTGAGGGATGCCCCTCTTGGAGAACTAAAGCCGAGAATATATTATTTATGTGTGAAGGGAAACTAGATTTGTTACGGTTTGTCCAATTTACATCTGCAATCTTAGAATCGTTGATATACTTATAAAATTGCACAAAACAAATATCTTGACGTCTCGATCCGTAAGCACTTGACATTGATATGTTCTATCATTGGGCAGATTGTAGAACTCTGGCGTCTCTGTATTTTAGCGTTTTCGCATTGTTCCTTATCTGTTTTCTTTTTTTACTACATCAAATCCCAGTTACACAGGGTGTTTCTTCTTGTTGAGCCGATTGCAAGTATTCCTTATACTTTGTTGCATCTTTATGTTCATGATGATCTCTCTCAATGAAGCAATCTTTGTATTAGTGGTTTAATAGAAGTAAACCTGAATCTCTACCCCTTTGCATAAGATCCAATCTGCGCGGCCTAGGGTTAATGAAGGATTAAATTTTAGTTCTCTTATATTTTTTTTACACTCTTTGAAACTCTTATTACCCCTGCTTGTCGTATCATAAGGATGTGATCTATGTTTTTTGTGTATTTTGGGGGTTTTATACATAATGGTTATGTAGATGGAGTAGGTTGGGCGATACCTCCGTAGTGAGGATCGGCATCTTCAAACCTTAGTTGTTGTATATATACTTCTGAGTGAAATGCGTGTTTGATCAGAGATATGATATTTTATCTAGCAGATAATGTAAGCCTTTGCTAAAATCGAAATACAGTTTATGGCTGCTATTATTTTAGGAAGGGCGCAACGATTGGGGAAAATGGCCCATTCGGAAAGCCCGAGCCCTATTTGTTGGACTATGTCTTTTTCTGTTGTTTAAAGTGTTTGGAATATGCGTTTTGACCTCTACTTATGGTGGAGAGTTCTTGCATTAATTGCCCATTTTTTTGTTATGTTTTCTTATATATATATATATACGATTATCATTGTATAAACTCCTCGAAAAATATGTAATTTATATATAAATACCCTTCATGTATTCTTAAGCATGTATGAAAATATGTCTTTAAATTTTTATAAGGAAAAGTATATAATTTCTTAAATATAAGATTAAAACAATGAGAAATGTCCTTAGTATTACTATTGAAAAGAATATATATATATATATATATATATATATATATATATATTCTTAATGTACCTTTAAAGAAAGGGGAGATGTCCCTTAGTTCATATATCGAATTTATATATGTTTTCTCTTACTAGAACCTTGGTTGATATATACTTTCTTTTTATATGACCATGAAGAAGGGTGAAGCCCTAGTAGAATGAAGGAAACTTCAAGCTTGTGTATAAGACCATTTAAGGGTTGTCAAGTAAATGTAGAATAGTAATTGGATCATATGATTGCAGAAAGATAGCAACAATCACGTTGCAAGAATGTAATCCCTTCGGGAATTGTAAATAATACACACACAAACCTTTGTGGACTAGCCCGTGTACGGGTGAACCACGCTATATTTTGTCTCCTATGTTTCCTATGGTGTTTTTCAATGTGTCTTATGTATGAGTACTTGTTTCTGTCCTTAAAAATGTTTATGATTACTTTGATGTATACAATTCATATAGAAGGTTGGTTGTTAATATAATGCTTCTCTTATGATTATGATTGTGTTGTCACCATTGAGATTGTTTTATTGAAAGAAGTATATGTTTCTTAAAGGATGTATATTAAGACATAATGAAGTTTGTGTTTCCCGCAAGATTTAAGAAATGGTTGACATCTTAAGTTAAGCATTGATTTAGTTAAAAGTAACACATCTATCTATTCATACAAAAATGACGGGAGATAGTACTTAATATACATGAGTTTCATTGAGGGATCTTTTCCTTGATTGTTATAATGACATTTATAAACAATAATAAACATTGCGAGGTTTTAATTATTGTAAGCAATAATTTAAGAAAGTAAACCCACACTTTATATTTCCGCATATATTTTAGTGGCATTTTAGGCACTTAGAAAAGTTTTTTAAATTTTACGAAATTTTGGGTACGTGACATATGGCATCAGAGCATTAGGTTACAACACTTGGGCCTAATGAGCTCAACATGCAATAAATAAGTATGAAGGTTTTTAAGTTTACTAATCGATTTTTTTGTTTCATTTTGGATGCATGGAACTGGAATGGACGAGGAGCAATGTCATTCAAAAGTTCAAACTTCAAAGTTTCCCAAAGGAGTAAAGATGAGTATTTCAGTTATTAAAGCAAAGTAGTTGATGTGCAAATCTAATTTGATATGATGAATTGAAGAGGATGCACAAGTAAATGAGCATGCGTATAATGCTATGGAACTAATATGTTCAGAAGATGAGCAATTGAAGCAGAGAAACTTTTCCTTATACTAACATTTTAGGAAGTGAACTTAATCCCAACTGATGACATGATCAAAAAGGGACGTTGACTTATACAGATAAGTTGAGCTATGTTGCTCAAAAGTAAGTAATGATTTTCTTTACATGTTATTTACAGGATTTTATGAATCATGATTGGTGATAAGACTTATGATTGATGATGTGTTATCATCAAAATGCATAGAATATAATGGTAAATAGATGAATATATTCGTTAATATTTTGTTGGTATTATGGCGCATGTGGAATGCAAGAAATACTAAATGATTGTTACTAAGTAAAATGCTCGGACTCAAATGAGAAGGTTTGAGGGGAAAATAATATTTCCTGAACTCAAGTAGAGGCTGCATCTTGCACTCACTTACTAGCTGTTGCAGGATGCAACTTCCCTAAATTGTGGTCATGTTCCCCAGGGAAGTGGAACAGAGCAGGTGGGTAGCTCGTTGAATGTTATACTGACCCAAAATTCCTAGGCAAACTTTATATCCATCGAATTGAGCAGAGGAAGGGCTCACGATTTTTCCTTGTGTTGTTAGAACGGAGCGCACAAGAGGTTCTCTGAAGATACTAAACTTTTTCCTTGTGGTGTTAGAACTGATCCCACAAGAAGATTCGATGAGGGGAAGCTATGCAATGAGTTGCAGAGTAAGACTGTCAAATTTTCCTGCTGAGTTGCAGAGTGCTATGTATGCAAGTCTATATGATTGCTGAAGTACATGAGCAGGATATGTATGCAAGTCTCCATGATTGTTGAAAAACAAAAGAGATTGATGATCAACAAAGTTTTGTTGAAAGAATTGTTTTATGATATAAAGCAAATATTAATAGTTTGTCTTGTAACTAGACTATGAGAAGTAATTATGTGTGAATTGCTATGAATGCTAGAACAAGCGAAATTATTTCCTCAAAAGATGAGGAAGAATGATGAACATTGGCGTCTTGAAATTTTGTATACTGAAAGAAATATTGAAAAATCTCGTATGATCTATGTAATGTGCAGGATATAAATAATAAGAGCTTGCGGATTCACAAAAATGAGAAGACAACCAAAGCATAAAAATAAAGCAAGCGAAAGATGGTGAAACGATGCGAAAGACAAACTGTTGAACACCGAGGACGGTGTTATTCTTTAAGGGGTGGAGTGTGTAACATCCCTAAAATTCAACCCTAATTTTTATTACTCTTGTAAATATAATTATGAATTATGTAAACGACCCTGGTGAGGATCTCAAGGCCAAGGCCCCACCAGTGGACTTCGAGCTAGTTTTATGTTTATAAGTCTTAGTTTAAGCCTAGAAGGTTAAAGGATGGTATTGCGACTAAGCAAAAAGTAACAAAACACTTTAAAGAAAGGAGAGAAGTCAATGGCTAGAAGCCATATGAGTTAAGTTATAGGGCCTTCATAAAACTAAAATGTTGCTTTAGTAGAGGGAGCTAAACTACCTATGAACATACTAAGAAATTTCTATTACTACCTTAAACCTTTATATATATATACACACCTTCCTAAGAGGGAAGGAGGCAGAGTTATTGATTAAATGACTTTTATTAAAGTCTAAAACTATATCTAAAAGATAAGGAGAAATTATTTAAACTATACAAAGAGGAGAATTATATATATATATATATATATATATATATATATATATATATATACGGCAATACATAGAGGCTACTTATGAAAATATATGATGAATATGTTATATATTTATAAGAGATTATGAATGATAAATGGTGGAGAATCTAGATAGCTAGAGTTTGGGAGAACGGTCTCCCTAGTGGAGTATCGAAACTCCAGTTGGAGTCGTTTTGGTATTGAAGATGATCCATTTGGCACTAAAAGGTTGACACATGTTGAATTGAGGAATGGCAGGCTCCCCAATGTGGAGAAGGCGGAAGTCTTTGAATAGTATTGCAAACGTTAAGAATATGAGAGTGGGGAAACTCGGTGAGAGTTTGGGGGAGAGCTGCCTCCTTGATGGGGAAATGCCTTTAGTACATGCCACGTTTAAGACAGCCCGTAATTGAAGATCTTGTCTACCATTAGTTTGTTGTTATTGTTATAATCTTGAATGTGATGGAGAACTGTGGTACGTCTCCTTAAAAGAAAGAGAATGAGCCTTCGTGACAAATGGCAGTTTTGTGGAAATTGTATTCCCTTGGTAAGCGACACATGTTTTGGGAGGTAGGTCGCAGATGGAGGAAGAGAACGTGGGAAAATTGATGCTGGGTTGTTCTTAATGAGTAGAGCGTGGGAAGAGCATATCGGGGGTGCATGGAAGGATCTCTGGGGGGAAGAGGGTTCATGGTGGAGTTGGTGCTTGTTTCGATAGAGGCGGATTAGTGGAGAATGCGAACGATAGGATCTATTAACCAACAGGGTATGTTAACCTCTACATAATTTTGATTTCCTTGACAGGTTTATCTTTTGAGAAATCTTTGGTTATTTAACCTCTGTATTAACATAATTTAAGTGATCTCTAAATGGCTATCTGAATTTATTTTACATATATCATTTCACAGTATTTTCCTATGATGTTTATCTAGCTTGAAGAGATCTGTAGTATGCGATCTCTGCATACACCTTGGGACAGAATCTAAGCGATCTCTGTATGGCCTGATTTCATTAATATAAATTATTGTGTGTAAAGATGGGAAGTGACGGCTTTTAGGAATCCTGATCCTAAATCAACTTATTGCTTGTAGTTTGATGGTTATTACTGATTGTTAATGATTATAGAATATGGCAGCCTCTACAATAGAGAGCCATCCCCGTCACCTATTGTTTTATTTATGTAATCCCTTGTATACCGATGGTAGCCTTTGCAATAGAGATCCATCACCTTTTTATTTTTGCATTTGTTTGTTAGTGAGGGATGCCCCTCTTGGAGAGCTAAAGCCGAGAATATATGATTTATGTGTGAAGGGAAACTAGATTTGTTACGGTTTGTCCAATTTACATCTGCAATCTTAGAATCGTTGATATACTTATAAAATTGCACAAAACAGATATCTTGATGTCTCGATCCGTAAGCACTTGACATTGATATGTTCTATCATTGGGCAGATTGTAGAACTCTGGCGTCTCTGTATTTGAGCGTTTTCGCATTGTTCCTTATCTGTTTTCTTTTTTTACTACATCAAATCCCAGTTACACAGGGTGTCTCTTCTTGTTGAGCCGATTGCAAGTATTCCTTATACTTTGTTGCATCTTTATGTTCATGATGATCTCTCTCAATGAAGCAATCCCTGTATTAGTGGTTTAATAGAAGTAAACCCAAATCTCTACCCCTTTGCATAAGATCCGATCTGCGCGGCCTAGGGTTAATGAAGGATTAAATTTTAGTTCTTATATTTTTTTACACTCTTTGAAACTCTTATTACCCCTGCTTGTCGTATCATAAGGATGTGATCTGTGTTTTTTGTGTATTTTGGGGGTTTTATACATAATGGTTATGTAGATGGAGTAGGTTGGGCGATACCTCCGTAGTGAGGATCGGCATCTTCAAACCTTAGTTGTTGTATATATACTTCTGAGTGAAATTCGTGTTTGATCAGAGATATGATATTTTATCTAGCAGATAATGTAAGCCTTTGCTAAAATTGAAATACAGTTTATGGCTGCTATTATTTTAGGAAGGGCGCAACGATTGGGGAAAACGGCCCATTCGGAAAGCCCGAGCCCTATTTGTTGGACTATGTCTTTTTCTGTTGTTTAAAGTGTTTGGGATATGCGTGTTGACCTCTACTTATGGTGGAGAGTTCTTGCATTCTGAAATTGCCCATTTTTTGGTTATGTTTTCTTATATATATATATATATACGATTATCATTGTATAAACTCCTCGAAAAATATGTAATTTATATATAAATACCCTTCATGTATTCTTAAGCATGTATGAAAATATGTCTTTAAGTTTTTATAAGGAAAAGTATATAATTTCTTAAATATAAGATTAAAACAATGAGAAATGTCCTTAGTATTACTATTGAAAAGTATATATATATATATATATATTCTTAATGTACCTTTAAAGAAAGGGGAGATGTCCCTTAGTTCATATATCGAATTTATATATGTTTTCTCTTACTAGAACCTTGGTTGATATATACTTTCTTTTTATATGACCATGAAGAAGGGTGAAGCCCTAGTAGAATGAAGGAAACTTCAAGCTTGTGTATAAGACCATTTAAGGGTTGTCAAGTAAATGTAGAATAGTAATTGGATCATATGATTGCAGAAAGATAGCAACAATCATGTTGCAAGAATGTAATCCCTTCGGGAATTGTAAATAATACACACACAAACCTTTGTGGACTAGCCCGTGTACGGGTGAACCACGTTATATTTTGTCTCCTATGTTTCCTATGGTGTTTTTCAATGTGTCTTATGTATGAGTACTTGTTTCTGTCCTTAAAAATGTTTATGATTACTTTGATGTATACAATTCATATAGAAGGTTGGTTGTTAATATAATGCTTCTCTTATGATTATGATTGTGTTGTTACCATTGAGATTGTTTTATTGAAAGAAGTATATGTTTCTTAAAGGATGTATATTAAGACATAATGAAGTTTGTGTTTCCCGCAAGATTTAAGAAATGGTTGACATCTTAAGTTAAGCATTGATTTAGTTAAAAGTAACACATCTATCTATTCATACAAAAATGACGGGAGATAGTACTTAATATACATGAGTTTCATTGAGGGATCTTTTCCTTGATTATTATAATGACATTTATAAACAGTAATAAACATTGCGAGGTTTTAATTATTGTAAGCAATAATTTAAGAAAGTAAACCCACACTTTATATTTCCGCATATATTTTAGTGGCATTTTAGGCACTTAGAAAAGTTTTTTAAATTTTACGAAATTTTGGGTACGTGACAATTAGAGTAATATAGGTCGAATTAATAAAGGAAGGAACCTAGTTCTGCGACCTAGTTTCATCCACAACCGCCATTTACTCATCCCCTAGAAGGTAAAAAAATGGAGGTAGAATTCCACAGTGAGGCCATCCGGCCCAAGACTTTTGTCTCATGCAAAACACTTAAGAACCTCAAAAATCTCCTTCTTCTCAAAAGCACGACCAATGACTGCACAATCATCATTAGAAAAATAACGGGGGAACTTCATCACAGTATGAAGTTGATTCAATAGACAGGGGGGGGTCCTCGTGAGAAAATATACCTTTGAAATGATCGGCCGCAGCCAACTTGAGAGTAGGTTGATCAGAGATATCCAACCCGTCCACCAATAATTCCCAAATCAAATTATTTAAACGCCTCTGATTGGAAAATATCTGGAAGAAACTAGTATTCTTATCCCCCGCCTTAAGCCATACAGCACAGCTCTTCTGCCGCCATGTTTCTTCCCAGAAGTGAAGTATCTTTAAACGTTCTGACTCCAACATGCCCAGCTCTAGATTACAGCTAGCAGAGAAGAGATGATCATGCAACAGACCCGAGAGTGATTGAATCCTAATCTCTAGGACTACTAGGTCACCTATCAATTGCTTCTTCATATCTTTATCCCAGGTATGCACAGTCTTAGTGAGATGCTTTAGTTTATGCTAGAAAAGTAATAGAGGGGACCTGTTATCATCTATAGAAATACGATGCCAAGTATTATGCACCAACGAGCAAAATTCTGGATCCTCCAGCCACGTCGAGTTGATCTTGAAAGGGTAGAAGGAATAAGCGCAATCAAAGTCCAACTGGAGGATGACAGCACGATGGTTAGAAAAACCCACATAATAAGATTAAGTGCGATATCTGTTAACAATAGAAAAAAGGGATTCTGACATATAACAACGATCCAAACGCTTAGCAATTCCATCCACCCCAGACCGATTATTAGACCAAGTAGGCGACAGAACCCTCGGCTTGATGTCCATTGGATTCACACCCTCAAATAGGGCTAGGAAGTACTCAGCAAGTGGATCTGTGGCTCTTCCACACCCCCAAACTTCCTCCAAAGCCGTAGTGAAGTTAAATTCCCCAACCACAATAGTGTTCCCACCGCACAGGATACCATAAGCCAACACACAGTCCCAAAATACCTTGCGACCATAGTGAGGGGCGTAAATGTTGATAATCTTGACCGGATGCCTGAAACCCTTTAGAGCACCCTCAATCATGATACCTGCAACAGTATGGAAGGCCTTCATGTTAGCAAAGGCTGGGTTCCATGTGACCAAGGTGCCACTTGAAAGACCAGCCGAATCAAGACCAGACGATAACCATCCAAGCTTCAACTTGAGAAAAGTATTGACAACAGATAATGAAAAATTCATAGTTTCTTGGAGTAAGGCGACATGTGGGTTTATAGTGGTAAGTAAACGTTTCAAGGCCGCATTTTTAGGACCGCAACCCAGTCCACGAACATTGAGGGTTAAAATATTCATGGAGCTGAGAGGGCTGTATAATCTATAAGAGCCCCAGATGACAGTGAAATAGCTGACGAGAGAGATTGAAGACCCTGCTTGAACATAGAAGAAATCGAAGGATTAATAGGTGACCCCCTAGCCACCCCTTTGACTTTAGGGCCACGGCGAGCCTTACAGACAGTTACGTTGCCCCTGTAAATTGAGTTGATAGGAATGATGTCCGGATCAGACTGCAAGGAGGAAGAGTAAACAGGTAGCGAGCCGACATGCTTAGGGGAGGAAGATCACAACGACTGGGAATCCTCTAGATCGCTAATGGGGGTAGGAGACAAATTAATGTCTAATGGCGACGTACGTGGAGCAGGAAGGAGAGGGAAGGTGGTCAGGGAGTCCAGCTCCAAATCAGACACATGCAGGGAAGGATGGAGGGTCGATGGCTCAGAGGAAGAACATGGGTGAGGGCGCAACTGGTCAGGAACAGAAAACTCAACAGATGTAGAAATCAAATGTGGGGAAGCAGGAGTAGGTAGAGGTGTAGAAGCAAAGTCGATTGAAAGGGGAGAGGACATACTAGGAAGCGAGTCACCGTCGAATAGATATCCTAACGAAAGTGCAGACTGTAACTCCTCCAAAGGGTCGAATTTAAGAATAGTCAGAATAGATGATACAAACTTACCAACGAGGTCTGAAGCAGAAGTATGGTCCAACGAAATGCAAATTTCCAATGGATCCTCCGCAAGTTGACCTCCCGACCTAGCTGAGGCACCAACAACCCCAACAGGAGCTGAAGAATGCAAAGGACAACGTTTTTTGGAGTGGCCCGATTCATGGCACACGTGATAGCGGAACAAGACCTTCCAATAATCTAATACATGAATAAAAGTGCCCCCTTCCCAAATGACTTCCAATTCACCCAAGAGCCCATCGGACGTGTCAATTTCCACCAAAACACGAGGTGTGCGCCGGTCCAAACCACAAAGTAGGTCCTCTTCGAGCATGATAAACTTACCAATAGAGCTAACAATGGCTTTGAAATCCTTGAGATACCAGCACTGGAGAGGGAGGCTAAGAAGGAGAACCCAAAGGTGGCGAACCTTTAATTTTTCTTTATGGGGGTTGAAACCGACATACCAGCGTGAGAGTACCAGCAAGCCGTGACTGATAATACATAAACGCCGCTCAATATTCACCTGGTCTTCCACCAAAAGGAAGTGAAAAAGAATCCACTCGTTTGAGAGCATAAGGACACGGGGGATGTTCTTAATAAACAACTTCCACTACCGATGAATCCATTCTAGAAGCGCAGGCCACCTGAGGGAGAGGTACTCAAACTTTCCCACCAGGGATCTTTCCGACAGTGCCAAAACCATGTCACATGTCACATCTTTTCCCATAACACAAAGGGAGCGACCCTTCTTGACTGGCTCGAAAGGAGGCAAATATGCCCACTTCCCAGGCCATTTAGAGGTTTTGGCATGAAAGGCACCACCAGGTTTTGACACAACAGACACATCAAATCCAGAGTCAGAGTTTTGCAGGTCCTGGGAACCAGGCGAAGGCGATAACATAGATAAGTCAGTACCACATCCCCCTAAGCACTCAAAAACCACCTCCAGGGAAGGGTTAGTAACAACCCTCATGGGTTCCACCCCCGAATGTGACAGTAAAACCATAGTCACGGATGCAAAGATACAACCCCCCAAAAAAGTAAGGGTTGACAGAAGGTACCGACAAGAGTGCCCACCGAGGACAGAGGGTTATCGATGGCGAAGGGGTAAGAAAGAAAACCAATAGAACAAGACCCAAAACCATACGATGTGCCCACACACATAAGATGAACAAAAGAAAGCAAACCATGGAGAAAACAAAGACCCAGAACAAACCGACAAAGCCCAAAAACCAAACCGCGAGAAGTCAAACGACAAATAATAAAAAAACCTCGTTCCCACTTTTTTAACCTGGCTGGTACTAGGCCTGCTACCCGGTAGTAGGATTGACTCCAAGGAAAAAAAATAAAAAACAAATACTGACACCAAACCCCAGAGCGCAGAGATCAGGCCAAAATAAGCGCCCCCAAAACACGCTGAAATAGACCAAAGAAACGAGAAAGGTGGCAGAATAAAATCTTACCATCGCTGCCAACGTTAGCTAGTCAAGACAGAGCAGGAGACAGCGAACGCTAGATCCAGGGAGCCCCCAGGAGCGACGCCCATGGAAATTCCATCACAAACCCTCATGTCCCAAACATCCTTAAATTATATTGAACTCTAGTACACTTCCAAATTGCTGACCAATATTAGCATGACAAGAAAGCAATAAATATAGAACCATTGTTCCACCTTTAATTTAATGTATAGAAACCTTTGGCTAATGTTTCCTTATGGCCATAATAAACTGTTCCTGAGCCGACAGGTAGCTTGACTCACTGTTAACCCTCTCCATTACAAACGCTCTTCCAAACCTTCATCGATGTTGCACCATTCAAAACCGTGTTTGCTCACAGGTTTAGCAGTAGCTCGACTCCTACTCGATTCGTTGTTGCAAACCCCAACAACTTCTGAGATTGGCAGGTAAATTGACTCCTACTCAATCTTGACTACTGCTAATCTTGGTAGGAAGATCGACTCCTGCTCGACCCAGATTGGTTCAAACATTGAATCCTCCCGCGCTTGGCAAGTAGCACAACTCTTGCTCGAATCTGCGTTCCACACACTCCCTGTTCCAAACCCTCACTAATGTTGTGCCATTCCAAACCCTCACCCACTTTGTTTCCCTCCATGTTGTAGCAGACTCATAGCCTCAGTAGAGGACATGTATACCATATGGTACAAGATGGATGATGTTTCCTTTGGGCATGATTTAAGCACATTTTGGTCACGAGAAGTTATGAGAAGCCTTACCTTCTTTTGCTCCACTCATATCATGTGGCAAAATCTCTTCAAGTTCACGTTGACCCAAAACATTGTCGATGAATATGAAATCCTGCACATTTTTTAAGGTGTTGGTCAGCTCCAGCCATCCATCCAGAGGGTCTCTAATTTATGGTATCTTTTCTCCCATCAAATCGTTTAATATATGTTTTGCAACTCTAATATATTTGGGGATGAATTGACATCGCTGAAGAGTTTAAATTTTGAATATTTACATTCTTTCAACTCAAGTTTTGAAAAGACAGCTTGTGAAGGGGTAGTTTTGCCCATTCCTCTAAAAGTGTATCTAACACCAAGGCTAACAAGGTGATGCAATTCATAATCAAATACAAATAGGAGATATCTAACACTAGTTCAAAAAGAATAGGAGATATCTATATCTGCTTAAAGGCTCTATATCCCTCCTCAAGTCATCCTTCAAAATTCGGATAGTCATATCGTAGGTTCTCAACGAACCATTTCAAGAATGAAATTGCATCACAACAAACATCATTGAGTCTATATGGGATTGAACTATGTAAAAAGTAAGTTTAAGCTCATGCTTAAGAGATTCTTAACCCTCAACTACTAACCTACAGTTGTAATGGATACACACCTCCCCTTGTGATGCCCACCAACCAACAACAAGTCTGATGCTATCATGTTTAGAAAGGTCCCTATTGTGTTTTTTTTCCTCTTCATATTCAACTTTAACATTCATTTGCACGGAATTCGACTTCGAAGTCCTAAAAGACAAGGGAATGGACATCTAGAAGAAACTCAAACACAACTTGTATTTGTTTGACTGTTTAGTTGAGAGGGTCTTCTCAATTAAGTTAGAAAAGGCTCCCAATTTTTTACTACAATGCCATGGAATTTGGCTACATGGTCAAATTCCCCTTTTTCATTGGCAGGAAAATCAACTAAAACATATCCTTTGATCTATTGTGAACAAATATCTTGTATAGTTATGTCCATGGAGCTTTCACATAGATTGCATAGAAAATGAAAGATTCTATCAAACAAGATATCCAAACTACCCTGTCTTATGTAGAGTGACCCTTACTTGTGTCTCTAGGTTTAGATTCACTTACATCAATGTATTTTCTTAGGAAAAAGAACATTTTTGTTTAGATTATGAGTTGCGTCACCTTGTTACTTTGAAAGTGTTTACATCATGTTTGGAGGTGCTTCTATTAGCTAGTCAAAGTTTCATACTTAAATTGTGATTGTGTTTTCCGTTTCAATGATGCCGGTATGACCTATTGGCCATAATCTTGCCCAAACTACTTTTCTTTCCTTATGCTCTTTTCCTCTCAGCGTTCCTTTTGCCCCTCTTGGGGCAATTGCTAGTATTATATATTATATGATGTTAACATTAAAGTCATCTGATTTCATATTTAAGTATGCATGTTTTTAAATGATATTGTAGTTTTATATGATTCAAAACCCGCATACATCGTTTGTATATGAAGATATATATATGTGATCCCATAGGGATATGGTTATGATGTTCATAATTTATAAATATGGATGAACTAATTTGCAGATTGTGACTCTACGGGAGTGTACAAACAACAATGTTGTTCGACATTATGATAACGATTTAAAGGCTTTTTGAGTTTTACCATGTCAAAGTGTGCCATACAAGGCACAAGAGTCTCTCCCAAACCATTCTCATGTGGATAGAAATCGATATGTAGAGTACATGGATGGTAATGGATGAGAACCCTAAACCTTTCAAAGGGGTGGAAGAGATTTCCCATCATACATCCTCCAAGCCTTGGTATGAGGGAATACTTAAGTGCAATTGCCTTATCTTCTCCTATATGTGTGATTATGATTGTCAAGATACCTATCACCATCATAGATCCATTTTAAAAGGGGGTCTACCAAGCATCAAGAGGGATCAAATTCTTCAAGGTGCAAACCCTTCCTCAACATTTGCACTCTTCATATTAAGTGTGTAATGCAACATTTATGGTTTTAATTTATCTAATTTGTGTAGTTATACACACACACACACACACACACACACACACACACACACACATATATATATATGTGTGTGTCGTTCTAATGTGTTATCTTCACAATGAGCGTGGAAGGAGTTACGCATAACCCTATTGAGCTGTGAACGCACCTCTTCGACGCAACGAGACACATGGACATAATTTTCCTCCTTTTTCTCATAGTATTATTATGAAAAAGAATATGTTCCATGACAAGCAATCATGTGTTATCTAAAAGTACTATTCGAGTACGAGATGTTTGATTTTTTTGGATTGAGAACATAGACTATTAATTACCAACGATTTGGAAAAAGCACATTTACTTAACTACAAATTGATGAGTTGTGTTGTGTGAACTTTATATATAATATGTGTATATTATTTATTTATGCACATATTGCCATGTTATATAATTGTATTTATATAAAAGTTACAAGGTTCATAACCAGTTAAATATATTAGAGAGAGAGAGAGTCCTAACAACTGTTGCAAACATCTTAACAATTGTTACAAACATCTTAATCCTTACATTTTAAATCATTTAAAAATAAACAATCACTTTATAAATTGACAGAATTTCATTGTTGAAAAGTCACATAACATTTTTTTATTTGATGTATCATAGATTGTACATGGAAAACAATTTATCAATACTGGTTGAATACCAATCTCAATGGTATGGTCAAATGGTTTTGTTGTATTGAAATATAAGTGAATAATACTAGCTTTTACCACTCTAAAATATCCCTAAACATCATAACATTGTGAGTTATTGACACTAAATGAAAAGCCAATTCAAGAAAGCATCAAAGAAATGAAGCACATAATGTGAGTTCCTTTTTTATTTATAAGCACTAGTTGCAATTGATCCTGCATGTTGTCTATTTTATAATATGGTTCTATCATTTTCTATATTATGTCTTGTGACAAATTTGGTGTCATGTTATCCTTGCAAAGTAAGGGTCACAACCAGACATTTGGATAACAAGAAGCATCTTGCAACAAGTATAAAACATTTGATGATGTATAGTTACAACTGAATATGTGTGTAAAAGTTTGGCTTTGCATAAACCATATTTATATATTAACTCCTAATATGTGACAAATCCATTACAAACCAAAATGGCCACCTTCTACTTTCCCTTCAATGTAATGCATGGACATATTGGGCATATATGTTTTCGACGCAAGGGTGCACTTGTCATTTGCAAAAGCAAATTCTGGGAAGTGTTCTTGTAAGCATTTAATGGGAAATGTTTTTTGACTAAGGGAAGTATTACAAAATTCCTGTGAATTACATTTTCTCAATGCAACCATGTCAAACCACCTGTCAAGAATCATATGGATTCCAATAAATAATCATGGCAATTATGATTAAAAGTTTCAGAGCTTACACGCCCATCTTTGGGTAATGTATTTTGTTTAGATTCATAAATTGTTTCTATATTTGATGACTTAACAAAGTAGTTTACAAACATTGTTGCTTGTATGTTAAATTAACATACTTGTGATAAGATTGGCTCATAATGCCCAAGGAAAGGATTTTGATCATGGAAAAGTATGTTGTATTGATATCTAGACATTTCTGCATTGAAATGCAAATATTTGTTTTTTCTTTTAAATGACCAAATGTAAATTGGTATAGAAAGACATTTTGTCAACCATTTAATGTTGAAAACATCACATGGACTTGCAAGTGGTTGTGGGCATGATGAAAGTGATATTATTTCAAGGTATGTTTGACAACTATAAATGTCATGCAATTCCTTCAAGAAATATGTGTTTAGTCCAACTTATTTTTAGTGCAAAGCTTTTGGGTTTTTGTTATCTAGGTGTCCTTGGAAATACGTAACAATCCATTTATGTATCTGAAGCGACATGAATCATAAATGGAAGATGACAACAAATGCATCAAACAAGCAATCTCCTAGATTGTAAATGAAGTGTTAAAGCCTAAACAAATTGTGTCTAGAAAGCACAAAATATGTTTCTTCTAGGTCAATCTTTGTAACAAATTGTTCATTTAGTTAAAAGAGTTTCCATTGTCATCAAGAAAAAAGTGTAAATTGAAGGATAATTGCAATGTGCAAATAACAAATATAGAGGCAACTATATTAGGTATTGCAAAATAACATAGTAATAAATTCTTGCAAAAGCGGAAGCAAAGGCTTAGCATTTGCAAGGATTGTGGAAGAAGGCATCTTTATTTTTTTTATAGAGATTATTTAAAGCAAAATCATATTCCAAATGCTAGCTACTGGTTTTAATGATACAATAACAACCTTAAGTATAATTCAATAACCATTTTTCATCTTTCTTAAGAAATGAATAAAGGATAAAGATATAGAAACAAGTTTTATGTTCCAAAGTTTTTAACTAATGAAATTAATTTGATTGAAATGATAGTTTGCACGTAACTTGAATAAAAATTGAAGAAGGCATGAGTCATAGCAACATGGAGCATCTTATCTTGAGGACAAGCTTCCATAGCATCAATTAGGTTACATCTTTGTTAGCCAGTAAAATGTCTCTTGCTTATTGATGAATGGAATGGCCTTAACTCCCATTGATATTGAAATGGGTAGTGAAACTGTCCTCCAGGATGTCTTCCACTGAAATTAGTTTGACTGACAATCAAATAAAAACTAAAATAAATATTTTGATAATAATGGTTCAAAGCAATTCCATACAATGGACTACATTGAGGGTACCAAGTACTTTTCCAATGTTCGATATAAGATGTAATCATCCAATTTAGAAAGTGTCATTAAGATAACGATGAAGTCCAAATGTACAATAATGGGAACACGTGTAGGAAATCATGGCAATGATGATGATGATGCCCAAAGATAATAGGGGAAATATAAGTTAGGGTACTCTACAAGTGGGAAAATTTTCTTAAGACATATCACAAACCTAATAAACCTAAGTCAAATTAGAATAAAATAAATATTAGATTGGCCGTGCATTATTTAGTTATTTATTTTACAAGGAAACTAGTTAAAAGAAAAACAATTTTAAGAGCATTATGATAAAAATCCATGCCACTACTAAAAAAAGGCCATCTCTAGATGCTCAATTCTTATATTAGGTGCCCATGTTCTAGCATAGCTGGAAGATAAACATTCATAGCTTGCTCTTATTTTCCATTACCTCTAAAAAAATCCTTCACAATCATTTATCAATTACAAATATCCTTCAAAACTATTATATTCTATTTTTATACAACACTCATATCACTAAGAATGTTAGCTTTCAAATTCCATTTTAATTTTTTATATAACTACATGAACTAATTAACATGAATATACCATAAATGAATGAAAAAACTGACACATTAAATCCTACACATCCTGAATCCAGAAGTTCCTTTTAACTACCAAAAAAACAAATGCCAAAATTATTCAAAATTTTGAAGTTGATAAATTGTTATTTTTATAATGCAACCATGCCAACAAGTTTGCATTCAAAAGGAGACCTCATACTATTTATCATGCAACCTATATGATACTAGTTTAAAACAAGTAACATATGCACTATAAATTCCTTAAAATATGCAACCTATATGATACTAGTTTAAGACAAGTAACATATGCAATATAAATTCCTTAAAATATGCAACCTATATGATACTATTTTAACACAAGTAACATATACACTATAAATTTCTTATGTTTTATGAAAAAAAAAACATGTCATGTTATCAAGCCTTAAATGCTTATTTACCAATTTATTCAATTTCTAAACATGAATCTAACAATGATATTATTTCATCATGACAAGCAAATGCAAAAGGAAAACACATATGTATTTGAAATTTCAATCATAATAGCTATCCCATTAAACATTTTTAACCAATCAAAAAATTAAAATTATGATTATAAATAATACAAAATAATACATGTATATGCCATTACATTACAAAAGCTTTGGTTTTCAACATGGAATCAAATTAATTTAAAAAATTGATATAATATTTTTTACTACAACAGAAATTAAAAATGGATGCAATAGTTTCGTGCCACAACAAGGGACATAAACAGTTCCAAATAGTACCATGAATATAACAATTTTTTGTTTCTATTTAATTTTTCCTCAAAAATCTACAACAAAAAAATACGCAATGTGATACTTTTGGTTTGTATGTTCAAACATTTCGTGAGGCACATTGTAACCTATAGCTTCAAAGCAAAAAAAATATGCAATGTGATACTTTTGGTTTATAGGTTCAAACATTGCTTGAGGCACATTGTAACCTATAGCTTCAAAGCAATAAGTAAAGTGCATGACCAGAATTTGCAAAAGACAAAAGGAAGACAAAATAAGAATATGAGGACCGTAAAACCTAGATACTACTTGTAGATCATTCATGCTTCTATAGATTTTCATAATACCTTTACCAAACAAATTCAATATATGCAGAATAAACACACCAATATGCACAAGTTATTTGACTACCCATGCGTGCATTTGGCATACATGTCATCGAATATGTGTATGTTTAAGCCTATATGATCATAAGCATGCTACAAGTTTTTTTTTAAACCATGGGAACTTAGCAACCTCCCAAGGATATATTAAACAACCTGCAAGCTAGATATACCAATAACTTGTGACTCAGCAAGGGCCGAGACGTCTTGAATCCCACCAAAGTGAGCCTCTACCCTAGGGGTCACCTCCCGTTTGAGCCTTGCCACAACGAGCCAATGAGCAACCCTACCCCCCGCCAATCTGTGACCTCCACGAAGATAACACATGTTCTTAACCATTAGGCCCACTTAAGTGCTCAAACATGCTACGACTTTTTAATAATAAATTCCTTGGGAGGCATAAAGAACAATCCTTGAAGCATACAACCATGTATGGTACCTTTTTTCCTAAAACCACCATACATTTGCACATAATTTGACCCAATTTCTTTCCACAAAAATACATTATATTGAACAACAAACCTCTTTAATGAATACGACAGGTAATTATAACAAGAGGGAAAGTTGCAATGCAACTAATTCCCTTCCAATTCATTGGCATAAGAGTAAAGAAAGCATAAATTTAGATTAAGCTGTTGCGGCATGCTATGGATTAAGGCACTGGCCCATATTTTGGTTTAAGCCCTCGATTACATCGGCATGCTAAGAAGCTTTATATAGTTTGGTGAGCATTTAGTTGTATGGGAGTGAAGGGGTGATTCATAGTGAAGGGGTGATTCATTCCTCACTTGAGTAACCTTCTTGCCAGATAGAAAGGGTTAGGTTAGGTGAGAACCACAAGCCTCCTATCTCTTACCTGAGGAAACCATGTTCTCCGATCACCCGATGAACCTAAATAGAAAATGACTATGCAATTGAATGGTCATGGGCACCTGAAGAGGAAGATTGTTGTTCATCTTGTCACTCTATCCATTAACCACATATGATTTAAATTTCATGATTACTATTGTGGGACGTCATTCATAGATCACAATGCATTCAAGAAAATGAAATATACAATGTAGATCCTCAGAGAACATACTTAAAAGCAAAGAAAATGACATAAGTACCATAAAATGCCATTGAAGGAAAGCGGCTTCCACAGATCTAGACCTAGAGAAAAGTTTGCATGCTTGACATATTTGAGGCTATGATATTGACATCATCATTGCAGGCAATCTTTTCTTCACTCTCGGCTTCAACATATAGTCAAATACTACAAAGTCTCATTCTTTGTGAATTCTGCAGTTGGTTCAAAAATTATAAATAAAAATATCAAACTAATGCATGGATGAACAAAGATGTCAATGGAAATTTAAACTAGGTTGTATGTATTATTCTGCTCTCATTGCATACCACATTACATCAATTGGTTACATATGGAAATCTTTTCTTCACTCTCGGCTTCCACATATAGTCAAGTACTACGAAGTCTCATGCTTTGTGAATTCTGTAGTTGGTTCAAAAATTATAAATAAAAATGTCAAACTGAGGCATGGATGAACAAAGATGTCAATGGCAATTTAAACCAGCTTGTATGTATTATTGTGCTCTCCTTGCATACCAAATTACATGAAATGGTTGCATATTTATGTCAATGATGACCATCCCACTTATGTCTTATTTTAGCCTTTCTTCATTTGTCACCCATTCAAACTATATTGGATAAAGGCAAGGGTGTTGCTAAAAACCTTGAACTTGAGACTCCACACATAGTCACCCCTATGGATATAGGATCTCAATCCCAATCCTTGTCACGTTCGATAATGTTTTTCGAGTCAATGAAGTACAAATTTGAAAAAATAATAAAATCCAAGTTACACTTCATTTTTTGAAACAATGCTACGAGAGTAATAACATTGCATTTCTTATGTATTTTCCAATTCATTTTACCTCGATTATATTTTGTGACCATGATTTTTGGTAGCATATATATGTTTGAATAAAATCAATAAATATATAAGCAAAGAATAAAATATATTAGCTACGAAATAGTGATAAATTTATAGTTAATAACAATAAATGGAATTTATGGTATTCAGCAGTTGCGGTTTAGATTCTTGTACATTTGGATCTTACTAACAATTTGCGTCCCGATGAAGTGTCGTTTGAATAAAATGTTGAAGCCAAATGAATTCGAGCCTCGATTATGTCCTTACATTGTCAGGGACATGTCTGATAGCTATTGATGGAAGTCCCTATAGTTGTCGGGGGGGAGAGCCCCGATGGAGCTCGGACAAAGTTCAATGGCCTTCACAAAATGACTGCGAGCATAAAGTCTATAATTTTTTGTAAATCTCGTATGTTGCACAACAAATCCATGGCCTATAGCCCGATACTTTTCACCCCCATGAAGTATTGTTTGAACAAAATAGTGTGTACAAGTACCCTTCGAGAAAGTGTAAAAAACAGATGCTAACTGCAACTACATGGTTAAAAATTCCTAGATTGCATTAAGGAATCCATGCTCCAGAGAATGTTCTATGCTCAATGGGAGAGTTATGAAGAGACCAAGCTGAATGATGAATTGTTGATTGATGATTGTTCTATTGATGCAAAATCTCTTAACGGAGAAGGGAGCAAATTTCACTGTGGAGACGATATCTCATTCAAATACAATAAACTCTTCGGTAATGTAACTGCATCTACTACAAGATGATTGCAATCAGGATATTGTTGGTCTGCTAAACTCCACATAGATGTAGTAGGATTGGTAATTTTTATTTGGACATGATTATCCACCATTGCAAAAGCAATGCACTCGGATTCTTCGTCTTCGATGGAATCATGTACAAGTAGGTCGTACCATGAGGATTTGCTAGTTTCTTTAATGATACATAAGTTTAAATCCCCATCCGATATACGATTACTATAGTCATCATTTTTATAGTCGTTTGGCTTGATCATTTGTCTCATGGCCATTGTTATTTTCATTGCAGTGACTTTGAGCACACAATTTTGGACTAGAACAAGAAATTTTGTGAAGACTTCTATTGGCATTGATTCATTGTCAAGTGCAACTTCTTGCTTATATGTGTGTTCCCTTAATTCTTGATTTCATTGTCCATCCAACCTAGCAGTCGTCCTGCTATCAAAGACTGCCTACATAGACATTCCTTTAATAATTTGATGATGAACCAATTAATTTTGTTGCATGAATAAGTCATGTCCTAACTAGTGGTTCTCCACATACTAATTGCCAAGAAGGTGATGTAACCAAATAATGAGGTCCTCTTTGTTGGGAGAAATGTTTCCACATTTAATATCAAGACATAAATCCATATATAATGGATCTAATTAAACCAAACCCAATACTCAATATTGGACCACTTCTCCTTCTTCCATTTTTTCAAACCCTAGTTTCCTACTTTTTAGTTCTTATCCAATTCCAAAATCTTTTTGGATTTTCTTTCATTATTATTAAGTAAAATTTGACTTGACTTACCAAGACTCTTAACACTTTATGCACTTAGACACTATGCAAATAACAGTATATTTATTTCCGGACAAACAAATAAAACTACTATTCAGCTCTTTAATATCTTTTGACCTTCAAAGCCATGTCTATTCAACTTATATGTCTTCATGAGTATTTTGACTCTCTATATGAGCAAGGTCACATTGTAAATATTTATACTACATTATTTACAACAACCATATTGCCTAGAAGTAGAAATCTATCCCTTTCGTTTTCTTTATAAATAAATGAAACATCTTTCCAGCTAAAAAGTTCACCATTCTTACAATCATATTATATTTACACATTATATTTAATAATAATCATTTTGTGACTTTTCACCATTCTTACTATCATATTATATTCACATTATATTTAATAATAATCATTTTGTTTCTCATATTTCGTTAAATTTTTTACATCAATTGTATTGGTTAGCATAAAGCTTTCCCTTTAGTTTTGTTACTAAATGGAGCAATTCTTCAACCAAAAAGTTCACCCTTCGTAGGAATCTACGATCATAATGATATTCACATTTCAATGATCTGGTTACTGTTTGTTAAATGAAAGTTGACTAATTTTTTTCAGACATTTCTTTCATGAAGATGGAAAAGATGACATTGCAAGGCTAACAAGCTGGTAAACATGCATCCATAGTCATTGTTCTTCAAATAATTTTTTGAAGCACATCTCGGCAAGGTTCCTGAAATGCTTAAATGCATATATTCTTTCTAAGTCGAAGCCTCCTGCAAACTGTGAGAACAGACTCATTTAAAAAAAACTATAAATGTGCTAGTGCTCACCTAACAAATCATTAGTAGAGAATTTATTAGTAGGTGAAGCAGACCCCTGGAACGTTATGGACTCCAGTGTAAAACTCCTTCTCAGCGTCTCCCATCGACTCAACTTCTACAACTACTCTCTCCATCTACATTCTGCCAGTTGAATTGAAACAAATTTTATCTGCTTCAAATATACGTGTCAACTAAACCAAGACGCAACATATTTATTATACTTGCCAAAGGGTCAGGTATGTTGTTTTCGATAATAGGTCAAACACAATTACTTCTTACTTTGACTAAAAATTTCAAACAATTTTCCTAACTCCTACATTACACATTGAAGTTTTTATATTTTATTGTATATTTTTTTAATTCTTATCAATATTTATTTTACATGCTATTAGTTTACAACTTGAGGGTATTATTGCAGGGCTGACGACGGAGTTCTAAAAATTGGGAATGGCCTTTAAGACTTGAATTCCAGGTGGCTTCCTTCCTCCGGATTGCCTTCACATCACCGCTTCACCATCTTCATTTTCCTTCACCTCACCGCCTTCACCGTTTGTCCTTCGCCCCTCCTTGGCCGCCTTCACTGCCACTCTTTCCCCACCTCCTCCATTTGCAGACAAGTACCAAGGTTATCAAATCAATGTTATCATGAATGCTACCTTATGATAAAAAACATTACCTATAGAGGTAGTTGTTGCTGCTTATTGTTTGATGGAAAATCGATAGTTGTTTCCATAAGCAATGGCTGCAGCTCTCGACCGAGAAGTTTGCTTCACCACAATGATTTACTTCAAAGCAGCAGAATATGTTTTACGACAGCTTTACTTTAAAGCAGCAGAATTGTACAATCCATGTCTCTTCACAACGAGACATGTTTCATTGCATTACAAACTACTAGTAAACATTATAAATTAAAAGAAGCATCTATTTCTTAAACATTAGACAGAATTTGGAGAGAAAAAGTATTTTAGAATTGGAATTACCTCGCCTGATATCATGTCTCAAATAGTTGATGCATTGTAATCTGCAGCTCTTTCCACAAGGTTGAAGACCTACCACGAGAGTAAATATGAATCACTTTACACAGACGATCTTCCCTTCAAGCTTCCAGCCTTCTATTTTTAATAGGTAATTACAATATTCTACTTACAGTAAATAAACTATAGCTTCTACGTTGATTTTACAAAATGTTTATGAATATATATCTCCAGAGTTGTTGGAATTAGTTAATTAATCCATCGCTAAGATAAGATGATCGCCGAAATTTTGAAGAGGTGTCACCGCCAAGAAATAATATATTGTATGTCTGAAAGGCCATCACCAAATTTAGAAAATTATCGAAGATATAAATCAGATCAGATTTTGTTGACTGTTCAAATTACTGAAGAGCTTCCACCGCTTAACCGATTTAATCACTAAGGTTGAAGAGACACTCAGAAACTCTGTTGCAACATATCCAGTTTTGAAGAGGCATTTACAGTCAGATATTTAATGGCTCAAGACTGTAACAAGAACAGTACATTTATTTCTACAGTAAAGTTTGTAATGAAGGGCCAATTAACATTTAATGATCAACTAGGTTGAAATGCTATATATACCCAGCATTGTAATCGTGATTTGAGGTAATACGAAGTGAATGAACAGAGTTGAAATCAATCTCAGAATTTTACTGTGTATTTTTACTGTTATGCTCTGTTTCATGAGTTTGTAAACTCAGAATTATTTTTGATGTTAGTTTGTTGTAGCAGCTTAAGAGATTAATGTTGTTTTGAGAGTTAATTATTTTAAGTTGTTATTAGAAAAGTGTATGAACGCAGGGGTCATCATAATGTAGCTGTAATAGTCAGCTGCAATAGTCCTGTAGGTGACTGTTAGCTAAAACAGTGAGCTATTACTGTCAGCTATGACTGTGCTGAAGATTACAGTCAGCTGTGACTGTCCTGTAGGTGAATTTTCTGAGTTTTGGAGATCAGTGTGTATTGCTGGAAGTAGCTGCAACACCCCCCTGCCTTCCCTCAAAAGTCAGTATGATCTAAACCTATAAATTCAGATAACTTTTAAAAAATTATCCCCATGAATGCACTAACTAATTTCCTGGATTTGCTCTAGTTTTAACATCTGAAAATATTTTAAATTTTGCACCATCATCTCAATTTACAGTGTATTCTACAATTATATCAACATGAATTGAACTAATCATGGTAAATCATATTCCTCCATCCGAACTTAAAAAGGGTATTTTCAGTACTGGCTACCCACATTGTAGCGCTAATTTGTTTTTATAATAACAACAATAATGGGAAGGAATAGCACAGCAACAATAATGGGAAGGAATAGCATGAGTACCTGATTTCTCATGAACTTCACTCCAATAGCCATAACCATACTTGGTTATGCAGTTGATGAACTTTTCATTCTCGTTTGGAGACCATATCCCATGTTTCACTTTCTGCTAGTTGCTACAAATCCTCTTTGGAAGTTGGTAATGGTATATATATCCAAGGCCTGCAGCAACTCAAATATACAATGGTTTTAAAAATTCAATCTAACCATTATCATAATAAACATCCAAAATTATTTCTAGCCGAGACAATTTTGGCTTGTGACCATCGCTTCAAAGCTATAGCTCTCAGTTGTTGTCGCTGTCTAGTAGAAAAAACGAGTCTAGTAGAAAAAACGAGAAGATGGATCACCTTCGATCTCTTCATGTCTCCAAATGACCAGAAATATAAGTCTCGTCTGCTCTCTAGACTGGACTGGACTCGAGCCTTCTCTTTCAGCAGAAACCCAATAGCACCAACATAAAATAAAAATAAGTATGAAGGTTCTTGATTAGCATAATGAACAACAGGTCCCAAATCAAACTCGAGCTAATGTCCTTCACCTAATATAGTACAGGATGATTGCTTTGCAGCACATAATCCCATGGTGCAACCCAAGGGCATGCAGGTTTCCAAGGTGCATGCAGGCTTAAACGTGTCGGTGACTATTTCCACACATTGGGCATGGTGGCGGTGGTTTTTATGCTACCTTGCAATTATATCATTTACAAAGATGATTTTTCATCTGGACTTCAACCACATGATCTTGCTTCTGTTCATGCCATTGGTTATTGAATGAAGAGCATGTAGGCTTAAACGTGTCCTAACCTAAAAATACATTTACCTTATAATCTTAAGAAGCTTCTTTCCAAATTATGACAAATTTAAAACATTTAGCATTCTTCCAATACAATCCAACAACCCAGATGTGACTAGACAATAAACGAAGCAAGTAAAAGCTTCTACATAGTATTTTTCTTCATCCCCGGGATTCGATACTACTCAAAGTCTCAAACACTCAATGCTCATGCCCAGGAGAGTGCACCAGTATCGCGGGAAGGATTCAAAGTCGATGGCCTTCACCAAGCCAAGCTATGGTGACCAAACGCCTTCCCACTAGGTAAAACCAGGGTAAAAAGTAAAACAAGAATTGGGAAAAATGATTCAATTAACCCACCAAACCCCTGGTGAGTTTTGATCTCAATGTTGTGGATTACGACTTATTTCAGTCGTTAAGGGATACCCTTAACACAATATTTGAAGTCAATTAACATATCAATTAGAGACCAAATGATGCCTTCCTAACATTTTCCTCGTCGATTATAGAATTTCAAAACCCAATCACTTTTATGGCTTTACAATTCAAAGTCATTTGGTTGTTTTAATTCATAGAGGGATAAAGTATTGTATTCACGCTACTTATTAGTCCCCGTGCCTTGCAGCAGTAGGGACTATAGGAATCGCTAGGCGAAACTTCAATTAGTTATGCATCATTACCAAAGCAATTTAATCAAAAATTTTGAAGCAAATATGTGTTTTGGACGATGAAAGATTTGAAGGCCTTATTTGGCCTCTTTTCGAGGCAGCCCAAAACTAGGTTAAACTGAATTTACGAGGGAGCCCAAAACATAGGTTAAACTAAAATTGTTTCAAATCCATGGCTTGGTGTTAGTTTTTTGCATTCAAATTGCATGTTGTACACATATCACTATTATTTATATTAGCTGTTGCACTTGGAAAGGGAGGAAGGATGGCTCATCTGAAGTATAAGGGTGTGTACGCTATCTTTTAGCTTTCATGCACTAAATTGCTCTCAACAAAAACCAGTGATACCTTGTCATTTTTATCATCAAATCCAGTATGCCAATTAGAAGGATTTCCATGGGTAGGCCCAAGGAGGCCACACACCCGGATTCTCTCAGAGATGCCCTCGTCGAGTTTTTTTCCACTATTATCTTTGTCTTTGCTAGAGAAGGATTTGTAATGGCTTATGGTAAGAAATGGGAAAGCTTCATTTTTGGTAGTTTTTTTCAGTTCTGATCATAATGTGCTTTTTGGTTTCTTGATTTTGCAGCAAAGCCCACATGTGGTGATTCCACCACCCCGTCAAGTTTGCTAGCAATGGCTCTTGCCCATGCATTCGGCTTGTTCGTGGTCGTGGCTACTGCAATGAACATATCCGGCGGCCACGTGAATCCAGCCGTGATATTTGGCTCTCTAATGGGAAGTCACATATCAATTTTGAAAGCCATTATTTACTATAATGCAGTCTACAATTTACCTGGTTGAGTATATCAATGTGGCTGGCCAATGCAACTACATGTGGATAGAGAGGTGTCCACTTTGCATAAACTTGTTGCCACTTCCTTTCATACTATTAGTATCATAAGCTTGTTTCATCACTCATATCTTTTAGCTTTCATGCAGTAAATTGCTCTCAAGAAAAACTAACGATCCCTTGTCATTGTTATCATCAAATCCAATATGCAAATTAGAAGGATTTCCATGGGTAGGCCCGAGGAGGCCATACACCCGGATTCTATCAGAGCTACCCTCGCCAAGTTTTTTTCCACTATTTGTCTTTGCTGGAGAAGGATTTGTAATGGCTTATGGTAAGAAAGGGGAAAGCTTCACTTCGCTTCGATTTCAGTATAGTTTGGAAGGCAATGTTTCAGCCAACAAGGGTTGTTTTGATGGGCCTCTATATGGAGGATCCGACCACGGTGAGCCAATACAGAAGGTACGTTTAACAAGTGTGGTTGAGGCATTGCATATGAGCGTCTCTTTGTTAGTTTTTTAGAATTTACTTCAATCTGATCTAGGATCTTAACTGAGAGAACAACATGTACAACATATCTACAGAATATCAATCATGGACATAATAATGCAAGCACACAAGAGATAATAGACACACAAAGTTTCACTAGGGGAAACCATAAAGGTGAAAAACCCCACAACTTCCTCAGAGATAGATAGAGCAATGATACAACCCAAGCATAAGAGATAGTCTTCTCCTAGAAGCAACTTCTCCTCCTCCACAAGTGTGCCACTCTCCAATGAGTGTATGAGTGAAGAATAGAATGTGTAAAATGAGAGAGACACACTCTCTATTTATACACTACATCACTTGACCTTTACTCAACTAGGTCGGCCCCAACTTAACCACATAACATAATGCTGACTAGGCCGACCCCCAATAGGGTGGTCTAATAACCCTTTGACCCACATGACTCATACAGGGTTGACCCCATCAAGGTGGTCTAATAACCCATCAAGTATAAGTTACGACACTTACATTATAAATGACAACACTTCCGTATAGAGAAATAATAACATCTCTATAGGAATACAAACACTTATGTATAGAGGAATAATAACATCTCTATAGGAATACAACATACATGGGTGAAATACATTCCGAAGTTACAATTACATCAACACTCCCTCTTAACTAGGAAGGTATTTGTCGACACAGATCTGCTAGCACAAGTATTCTTCTCTGGAACATCATCAGCGAATCATCGTCCTCGAATCGTCATCATCGTCACTGCTACTGCTATCTCAATCAATCTCCGATCTACTCGTCATAGGAAGTTCTACAGAGCCAGTCCTTTTTCATCCTGTCCAGATCTCCAGGACTTATTACATGTGACCCCTACCACAAAACCTTAAAAGAGTGTCTTTCCAAGCAACATCTCTAAAAAGCATCTGAGGCCGTTTTCATCCTGTCCAGATCTCTAGGACTTATTACATGTGGTCTAGAAAAACCTTAAAAGAGTTTCTTGCCAAGCAAGATCTCTAAAGAGCATATGAGGCCCTTTTCATCCTATCCAGATCTCCAGGACTTATTACATGCTACCCTCGCACAACCTGTCCACGACCATAGAGTATCAACCTGATACTCACCATACATCGTCCTGATGTACATGATCATCCCGATCATCATCACTGCATCGTTCTGATGCATGTCATGTGGAGCAACATCCTGAAGCTCGTCATCCATGATCATCCTGATCAAACAATGCATCCACCTGATGCATACCAAGTATCTACCTGATACATATCATCTTACATGATCCACCTGATCATACAATGTATCTACCTGATACATACACAGATACATGATCCACCTGATCATACAATGTATCCACCTGATATATATCAACATACATGATCTACCTGATCATACAACGTATCCACCTGATACATATACAGATACATGGTCCAAGCATCCAACATGATGCATATACATATACATGATCCAACTGATCATAACAAGCATCCAACATGATGCATATACATATACATGATCCAACTGATCATAACAAGCATCCAACATGATGCATATACATATACATGATCCAACTGATCATAACAAGCATCCAAATTGATGCATATTCGGAGCAGTAGCTGGAGCATCGTCTTGATGCTCATCATCCAGTGCTTACATCCACATCCATGGGAAGGATCCTCCTCTCACCATGCTTGGAATGGCTCCTGCAAATGTGTCCATCACTTCTTCCTCGGAGTGTCATCAATCTGAAGAACACCAAGCCTCTCTCTGAAGTATTCAAACTTCACTCTGGCTAGTGGTTTCGTCAACACATCTGCAACCTGCTCATCCGTCGCAACATACAGGAGCTTCACTACTCCTCTCTGCACCATATCCCTGATATAGTGATATTTGATCTCAATGTGCTTCGACTTGTCATGAAACACTAGGTTCTCAGACAACTTCACATAACTCTGGTTGTCACAATAGATACAGGTAGCATCCAGCGGGAGATCAAATAACTCAAACAGTAGCTTCCTCAGCCATACTACCTCACAACTAGCCAAACAAGCTGCAACATACTCTGGCTCAGCTGTACTCAGTGCTACGCAGGATTGCTTCCTGCTAAACCAAGAGATCACACCCAATCCCATATTGAAGCAGCACCCATATGTGCTCTTCCTATTTGCAACACTTCCTGCCCAGTCTAAATCAACATAACCCTGTAGGTTAAACTTTTGATTCTCATCATACTTGAGCCCATAATCAATTGTACCCTTCAGGTACCTCAGAATATGCTTTACAGCAACCAAGTGAACACCTCTGGGATCTGTTAGGAACTGACTCAATGTGTTCACCGCAAAGCAAATATCTGATCTCGTGTTTGTCAGATACATCAAGGACCCAATCATCTGATGATACACCGTGACATCAACCGGATCAGATGAAGCATCACACAGAAGCTTCATATTTGATGCCATAGGTGTGGCCATGGCCTTGCAGTCCATCATCCCGAACCTCTTCAGGATCTTTACTTCATACTTCCCTTGTCCAAGGAAGATTCCATATGCACTCTGCCACACCTCCATGACTAGAAAGTAGTGCATCATCCCCAAGTCCTTCATCTCGAACTCGACAACAATATTTTTCTTGGTGTTGGAAAACAACCCATCCTCACCTGTTACAAACAGGTCATCCACATATAATAGTAGTATCACAGGATTTCCTTCCTCAACCTTGTAGTAAGGGTTGGAATCCGCTTTACTCTTGGTAAAGCCCAAACTGGATAGAAAGTTGTCTATCCTACCATACCAAGTCCTAGGAGCTTGCTTCAAGCCATACAAGGCTTTCTTCAACATGCACACATATGACCCTCTATCATGTGTCTCAAAAAACGAGTGGATGCTCCATGTACACTTCCTCTTCGACTACACCATTCAAGAAAGCTGTCTTGACATCCATCTAGTGTATCTTCTATTTCATCACTGCAGCCAGGGAAAGTACTGATCTGATGGAAGTGTATCTGGATGCAGGTGCAAAAGTCTCTTCATAGTCTATTCTCTCTTTCTGGGAGGAGCCACGAGCTACAAATCTCGCTTTGTATTTCTCTATTCTACCAGCGGCAGCATGCTTGATCTTATAGATCCACTTGGAAGTCACAACAGACTTCCCTTCAAGTCTTGGGATCACATCCCAAACATCATTCTTCATGATTGACTGATCATGGCATCATTACTTCATCCTAAATCCTGGGAACTTCAGATTCTTCAATAGATAGGTTTGTTACTGAACAAATGTTGTAGTCCTTCTTTTGTAGGTGATGGTATACGATCTTTCCTACAAGACAAGTTAAATTGCATGATTAGAAACATCTCATAGTTTTCAGAACAAATTCTTACACATAAAGAAATATGTCATACAATCATGCAATTATTTTAGCCAATGCTTCAATACGACATTTATCCATATCCCATAAATTTCTAGATGCCTTCCAATCTCTACCAGAACATTGTTAAGAGTTTGCACTACTCCCAACATGTCAGCAAAGAGGTTTCATTCTAGATAAGTAGCAATGGAATGTTGTACAGTGCCATAGGCCACTTACCCATCACATGCATATTGGTAGTATATTGTTCATTGATGTAATTATTCTAATATGCATAATACACACCCTAAGTCTAGGACCATAAGCATATACATCATTGAGCAATATTATTTAAACAAACAAGTATGCAAGAAATGACAATTCAAATACTTATATTTGTTTGGTTGTAGGATGGACTCCCTCTCAATATTTGCTTCCTTGCAAAAACTATTGGAGTGTGCTCCCTCTTGATCTTTGCTTCCTGGATTACCTGTATTTGAGCTTATATCCATCCTTGACCACAATGCATGCTTAAGCGTACACTAGTATCATCATGGTGTCGTCCTCAAGATCTCATACATTCATTAGTATAATCTCAATACTATCAAAACAAAATAATCTTAAACATGTATAGTCATGATCATTTCAAACATAAATATTAAGCATTAGTATTCAAGGTTTCAGGGAAGACTTATTTTACTCATGCATATTCTTATTTGACCATAGGACTCTTTTGGTTAGTCACGTCATCAATCAAGGTAAGGGACATAATATGCATAAACCCTTGATTACTAACTTCAATGAATAATCATTATCAATCATGCCATGTATACTTATATAAGAGATCCTAACACAAGGTAGGATTCTAACTTGATCTAGGAAAAACATACTTGGATTAATATGTTAGCTAGTTATGTCTAGCATACCCACATGATGTCTTCTTGTTCTCTTCAATGACTTGTGCTAGTAACTTGCATATCTCATAGGTTAACCTTTATTGAACCAAGTTATACATACCTTGTAAGTAGATCTTCTATGTGATCCATGACAATGGATGAATCTTTGGCTTCATGTCACCATGGCCATATGTTCTTGAACTAGAACATGATTTGTCTTTCTTACTGTACCTTTCATGTTAGCGGACAACATCAACCTCATACAACACCACAATGCATTAGTACAATCATAAGTGTCAAAACCCTAATCAATGAATATCTTCTATCATGCATTCATATTTTTATTAAGGTGATACGACAGGTCTAAAATTAATCAAGATTGTAGTAATCTTAATGAAGACAAACATATCATAAACTTAATCATGAACAAATCTCGAAACATACATGGATAAGTCATACCTGTCGAGATTGCTTGTAATCTTCTTATGTAAGGCCTTAGCCTCATCTCCCTCTGAAACAAGAACTTCTTCACTTATGCAGGTGACCAAACCATTCTCTTCTAGGATTAACCCAATCCACTTGATTTGCAGAAACTAGATCTGGAGCTAGATTAGGGTTTGTTAGAGAAACCCTAAAAATTCAAACTTTGAATTTCAAACTTCTGAAAGGATAGAAAGTTGCACCTTGATGAGCTGATCAAGCTGGTATACTCAGAATTTGAAAACTGCAAAGTTTCACCCCTCAAATTTGCTTTTCAATCTTCTGGATTCACTAGGGAGGACCCTGAATTAGGGCTTGAGTTTCCCAGAGCTTTACCCAACCAAATAGTTTGATCCAAAGCTCTAAACTTCGATTTTTCCAAGGAGCTTCCAGCTATGGTCACGGATTTCAAAATTTCCCATTTTTGCAAAAGCCCTAATTTTTCACTTTTTCGATCAAAATCTCGAACTAGGGTTTGATCAAGCTTGGCCTTCTTCCCAACCAAAAAATTTGATCTTGGTCTCCAAATTTCTATTTTTCTGAGGATCATCTAGCCGTGGTCTTCGATTACAAAAAATCTAACTTTCTTTGGAGCCCTAAATTCCCACAGCCATGAATGAAGGTGCTCAAAATCCAATTTTGTTTTGACAAAAATATGCACCTGATTGTTTCTGGTGTAACTCCGAAGTTTCAAATCTATAGGGTCTGAAAATTCTTACTGTGGTAGCCTGACCTATTATCTTCCCAACCCCACAGGTCTGAGCTCAAATGGATTCTCTAAGAGACATTTATTCCAAGTGTCGCAACGTGACCTATTTATGGGATAAAACATGAGAGCAAACTTGTATGGAGTGCCACATGTCACTGGTTCACTTTCGGCCTCTGAAACTTCGACCTGTGAAAGTACAGTCCGTTCCCTACCTATCACTTTTTACGAAATTGCATTTGGAGCTTCCTATCCCAAGTTGTGACCTTTTTTCCTAGGTCACCTGTTTATGACTGAGATCTGGAAGAGGCAGAAACCCTAGATTGTACAGATCATAAAACACAAAGTAAAATGAATTAGAGGTTGTCCTTTGGACACAAGGTACATGGGGATCTTATATTCGACCTGTAAGATTTTTCGATCGTGAAATATCTCCAAAATTTATTTATAGCAAAAGTGCTACGATGATTGGTTTTTTATATATCAAGCCCTAGCTTCGCAAGTGCGACAAGTGTCATAAATGCCATACCATGCCTTCTTTCAGGCTTGCTCTGATACTATTTTAGTTTTTCAGAATTTACTTCAATATAATCTAGGATCTTAACTGAGAGAACAACATGTACAACATATCTACATAATATCAATCATGGACATAATAATGCAAGCACACAAGAGACAATAGACACATAGAGTTTGACTGGGGAAAACCATAAAGGTGAAAAACCCCACAACTTCTTCAGAGATAGATAGAGCAATGATACAACCCAAGCATAAGAGATAGTCTTATACTAGCAGCAACTTCTCCTCCTCCACAAGTGCACCACTCTCCAATGAGAGTATGAGTGAAGAATAGAATGTGTAAAATGAGAGAGACACACTCTCTATTTATACACTACATCACTTGACCTTTACTCAACTAGGTCGGCCCCAACTTAACCACATAACATAATGCTGACTGGGCCGAACCCCAATAGGGTGGTCTAATAACCCTTTGACCCACATGACTCATACAGGGCCGACCCCATCAAGGTGGTCTAATAACCCATCAAGTATAAGTTACGACACTTACAATATAAATGACAACACTTCCGTATAGAGGAATAATAACATCTCTATAGGAATACAAACACTTCCGTATAGAGGAATAATAACATCTCTATAGGAATACAACATACATGGGTGAAATACATTTCGAAGTTACAATTACATCAACACTCTCAAGGTTATTGTACACATTAAATCTTATATGATTGTATTGCTCTTCCTCTTCTTTGTATTTCTCATAGAGCCTCATTGCCTCCTGTGATTTTGAAGTCATTGTATCTACATTGACAGAAAATTTGAAGAAGATCGCCAATGGGGTTTTGTTTCAGTGGTAAGGGCATTGGCTTTCAAGGGCTTGCGTGGGTTCCAATCCTCCCAATGGTGTATGCGTTAGCTTTGCCACTTGTGGGCACTTTATGGTTAACCGCTCTGGGCATGTTTGTAAGCAGGTCTTTGGGTTTGCTAATCATGGGTTTTTGTATAATTTTTCCCATCTATCTTGTCGAAGCATGGTGTTTAAGTAAAAACTTTGAAAAAGAGATGAGCTACACCTCATGTTAGTTTATTTAGATATAATCTGTGCAATTTGTTCCACATTTTATAAAAAGGAAAAACAGGCATTACTTGCTTCTTATGTTGAAGTTGCATGGAACTCTCCTTGGTTTTTATGCTTTAACATACCACTTCATTCTACAGGCTAGCCAATGAAAACAATGTATAGAATCCACTTTAAAATTTGACCGAGTTGACAAAAATTTATGTTTTCACAGACATTCATAGTTGCAACACCATTATTATGGCACACTAAGGACCATTTGACAGTGCTCGTTATTGTTTACCAATTATACTATTGTTGATAGAATATGTTAGATTGAGAATTTTTCAGTCTATACAACGAGCATACCGCGATAAATTCAATAAATGAATTATTATTTATCAATCTAAGTTAACTGTATAGTAACTTAGAATTTTTCAAATCAGGGGGCCTAGGCTATACAATGTACTCTAGTAACTGTATAGTTTACTTAGTGATGTATAAGTTAGCTCAACACAAATTTATAATTGGATACACGCATGAAAATAAACACAAGAATCAAGATATGGTGGACAGAATAATAAATATCGTATATTATTTGTAAATTTGCAGTGATACATTTCTGGGTTAGCCCAAGTAAAGCTATCCAAGTGACTTATGTAAGCAGAAAACTACTGAAGAATCAGTGTCTCTTACGCTGCCATTTTCACTTCCAAGTCCATTGTTTCATTGTAGTTTGAATATCTCCAGCATAATCTTGTCTAGTGTATCGATTGAGGAAGCTGAACAAACCCATATCTCCAACATTATTAATCACACTACAGAGTCTCTTGCTTGGCCCTTTTTAGTTCGGAGTCCATTGTTCAATTGTAGTCGAATATCTATGGTATAATCCAATCTAAGGACAAATTGATAAAGTCAAACAAACCCATATTTCCAGTATTATTAATGTATGTTTTGAAGTTTCCAGTGGTAACATTGTGGTAAGGTTAGTACAAGTGTTGATTTATTTGCACAAATGGCATGGAGAAGAATTACATGCCCAAAATCTACTCGTTAGACTACACGCTGATAGTCGTCCATCCTTTATCCATGCAAAGTGGAATCGTGGCTCGCATGTAAAGTGGATTAGTGGCACTTAATATATTTATATCTACCTTTATTAAGGTTTCAAATTTAGTATTTTAGTTTTAATCCATCCAAATGAACTAATTTCATAGGTCGTATTGATATTGATCCATTAAGGGATAGATCACTCAGCTAACCATTCTGGTCGGGATGTGTAGGCAATGTTTACAAGAGGATACTGCATTTAAAGAGACATACCTGGAAACCTAAAGATACACTTTAAATAAAATTATTCTCTGCCTAACTCTATAAAGGGAAGGAGGGCGAGCACCTCCATTAAGATAACAACTTATCTATTTACCCAAGAAAGTTCACCTTGAGGCATCAGATTACCTTACTGGTTGCCATCCTTTCAGTAACGAAGGCCTTTCATATTCATTACTCAGCAAAGGTCAAACCTACCACATGTTACGGTCTGTTGGATAGAAGGAAGCTAGTCACCAACCATGAGTCGAGCTAATACGTTAAGTGACTCAACCAATGACTACATCATTTACGTTAATTCAATTTTGTCAATTTTGAATGGAGAAGATAGTGTTTATTGGGCAGAAATAAGGAAGCGTAGAAACGTTCATTATATAGTTTCCCCCTTCAGAGCATAGAGCGGGATTTCCAGTTATTGATTATTTATGTAGCATGGGTTTCTATTGTAGCACTTTTTATTATGCTATATCTCAGTGTTGTGGTGACATATTTTATGCATTGGTTGGTTACTAGGAGGGAGTACTTTACGTGTAATTTTTTCCTATGCTGTTCTAGTCACCACGTTGGACATGGTTAGACGATGTTGGATGGTACATGAGCCTAGTGGATGAGCTCCCTAGCACTTTGGGGTGAATTTAATATGATTATTCATTTTTTACTAGGTTTACATCATATTGGTGGAAAGTGCTTGGCTTATACCCCTTTTTCACCTTTCAGCTTCAGTTAATGGGATAGCGTCCTCGAGTTAGTACCCCATGATTCAAGTAAGAGTTAAATATCTCTATCAAATTTATACCCCATTTTAAAGGGAATAATCAAAAGTGTTAAAATAACTATTAGTTAAATAAAAAGGGATTGAAACATTAAGCTTCATCTTCCATTGTGGGATAGTAGGGTTATACCAAACGCTACCACCTAAAGTTATTCCAAAATAAACCAACTTCAAATTCTTGGACATCGAATATTTTTTATAGGCATATTGTAGGATATAGTCATCTCCTACTTGTTCCACCACCTTACTACCATCGAAACATGGTATTGAGTAGAATTGTCCTCATAGGTATTCCCATTTTTACTATTTTGATTCCAATTTGGCTTTCTACTGGTTTGACAATTTGGCTTACTAGTGGTTTGACACTTACTAACTTCACTTGTTGTCAACAATCATGAATTGGAAAGCTCACGTGTCTCCTAAACATGGAACATAGCTAATTTACGTTTAATTTAAGGAACCTTCAGGTTTCTAGCATTTAAAATGTAAGGAATCATAGGAGACAATAAAAAATACAGAACTAGAACATGAGCACATGAAAGTACTATAATAATTGAATAACTTTTTATTATACCTGCCGGTAGGCAAGGTATATAGGGATCGATTTGCGTTGACTAAGAAATGTGTTGACCTAATTTTTTTTCATAATTTCCAAAGTCTTACATTACACAATGCATTTTTTATTTTTCAAAAATATATCAATGCCATTTTGTTTTCACGCCATTGGTCTTTTTGCCAGGTTGACGGCGCAATGCTCGGTTCTCCCACCATGCATTGAATGAACATCCAATTTAGTGCACCTCCTACACTCCCCATGCATGGATAGAACATTGAAGTTAGTGCACTGCCTACACCCCTCAAGCATTCCTAAATGGGAATGAGTTTCTTTGCATATATAATCCATACTGCCACAACTTGTTTCTTTTATGCACTCGTCTGTTGATGCAGTCTCAACAATCACTATGAGCTACTAGTTTGTTGGTGCAGTCTCAACTTCCCAATACCATCAGTCACGGTGTATATTTGCTCATTGAATTGAGCCAAGATCTTCAGAACTATACTCTACGAGGTAATTAAAGGATTCTCTATGGCATCTAATAAACAACCAGATCTACTGTAATTTGATCACTTATGGTTGAAGATTTTTTTGCTAGGGTTGTTTTTCCAACCCAACTTAGACCAACAATTTCCATAACTCTAACCTCCCCGCTTTGTTGCTGCAATAACACTGTCCTCTCAAAAGCTTCTACATTTTTTTATCCAATCCACTTGGGTATTTGGACACATGAAGTGCTATTTTAACTTTTTGCAGGACTCCTTCCACGAGTACTAATTCAGTCTCTGGTTTCTTTTATTCAGTCTCAGGTATCCATTTGATTCAATCTCCAGAACCATAAAATCTACCTAAGAAAACCGAAATCAATTCGAAAGATCATCACATTTCATTTTAGGTATATTTTGATTTAAACCTGGTTCATCAATTTAAACTTCACCTCATTTGCTGCACCACTGGCAAAAGTATTGCAAAAGGCTCCCAGTGAGTGCTTAGGAAGCTTTGTAAATGCAAATAAGGCAACCTTACATTTGCATCTGAAGCATTTGCTAGAATTGAGTCTTCTCCATTCCTTGCGTTAATTCGTGGGAAATTTTCCTCATCTCTGGACTTCAAAGGATATAATACTTTTGGACAGAGCATCTCTAAAGTCATACTTTTGGTTCAACAACTTACTTCCCTAGCATGTTTTCTATAATCACACTCTGGGTTTATTGTCCCATATTGTTCCTTTATCACTATAGCTATGTCTGGCCCTCAACTGGTGGTCATCGAAGGATATGTTGAAGGGTTTCTTTGGGCATCTGGTCCGCTTTATGTCACTATTGCATCATGCATTGTTCCTGCATTGTTGGATACTAATGGGCACACACTACTATCATTGTGCTTTTCTTGTGCTTGACCGGCGGCAGTTTCTTCTATGGGATGGCTATGGTGGGAGAACGAAGGCAGATCGAATTGCATGAAAGTGGCAAGGAATATTAGTTGCATATGCAACGTAGCTACCATGCATACATGCTGTCTGACACAGGCACAAAATTGTGTTGAATTCCTTGGTACAACCGTCGACCCATTCATATATGCAAATGCATTGGGGAGTACCCTTGTGTATGCTCTTAATGCCTCCACATGACTCAGTAATCCAAAACCACTATGGCACATGGCACACAGAGGTTAATTGCAGAGCTATTTAATCAAATCTAAACGACCACCTTCGCATGGTGTTTTCGTTTTCCATGTCCCCTTGCCAACATCTGGGTATTGCGAGGGCCATTTGCCTTGAGAGTCGTTGCTATGATTTCAACCAAAGTCCTATTCCAACATTATATAACATCATTTCGTTTAGTTTGCATATTATAAAACGTGAGTGATTTAGTTTCCATATGCAAAGTCCATTTTCAATAAATTTAACATGATCTGGTTATAAACATAATGAATAGATTTCAAGGCTTCTCCATTGTTTCTTCATGATCTATTCAACTTAGAATTAGCATAGACAACCAATTGTATCAGGAGAGGTATAGTCAGCTTTGGCCATCATTGATTAAAAATAAGAGCCTATCTATTGATGGAATTTTCTCTTACACAGGAAGACTAGTTGTCTTCCTAAATGGAATATACAACCCGTTTGCCTTCCTAAATGGAATATACAACACGTTGTTATTGTTATAGAAACACACAACACAAGCGTACAATCATTTTTCATCCACATATAGCTGATCTGAACCTTCTGAGAAAAGGAAGTTAGGCATTGAAAACCTTTCAGACACAAATCCCTTCACTTCCCTTTGCTTTTGTGCTTGCAACACACATCAAAGGTACACATTGTTTTATCGTTAACGTTTAACTGATCCTATCCTCCTTAAGAAAGGAAGCCGAGGTATTGAAAACTTAGCAAACACAAATCTCAGAACATGCGCATTGAAGGTTTTAACAGCTTGCTAGTGAGGGAAGGAAGAGACTGATACGCAAATGACAACTACAACCGATTGGGTGACAACTACCACCGGGTGGATGTTAGAAGTTTTTTTTAGGTTGTTCGTGCAAATTACATTGTAGAAGCGACTTCAATTACTATATGTTGGAATGTGTTTAAAATTATTTTTCAATAAATGATAAACATAACATTGGTTTTCTCAAAAACTAAGGGATTTTTTTTTTATAAATTAGAATTTACGAAAGATCATCCACTCATATGGGCTAATCTCAAAAAAAATCCAAGCTTTAAATCTTACCTTTGTTCACAAACAACCCAAAATTGATAATCCTATAGAAAGAAAAACTAATATTTGTAGCGACTAGGCCGTTCAAAATGACTCATTAACCATATCCACTAGGGTCGTCATATATATCAACGTAATAATATTATTTTATAATAATAAATATCAAACATATTTAAATATATTGTTACATCAGCTGAATCACCACCATGGCTGCCAAGTCCTGCAATATCGGCAGGTATTGCCGCTATGCGGCCTTGTTACATACCAGCAACATGTACAAGGGGATCGCATTTGTACAGGCTATGAATAAAACATACACTCAAGAGAAATAATAAGTAAACTAACATAATATATATGGCCAATGTGGATTTGCAGTTACTTAGAAGCAAGTTCAATTGCTTTTCCATAAATATACCAAGTCATTCACCTCTTGCATATCGATAGAAACTCCTTACAGGCAGATTTCTGAAGGTAAATTTCATGATGGAAAGGACCGCTATTCTATTTGCAGATCACCCCAGCAACCGTGCATATGGTCATGGAAGATCATTGCTTAATTCGGCTTAAATATATTGCTTTGACAGGTGCCTCCAAATTAATTTGTTGCAAAAGTCCTTTGGGAATTTAAGGAACCTAGAACAGATTCATGCCTTGAATTGGATGTAGCTACCAAAGTCTTTAGAGAACTTAATTCGACTTAATTATCTTAAGAATATATGTAAATATGGGTGACCCAAAGATGAGCACTTCTATCATATTGAGTCTTTAAACTTAAGAGCCTCAGGTAAACAAGTTCTTCTACTTTGCTTTTCTATTAGCCAGGAGCTCCCATATGTTCATAGCAGCTCAGTCGTGCCGACCTATGCCTGAAACACCACTCTGCTATCTCACTAACATTGCTTGATTTAAACCTAAACATATTGACCGAATACACATGCCTCGCCCTATCTAGAGTAAGGGCTGTGTCATATTATATTAATCTTTCTTTTAATGGAAACTCCAATGGAAACAACATTAGGAAACAAGATATGGCGGATAAGTTTATTTAGCGTCTTATTAAGCTGGTTCTTCAGTGGGTTAAAATTAGTCTACATTGTGCATCCTTTAATGGATGGATAATCGGTCTTTACTTGGTTGGAAGAGGGCTTGTCTCGTGTCTTTTATATCAACTACCGGTTTTACAACATAATACACCCAAGTGCTTATTTCTATCTCTGTTTAGTGACTTATTCAAATTGTTCGCTTAACCTTTAATTTGGACTTGAAACTTTGCTTTTATTTCCCTTATTTTTTCATAGTTTGCTTAATTTAAGTTCATTTTTTGATGAGATCGAACCAAGTTATATTTTAACTATTTAATTTCACATCAAGATAATTACTTCAAGGAAAGCTTGATCCATTTAAATTATAATATCCATTAAACATTAAGCTTCAATAACATTTAGGTCAATAGTCGATATTAACAAATTAAATGGAAGCATGGCTGGACAAAGAAAAGTGTCAGATCTATCCTAAAAATTCAAATTAGAAAGCATAACTTTTCATTAATTATAAAAAATCAAAGTGAAACGTTTGTCATGTACCTTCAAGCTTAACAATGATAAAGACTTGTTATTATAAAGTATACCTACTCTACCTTTCTATGTTTTTGCAGGTATTTGTTCTCTATTTTAATGATATAAATGGTCCATACCTCTTTTCTTTTCTAATGTTTTTTAACCATGCTTTTGACGGAAGGTTATATCACTGTGTGTCATGTAAGATATGGGGAATGTAAAGATCATTTTGGTTTTATTCTTTTTGAGGCTTGGCATTAAACCGTGCATCACATTTATTTAAGATTTTGAATTTTGGGGTCCATGTGATATGCCAGCAAGCAACAGGATACCTTCAGAAATTTTGAAACTTGTACAAAGACAAACTTTGGAACCTTTGAAACTCAAGGGAAAAGCACATCATGCAATGAATTAAAAATTGACTGCATAGTTGATGAATATTTCTTTTCTTTTTTTTAGGATTATGTTTTTACTAGCATATACTTTTTCTAATTTATATTGCCGAACACTCCACTTTATAAATTAACTACGGTAATTCACCATTTTATTGGGCACATATTAATGCGCAATTCAACTTTTACTGCGCAGAGATTAACTGCGCATTTCCACTTTCTACTGTGCGGTTAACTTTGCATACCTATATAACTGTGCATAACCCAAGAAACATCTAAGTGAAACTTACTGCACACTTACTCCTTGTTAAAATAGAACTACTCCTTGTTAAAATAGAACTTTCATCACAGTGAAATACATAGAAATCTTGATTTGATTTACAAACCATAAATGTAAACAACATTTACACAGGTCAATATGTAATTGATGCTCATCATGCATAAACCAACATTCTTGAGAATGAATACATAAAACTTAAGAACTTATATATTGCTGCAATAAAACAAAGTAACTTTGCCGCACTTACAGAGAGATGAGATTTACATCAAACTTTCACTTCTTACACAGAGCTTGAGCTCTTGAAACACTTCACGGGTATTTCTTCTTCTCTTCACCTCACACATATCTTGTCTCTATCTCTACATCTCTTCTGAGAGAGGTTTTCATTTATACATAAACTTAGGTTTAGCTTCACCTGGAAGTTACAGGGTTACATTAAAGACTGAAATAAATTTCTACCTAAGAAGATCTGATCTTGCGGAATACAAATGCGACTTCTTAAATACTAACTTGCCGTGAGCCGGATTGGCTGCAAACTGACTGACTGTCTGACATTGCAGACTAACAAAAATGACCAACTGGAGTTTGACAGAGCCGACATATATCAGATATGCTATCAGCTCATTAATTATGATATTTCCAATACTCCCCCTTAATTATGAGTGGATGGGGATCTTCAAACAAAAATAAAATATTACAAAATATTTCAAAGCTGAAACATGCTCTGTTCCTGACATAGTTCATTGCGCAAAACTAGTCACTCCCAAACAACTTCGCAGATATTGGAATGGGTCTTTTGCCAATGGTTTGGTAAATATGTCTACTACTTGATCTTTAGACCTACAATTCTAAACAGATTTCTTTGTTGTTTATCAATCCTCTGATAAAATGATACCTTGTGTCGATGTGCTTGGTTCTCTTGTGAAACACATGATTCTTTGACATTGCTATAGCTGAATTGTTGTCGCAGTAAATGACTGTGGGTTCTTGCTGGTTCTGCGACAGATCACTTCACATCCTCCACATCCAAACTTCTTGACATGCAACACTTGTAGCTGTGACATACTTTGCTTCTGTTGAAGAAAGAGTTACTATGGGTTGTTTCTTTGAAGCCAATGATACAACACCTGTTCCTACATGAAATGTATTCCCAGATGTGCTTTTTATGTCATCCATGTTGCCTCCATTGTCACTGTCAGTTTATCCAATGAGTTTAAAATTTTCTGAGGTTGAATACAAAATACCAAAGTCTCTTATTCCACTTACATACCTCAGAATTCTTTTACCTGCTTGCCAATGCGATTCTTTTGGTGACTCCATGAATCTTGAGATTAAGCTGACTTCATACATGATGTATGGCCTTGTTGTTGTAAGATACATAAAGTTTCCAACAAGCCTTTTAAACAATGTAGGATCTATATTGGATCCATCTTCATCCTTGCTCAATTTCAAACCTGTTATCACTGGTGTTAGAGCCATCTTGCAATTTAACATCTTAAATCTGTTCAAGACATCACTTGCATACTTTGACTGAGATATAAATATCCCATTTTCAGTCTGTTGGACTTCAATGCCTAGAAAATACTTCTCAATCTCCAAATTAGTCATTTCAAATTCACTTTCCATGACTATTCTGAATTCTTCTATGCCAAAATCACCAGTAAATATCAAATCATCTACATACAGGTAGACAATTAACTTATTACCTTGCTGGTTGATTTTTGTGTACAGCGTTGGCTCACATTCACTTCTATGAAATCCATTTTGAATAAGATAAGAGTCAATGCAACTGTACCGAGCTCTGGGAGCTTGCTTCAAACCATAGAGTGCATTTTTCAACTTGTATACTCTGTGTCCTTGTCCTGGAACTTCATAGCCTTGTGGTTGCTCAACATATACTTCTTCCTCCAAATAACCATTTAGAAATGCAGACTTAACATCCATTTGATAAACAAGCCATTTCTTATGAGCTGTGATGGCCAAAACTGTTCTGATGGTGTCCATTCGTGCTACAGGTGCAAAGGTTTCATTAAAGTCTATGTCAGGCTGTTGTGTGAACCCTCTTGCTACCAATCTTGCCTTGTGCTTCTGCACATTTCCATCAACATCTTGATTGGTCTTATAAATCCATTTCACGCTTATAACATCCTTGTCCTTAGGAACATCAACTAATTCCCAAGTTTGATTTTTCTCAATGCATTCTATTTCTTCATCCATGGCTTGTGCCCAAACTTTATCTTCAACAGCTTCTTCAAAAGTTAGAGGATCATTAACCTGATAAAATAATGCAAAACATGAGAATGAATTAGGTGTACCAGTCTCATATATCTCATGCAGAGTTCTTGTCCTTGTCGGAGTTGCTAGTGTTGAACTGCGCGAATTGCTTGATGGAGTTTGCTGCGCACTTGGTGTGCTTGTCGAGGTAGCTTGAGCTGCGCCATGCGTCGGAGTTGCTTGAGTTGGAACATGTTGCGCAATCCTGGGAGTAGATGGAGCTGCGTAGTTCTGATTTACATGCGGAGTCTCATCCACATCTTCTGCACTGTAATCATGTTCAACATGTGACACTGTTTTCACATTCTTCTCTATAGTTCCATCCCATGCTTCATTTTTCACAAACTAAACATCTTGACTGATGATGACTTTTATTGCAACGGGATCATACAACTTGTATGCCTTTGTGTCTTCAGAATATCCAATAAAAATGCATTTATGTCCTTTGTTGTCTAATTTTCTTCTCAGCTCATCTGGAACATGTGCATATGCTACAGAACCAAAAAATTTTAAATGTGAAACACTATGTTTCATACCTGTCCATGCTTCCTGCAGAACTTTGTTCTTCACGCTTTTTTTGGACATCGATTCATGATGTACACAGCAATTGCCACTGCTTCAGCCCAATATTCATTTGACAGATGCATTGCTGCCAACATACTGCGCTCCATTTCCATAATGGTTTTGTTTTTCCCCTCTACGATGCCATTTTGCTGCGGTGTATACTGTGCAGTGAATTGCTTCTGTATGCCATGATTTTTGCAAAAGTTTAAGAAATCATTTGAAACATACTCACCACCTCTATCCATTCTTAATATCTTGATGTTGTAACCACTTTGCTTCTCCACAAGTGCCTTGAACTGCTGAAAACAACTAAACGCATCAGATTTATGTTTTAGAAAATAAAACCATGTTTTTCTTGTGAAATCATCTATAAATGTGAGAAGATAAGTGTGTCCTCCCATGGACGGTGTTTGCATCGGTCCACAAATATCAAAGTGCACGATTTCAAGTGGTGTGCGAGCTCTGTATGACTTTCCGACTGGAAAAGTCTCTCTATGCTGTTTTCCAAAGATACAGCCTTCACAAATTCTCTTTGTTTTTTCAATCAATGGAAATCCTTTCACCATGTCC